>JARFIX010000100.1:0-633977 GCA_036346125.1 Lycocerus yunnanus
TGGCCACATTAAATAATTATTTAAAGGTTTAAAATTTTATTTTTTATCTTGTATAAATAGGTAAGCATGTGAAAAACAAAATGCTAACACGGCGACCTCGGAGAACTTTTGGCAGCCAAAGAACTTCAAATTTTAGGACTTTTTAGTTTTGCATATAACTCCTAAACCGTGGATCCTATCAAAACATTTGTGGTTTAACAAATTAAAGACCGTTAAATTCTGCGTCGAATAAGTACCACAACTTAATAATTTGGTCAAGTGGTATGGTCGAAAACTACGGCCAAAAACGATTATTTTACAATTTTGTCAAAACTGAGATTTAGTAATACGTAAGTGCGTCCGGCATCGATCGCGTTGCACTAAATTTGTTGTAACTTTTAAACTAATTAATGAAATTGAGCATTCAAAAGCTCAAATGAAAGAAGAAACATGTAGCTATTGGACTATTATATTTTTTAATATAAAAATGAATGTATATAAAAGTAGTAAATGTATATAGTTGGAACATACGGAGATATCCGATAAAATCGCTAAGAGCTCTACCATTTCTACAATTTTAAATAAAGATCTGAAATTTTCATAAATTACTTTAGAAGTAATGTATAAAATATCCGATAAGTAAAAAATCTCAAAAATTTAGTATTGAAGATGTATACTCAAAATTTCAAAATTTTGGGTAAGTAATAAAATCTGAAATGTATACCTAACTTTAACCAATATTACTCTTGCTTAAATCGCGTTATTGGATTTCTATAGGTGCGATTTTTAAAGCTTGAAATGTGTACTTTAAGATGCTATAAGAGGATTTAGGTTAAAAGTAAATCAATCCATTTTATTTTACAGAAATAAAAATAAATTTTTTTGCTTCAAAATTGTTTAATTAGAGGTACGTTAAACGTTAATAACTTTTATAAAAATTTATTTAACCTACCTAACTATCATATATTATTAATAGGGCTTAAAAATAAGTGAATTTAGTGTAAAATTTTAGAATATATATATAATAGTTTAGCGATTTTATTGGATATCTCCGTATGTTCCAATTATATACATATACTACTCTTATATACATTCATTGTTTTATTTGAAAATATAATAATCCAATAGCTACATGTTTCTTCTTTCATTTGAGCTTTTGAATGCTCAATTTCGTGAATTAGTTTAAAAGTTACAACGAATTTAGGGAGCGCGATCGATGCCGGACGCGCACTCACGTATACGTATATCTCAGGTTTTGACAAAATTTGAAAAAATCGTCGTTTTTTGATCGTAGTTTTCGACCATACCACTTGACCAAATTATTAAGTTATGGTACTCATTCGACGCAGAATTTAATGCTCTTTAATTAGTTAAACCACAAATGTTTTGCTAGATCCATGGTTTAGAGTTATATGCAAAACTAAAAAGACTTCTAAAATTTTGAAGTTCTTTACCAAAAGTTCTCCTGAGGTCGCCCGTGTTAGCATTTTGTTTTTCACATGCTTGTACCTATTTATACAAGATAAAAATAAAATCTTCTACACCACCGTTTGCAACATACAATTCCTTTACTGACTGGCCTATACGTTACACGTGAGAATGAGAAGATGAATATTACTGACGAGGTGTGAAGATAATCTACTATTGAAATGCCCTTTACACTTACCTGTTTCTTAACAACATTTTTATATTGCTTTATAATAACATTTTCATCTTTTGCGTTTGAAAAATGTGACAATTCATCCAAATGTTCTAGTTTTTCAAATAAATTTATCAACTCGAATCGATTAAAAATGCCAAATGAAAACAAATTATTGCTAAAAATTAAAACATATTTGAATGCATAAATTATTTGTATACAGAAAACAATAAATTGCATGTCATGCATAACTTATTTCAAAAATGTTTGTAATGAATCTTGAAAACATTTAATAATTTTTAAATTTTGTCATGTTAAGTTTTAATTTTGTAAGTTAAACTTTCGAAAAAATACGCGATTTATTGTCACAAGAGTACAATTAACTATTGTTCGTTGTTTGCTGGCGACCTGAACACTGCGCTCTTATTCAGTTTTCAAGTCACTTTAATTGAAATAATTACCGTCTGCATTAATAATGTGTAAATCAATTCTGGTTTCATGATCTTAGAACAAAGTAATAAGGATTATACATAATTAAATTATATTTTACTTATGCATCCAATACGAGGGTAGTGCAATGGTAGTGCTACTAATAACAAATTATATTATAATATCTTGTTTTTAGTATAATCGTAAATAAATTTTAATTTATAGATAAAATATACATACATATAAACTAACATTATTCTGCTGCCTCATTACATCATATTTGTTTAAATTATTGCATTCACACAATCATTTTATAATGTATTAATACTTTTTAAAGCATCCAGGAAAAATATTTTTTGTCTTTATGCTATATTTTTACTGTACAATTAGTTAGTGAATTACTATAGCTTGATAATAATAGGATGCATTTCAACATTTCTCTTACTTGAAAATGGATTCTAAAACTTGTACATTTTAAATTATATTTTTTCCATCGATCAAAATTGATTTTAAAATTAAGCTATTATAATTTTAAATGCAATAAAAAAAATCGGATGTGACAATTCTCATGATATTATCATTCTTTTACTGAATATTTGTTATAATAAAAATAAAAAAATATATCTATTTATTAATTTGAACTTAAATCTAATCATAATAAATCAAATTAATATTTTTTAATATTAAGAAATACCAAATTTGGTTTTAAAATACCCATTCGTTTTTGAACTATTAAATAAAACCCTATACTATTAAATAAATATTTAAAATGAAGAAAATAAAAAATGAGAGTTGATTCAAAGAATTTATCATAAAAACCATAATAAAGAATCGAATGGTTGTGTTTTTTATTTTTCGGAAATCGGAAAAGTAAAACATTTTAAAATTTTTTATTTTAAACAAGCAAGTTTTGTAGTAAATATTATTTTATTACTGCCTCCCTCTTTTTTAAGTAACATTCGCTTGAAGTTATGCCATTTTCAGGACAATCTGCAATGAATATACAAATATATTGCGATATAGCTACATTACATAAATCACTTTAATAATCTTTACAATATTTATAATATTTTTAAATCAAAAGTAAAGTTCTTTATCTAATAAATAATTATTTATTTTAGTTTTGTTTGTCATTCAATGTACGTTGAGATGTTTTTATGAAAAGCTTTACTTATGATTTTAACTATACTTTAATGCGTTTTTGATAGTTCTCCAATTATTAGTGGCACTCCTGTAATGTAAATAAATATAAATGTCCTGGGTGGATCGAAAGGTAAGCAGTAGGCATTTTATTTACTTTTTACGTTGGAATTCTGCGATATTTTTTCCGCATATTCTGCAGATCTTAGATCTGTTATCTAACTGGCATCTACCAACTCTTTTGCCAACACTGTGATGCCACCTACAGAAGTGAAATTGGGAGACGACTGAAGGTAAGGACCTACGAACACATCAAGTTTGACCACCGAAGGCAACAAAACACAAATAAATTAGTTTTAGGATTTTTATTAAAATATAAAACTCACAGTGATCTGAACAACAACTAACTAGTAATAATTACCAATAATCATTAAAATTAATCGAGGAACTTACATGCAAAACAATGAAGGAATAATAAAAAATTTAATTTAAATTGTTTGCCTTCTAGCAAGACTAATTATATAGCTGGTCTTGGTAATTAGTACCAAAACTTCTCAAGAGAACCAAACCAATTCTTTCCAATGTCCAGCAATAGACGAATATGGGCTAACTAAGAAGATTGTGTCAAAGAAGCAAAAAAAATTTACTTTTTTTACAGTTTTCTTCAAATTGCTCAGCAATAATAATATAATTATTTTGAATAATTTTGTTTTTAATTTGGTATAATTTAGTATGAAGTAATTAAAACTGTCAATTTGTTTTTAGTTTTTAGCAACAAAACAAACTTATCTACTGTTTTTAGAAAATGTTAACTTTAAGGCCATTTTGCTATAAGATCTATTTCTTGAAACTTTTTAGAATTTATTGGTGTTTTTCGAAAATACTATGTGCGGTAAATGGTAGTTAACATACAAATTATGTAGAAACAATGTTTAACTCATTTTTTTTCAAAAGTGAATTTATTCGGTTTAGCAAGAAGGCTTTCAATTATCAAATAACATAACAATGAAATTTACATTATTTAATTTATACATTAATGCATTTATCTTTAGGCAATAGCATTTTAATATAAAAGGCATATAGTAAATCAACCTTCTATTTTCCTAAAGCCCGTTTGTACTGTTTTTATTTAAGTTTTTGCTTAACTTCATCTCAACTATTTTTCTTCACTTTTCGTATTTCTTCGTAAATACGAATCTACAATTACCACGTTAACATGCTATGGTTAGTTCGAATTAGTCTTAGTTCGATCTCAACTAGTTCTTCCATTTTCAGCACACAGGTGTGCTCTTTTCAAAAGGTGTTCTACGATATTATTTATAACGAAGCTTTGCTTTGCTAAGTTCTGTCACATCTATCTGTATTCGATCCATTACTTCCTCTCCGGTCTCGAGTTTTCTTCTATCGCTGTAATCTATAGCTTTAAGGGTACCCCATAGCAAATAATCGGGGATATTAAATCGGGTGATCAAGCTAGCATAAAACGATATGCAGATAATATTTCAAAATAAATGCATTTATTCATAAAAATAAAATTAAAATTAAAAATAATAATTAATTAATAAAAAAATAGTTTCTAAAGCAATTTTATACAATGCGTTAACCACTTCCAAGCTTAGAGATGTGCTAAAATTTTGAAATTGTCTGCAAGCTAGAAAAAAAAGGCCCAGTTAATATTGTTCATACATGCAACAACCACTTGTTGATTATATCGAACAAGTGTTGCGCGGTTTCTCGAGGACGGGTTGTGAATCGTTTATGGAATTATTATTAATGTCACCTCAACAAGTAGTTTTCCCCTGGTCGGTGATTTTTCCAATTGCAGATAGAATATTTGCTAGATTCTCTAAAACCGGGATATTTTGGCGGTAATTTCAAAATAATTAAGTTTTATTAAAAATTCTTTAAAAGTAATCTTATTCCTTACGTGCCTATCCGTTACCGTATGTTGGAGATCATAAACTTGGTCGAAGCCAAGATTCTATTCTAGGGAGTATAATTTATGGGGTGGTTTCCCGTTGCCTTCCCCATAGTCCACAGACTGATATAGAACTTTTTGATTACAGTAGTGTTTCTAACACCAGCAGGGTTAGAACCGCAAGCTTAACGCTTCGTAGTCGACCCTTGTATGCTTTGCGCTATACTGTTAGCATTTTTAAAAGTAATAACTGTTTTAAATTATGTAATTATTAGCATTCCACCACTGTCCTGTCATTTTGTAAGAACTAAATTCGCCATTTATTGTTCCATGACTATCGCACCATGTCGTTAGCTGTCAATTTAAGTGTTATTCTTTTTTTGTGACAGCTATTGTTACTTCTGTACAAGGCGAAAGATTCCTACGATTTTTGCCATAGAAATCTTGGTATTTATTTTAATATCTTTAGTTGCAGATGATGATGAATTTTTTAGAAAAGAATCCATTGAACATTAAAATCTCAAAGCTGTTTATACTTACCGGCAAGGTTGCCTGGTGTAGGTAATTTTTCCTAAATGTAAGAAAATTTTAACTGTTAAAATGGTAAAGCGAAGTTTTTTTAAATTTTTGCTAAAATCTTACGAATTTTCTTAAATTTACCGGTAGATTTTAATATTTAAAAACTATTTAAGGTAAATTATAAAAATTAGCATATCAGCGCTACTCTATCCAAGTATGAGTAGAGCACCAAAATATCGTTGATTTATTAAAATTTTAATTAAAAATCCAAAATAACCAAACATCGGTTAAAGATCCATTGGGCGTATATCAAGAAAATTCACTACGAGGACAACTTCAACAATAAAATGCACAAAAACTACCTAAAATATCAACTTAAAAGACAAAATTTAAAATCAAATATAAAAATCTGTTAGATAATAAAGTCATTTGGCCAAGTATCTTTCATCCATACAGCTCAGCCATCTAAATAGAAACCAAAATGGTAGACGCTATCGGAAAAAAGAAATGGCGATTAGTAATAGTTAAATAGCAGGAAACTCAACGAAAAAGTGATTGAGGATAAGTATCCACTCCCGAGAATTGGGGAAATTCTCAACAACTTGAGAATGCTTTTTGGATCTAGCTCAAGGTTTTCACCAGGTTGAATAAGATCCCAATTGCATTCACGATAGATAACGGCCATTTGGAATGCGTAGGGATGCTTTTCGGTTTAAAAAACGCACCCAGCGGTTTTCAACGGGTTATGGATAATATTTTCGCTCATATTTATATAAATTTTGCTTCGTCAATATAGACGGCGTTCTAATATTTTCAAAATCTTGAAACGTTTTATTTTTCTTTGATGAATTATTTATTGAAAACACCTCGTAATTCTTTCTATTAGTTATATTTCGCCGAATTAATGTAATTTATTAGTTTGGCTAAGACAAAATTTGTTGCTAAAGGTACTGGCCGCCATATGGGTCAGAGAGCGATTTTTAAGTTTAAAATAAAATATACAAAAAATTTTAAAAACAAACTAAACTTTAATTTAATAGAAGCCGACCATCTGGTAAATATATTTTTGTTAAATTTTGTCTCTCTGATCACAAACAACATTTTAGGTTTTTCGTAACTTTACGTATAATTACAACTTCAAATATAACTTCAATTTCGATTATAACTTCCATTTCAAGTATAACTTCAACATATCACTTTAATTTTGACTGCAACTTTAATCGTTCTAAACATAGTTGTTCAAATTTGAATCTTCAAGAGACCAAAGTTGGCTGTTTTCAGTCAAGCATTTGAGGAATAGTTTTGGAGTTTTGTTGCAATTTTTTGAAATAATTAAAACAGCTTCCAACATCGGTCAGATTTGTTCGAGTTACTTGAAGCGGAAGCTGACATATATCGAAACCTATTTTCTAAAATTTTGGAGTTATATTGGATATTGCAATTAATTTATGTCATTTATAACAAATTCATTCTTCAGGTTTTGTGATAAGTTATCTGAATTTAAATATTCAAAACTACTTTGCTTCAAGTAACTAACAATAAATAATTATTTCTCATCCAATTTTCTAAAAAATCGGAATACCTCATTAAATTAAATCCTGAACTTGTAGTTCATATGGTTTAAGAGGTCGAGGTAAGAAACCTGTCTTCGAAAGTACACTTTCGAAAGAGCATAAAAATACGAATCATTTAAGGTAAGGATGAAAGTTGTCGGACTTGTAATAAGGTTACAATTTAATTTTAAAAATTACAATTTTCCTATAAGAAGTACTTGTAATAAGTGTATTGTTGCGCAATAAAACTCTAAATATGGAAACATTCTGTTGACGGTACATGTGCTGTGCCTAGGTCGACGGCGACTAGTGGTAGAGAGATACCAGTCGCTCCCTGAGAACCGTCGCGTCAACATCTACATTTTTCTTTTCTAGGTTTTAGTAAGTAAGTCGCTCCAGACGCTACAAGCAATTGCGTTTAATAAACACAATACGGCAAGAGTCGGATTCACACAAAAAGTGAAGTTTTCCCGAAATTTGTTGTCCAATCACAAATTTAATTTTTTATTAGTTAATTTGACTCTCATCCTTTATAATTCTTTGTTAAAATCGAGATTTTGGTATCTTTACTATCCTCACAACCTATTTTAATTCTGTAGGTAGGGTTACAGTGCAAAATAGCCAATGACAAAATTGAATTCCAAATTAATTTTTAAAGCAGCTTTTTTCAAAAATGTGTGAACCGATCGCAAATTTTATTTTTTTTATACTTTAATTAGACAGTTATCTTTCATAATCTACATAAAAAATGGAAAAACTCCCGAACCGGGTATTCGAACCGTACCCTGGTATTATTATTCTTAGTTTCAGTCTACGGTTGATACAGATTGGTAAAACATTTCTAATATTTAGAAATAAACAGTTGATATATAAAAAAACGTGTTTACTGAAATCAAACAAATATTTTCTAGATACAAGGAAGTAAGTCTTAGATCAAAACCGATTGTCTATTTTCTTGCTTCAAATTCATTTCTCTCCGTGTGTAGTAACGTAATAGTTTAACGGCCATTTTTATTGTGAGTAAAATAGATTTCCAATTTATATCTTTATATTTTGTAATTGACTGTATATTATAATTCTTCTTTCTTCTTCTTTCGGCCCTTTTCAGCCCACTACAGGACTGGAGCCTCTTTCTCTAAGAGAAAGGTTTAAGCATTAAGACCCCACGGTTACTAAGGCCGGGTTGAGGAATGTGCCTGTAACCCTCTTCATTGTTGATGCTGGAGGTCATCCACTCAGGGGGACCGCCGGCTTTACGTGCCATTCGAAGCACGGGAGACGGCCATAGATAGAAAGAGAGTCAGAGAGAAAATGTTTCTTTTCTAGACTCCTCCCGGAATCGAACCGGGTGCCTTTACATCAGTAGTTGATCGCTTTAACTACTAGGCCAAGACCGTCTCTTATAATTATATTGTAATTTTCTAGTTTAATTTTCTAAAATATTAAGATTATCTAAGTTTTTAGAAGTTAAAATACGAATTTGGAAAATGAAAAAAATTGATAGGAAGAGGAGGATTTATTAATGGGCCGACACGATCACCCGATGAAGCACTTCCTCGATTACTTTTTATGGGATGCCCTTAAAGCTATGTATAGTTTACAGTGATAGAGTAAAACCCAAGACCAGAGAGGTATTAATGCCAGGAATACAGATAGGTATGACAGAACTTAAATAAAAAAATTTATTAACATAAACTTTGTGAGTTTATTTTTTTTTTCCTACACCTTGTTTATTATTTTCAAAATTTCTGTGAAAACGACTAATTTTCCAATAAAATTTATTTAACCTAAGTTGTAGTTCGTTAAATTATCTATCCGATTTGAACCATTAGTTTTTTTTCTAAGACGTTTCGTTTAAGAGATGCGGGGATCGCAAGCAAAGTAAAAAAATAAAACCTATATTTTGTTAACATTTTTTTCCTTAATTTAATTTATAAATCGAAATGTAGATTATAAACGATAAGCGGTATATCTAATTTGTAGGAAGTAAGTGGTCTTTTAAAAAGTTTTAACATTAGGTTCAAAAAGTCAATAATATCGGAGCTATGACCGTTTTAAATTAAAAATTCAAAAAAAATTTTTTAAGTTGGTGCTCTTCAAGGGTTTGGACTTAGACAAAAAATTTTTTAAAGGTTTATCTTAGAAAAGTGTTCTTTTATCGCCATCTCAAAGGTTCTCCACGGTCACGGGGCATCCTGTATGCACCATGAAGTAAACGTTGCATTAAGGATGCAAGGTCAAAGATAAATAGGATTCTAAAACTTTAACATTAAATTATATTTCTTCCATCGATCAAAATTGATTTTGAAATTATCATGTTATAATTTTAAGTTTAATAGAATCTTAACTACAATAAAAAATCGAGTGTAACCATGCTCATAAGTTTAGCATTATTTTATTAAATATTAAAAATTTAAATTATTTTTAATCATCATCATTTCCATAATGGATTAGGTCTTCGACCTGTTCCGGCTCATCTCTTCCTCGGTCTTCCTACGTCTCTGCGTCACTGGGGTTTGTAGTTGTATGTCTGTATGTATTATTTTTAGTAATAAAACAAAAAAAAATTATCCATTTTCTAATTTGAACCAAAATCAAAGCAGTTGCAAATTTTAATACAAAGACACGACATACCAAATTTGGTTTTGAAAATCTTATTCGTTTTCGAATATTCAATATATAGCAATATTATATAACAATTTTAAATGAACCCTTTAATGTACGGTATTATACAGGGTGAATGATACCACCCGTAACAGTAAATTTGTTCAAAAACTGTTAGTCGTAGAGAGTTGAGTCAAATAAATTTATTATAAAAACCATAATAAAGAGGCATTTGTTTGAACTGCAGCTACTAATGAGTGAATTGTTGTAATGTGATGATTACTTGTGGAACGATCATAAACATTGTTTACATAATAAAGGCGTACGGTACTGAAAAAGCAATATTAATGTAATCACACAATAAACTACCTTAAATAACAGTTAAATAACTTACGAATTCATGGCTGTTCAAATAATATATTTCTGAAAAAAGCCGAATTAACTAATAATAAATAAATAATTTAATATATATATTATAGATATAAATTGAAAATAGCCAAAACAAATTTTAAACATTTTTTTTCACAATACTTGTCAACTGTCAAATATTTAAATATTTACCTGTCATGTAGTTGTCAAATTGCAATGTTGCAAAATTTATACAAAATTATAGCTGTAGTCTGCAAACCGATTCTTTTTTAGATTTAAAATTTGATTTTCTCAACAATGACAGTATTTTAAAACTTTTTACTTGATTTAGAAATTTTTTTTAATATTTTTTTCAAGAAAGAATAGCAGTTATCACTAAATTCGATACCATGCAACATCCCTATTAAATTTTTATTATTCTGAGAGATTTAGTTGTCAGATTCGGTTTGTTTTCAGTGGAATTGATTTATCGGAATTTTTGTTAATGACAACAGTAATAGATGTCGTTGTAGAGCGCGTCAATATTAAACTTTGTTTTTAAGAGGGCCTAGTACAATACGCATGATACTATTGTGCACTCACTTCCACTTGTGACGTAAGATAGGCGAATTAGCTTTTGACGATGGCGAAGATTGTAACACCAAGAGAGATTTAGTTGTCAGATTCGGTTTAAGAAATAATAAGAGTTATCACTAAATTCGATACCATGCAACATCCCTATTGAATTTTTATTATTCTGTATACGCCACCTGAGAGATTTAGTTGTCAGATTCGGTTTGTTTTCAGTGAAATTGATTTATCGGAAAATTCGTTGTTGATAGCAGTAATAGATGTCGTTGAAAAGCGCGTCAATATTAAATTTTGTTTTTAATGTACGGACACTTTTAAGTGTCTACATTAATTATTGAAAAATTTATTTAATATAATATTTTAGAAATAATAATTATTGCATTTAAACTCGGGTGAACAAACACAAAATTTTATCTAATATGATCAAAATCCATAACATTGATAGTCATTTATTATCCCTATGTAAAGGCGTCCACTTTTTGTAGCATGGGCAGGTTTTTTATTCTATTTTATTTTACTGTGAAGGTGACTTTGCTTTTTGTTTTTGGTTTTATTTATATTAATTTAAGATGTTTCATATTCGGTTATTCATTTTGGTGTATAAAATTATTTGAAATAAGGTAAGTTTCTGATTTAAGATCTGCTCGTAAATGTGTTGCTAAAATATTGCTATACTCGGGCCCAAATAAATTGAGCCATGCGTCATAGTTTAAAATGGAATGAATTAAGATTAGAATCGCTAGTCAAATGAGTGTATTTTAAAATTCATCATTTTTTGTTATTTTCATGCAACTCTCTCTCTTTACTTCAATTTGAACTAATGTACAAATATTATATTCACTACGTAACTGAATTTTTTTGTTAGTTTATAATGTAGTACAAGTAACGACATACATATTTTTTAATGTTTTGATTTACTAATGTACAATATTAGTAACGTACGATTTTTATTAAACTTTGACAGCAAGACATGCCAATATTTTTGTACTCTTTTAAACAAAGCTAACGATGGCTTAAATTATATTCAGGATGTCATTTCTTAATCAGAAATTTGTGACGCTGGGCTCAATTTATTTGGGCCCGAGAATATTTTCGTATTGGTAACATGTACAGGGGATGCTATATTTTTGGTATTCTTTGATGTTTGGTAAATTTATACTTATAATAGTATTATAAATATTCCACAATATAAAATGCAAATAAAAAACCTGATCAATAAAAACACTGGTGTTTATCAACTCTGCTGCATACAATGTAATGTCACCTACATAAGGGAAACTGGGAGAAGACTGAAAGTAATGATCAACGAACATATCAAGTCTAACCACTGAAGACAAAAAAGCACAAATAAATTAGTTTTGATAATTTTATTAAAATAAAACTTACAGTGATCTGAACAACAACTAATTAAACATTCGAAACATTCGAAACACGAAACATTCAGTTACGTAGTGAATATAATATTTGTACATTAGTTCAAATTGAAGTAACAACAATACGAACAAAAATACGAAGGTACTATGAACTGCGAAAGCAATCAACAATAAGCTAGCAGAGCACAGGAAACTAGCAAACATGCAACAAATCCTCAACTCGGACAATAAAACAAAACTACATGGTCCATCATCAACAAAGAAATGGAAGAAGAAGACTTCGAATGGCACTGATGTACCGATCACCGCCAATGACTTCGCCACTCACTTTGTCAACATAACCCAGAAACTAAGCCAAACAATTCCACCTGTAAAGGAAACCCTCTGAAATACCTAAATTCAACTAGCGAACGCCTAACAAGTACCATATTTTACAACCCACAACCGAACACGAAATAGAAACTATCATATTAAATATGAAGAATACATCCTCATACGATATATATAACCTGAACGTTAGAATGATGAAATTAATACACCACAGCATATCGGCCATACTTTCACACATTCAATAATGCTTAACCAAAGGTACTTTCCCGGACATACTAAAAGTATCAAGAGTCATTCCAATACATAAGAAGGAGACAAGACCGAACCAGAAAACTATCGGCCAATCTCGATTCTACCTACATTCTCAAAAGTGTTTGAGAAAGTTAACCACTATCGGCTCAAATTTTTGACCAAACATGATTGTCTAACGAACAACAATTTGGTTCAAAAACAAAAGTACGGCAGATGCAATGATGAGTCTAATGTCACATATACACCACCTGTTGGAAAATAAACAAAATGTTCTGCCATTATTTACTGCCAAGGCCTTCGACATGATGGATCACAGAATATTTCTACAAAAATACAACACTACGGTATCAGAGGAATAGCATACGATGATCAAGTCTTACCTACAAAACCGAAAGCAAAATGTCTTATGGAACAATAATACTAGCAAGCAAACAACAAAACCGTGGTATACCACAAGGCAGCATACTGGGACCCTTCTTCTTTGTAATGTACATAAATGATTTACCACAAAACGTAAACTGTGAAACCGTTCTATATGCCGATGATACTGCTTTAATCATGGAAGAAAACGCTGACTATGAAACTGAAGGAAGCAACCAGTGGTTCACATCCAATGGACTGGTACTAAACTCGGAAAAACACAAAATGACTATTACGGCAGATCGAAATATCGATCCCCATCTTAAAAATTCAACAAAATACCTTGGAGTAACAATAGACACACTCCTGACCTGGAATGATCACGTGACCGACCTACAAAAATCTTTAAGCCAAACAATATATGCCATCAGAAGGATTAAGAGACTACAGGCAAAGCAGCTGCAAAACTTGTATTTCTCGTTGTTTCATGCCAGAATGATATATGGGGTTTTGTCTGGGGCAATAAGTTGCAGATTCACAAGGTCTTTGTGCTACAAAACGAGCCATCCGAGCTTAGAAGGTGTATCAAGCAGATCTCACTGCAAACCTCTATTTCGCGATCTCCACATTATGACTCTACCATCTGCCTACGTATACCTGACTACCACCAGAATCCACAGCGATGCCAGCATGCTAAAAACACTCCAACCACCCATACAGACCAGAACAAGAGATAATATCCGAACAAAAGGCTGAGACTGAGATTCAAGCTTAAACCTGGAACCAACTGTAACAGCTACCTCAGAATCTCAAACAGCTCCCATAAAACAATTTAAGAATAAAGTTAAGGAAATGATGACCGATGAAGCTCTGTACAGTGTCACGGACTTCCTCCAGCACCACACATCAAATTAGCGTTGAGATGAAAAACAGCGTGAAGCTGATTCTCCACCATTTATATATTTATTTTGTAAATTTGTAACTGAAAACATTTATCTATTTTACATCGTCAATGTATAATAAAGTTTATTATTATTATTATAATTGGTAATATAATTACCAATGAATATGGAGATTAATTGAGTAACTTTCATGTAAAACCGAATAAATCCACCTGTAGTAGTTTTTGGAAAATGATAATTTTTGCACAAGCTAAACGAAGTAACATTAAAAGTAAATTCAACTTAAATGGTTTTCTTTTGGCAAGAATAAATATAGCACATCTTGATAAATAATAATACAAAGTAATTTTTAAGAGACATTCCACCGAGCAATAATGGATTAATCTGGTTTCGCTCAAAAGTACCATTTTTATGAACAAAATAAATATTTATTACCAAAAAGCCACAATATAACACAGTAAAAATTATTTTTCTTCTAGAGTTTTCTCCAAATTATGTAGCAATAAGTTTTCGTAAAATGTCTGTGATTATATTTATTATTTTTTTTTCATTTGACGTAATTTGAAATGGGATAATTAAAACTGTAAATTAGTTTTGAATATTTATTCGGCTTAGGCCTAAATAAAAAGTATTTATTCACTATTTTTAGAAAATGTTGACTTTAAGACCATTGTACTATATGAGCTATTGAGTAGTTTTTGAAAATAAGTACGGTAAACATAAAAAGTATATAGAAACTATGTACAACTAATTTTTCCAAATGAGGATTCATTCGGATTTGCATGAAAGCTTCTCAATTATGAAACAAGATAGTGGAATTTACTTTATTTAATTTATAAATTCATGCTTGTTGCTTGTCTCAATAGTATTTAATACATAAAAAAGTAGTGATCAACTTTCTATTTCTGTAGTGAGGGTGAATAAAAGTGCTAATCGTTAATTATTCTAGATTATAGTTTCTAGAAAATGTGGAATTTTCACACATTATAATTTTTAATTGCTCTTTTTAGAATTAGAATTCTCGTGTAGAATATTTGGAATTTAATCAACTATGTGCAATTTATTGGTACTATGCGTTTAAGAATTTGAAATAATAAAACACCCTAACATCTAAATAACACATTCTAATACATTTTGTTTAGTATAATAGTAAGAAACCTAAATAGAAGCTCCTCGTTGAATACCATATGGGTACAAATAAAACGCTAAAGATCAACATGTGAACACAAAAATAAATTATTCAACCATTGTAACAACAAAAAATTAACTCGGTCCTAACATGTAATTAAATTAAAATAACCCAATAAACATAACCATCTTATATAAACACTTAATCATCAACACAGCCAGATGGCGTAATCAATCTCTATACACTAGGTTCGTTCGTTGGACTGTTCGACTTCGAACTGTTCTAAACAGTTTTTGATACGTCAGACTGACACCTGTTCAGAGCAACACTGCTGCCATAAAAAAGAACGCAGTCAGTACAATAGTTATAGAAGCTTTATGCAAATATTTGCTCAAAAATATGCATTTTTCTAATAAAGACCAGCAAAGTAGTAATTACGTTTGTAGATTTCAACGTAAAAAGCAGTAAGTAGGAAGTTACTTTCTGATTATAAACAATTTCTTTCTGTTAAGAAACTTTAATTTTCCTTGGAACTTTTCTAAGAAAAGCGTTTTTAAAACCTTTTTTTAAAAACGTATTTTTATACAATATCCGTCGAAATCGGTCCAGTACGTAAATACCAGATTATTTCTCCTAAATTGAAATTTCATAATAGTTTCGATATTTTAGTATCATACAAGTTTTATACTAATTACATAGTTTAGTCCCAAAGAATTGCAGATCATCACATCAAATTTTCTAAATTTAAAAAGTTTCAGGTAAAATTTTTTAATCACCCGAAATTTTTTAATCACTATATTATATACGTAATACAGATGAAAATTTTCACGTTAATTTCATATATTTAAAAATTTTAATTTTGAAAAACATGTGCTTTCTGCCTTTTTCCTTATGATGGCAAAACATCCGACAAATACATTTGCAACAATTTGTCGTTGATGTAAATAACCTATTTCATCTCTAAACTACCACCCAAAGTTTATAATACAGAACATCCTTAAAAACAAAAATGCAGAACTTCAAAACATTTCGTAAATAAGTTATTATCGTATTGTCAAATAGGAATAATTTAAGCTACAAGATAGTACTGCTTGAATTGCAAAATATTGAAGCTTAAATTATTCATATTAGACACCACAGTGGCAACTTATTTACAAAATATTGTGAGGTTAGGTTATTTATATGAACGACAAATGTTTGCCGGATGTAACTCTGAAAAACTGTCAGTGTGAGGTAATTAGAAACTGCTAAAAGCAGTTCATAACATTTCCAATGAACAAACCTATTTAGATGTAGATTTTAAAAATACAGTGGTGTTACAATATTAAATCTTAATTAACTGTGACTTAATTTAATATTGCGCTAAATTTGAATACTAAACTTTAATAATAATTTTATAAATTTTTATAGTTATTGGTGAATTGGTGCAATTACTTCACTTAATTTAATTATTCCTGTCGTTCGATATTAATATTTCTGAGGAACGTATAATAACTATAAATTGTTTGAAAGATCTGAAACATATAATCAACTAGAATTTAACTAAAACTACATATATGTGTATACGATACTAACACCAAGCATGGTTTCTAAACTTAGCACTCTAAATTTTCCAATTGTTAAAGTAATTGGTCGCTGAGCTTTGGCCATTATAAGTATTAAAGATTTTTGAATTCTCAAATCACAATCAGTGAAATCCAATTCGTAGCATACCCTTGCTATTTTTTCACTTTCTGTTATAACATTCTCGCCATAAGTGCATATTATAATCAGTAGAGAACAGCCCGATACTATCAGAACTACGTCTTTTATAAATTCTTCCATATCTATATTTAGCTAAAATAGCATTCAATTAAGACCTAGGTTATAATTTTGTTATACAGATATCTCTCTTATAATACGGTAAATAGGTTCCTAGAAAATGTCGTGTTATATGAGACCCGGAACCAATAGAAAAAGTAGGTTACGTTCCGAAAATTTATTAGAACCAAACATGAATTGAGTGCTGCCTATAGAGTATAATTAAAAAGTGTTAATAATTCATATTATGTTGAGCAGTAGAAGTACAGTGCTATACGAAGATTTCTGCAAATTTCTCTCCGTCATTGAGAGAAACCGTGTTGTAAGATACCGTGTTATACATAGGAGTGTTACCTGTATATCAAATGTTTTATTAACATGGTACATACCTCTGTGTGATATAATAATATGCACAAACAAATGGTTGCTTCTCCAAAAAAAGTAAAAATTATAAACGAGTATACAGTTTCTAATTGATCTGCGGCATCAAAAACACCAATATGGTAAGGTACAATGTTTTGAAGTTGTACCTTAAATAATTCCCAATCAATAGTTTTATTTTCAATAAGTTCTGCGTCATATTCCTGAAAAATAAATTCTGTAATTTTAAAATTTAAATAATAGTGCAGCAAACCCTCCGTGTTTCAGACAAATTAGGTTTTGATTATCGTATAATTGTGTAAAAAAAAATAAAATTGAATTACACGCAAATTTATAGTTTATAGGTATAGTATTAGATAGCTAATTTCGGCCGACTCAGAGTTTCGGGATGCTGACGCAAATTCGGATGACGGATTTAAATACGTTGTGGGTACTTGGTTTGATTGACCACCGGAGATACATCGATTTACTAGAGTACTAAGTTTTCCTGGCGCCCAAAAAATAATATTCAATTATATTAGTTCAATTACAGATTTTCGATTAATGCGCTGTTAGCAGAAAAAAGAGAAAAGGTTAGTGCAATACTTATGTATTCATATAACGTATTATGTTTATCGATCATTATCAGTTTAATATTTCAGTATATTAGTAGAGACGGTCATCGACATGTGTTTTAACGCGATCAACTGCTAATATAAAGCGTCCCGATTCGTTTCCGGGTAGAGGCTTACTTTGCAATGTCGCTTAACTTTGCTTTGGAAGGCATGTAAGGACGGTTGTCCTCTCACAAGGTGCTTGGAACATCTTGGAGGTAATAAATTCTGAAGTAGCCTCTAAGGGAATGGATAAAACGACGTAAGTTGTATCCTTGCAAAAGAAAGTCCGAAATGTATATATATTTTAGTAAGAAAAATGAAACAATAAACATTTCTTTCTGATTTATATATCACATTTTACTGGTGTTTTTGGTAGCATGAATTTCTAATTTTAAGCTTTAATATTTCAGCAACATTAATGTACGCGATTGATTATGTAAATAGAATACTCGCGTACATGGAGAGTTTAGTATAAATAAAATATATATTAAATTAGAAAGACAAATTAGAAGAGATTCTTGCAAATAATAAAACTAACGTCAGAAAATTATTGAAATTCTTAAAATCATCTGGCTTACTAAGAAATATTTAAACATATTATTTCATAACATTATAAATTTTCTATTCAATTTGTTATTGTTACCTATTCCTGTTCTTTAGGGTTAATAACTTCTATGTTGAAGTACACATTTTGTATAACTATATTCTAAATTGTATCTATATAAAAAAAATATATATTAATTACCTCAAGTGTTTCTTCTTTATCTGGATTTAATGATTTTCCAAGATAGTGCTGTAATAACTTACAATGGCCACAAATTAATGTTAATACGTTTACGTATATTAATAACAACAAATAGAGAACCAATACTGTTATACCAAAGTGCACTATTTGAATTATAAATTGTGTTTCATTATTAAGCATGTGAGGTCCACTTCCAAATGGAAGAATCCATTTTTCTTCATTTAATGATAGTACAACCGACACTGATATGTTCGTAAGGTATGCAAAAAGGAACGCTGAATATCCAAGACGATTCTAAATAATACAATATTGTTACTATAATCAGGTCAATAAAACATTAAATTTTTACAAGCTAACATAAGTAAAATTTTTTAAAACTTATATTTTTAGTCCAAGACACCGTTGGGGAATGTTCTTTCGCCCGTTAAAGGCCCCATCAGTTAAAGTACTCTTAAATGAATAAATATGGATTAAAATCCATTAAAATTAAAATCAAAAACTATATTGGAAAATTTTAGTAATAATTAATTGAGATATGTTTTAACAAACTCACATAAACACACTAAATACTCAAACCTTTTAAAAGCGAAACAACATTGTACAACGGTGTCTTAAACTAAAAATGTAAGTTGGCAAATTTTAAAATTGCACTTAAGCTCGCCTCATACAAGGCTTGTTTTGGTGATGGATTTCTTGCATGGTTTTTAAGCGACTGGGTATCGTGATGCACAAAAACGCTTGTAACCGACCGGCCGTGATGGAAAGTGACGTCACGTACTGGGTCGCTTTTAATTATTTTCGTGCTGAATTTTGTGATAGAAGACGTGCTATTTTACTTGCTGGATATCCTGATGGTTTTAACCCATTACAAAGTTGCGTCGTCTTCGTAAATTCGAATGCCATCGGGTACGACGATGCTAATAGTTGATCGCGTGTTTATGCAACACAATACCTAGCTCCTTAAAAACCATGCAAGAAATCCATCATCAAAACAAGCTTCGTGTGAGGTGAGCTTTAGCTTATAAAAATTAAAAAATAATTTTTCAACATATAATTTCACAAGTTAATAAACTATTTATAAATTGTTACTATAATCGTAAATATAAACGATATGTGGTACTTTATAAAATAGCCTTTCATTTTGTAGAAGCACGTTGTTTTTTGTCAAATAAAATTAATTTATGTTGTAAATGTAATTAATTAAAGCGTCAAACACTCGAATCCCCACTTTCTATTTTTAAAATTTGTAAAAAAAAAATTTTTTTATTGGTACCCTATTTTGCTTGTTTAAAGTACGCCTCAGCGTGTATAGATCCAACTTTTAAAAACGCGCGTGTTTTAAAGTTACCATGGCAACAGCAACAATGAGAAACGTGAATTTAAATGTCAACTTTTAATTATTGATCTGACAGGAGTATCTCGTAACGTCAAATACAATATTACTAACAAATGTTTCAAAAGCTTTATTCAAATATTTAACAATCACTTAACAACAGATTGCAAATTAATTTTTATTTTTCGCAATTCCATAACAACAAAATGTATACTGATATCACATCACCAATTCAACCATTTTTAATAGCTATTTATGTAATGAGTACATAATTTAGGTCTTTATTGGACGAAGCCTATGGTTTATGGCAGAGCGAGCTTGCGAGCGAGGCCAATAAATAGGCTGAGTCCAAAAAGCCTAATTATGTGCGAATTACATACATAGCTTTATGTTCGACTGCACCCTAGAAGATTTTCTTTTACATTATTTGACGTAATATTCGAAAATCCACTTTGACATTTATAAATTTTATAATTGCAAAGAGTGCTTTTTCTATTTTTCCTGGTTACTATAAGTCATTTATTGATTTGTTTTAAATTGTGTGAAATTATTTCGGGTTAGCTAAAGTATCGCTTCTTCCGACCAAGTCGAAATATTTGTACGAAGAAACTTACGTCTAATGCTGTAATTTACAGATGTTCCTTTGCAGCTACATTAAAATTTCAAATTTAAATAACACTTGGACATTAATTTTGACGTTTATTTCATTGACATTGACAGGCGGCCGTTTTACTTTATTAATAAAGTAAAATGGACTAGTACTATAAAATAGTATCTTATGGCTGCTAAGTGATATTGTAATCATATTATTATAATGCAGTCGTACATAAAATATATTATTAGTTCTTATTTCCATTTTTTGGAATCAATAAAAAAAATAGCGCAAAGTATTCGTGGATAACTGGTCTTTAAAACACACTTGCCCTATTTGCTCTATTTTAAAAATTGCGCGTGTTTTAAAGACCTTAATACCCACTTATACTTTAATACACTATTTTTTTTTCAATTTTTGCAATATTCGCAATATATATTCTCGATATTCAATTAGTTGTGAGATAAGTTGGATACAGAGGGTGGAATCTCTGTTACTTGTTACGTTAGACGTGCGAATAGGAAGATGAATTTTCTGACGAGGTGTGAAGATAATTTACTATTTAAATGCCTCTTTACACTTACCTGTTTCTTAACAACATTTTTATATTGCTTTATAACAACATTTTCATCTTTTGCATTTGAAAAATTTGACAGTTCATCCAAATGTTCAAGTTTTTCAAATAAGTTTATCAACTCGAATCGATTAAAAAATGCCAAATAGAAACAAATTGTTGCTAGAAATTAAAACGTATTTGAATACATAAATTATGTGTATACAGAAAACAATAAATTGCATGTCAGGCATAACTTATTTCAAAAATAAGTGTAATGAATTTTAGAAACTTTTAAAATATCTTACATGTACTTTGTCCAATCTCGATCATCGCAGCAAAGAAAAATTTGTTAATATTATCACGATAATCTTTTAAAAGTTGTGGAATGACCAAAACCGGATAAATTGTTATTACAAATAATAAGCAAATTGAGTACACTTTATAAAAACCATTTTCGTTAGGCAACAATCCGAAAATATGTAGTAAAAACTTGTGATTATCAAAACAATCAAACGTTAAATAATTGCTAAATTTTGTCATGTTAAGTTTTAATTTTGTAAGTTAAACTTTCGTAAAAATACGCGATTTATTGCCACAAGAGTACAATTATCTAATGTTCGTTGTTTGCTGGCGACCTGAACACTGCGCTCGTATTCACTTTCCAAGTTACTTTATTTGAAATAACTACTGTCTGAATTAATAACGTGTTGTACTACTAGTTGGTTCTCTTACTTGAAAATGGATTCTAAAACTTGTACATTTTAAATTATATTTTTTCCATCGATCAAAATTGAATTTGAAATTAAGCTATTATGATTTTAAATTTTTTTTGGAATTGGTTTTGTTTTGGAATTGAAATATTGTTAGTAAATATGGATGCTAAGGCATTCGGAGGGATATTCAAAATTTCGACTAAAATCCGTACTGTCTCTCAATATTTTAACATATCGAGAAAAAATTATTTTATTGAACAGAACGTAAGTTAGTTGGCAAGAGTATAAATAATTTCCAAAAACAAGTATTTGCCTTCTTAGGTAATATGTCAGGTAAGAGAATCAATCCGAAAAAAAAATCCGTAAAAAAATTTAACATCTTATCAAGTTTACGAATAAAACTCATTCTGATAAATACTTTTGCTTTCTACCAATTACGTACGATTAAGCGTCTACTAAAATCATGAATATTAAGAATTGTAAAAAAAGTGTCTAAATTTTAAATCGATATTAATTTTTTTTGGGTAGATTTGGATAACGAGGGTTATTTTAAGCAAGACAGAATGGTTTTTTTGAAAAATACCATACAGTTTTTGTTTAACGAAATTAATCTGCAGAGAGAAAAATATTTTTAATTCCTAAAAGTTTTAGCAAACCGTTTTCCTATTTCATTGGAATTTATTAAAATTTTTGTAGAAAATTAAGCAAATAAACAATTGCCAATTAGTTGACTGAATTCCACAAGATGTCATTACGTTGTCGAGAAAATTTGCCATTGCGCTTGGAGAGATTAAAAAAATATTGCATTATTTAAAAGTCAATCACAAGTTACATCAATTTCGTATAAGTGTTTTCATTTTCCAATACTACATTACGTTTTGTTACCATAAAAAAATTCTTTTAAAGTAAAACCACCTAATACAAACCAAAAAGACAGTGTTAAAAAAGTAATACGTCAAGAAAAAGCGCGCGGCCGAGGGGCGCGAGCCGACCGCTTATACTTATACTACATTGATTTTAAAGTATTGTAAAAATTAAATATTGAAGTAACGTTTAAAGTCATTGTTGGTTTTAAATAGGCAAAAAAATTATTATACATTATTATCATGGAAACCAACAAGAAGGCGTGCTATAAGTATTGTATTGTTCCGAAATGTAAGAAATGTAGGCGAATTTTAGAGCCGTATAACGTCAAACCAATGGCGATGCGTTTATGGTGACATGATTTATTTTAAATTATCATTGAATTTTAAAATCGATTATTTATAACAAAATACAATAAATAGAAGTTATTTTTTCTAATTTGACATTTAAGATATTGGATTAATCAGAAAATTTTGTTTTGACTAAATTTTTTTATTTATGCATGTTCCCTATTACCTATAAACTAACATTATTACTGAGATTATTATGCTGCAAACTCATTGCATCATATATGTTCAAATTATACTTACACAATAAATTATTTTACACGTACGAGTATTAATACTTTTTAAACTACCCAGTTAAATATTTTCTGTTTTTATACAACAATTTTACTGTACTACTAGTTGGTGAATTTATAATAGCTTGATAATAATAGGATGCATTTCAACTTTTCTCTAACTTAAAAATGGATTCTAAAAGTTGTACATTTTAAATTATTAAATCGTCCATCGATCAAAATTGATTTTCAAATTAAGCTATTATAATTTTAAATTTAATTTAATTTAAAATGCAATAAAAAAATTAGGATGTGTTCATGGTCATGACTTTATCATTCTTTTACAAAATATTAAAAATAAAAATTATTTTTTATAAAAGGAAAAAAAAATTATTCATTAACTAATTTGAACCAAAATTTAATTAGCTGTTACCAAATTTGGTTTTGAAATCCCTACTAGTTTTTAAATTTTAAACAAATTTAAAATGAACACTCAATGTAAGTATTATACAGGGTGAATGATACCACCCAAATTAGTAATTTTTTTTCAAAACAGTTAGTCGTAGAGAGTTGGGCGAAAACAATTTATATTAAAAACCATGTGGTATCATTATTTTTCGGAAAAATTGGCATCCCGAGTAGTTTTCTACAAAATGTCCAGAAGTCCTGAATTTTAAGTAGCACCATAAGTCGAAAGTTATATTTTTTAAAAGATAAGCAAGTTTTGTAGGAAAAATTATTTTATTACTGCCACTTTTTTAAGTAGCATTTGTTTGAAGTTATGCCACTTTCAAGACAATCTACAATGAATATATAAATATTTCTCGATAAAGCTACGTTACGAAAATCGCTTTATTATACAGTATTATTTTAAGTTCACAAACTTCTTATCTACAAGCAACTTCACTAACTACTAGCACCTAGCAATATGAATACTTTCACTTATTCACGAACAATCATTGCTATGACTTTTATGATGTTTAGCAAGTTTGCTAATAGATATTATTACAGACACGGCAACGTCGCATTTCGTCGGCGTAACGAATCAACAAAACAAATAATTTTAGGTTATTACAATTAATTTTACTTTGATTTTCTGAAAATGTGTGTTGAAGTAATCAAAATATGTACCTAATTTATTTAGTTTTAAAATCCCTTTAAATAAGTAGGCACTACCAAGATAAGCAAACAATAACATATTTTTTTGAGAATCTTACAATAATTGATTTTTTGAATTAGGAAGAACTCCTCATCGTAACTATTTAAGGATTTAAGTACTATTTATAGGAATACCATTATTCTCCAACTGTTTGTTGTTACAACTGTGTTCGGTTTACTTAAAACATAACTCTGTCTGTGCTGTCGCACAGTTAGGTAAAAGACTGCTTAGTTCGAATTAAAAATAAAGCAACATGATTTTTAAACTATTACCAACAGCAATATTGCTCCAGGTAATTTTTTTTTGGTTCAAAATTTGTTATCAAAATAATTTTGTTTCTTTTAAGATTTTGTTTTTGAAAAGATAATATAGTTGAGGTGATAGGCCAATGAAAGTCTAACCAGTAGACCCTTTTTTTTACAAAAAATTACCAACGTAAACATTCAAAAAAGCAGAGTCCCATTCAGCAACATCGTCGAATGAAAAATATAGCAAACAAAAATTATAATGGTGGAGTAATGGTGGTTGTGAAATTCATTAAAAATTCTTTTCTTTGGATTTTGAGAAAAGCAATTATTTTTAATTTATAAAATAGAAGATTTTTGGGATAGATAATCATAAAAATATCTTACCTGACCAATATCCAAACTCGATCATAGCAGAAAAGATAAATTATCATAATAATATTTTAAAAATTGTGGAATGACCGCAAGCTGATAAACTGTTATTATAAATATTAAACAAATTGAGTTCACTTTATAAAAAACATTTTCACTTGGTACCAACCCAAAACACAATAAAACTTTTGATTGTCAAAACAATCAGATGTTAAATTGTTACATTTTTCATGTTAGTTTTTGCTTTAAAGACGAACTAAAACATAATTACAAAATTAATTTTGTAACTTAAACTTTCGTAAAAACACGCGATTTCTTGTCACACGAGTGCAATTAACTACTGTTCGTTGTTTGATGGCGAACTGAATACTGCGCTCTTATTCACTTTCCAAGTCATTTTACTTGAATCAACTAATTATCACCTGCATTAATAATGTGTCAATTGATTCCGGTTTCATGATCTTAGCACGAAGTAATAAGGATTTTACATAATTAAACTAGATTTTACTTATGCATCGAATACGAGGGTAGTGCAATGATGCAACTAACAACAAATTATTTTATAAAACTTTGTTTTGAGTATAATCGTAATATATAAATTTTATTTTCTTGTTAATTATCTATAAACCAACACCATTAGTGTTAATAAAATTGTGCTACCGCATTGCATATGTTTAAATTGTATTTACACAAAATTGTTTATTCATATTAATACTTTTAAACCACCCTGGTAATATTTTCGGTTATTATGTTATAATTCTACTGTATAATTAGTTGGTGAATTTATTATAGCTTGATAATAATAGCATGCATTTCAACATTTCTCCTACTTAAAATGGATTCTAGAACTTGCACATTTTAAATTATTAAATGTTCCATCGATCAAAATTGATTTTAAAATTAACATATTATAATTTTGAATTCAGTTCAATCTTAAATGCAAACAAAAATTAAATGTGACTATGCAAAGCAAAAAAATTATCAATCAACTAATTTAAACTAAAACTTAATCAGTTCTAAGTATAAATATGAAGACACGAGATACCACACTTACATTTAAAATTCATATTAATTTTGAAATAATAAATAAAAATTATAAACAAAATGCGATAGTTCCTATGAACCACTTTAATACGTATTGATACTGTACGTTAACCACTTCCAAGCTTAGAATTATGCTAAAATTTTGAAATTGTTTCCAAACTAGAAAAAGAAAGTGATTAATAGCTGATTTAGTGTTGTTCATACAAGCAACAAGTGGTATCAACAATTTATTGCTTCGCTCTAACGAGTATTGTGGAGTTTTGAGGCCTCACAATCGATGACGAGTTGTGATCCCTTTCTGGAACCATAAGCTATTTATTTCTCAGCCTGCGTCTAGCTATAAACCTATCTGATTCCCACAAACCCATCTGTAAAGGATTGATTTGGTTCTCCTGAGAGGTTCTGGCAGTTACAAACGCCTTGCTTGCTGAACGTATTGGCGTGGAAGACAATCAGAATAAATTTCTTACCCCGACCTGGATTCGAATCGCAGCGTGCGGTTTAGTAATTGACTCACTTTAGAACCAAGCCGCGACTATCCGTTCCGTCCCAGAACATAATCTACAGTCCAATTGAAATAAAAATGCTGTAAAATTGGTGATCGTATCGAATGACAATACGTTATATTCCGTTTATATGTATTTACACTATTCACAGCAGTAACCATTGCTGAAAGCTTACGAATAATTTCGTTTTATTGTTTATTTAACCTATTACTTTAAAAAACTTTAATCTAATATTAATTTCGAAGGTTAAGAATACATAAATTTTAATAAAAATATGACTTGACAACGTTGGTAGTTAAAATTCATTCGAATTTACACTGGTGAAATGTCATTTGCGATTATCATTTTACAAATCGAATATTAACGAAATAAAAATTTTAATTTTTCCGATTTTATTGTACATCATGCATTTTGTAGATATTTTCAAAGTTAAATAATAAAATTTAAGAGGTACATTTTGTCGGCCCCCCTTATCGCGAATTTGTTGGTAAAATTGGTCTCAAACGTTTGAGCTTCGTTTGAGCTTCAATGAGCTTCCATTTTCATCGTTTGAACCATAACCGTCGCAAAGTTATTCCGAAAGCTTTTGGGTCGGGGAGAGGAAATTCAGCAGGAAAGTTGAATGGTAATTCACTCAAAATTCGAAACAGAACGGAAAATGGAAAACCATCCCCCAAGTTTTCGCGAATAACACCGCGACGGTTGTGGTTCAAACGATGAAAATGAAAGCTCATTGAAGCCGAGATATTTTAGAGGCTGTACTTCTTTTTTGGACCCAACAGCACTTTGGTGATCAACAGAGGACAACAAGACTCTGCACCTGCCCACACGGCGAAAACTACCCAAGAGTGGTGCCGAATCAATTTTTCTGATTTTATCCTTTCAGATGAATGGCCTTTGTACTTGCCAGATCTCAACCCAATGGATTACGCCATATGGTCAATTTTAGAGGCCCAAGCCTGTGGAAAACCCACAAAGTTTGGAATCACTAAAACAATTTTTGCGTCAGGAATAAGACAAAATATTCCTAGAAGAGATGCAAAAACAAAGTACATAACTTTGCTGTTAATTGTTATCCATTTTAAATTTTTAATTGATGGTATTAAATAAGTTTTTTAATAAAAAAATTTGTCCGAGTTCTTGTAGGTCACGCTGTATTATGAATATTACTTACTCACTACAGAAGACGGTCATGGACTGGCACTTGAGTGTGTTTCGAGCGGTTGGAGTAAAACAATTTATTTTGACCGTTTTCCCTTATAAGGAAGTGGCTACCTACCAAAGTAATTAATCAAGAAACCCCCCTTATAGAGAGGAGTCGCCACACTTGAAATCGTGTTAACGACTAAGAAGAAGAGATCACTTACTATCGGTTTAATATTTTAGTAAAAAATTAAATATTTGATATCTTTTTTCCATTAATATAATACATATTGCTATGATCCAATTTAATTACTGCTACTTTTTTTAATGTTAATTAAAGTGCCACGGACCATTTGGTTTACGTACCCACTTAATTTTTAGTTGATTACTATTTCTTCTCGGCTTCCAGCTTCTTTCTACAATGTACTTTTAATTTAAAGTAATATTACGTATTATTAAATATTTTATATTTGTAATATAGTATTTACGCAAAATTATTGTATGCGATTGTTTTGCAAATGGAATTCCGCGTACATGGAGAGCTTAGTAGGTATATTTAAAATATGTTAAATTAATTACCTCAAGTATTTCTTCCTTATCTGTATTTAATGATATTGCAAGGTAGTGTTGTAATAGCTTACAATGTCCATAAATTAATGTCAATGCGTTTATATAAATTTTAAAATTGCTAAATACACTAAAATAAAACAAATTTAATGAATTTGAGCGGCCTAATTTAAGGGTAGGCTCTATGAAGTCCCTCTATCTTTCTTTGAAATTGGTTGATTTTAAATTCTCAACCAATCACGAAACTTAATCCACAGTACAACGTGATTAAAGGATTAACTTTGTTATCCAACTGGCCATTAGTAGTTTTACCCGGTAAAAGTCCAAAATTTCAGACACAAGAATTAATCTTAAAAATGTACAGGGTAAAACTGTTACGGTGGTTTTTCCGTGCAGGTAATTAATTATTACCCTTTGTAATTAATAAATAAATAAAAAAGTTAATACAAGAAATAATTAATTTATGTACTTTATGTTATGTTTCTAATAAATATTTACAATTATGTAGTAGAGCCAAAAACATGTACTAATACCTAAAATATGTACCAAGTCCGACCCCTGTATGTATTTAAAGAGAAAAACTGCAGATTACAAAATGGTAAAAGAGACATGTTGCTATTTAAAAACAAATTGAGATACACTTCCGGTTAAGTTAAAGAACAAAAAAAATAACTTAGTAGTTTCTGATAGTAAATTTCAGTTGAATAATAGTATATTATACACCAAGGTAGTGAAGCATAGTGTTATAACCCTAGCGCCAGATTAAATCCCAAGGTGCGTAGCACCGCGGGATTTAAGCGCGGGTTATAACACGCTTCACTACCGTGGTTTATATACAATTTTTCCACTACTAGGATTGTTTACTCTTATAATAATAATTGTTAATGAATAAAGTAAATCGTTTTAATTATTTATTTCAAATTATAAAACAAATGATAGTTTTTTGTTTTGATGTTGACACTTGCTTGAAAATGTTTAATTAATTTTGACATAAAGGTTACATTAAATATCGAATAAAAACTAGTGAACGTGGAACACAACTATATAGATGTTGACAAAACTATTTTTCAAAAATGTACTATTTGTAACGATAATTGATTGTAATAATAATTATTAATAATTGATTTATAAAGTTTCCAGTTTCAGCTGTCATAATTAATTCGTTTTCTCATTTCGCCTAATTGCTAAAAGTCACAAAATTCCAATTTAATCAACATTTTAAATATCAAATTAATCTTATTTATAGACCGACTTTAATTATTTAAACACTATTGATAGCATTTCTTGGTTATGCTAATTCGTTTTACACATAAATTTTCTTTCAAAATGGCCCGAAGTTTCCGGAAAACGCATTTATGTTCATTATTAACCTCAGGTGAATAATAAATATTATTCACCTCGGGTGACAGAAGGCGTGGTTCACAGTTCGATCACTTACGTTGAAATGATAGTGTTTATGGCTAGTAGTGGAAAAAACTATTTAAACTTTATTTTATCTAGTAAAATACATATAAGAATAAATTACTGTTACCGTTGTTCGTGAAAACACTGTATATTAAATGTTTGTGAATATTTCTTAATATCAGTGAATCTGAACTTTAAGTTTTTAAAATAGTTTCTTAAATTGTTAAAAATTTAAACAGAACAATTAAAAAATAGACGGTTAAAGAATTTTAAATGTTTTCGCCACAAAAGATAAAAACATATAAAATGACCTAATATGTAAGTAATGTAATAATTTTACAATGTAAATATTAGCTATAGAAATTATGTAAAAATATTGATTAATATAATAATTGTTACCCAAACCGATTTTAACCAACAAGATACACCCTCAGAAAGCCAATACCGCAACATTATTAAAAACGTTAACGTGAAACATGAATTTATAAAACCATAATTTTGATAAAACTAAAACATTCTGTAAAGTTATGTGGTTAAAATTAATATATTTAAATGTAATTATTTTTATTTTTTAAAATTTAAAACACATTTGTTTTTGGTAACCAAAAATAAAACATTCCAGGCACACCCCTCTACAACACATCTGTACTTCAAAGCAACCTGCCTGTAGGATACAGGTATGTCGTAGCTATTTAATAAAAGATCGATGGTTTTACAACCTCTAAAGTTTACTCACCCATAAAGATAATGTAACAAAACACAAATAAATGAATTTTAATGACTTTATTACAATATTACTCACAGTGATATGAACAACCACTAACTAGTATAAATTACCAATCATCATTACGATTAATAGAAGGTCTTTAATGCAAAACCGTATAAATCCACCTTTAGTAGTTTTTGGGAGAAGGCCATATTATTATACAGACTAAACTATAAAAGCTAAAAATTTTACTCAAATTCTTTGCTTTCTGGCGCGAATGAAAGTTTTGACAAATAATAATTTTAGAAGATATTTTGCAAAAGAATATGGATTTATTTGGTTTTGTCCAAAAAGTACTATTTTTCTGTACAAAATAACTGTTTATTAATGTTTATTTACAAAATTGTAAAAACGTAAAATTACTTTTTCTACAGTATTTCACAATTTCCTTTTTTGTAAGAGTTTCTTTATTTGAAAAGAAAATATAGTTGAGGCGATAAGTCAATAAAAATCTAACAAGTAGATACCTTTTTCACAAACACATTACCAACACAAACATTCAAAACAAATTTTGTTTTAATTAATTTTTAATTTCCCCCAAAATTTAAATTTTGACGCTGTTTCTTTATTTGTCTAAGATTATTTTGATTATTTTTTTTGAATTTGGCTTAATTTAGAATAAGGTAATTCATCATCATCATCATTTCCATCATGGATTAGGTCTTCGACCTGTTCCGGCCCATCTCTTCCTCGGTCTTCCTACGTCTCTGCGTCGTTGGGGTTTGTAGTAAGGTAATTAAGCCTGTAAATTGTTTTACAGATTTATTCGGTTTTGGCTTGAATAAAACGAATTAATCTGTTTTTGAGAATGTCGACATTAAGGACATTTACCATAAGATCTATTGGGTTTTTCGAACATTTTAAGTACGACAAATGAAAGCTAGCACAAAAATTATATGGAAACGATGTATTACTAATTTTTCCAAAAGTGAATTTATTCGGTTTTGCAAGAAAGCTCCCAATTATCGTATAACATAACGGTGGAATTTACTTAATTTAATTTCTAAACTTAGGTACACATTTAATTTGGCCAATAGCACTAAAATACAAAAAGTACATAGTAATAAATCAATCATCCATTTTTCTAGTAAGTGTTTAAACAAATATCATAAATTCTCGATTATTCATCTTTCGATTAGCTATACATAGGTATTTTTGAAACGCGAAATTTTCACACATAATTAATTATAATTTGTCTGTTTTAGATTCAGTATTTTAGTTTACAATATTTGGAATTTCATGAACTTTGTGAATTTAAAAGAATATGAAATATTTAGTACCTACACATTAGTAATTTTGTAAATTTTAAAATGCTAAAGACCAAAATGTAAAGACAGAAATAAATTACTCAACTATATTATCAATATTGTAACTAACCCTGTCTTGATACGCAATACATTATTTAAAGTAACACAGTAAATATTGCCAACTTATATTTTACAAACCTTGTTAAATACATAATATATCAGTTATACGCAACAAAAGTGCTTGACATGTTTGAAAAACAAGCGTATCCTCCAACAAAGGATCTCCTTCAATTTAATAAATTTTTGTTCTATAATTAATATTAAATTGCTGCTTACTGTTTGATAATTAAGTAATAATTATAAATATTTATGAAACTATTTTAATTAATTTAAACATTCAATCTTAAAATTCTTGGACATTGCATTAGAAAATACAGTATTAAATCTTAATTAACAGTGAAATAAATTAATATCGCGCTAAATTTGAATGCCTTTCTAATATTGCAAATTAATAATTTTATCCAATACCTCATGATAATAGGCTCATAACTATGGCGATTTTAAACCAATAAACTAACGTATAAGTCACGGAGTGAGCTAAAACATTAAAACTCACGCTAAAATGCTTTAGCTCACTCAAAGTTAAAAATAAAACACTCGCGTACTAATACATTTTTATTAATTTATATTAAACAGATCAACGTGATTAATTAATATTTACATTAATCTGGAAGTTAAAGGACATCGTTCTGTTATTGGTTTCAGGCTGATTTGGGTTATTGGACGTTATAGTTGTTGTAGTACTAGAAAGCATATTTGACGAATCATGAACAGATCCAACCGTTTGATCAACAGTAGTCGAGGGTGAAGAATAATTTGTTGTTTGTTTAACCGGGCCCTGTATCTTCTTGGCTATATCAATCTTGTTGGAAACTGAATCTTGTACATAACCTTCCGCCACCGTGGATGATTTCCAACCACCGTGACGTTTCAATGTTAAAATATGTCCTGTATATAATTGAGCTTCAGGCAGGTTCAAGAAAGACGCCACTTTTTGAGGTATCTTAGATAAGGTGTTAATGCCAACTGGTTGGCTAGTACATTTTTCATTCTTGTAATTCAGAAAGAATCTTCGATGTGATATAATTTGGGGTCTTAAAGATACGTATTTTCTGTAAAGTTCAAGAACATTTAACGAAAACCCTTCAGTAACAATCGTGAAGCTTCTCGATACGTTTGTTTTGTATCCAGTAACATAACATACAGATATCCTCTCTTATCTTGTAATTTCGTCACATCGACAAGCCTCTGATATTCCTATTATTAATGCAACCTAAAAAATAATAACAAGTAAATACTTCAGTAAAACAATAATAAATATGTAATACCTTCATCATCAGGTATTCACTGTTAGGTGCCTCAGTCAGAAACTTTTCAACGTGTTCTCTTTCCAAGATTTTCGCTTTTTTAGGCTTGTAAGGTTTTGCTACACTTTTCAAATAGGCAATCAGTTTTCCGTATTTTGATATGTCAATATTTTATATATTTTCAAAGTACTTCTTAGCATGGAATATTTCGTCCACATTGATGAAGGTGCTAATTTTTTTCTGCAATTATAGAAATAGGCCAGCATGATATCTTCATTAACTCCAATTACATGTCGCTGCTTACTCCATTCATTAAATTGATGAAATTCTTTATCGTAGTAAATTTTGACTTTTTGGAATTAAATCCTTACATGCTGCTTGCGCTTCTTTCTCAACTTCTTGAGGAATATAAATGTTTTGTTGTAATTCAACCATTTCTAATGAATTTGTTGACAATATTGATTTGTTTTAATTCGTTTACCATAGTAACTTTACACGGCATTCTACTACACGGCAGACTACTTATTAAATTTTTTTTTAAATTTGATTTACATACTACATAAATTTAAATTTGACAATTTAAAACGTCAAATTTAAAATTTTGAAATCGTTATATGAGGTATTGGATAAAATCTTGTATGGCACTCGTGTGTTAAGTTACATAACACACTAGTACCATAAATAGCTATAATAAATTTGTGTAGTGGTTGGTGAATTGGTGCAATTATTACTATCATTCCGTTTTCAAATTTCTAAGGACCGTATAATACCTGTAAATTGTTTGAAAGATCTGAAAATATATTTTAATGTAATTTAACTGAAATTATTTGTTTATAATATGATACTAACACCAACTATGGTACTTAAACTTAGTACTCTAAATTTTCCAATTGTTAGAGTTATTGGTCGCTGAGCTCTGGCCATTATAATTATTAGAGATTTTGAATTCTTAAATCGCAATCAATGAAATCCAATTCATAACATACACTTGCTATTTTTCACTTTCTGTTATATAGTCTCACCATAAGTACATATTATAATCAGTATAGAAAAGCCTGTTACTATTAGAACTACATCTTTTATAAATTCTCCCATTTCTGTATTTAGCTAAAATAACATTCAGTTAAAACCTAATTATTTAATTTAAATATTTTTAAAATGTAATATAAAATTGATACCTCTGCGTGATATATTATTAAACACATAGCAAAACTTATTACTCCAAAAGACAAAAATTATAAACGAGAATACAGTTTCCAATTGATCTGCGGCATCAAAAACACCAACATGGTAAGGTACAATGTTTTGAAGTTGTACTTTAAATAATTCCCAACTAATAGTTTTGTTTTCAATAAGTTCTGCATCATATTCCTGAAAAAGAAATTGTGTAATTTTAAAATTTAATAGTAGCACACAAAACTCTCCATGTTCGCGATTTTTGTTTACTCAAATTCGGTTTTGATAGTCATATTGTGTGTATGTGAAAATAAAATTCAATTATATACTTTACACGTAAATTTAATAATGTATTGTTTATGCTGTAAAGTATTAGGTAGATACTATCGACCTGTCCAATGTTTAGGTAAGTTGATAAATGAAATGTTAAATAATTTTTAAAAACTTTTAAAAACTTTGGTCGTTGAGTAAAAGCTAAATAAAATCTAATATTCTCATCAATCGTAGTTAGTATTTCTTCATAATTTTTATCTCTTTTCTAAATTAATTAGTGAAGCAGGAATTTGCATTTGAATTTGCATTGCATGCAAACATGGATGTACGCGGTATAGTACATATTGCTACGATCTAATTTAATTAATGCTACTATTTTAATGGTCAATAGAGCGCCAAGAAACTTTGTTTTGGTTGATTACAACTTTCTCGTCTTCCAGCTTCTTTGTGTCAGTAGTTTCAATTTTAAGTAAGTTTTCGAAAAATTAATGTACACAATTGTTTTTGAAAATGAAATACTGGCGTACACGGAGAGTCTTGTATATGCAAAATACAAATTAATTACCTCAAGAATTTCTTCTTTTTCTGCACTTGATGATTTTGCAAAGTAGGGCTGTAATAGCTACAATGGCCACAAATTAATGTTAGTACATTTATATAAATTAATACTAACAAATAGACATTCATTGTGGTTATACCAAATTGAAATATTTGAATTATAAATTGTGTATTATTACTAAACATATGAGGTCCACTTCCAAAGGAAGAATCCATTCTTCTTTATTTAATGATAATACAACCGACACTGATATACATGTAAACCATAAAACAAGAAACGCTGAATATCCAAGGTAATTCTAAATAATACAACATTGTTACTATAAGTATAAATTATAAACTATTATTGTTACTTTATAAAACATAAAACATATTTTATAGAAATATGTAGTTTTATCAAATAAAATTAATTTATGTTGAAAATTCAATTAATTAAAGCGCCAAACAAGCGACCCCGCAAAGTTACTACCCATTGTTTACATTTAAAATTTGAAATAAAAATAATTTTTTAAATTTTATCAACATTTAATATTCGTAACGTTGCAACAAAGAAATGAATTACGATAATGTTACTTGTACAATGAACAATAATGTTATTTTTGTAAAGTTGCATTTGGGAATGGAAAGATTGATGATGGAAAGGCGTATAGCTTCAAGTGTCATCTGGGGAATGTTTACAAATTTGTTAACTAGGTTTAAGCTTTCTTGTTTAACTTAAAGGGATAAATAAGTTTAGGACTACGTTTTTAGTGATTTTCATGATTTTTTGCAAAAAGGAATGTATTGAATTTATTGAAACATTAAGAATATTTTATATATATATATTAAAACAAATTGTGTAATTTGTTTGAAATATTTCCTTTGAAAATATGGAAGCTATAAGCTACCGTTCATCGGAGGTCGCCATCAGACGTACCTGCCTGTGAAAATTTTGAAGGCCACAGTTTTTATCTAAAATCAATAGGGTTGTAAGTTTACTTTAAGAACATGTTGGAGATAATAGTTAACATATATGTAAGATGCTTAGAAACACCCGTCTATAATTTAAAAAAACAAGTCACCCCAGTGATAAAAAGTTTAACCACACCTGATATAGAGCATACTTAATAAATAAAAACTTACTATCACTATATGTATAACATGATAGGTTAGAATATTTTTGACTTAGAATGTACACAAGTTCAAACAACGTCATTTTGAGAAAACGTGTTGTTACAGTTTTAGTCGGGGCGATGGAATGCCCAGATGTTAAAATGACTAAAACCTCGCAGCCGCTAATCTCAGGGGCGGCTGGCAAAAAGACTTGCCCCCTTTGCTAGCTCGTGAGCAGGAGACGCCAACGGTAAAGCACCGAGCCGGTTCCTCCTTTCGATGGTGTGGGATACAGGGAGTGCCAAGCGATACGCTACAAAGAGCAGGCTGTGAAGATGTGGTTTGGGCGCCACGCAGTTTACAACCACCCTGTATACTAATAGACACGGCAGGTACCAAACCAACTGCGAAGTTGGTTCCTGAGAGAAGGAAAGGACCGAGTCTGGTGCCGCAAGTATCAACGTGTTGGTCCGTTTTAAGATTTAATTTATAAAAAAATACAGTGAGCGCAATATTGGGTTACCCTTTGGATTAAAAATAAGGTTGTATTGTAACGTGATTGTGAAACTATGTTAAAAATAATTACCCCGTATACGTATACTAGGCGCACACGAATTGTAACAAAATCACAGCTTTCAAATAAAATAAATATGTTCAAAAGAACGACCCAATATAGATAACCCGCGCAATAATAATCAAAAAGTAACAAATTAAATCGGACGGCACAAACAAAAATCTTAACTTGCTGGAGTCTTCTGGAGTGATGGGGAGTAGGGTCCAGGCGATTGATAATAAAGACCAATTGGTAAGTTGTGGTAGATCCAAAAAAAAGGCTTTGGCCAGTCGATCGATAGCTCAAAAAAACTCGATTGGCAATCCCAAAGATATGGTTTCGCACACGAAAGAAACCAAAACGGGTACAAAAAAAAAAACCCTAAAACTCGAAATTAGCATAATGCGATAATAATAGTTATTAAATATACCTCGAAGATGTTATTGGAGGGTTTCACCAATTTCAGCGATGATTCTAATTCTTCCAGGATGTTAAAATTTGGACAAATAAATCCTTCAAACGAAGTACGGATAATTCCCTCAAAATTGCTTACAAAAGCCGGTACAGAAAATATATCCAAAACAATGACCAATATAAATCCCAAACAACTTGGATTGAAAAAACTCAAAGTTCAATCAACAATTGGATCACTGTAACGTCCAAAAACTAGATTTTGTGCAAAATTGCAATACGCACAACTTTCAGAATTCGAAATCAACAGCTGATAATTTTCAATCTAACACTTGGCGATAACTAATATTTAGAAAATTAAATTTAAAATTTAAACTGTGTTGCCGCATATTGAGTTTTATAAAATTACTATAAAGGAATCTTCAAGTAATAAAAGTATCCCTGGCAAAACAGGACCGTAACAACTCCCCTTACCAAAAAGAATTTTCGAAGCTGATGAGAAAATTACACTAACGTAAGATCGCTGGCCTACGCCAGAAAAGTATAAAATATAAAACTATAACGATATAACAAATAATCTTAGCAAAAAAAAACAAATCAGAAAACCATAATCGAAATACCAAAACAAGCGAAATTATCATTAAATTAACTGCACACAAACGGTTTTAAATCTTTTGCGTGCCACGTCCCTAAAGTTTCCCATTAAGATCTTTAAGTTGAAAAACCCAAGGCGAAATTCTTTTGTCTATAAGATAAGGACCTACAAACTTTGGCGCAAGCTTGGCGGTAAATTGCCGAGCTGCGTCAGACAAAACAAAATTCTTTCTCCACACCTTTTGGTTTAACTGAAAATCTGCCGTTCGGCGACGTAAATTATAATGCTGGCTTGACTTTTCGTACGCTTTCGTTAGTCGAGACGTAATACTAGCATAGATCTTAGTGAAATTATTTGAACGACATCTTAAATCTTGGTCCCTAGCAAATGACAAATCTTTCCCGTCGTTTAGTTCGGTGCGCTCTAAAATCATCTCTTTACCAAAATTTATAAAGTAAGGGGTGTATCCCGTCACCTCGTGTCTAGCAGTTCTAATTGCGCACGCTGCGGCCGATAAATATTTGTCCCAGTTTTTGTGATTTTCTTTCACGTACGATGACAGCACCGTTTTCAAGACGCGGTTTATTCTTTCAGTTGGATTGGCCTGAGGGTGATAATTTGGCGTAAAAGAAATAGTGCTACCGTACTTCGTGACCAAGTCACCAAAGTCACGACTGCGGAATTGCACACCGTTGTCACAGATAATAATGCGGGGAACGCCGAACATAAGGAATACGTCTTCCTCTATGTGTTTAACCACGTTCTTAGCTGTCGCCGTGCGCATGGGAAACGTTAACGTAAACTTACTGAAACAGTCGGCAACGACTAAGATAAAGTTATATCCACGGGTAGAGCGGGAAGAGGGCCAATAATGTCTGTGCAAATAACCTCCCAGGGACTAGAAATTTGAGAATGACCTCCCATTGTACCCACTGAGGCCTTTTGCTCGGGTTTGGCACGTGCGCAAACCTCACAACGCCTGATATAAGCGGCAATATCGTGTCTCATCTTGGGCCAATAAAATTTTTGCATTACGCGATGGTATGTTTTGTGAACGCCCATGTGCCCAGATGTCGGAAAATCGTGACATCGATTGATAATTTGGGTACGCTTTTCTTTGGGAATTACCTCCTCCAACGGTCTTGGCCGTTAGTCAAGTCTATGCTATTTCGACCAACGAGTTTGTACATTTTAGATCCAAAATACGCCATAGAGGAAACTTATATGGAGTAGCTTCTACCTTTTCGCGCATTTTACAAACCACTATCGCGAGGTTCGTTGTCGGCTGGAGCAATATCAACTGCGTCAATAATGGGGACCGAACGGGACAACGCATCGGGAACAACGTTGAGCTTACCGGCCCGATGTACGATTTCAAAATCAAATTGCTGTAATCTTACAGCCCATCTAGCGATACGACCAATAGGATCTTTGATATTATTAAGCCATTTTAAGCTATAGTGGTCGGTGACGACCGTGAACTTGGCTCCTTCGAGATAAGGTCTTAATTTCTCTATCGCGTGAATGACGGCTAAACACTCCTTTTCGGTCACACTATATTTACGCTCGCAGCCTGTAAGTGACCTACTAATGTAGCTGATTACTTTTTCGCCTTCGGGATGTTGTTGCGTTAAAACTGCACCAAGGCCATAATCACTTGCATCCGTTTGCACGACAAAAGGTAGGCTCCAATCGGGACAAGATAAAACGGGGCTAGATATCAGATGCTCTTTTAACGTGTTTAAGGACTGATTACACGATTCGGTCCATAAGAATTTCTGATTTTTACGCAATAGATTTGTCAAAGGTGCTATAAGAGCTGAAAAATTTGGCACAAACCGTCTGTACCAAGACGCCATACCAATAATTCGCCGGACTTCTTTGACATTTGAAGGAGGAGGAATCTTCAAGATAGCCTCAACCTTGTCAGGGTCTACGGACAAACCGTTTTTGTTTACTACATACCCTAAATAGCGAAGTTCTGGTTTACAAAAATGACACTTATCGCGATTTAGCGTAAGGTTGGCTTCTTTGAGTTTCTTAAAAATCTGCTTTAAAACGTCTATATGCTTCTCAAACGTGGGTGTTGCGATAATTATGTCATCTAAATAGCTGAAAGCATAAGGTTCTAAGTCAGGACTGATAATCTTTTGTATTAGACGGCTCCAAGTAGCGGGAGCGTTATGCAAACCGAACGCCATACGTTTAAAGTGGAATAGACCACGGTTAGGTACGACAAAGGCTGTATATTTTCGAGAAGGCTCTGCAATAAGAATCTGCCAAAACGCAGACTTAATGTCTAAAGTCGTTAAATATTTTGCATTGCCTAATTGATCCAGAATATTAGTAACGTTACGTAAAGGATAAGCGTCGGGGGTGCTAACTGCGTTAAGACGGCGGAAATCTACGCAAAACCGATACGTTTGGTCTTTTTTCTTAACAAGCAAAATTGGCGAAGACCACGCCGAGTTCGAAGGTTCCACGATATCTTCGGCCAACATCTTATCTAGCTCTATATCTACATGTTTTTGAAGGATAGGCGATATAGGGTAGTACCTTTGTTTTATTGGAGGTGATTCGGTTTTTATTTCGTGTTGCACCAAATGGGTGTAACCGAGTTTACTACCTGGCAGTTCAAATAAAGCTTCATTCAACAGATTTTCTAGTATCTGCTTCTGACAATCTAAAAGATTTTCAGCAGGTTGCAGTGCATTAAGAAATAAATTATCACCGGTATTAGAAAAGCACCATTCACCGCTACGGAGATTAGGCACTATTCCCATTCTAATCCAAAAATCTGTACCGAGAATAAGACAATGCGGCAAAGATGGGATTACTAAAACTTCAAGCAGTACAACCTTATCTTTAACTTGACCGGTAGCATTACTACTCCTATACTAGTGCAAGCTTCTCCATTCGCAACAATGCAGTCTTGCACACGTGAGCTATCTAACTGACATTTTCCGATTAATATGCTCCAACCCGGACCGCCTAAAATAGTTCTGGAAGCGCCAGAATCCAATAAACCTAAAAATACTTGCTCAAAAATTGTAACTCGAAGATAAGGACGCTCGTCATTAATTGCGCTAGACAAAACAAAATCTAGGATGGCTTTGTTATTAGTAGGGAGAATTTGAATATTGTTGACCGGATTGTATACAGAGCACGATACCCGGTTTATCGACTCTGGTTTGCGTTTCCCGCACACCTGGGACAAGAGCTGACGGTGTAACCGAGCCTTCCGCAGCGAAAACACAAAACCTTGCTAGGCTTAGTGCAGGCAGCTCTACGATGACCTGCTACGCCACAATTCCAGCATGTGTCTCTTGAATTAGAAGTTTGCGCGGAGGATCGTAAATTGCATTTAGGGTTTCGTTACCGAGTGTTGACCTACGGTAAGCTAGATTAGGTTCCAGCAATAATTTAAAATTTGTGGGTGGAGGACAATATTGGCTGGAGTAAAATTCCGTTTCTTCAACCGCTCGACCATATTCTATTAGCTGACTGATTGTAATAATTTTTTGAGCCGCTAGGCCACGTTGCAGATTTGGCAGTAAGTTCCCCCTAATCGTGGTTACCCTATCTAATTCGCAAGGCTTGTTAGCTAATTTATTAAACATACATTCCATTACGGAAACATATAGAACTACTTTTTCGTCCGCACCCTGCGTTCGTTTTTGGATCTCGGCCAACAATCGCGATTCATATCCCAGTGGGAGAAATGATTCCTTTAGTTGGCTAACTAAGTCGTCCCAATCGCAGAAAAAATTTTTTCTAGGACGATACCACGTTAAAGCATTACCTCTAAACAATTCCGCTGCCGACCGAAACAATTGAGATTTCGTCACGCCCCTAGCTTCTCGTAATTCCTCAATTCTTTCAATAAAAGCTGTGACGCTATTATTCCCGTCAAAATAAACATTCCATTTATAAATGGGTGGTATTTTAACAGCGACAGAATGAGGATCGGCCTCATACTGTGTACTAGTACTTAATCGTCGAGGTACGAATTCCGCGTTAAAATAATCTTTAGTGTTCTTTTTAGACACACTGTCATTATCTTCGGTTGTTACCGTGGTTATCAATGGCGGTGTATTGGAATTTTCCCCAAAAAAGGACACCCTTCGCGTATCGTTCCGAGATGTACTAGGTATCTCGTCTAACAACCCACCTAAACGCCGAACCAATTCCCCAACATTGCGGTCTGAGTCAGCCTGTACTCGACTGCGATTAACATTATTTGATAACGAGTTAACATTATTTCTCAAAGGTGATGACGATGCGATAAAATTATTAGATGTTGAGTTATCGTCACCTGCCGAAACAATATTACTATGCGATGGACTTTGTTCTGCTGGAATATCGTCAAAATTAATTAGTTGCGCTAATGGTGGAGTAAAGGAACGCAACGGAACTGAAAAATCTAAAACGCTAACGGCGTTAACATCCACTAACTGAGGAACAGGTGTATCCAGGAGTGACTCTGAAGTACCGTCTACTCCTTGTTCCGCGATAAAGTACGCGTCATCTAAAGCCTCTAACAATGCTTTTACCAACAAAACCAAATTAGATCGCTTATTCAAGGTTTCCGCGGTATTGCCGGTAACTCGGTCCAAGCGCTGCTGGACGTGCAAAAGACGTGTACGTATACGCGCCATGTCGTTGTCTTTATTTTCGCGTTTGAACTCTTGAATAGCTCCACCCAACTCATCAAGTTTTGCTGACAAAATATAGAGCTCGCTCGCTGGATCGTTATATTTATTAGTTAAACCTATAGACGCACCCTCACTAAAAGCTTGCCTGAGTTGGTTACGCTTTTCATCCACGGTATTACCCGGATCTATGCCTCTAACTAGCAACTCGTAAGTAAGTTCATCGCTTCTTAACCTGTTAATTTCCATCTTGCAGGAAACAAAAAACCAAAAAGGAAAAAAGCAAAGATATTACTCGATACTAATAAAAACACTAAGGCTCAATCAGGTAAAACTGGGTACTACAATCGCTCCCCCCCTTACTAAAAGAAGAAAAGCTCAAAAACGAAATAAATTAAAAGATAGAAAATTAAAAAAATGCTAATACGCAACTACTACCCAATAATAAAGAGAAAACAAAAGAAAACAAAGGAGACTCCAGAAGCTAATCTTATCGGAAGATTTAATCAACACTACGCGATACTCTTTGACGTTGGGCGCCACTTGTTACGGTTTTAGCCGGGGCGATGGAATGCCCAGATGTTAAGATGACTAAAACCTCGCAGCCGCTAATCTCAGGGGGGGCTGGCAAAAAGACTTGCCCCTTTGCTAGCTCGTGAGCAGGAGACGCCAACGGTAAAGCACCGAGCCGGTTTCTCCTTTCGATGGTGTGGGATACAGGGAGTGCCAAGCGATACGCTCCAAAGAGCAGGCTGTGAAGATGTGGTTTGGGCGCCACGCAGTTTACAACCACCCTGTATACTAATAGACACGGCAGGTACCAAACCAACTGCGAAGTTGGTTCCTGAGAGAAGGAAAGGACCGAGTCTGGTGCCGCAAGTATCAACGTGTTGGTCCGTTTTAAGATTTAATTTATAAAAATTACAGTGAGCGCAATATTGGGTTACCCTTTGGATTAAAAATAAGGTTGTATTGTAACGTGATTGTGAAACTATGTTAAAAATAATTACCCCGTATACGTATACTAGGCGCACACGAATTGTAACAAAATCACAGCTTTCAAATAAAATAAATATGTTCAAAAGAACGACCCAATATAGATAACCCGCGCAATAATAATCAAAAAGTAACAAATTAAATCGGACGGCACAAACAAAAATCTTAACTTGCTGGAGTCTTCTGGAGTGATGGGGAGTAGGGTCCAGGCGATTGATAATAAAGACCAATTGGTAAGTTGTGGTAGATCCAAAAAAAAGGCTTTGGCCAGTCGATCGATAGCTCAAAAAAACTCGATTGGCAATCCCAAAGATATGGTTTCGCACACGAAAGAAACCAAAACGGGTACAAAAAAAAAAACCCTAAAACTTGAAATTAGCATAATGCGATAATAATAGTTATTAAATATACCTCGAAGATGTTATTGGAGGGTTTCACCCAAATTTTAGCGATGATTCTAATTCTTCCAGGATGTTAAAATTTGGACGAATAAATCCTTCAAACGAAGTACGGATAATTTCCTCAAAATTGCTTACAAAAGCCGGTACAGAAAATATATCCAAAACAATGACCAATATAAATCCCAAACAACTTGGATTGAAAAAAACTCAAAGTTCAATCAACGATTGGATCACTGTAATGTCCAAAAAACTAGATTTTCGTGCAAAAATTGCAATACGCACAACTTTCAGAATTCGAAATCAACAGCTGATAATTTTCAATCTAACACTTGGCGATAACTAATATTTAGAAAATTAAATTTAAAATTTAAACTGTGTTGCCGCATATTGGAGTTTTATAAAATTACTATAAAGGAATCTTCGAAGTAATAAAAGTATCCCTGGCAAAACAGGACCGTAACAGTGTTTGAACACAATTTATCAAAACAATAAATTCAAGGCAATAATAAATTTATTTAATTTATTACCCATCGTTGAGGGTATGGCGGCCGGGTGGCCGCTTGACGTACTAGTTTTATTATAAAATGTAGTTTGCAAAATATAAAATCAGTTTTAATTAATTTATCGCAAAGTTTACATGTTACAGCTAATAATTAATTTTGAAAAATAAATAAAAATTCAAAATTTATGTTTTTGGAAAGATTAGTGCCATAAACTCGCATTTATTATTTATTTTAAGCAAATACTTAAAAGATTCCTAAAATGAAAAATTAAGAAAGACCAAAAATGCCCTCCTAACGGCCTGATTTGGTCAAGCAGTCGGGTGTCTTTCATCAGAATAATTTTATCAGAAAAAAATTAGTTTCGGCCCAAATAGTACAGAAAGGTAGATACATTACACCGGCCCCTTTCATTGCAAATTTTTAATAAAATTTGTATAAAACGTTTAACCACAACCGTCGTGGAGTTATTCACAAAAAATTTGCGGGAGGGAATCGTTTTCTATTTTCCGTTCTAGTTCGAATTTTTATGTAAACTCGGTGTCAATCGATAGAGTTTTGTTGGAGATCTAATAAGTTTCTATTATCATACGCTTTATTTTATTTTTAACAAATTACTTGCACTTGCAATATGAGACACAACGAAACACTAAAGATTTAACAAAACTAAGCTAAAGTGAACCCGGGTAAAATCTGAATTCCCCAAGTTCAAACAAAAATCGCTGCTTATTTTGTGAACAACAAATTCAAAACAAATTTCAAAACTCACCCAGCATTTGAACAAAAATCTATGCTAGAATGCCTGTTTACACTTACCTGTTTCCTAACAATATTTTTATATTGTTTTACAATAACAATTTCACCATTTGCATTTGAAAAATTTGACAGTTCATCGAGAAGTTCAATGTTTTCAAATAATTTTTTCAATTCGAATCGATTCCAAAATGCCAAATAAATAGAAGTGACCGCTAAAAATTAAAATGTATTTCAATGTATAAATTATTATTATACAAACAACAATAAATTGCACGTTACTCAAATTTATTTGAAAAATAATTGTACTGAATTTTAAAATGTTGAAAATATCTTACCCATACATTGTCCCAACTCGACCATCGCAGAAAATATAAATTTGTTAAAATTATCATAATAATCTTTTAAAACTTGTGGAATGACCGCAACCGGATAAATTACTATTATAAATAATAAACAAATTGAGTGCGCCTTATAAAGAACATTTTCGTTTGGTAACAATCCAGAAATACGCAATAAAAACTTTTGATTACTAAAACAATCCGATGATGAATTATTAGATTCTTTCATGTTAATTTCGGTTTTAACTTTGTAAGTTCAATTTTGCAAAATACGTAATCTTGTCACAAGAGTGCAATTAACTAATGTTGATTGTTTGCTGACAAATTGAACACTGCGCTGTTGTTCACTTTCCAAGTCATTTTATTTCAATCAAATAATTCTCCTCTGCATTAATAATGTGTAAATCAATTCCAATTTTATGATCCTAGAACAAAGTAATAGGGATTATATTGAATACGAGGGTTGTGCAATAATGCTACCAATAACAAATTATACTATAAAACTTTGTTTTAGTGTAATCGTAAATACATTTTTTCTCATGTTAATTATCTATAAACCCACATTATTACTATTACTAATATACAGCTACCTCATTACATCATATGTTCAAATTGTATTTACACATAATTATTTATTTGTAAAAGTACTTTTAAACCACCCCGGTAATATTTTCTGTATTTATGCTATAAATTTACTGTATAATTAGTTGGTGAATTTATTATAGCTTGACAATAATAGAATGCATTTTAACATTTCTCCTACTTAAAATGGATTCTAGAACTTGTACACTTTAAATTATTAATTTGAAATTATCATATTATAATTTTAAGTTTAATATAATCTTAAATCTAATAAAAACAATACTTCTCATATTACATATGATAAAGTAATAATCGGATGTGACCATGCTCATGACTTTATTGTTCTTTTTCTTAATATTAAAAATAATTTTTTAAAATTATTCATTAAGGTGGTTGCAGCGCTCCATTGAAATTTTCTCAAATCCATGGCAACAATATGAAAATTACAAAATATAAAGTTAATGATTTATCATAATTGTAATCAAATTTAAAAATCGGATGTGGCCATGCCCATGACTTTATCATACTTTTATTAAATATTAAAAATAATCTTTAATAATAAAAAGAAATAATCAGCTCTAAATCTAAATATAAAGATACAAAATACCAACTTTAGTTTTGAAATTCTCATTAGTTTTGAAATATTTAATAAAACTAATAATAAATAAAAGATTTAAAAAATTGCTTCCATGAACCAAGTTTATCCAAAATTTAATCAGCTCTAATTCCTGCCATAAACATAACAAATTTCAACTTTAGTTTTGAAAATCCTTTTAGTTTTAAAATATTAAATAAAGGCTAATATTAAATAATAAAATTTAAAATAATAAAAAACAATAGTTTTTATAAACAAATTTTAACTAAAATTTAATCAGTTCTAAATATCGATTAAAATATGCGAAAACCTAAATTTAGTTTAGAAATTCGGTATTACTTTTCGAAATATTAATTAAAAACTAATATTAAATAATAAGATTTAAAAATTAAAAAATAGTTTCCATAAACCAATTTTAACCAAAATTTAAATAACTTTAACTCTAGCTATAAAGATATGAAATATCAAATTTGGTTTTAAAAATTCTGTTAGTTTTAAAATATTAAATAAAGACTAATATTAAATAAAAAACTTAAAAAATAAAAACAATAGTTTTCATAAAACAATTTTAACTAAAATTTAATAAATTTTAAATCTCGACAGAAGTATGCTAAATCCTAAATTTCGTTTTGAAATTCTTATTAGTTTTGAAATATTAATTAAAACTAATATTAAATAATAAAATTTAAAAAATAAAAAATAGTTCCGTGAATCAATTTTAGCCAAAATCTAATCAGCTCTAAGTCTTAATATAAGGATTCAAAATCCAAAATTTTGTTTGAAAATTCCTATTAGTTTTTGCTGTAGGTCGCACACAAAATTTGACCACACACACACACACACATACACACACATACACGCATTTTAATGCTTATGGGGCCACCTGTATCAGGACGACTTATGGGGCCTTCTAAGGTGCAGTACGTACGTAGCTACATTTTGAATGACAATTTGTTTGGTATTTCTAAAATTTCTATACACTCCAAATTTATATCAAATTTTAGAAAAGAACACTAGTGTGGACAGACCCCACGACACTGTATACAGTTCATTGGTTTTTAACATATACTATGGGGCCATACATGTGGTGTGTTAAGTGTTAACACACTCTTAACCTTAGATCATAATAAATTTCATAGATATCAAGTAGATTGCACATTATTGCGAGGTCAAATTACAAGAAGTATTATAGAAATAGGTTTTTACTCTCAAGTAGAGTTGGGGTTTTGAGAGAAAATAAGGCGTAGCCAAAATCCGGCATAGTAGAGGCCTCGTGACACCCAAACTATACCACAAAATATTGCAATGAAACATAAGGCGTATTTTCGCGAGGGTTCAATGCCTACAACCGCTCAAAAGTAACCGTAATAACAAACCGCTCGTCGCGAAAATACGCCTATAGCAGATATCGTGGGCTTACAAGTAAAACTGACCAAGTCAAAAATTTACGAAATTGAGTTAATATGACCAAGTATCGTAAAAATGTTAGGCCCATGTCTGAAAAAAACGTCAATGTTCTATATTATGCTTTCCTAAGGGTAATAATTGAATATTTATTAAATGACCAAGTAAATAGCGCATCATTCTCTACAGGTAAAAGTGAACTGTAATTGATATGCCCGCGTCTGTTACGTCAACACAATTAGTCATTCTATTACTATTTGATCTCGTGCAATAATTAGATGCAGTTATTAGCTTATTATACTTTAAGAAGACAGTTTGGTGTTCTAATAAAGCAATATTAACTTTAACAGTTTTATTAAATTAGCCAAAAAATACCGAGAGGTAAAATATTGGTTGGTTATGTAGTATTTTATTAACTTAATGAAATTTAAAACCGTAATGTGGTAGAATCTTATGCGTTTTGAGTAAATGAAAACATATTTGGGCGGCTAATTTATGATATTTTTCTTAAACTACATAATAAAATCACTTTACATTTGTCACGTAACGTACATTAGCACAATCACAAAAAATTTCGATATTTTAAAATTTTGTTGTTTTCAAATTCTGTTTTTACGGATTTTTTTATGGATTTTCTATTCTATAGGGTAATTTCCTAATTTCGTTCAGTAGGTATGCAGTTTGTGTAGTTGAAAACCCCTATTTGCTTAGACCTTAGTGTTCGCATAAAATTTGTAAGGAATGCAAAAATTCGTTGTAAAATCTAAGGTAGTTATTTTTTATGTTTATGTTAAATTTTTTTGACTATTCAATTCACATGTCATCTGTTAAAAGTGGACTAATCAAAAAGCAACATTCGCAATGTCAGAGCCAACCGAAATGAATTATAGTGACAATTGCACTAGTGGAATTAGATCGACAATTGCACTAGTGGTGCAAGTGATAATTTTATATATGAATACAAAACTTTGCAAATGACAAAAGTTTGTTTACTGGTTGTAATGGAAATGAAATCATGTGTAGCTCAATTTTTTAAATTATAATTTTTTGAAAAATGAAATTTGTGAATTGAATAGTCTCTCGAATACCATTCGTAGTCAAAGTTTAAGTAGACTATTTTTGAGGTGGTATCACTCATGTTCATTGCGCTTGTGAATAGCACTCGTGCTAACGCACTCGTGCTATTTGTACACAAGCGCAATAAATATTCGTGTACCACCTCAAAAATAATCGACATAACTTTGACTACTTGTGGTATTATAAATGATTATTTTAGAGCTGTGTGACTGTTTAATGTATAAACATTTTATTTTAAATCATTTCGTTTAGTTTAAATAAATATTTTTTGAAATTTTATGTTCAAATATAAAAGCCTCTTATTTTGTATAGGTATTTGAAGGAAATTCTAATTATACCTTAAAGTAACTTTTGCTTGATTCGTTTTTTAGGGTACACAGAAAAAAAAGTAAGTAAAATTAATGAAAAAATGAGAAAAAACAAAGATTTAATTAAATTATGCAAAACAAAAGTTATTCCATCTGAATTTCATGAGTGGTACAACTCTATTTCGGCGGATAACAAAAAGAAAGAAGTTGCTCCGGAACCTACGTTTGATTCCGATACGGAAGAAAGTGATTAATATGTTATTTGTATCACTTTTTGATCATTTGTGTATAATTTAAAATATACTCCTATTATTTTCTCCGTTTTTTAAATTTTTTTAAATTTTCTCAGTATTTTTTTTTTTGAAAATTAGCAATAGCCCTACTATGAAGTAGTTTATGTTTTATTTTTCGAAAGAAAAAATTAAAACTTTTATAAAGCTGATTTTTCACAACATGTGAAACATTCAAGTTGATTTATTTAGAAACTCTATTTTATGACTTGGTCAGTTTTACTTGTAAGCCTTTTATATATATATACTAGCTGGATACCCGGCTTCGCCCGCGGTTTCATTAAAAAGGTGGAACTCTGCCTTTGTCTGAATGATTGAATAGCTGGATACCCGGCTTCGCCCGGGGTCTCCTATAATTAAAATACTTTGCCTTTGTGTGAAGTATTTAGATTTTCAGTATCCTGCTTCGCTTAAGGTTTTCTTCTCGACGGAAATCTTGCTTCCCGTTGCTAGAGCGTTTCAGAATGATTTTTAGTGTTCCCGTTGTCGAGTGTTTCAGAACGGTTTATATTGTACTCTACAATTTTCTCTACAGCTTTTCTTCTCCAGTATTTCAAATCACTTATAATAGTGTAGGTACTGAATGTGAATATACCAACGTAAAATTACCATATATCAATTACAGGTATTGGCGATAGGAATCTCGTTAATCCATTCATGCTCGTCCGCAATTTTTCATTTTTTTTTTTAATTAAGCTTTTCGGTCCCGGTTTTTAGCGGAAAACCTCTTTAGGGTCCTAGAGAGTAACTGTGCAAAATTTGGTTGGGATCGGTCGAACGGTTTAGGAGTTATTAAAAGACGAACAAACCAACAAACAAACAAACATTCAATTTTATATAATAGATGTTTTATATTAACTGCCTTTCTGTCATACACATTCATACTCGTTTTGCATCTCTCTCCTATTCATACTGGTTTTCTGTATTCTAGTTTGGCGGCAATTTTAAATCTTTAAATGTTTTGGTTAAGAAATGAAACAGTAATTTTTTTAGGATTTCTTATTATGATTAGATTAATTAGTACCTATTTATTACTATAAAACGGGGTGTAGTTTCTAATCTAACTTAAACATGCCTTTATAATCTTTATTTTAAAATAGGTACATTTTGAGAACTATGATATAGGTAAAGAAATTCAAAAATCCATTTTTGTTCTAGCCTACTACAAAAAGTTAAACAATACAAAATACAAAGTATAAGTAGGTAATTTAAACCTTTTGGCCTCACTTTTGTTTCTTTTGTTGTTGTAATGTGATTGTATACACAATATTTTACATCTTTACAAGAACGTTCTTTTAAAATTTCTTTGTGTAGTTCTTTACATTCTTCTGCTTCGGCTTTTGATGGAACTTTTCCTTTTTGATATTTTTAGTGAAAATGTTAAAACCGTATCCTTTTCTTGTGAAGACCACTGCTTTTAGTTTGTACTGAATTTTTAGGTTCTGAAAAATAAATATTGTAAAATATTTTACAAAAAAAACAAATATTTTGAAAAATAGTACATACGAGTAATATTATACAAAAAATTTTGTATAATCACAAGCGGTTCCCAAACTGTGCTACGCATACCACTAGTGGTACATTAAGCATAAGCAAGTGGTACACTCAGGTTCAGCCGCAATGGTATATTATTTATTAATATTATTTTATTTATATTTTAATTAAAGTTTCTAAAATTAACCCTTTTCAATCAAGTGTATACTTGGAATATTATTTCTATTTATTAAAAAAATAATCTTTAAGAAAAATTAATAAATACATTATTTAAAAAAAATTCAGGGGGAAAGCCACTGTAAAATGTGAAATTTTTTTTGCATTTCTTGAAAGTATATGTTTTCAAGAAAACGTAGTTTAAATTTCAACTTAAAATTCAGAAAATTGACTGAGTTACAGTCACATTAATATTTTACAAAATTCATAACGTTATGGCAAGAATAACGCAACCAAAACTTCAAACGCGTTTTCTCGGAACTATTTTTGACCTTGTGGCAACGATTACACAAAAACTTATCGGTCGATTTTAATTTTTTTCTTTGTAATATTTGTAATCATATTGGCTACGTTTGAGCGTAGCCGTTTTGACTTTTAATTATTTACAAAATGACGACGGTTTGAAATCTGTTTTACTTTTAAGTGTCTTTTTGTATTCAAGCAGTTTATATAAATAGTAATTAATAAAATTTTTAAATTCGCTACGCTCAAACGTAGCCACTGTGATTACAAATATTTCAACAAAAAAAATTCAAAATTGGCCGATAAGTTTTGGTGTAATCGTTGCCACAAGGTCAAAAAACGTAGTTTCGAGAAAATCACGTTTGAAGTTTTCGTAGCGTTTTTATTGACATAACGTTATGTATTTTGTAAAATGTTAATATGACTGTAGCTCGGTCAATTTTCAGAATTTTAAGTTAAAATTTAATATTTTTGAAAATACAGTAGACACTCAGTACCGTGAACACAAAAACAAGGGTTGTTCACATTATCGATTTATTCACGTTAACGAAGGTTAATCAATTATATCAAATAATATGCAATAAACATTTATTCTTCAAAAATAATGTTTTTTCTGCCGCCGAGACAAATGTGTTGTCTGGTAACAATTTCAATAAAGTCCCGTTTCAACAGCATTGTAAAGTTGCTCCAATGAGATGTTAAGTTCTTCTATTTTATTCTTTAACTGAATTTTGAACGGATCTACAAGTTCTGATTGGGAATGATAATTTTTCACCAGAAATTTTTAGAAAACGAATTCCAAATAACTTCTTAAATCGTTGTAACCATCCTCACTAAATGTAAATGACCTATCATTTTCACTAATTTGTGAATTAATTAATTTTGCCCTTTGCTTAATCATCTCGCCACTCACAATAAAATTTTTGTTTTGTTGATTAAGAAACCACGTGTACAGCTTTTTTCCATTCTTGGGAACTGAGAACTCTTTAATGTTTGTCTTTTTCCTGGTCCGATCGCTAAATCGGTATTTCCCCGATATATAAACATAAATTTTATGTTTATATAAATTGAGAAGTACCGATTTAGCGGCCAATTACATGCGTTTCCATAAACGGGAGTGTAGTTTGTTCACGATATACGGTGGTCAATGTATAAAATGGGGTGTTCACGTTATGCGAGGTTTCCATTATCCGGTGTTCACACTATCGCGTGTCTACTGTATGTCCTTTCAAGAAATGCAAAATAAAAAATAATTTTTTAAAATTCACAGTGGCTTTCCTCTTAAATCAGAATAATACTACATACTAGAAAAATTTTAATTTTCAATTTACGAAAAAATAGAAATAAATTTTGACAACGATTAAACTAATTTTGAAACTTTATATTTTTGTTGAAGTATTTTTAAAACTGTTTTTTTTTAAATTGAAGGTTGTGTACCTACGGTACTCGAGATGTGATATTTAATGTTCAAATCAGCAAGTATCCTTATCAATCTAATGACCTTACCACATTCCACCAAGAAAAAGCGAGCGAAGCTTTGCCGTATAGTTGCGCTTTAAAATATTATATTTTATTATTTTATCTATAAAAACGGGATCAATATATTATTTGTGTCTATTAAATATACATATAATGTATAAGAAAATTAGGATATAGGCTAAAATTTTCTCAATTATTAGTTGATTTAACTAAATTATAAAATAAAGAATAAAGGACATAGGGTACACGTTAAAAATATTCTAAAAATGTGTAGGTACATTAATTACTCAATTTCAGATAAAGATTATAGCTATGCATGTACTTACCTTCATCACTTAAAACTGCTAAAACACTTCCTTTTTGATACATCGTGATGGTACCACAAAATAATATTCACCTGATGGCCGCACAAAGTATATAGTGTTCACCTGGCCGCACAACGTACAATAATTAAAAATAAAATATTTTAATTAAACAATAATCTAGAGGGCAGTACCATCCAATGGCCCCACAATGATAGTAATATTCTTATCAAAATATACACAGAATTTTTCTATAATTGTGTGGCCATTTAAAAAAACCTTTTAATAGGGAGTGGGGAGGCCTCAATATACACGTTAAAGTTGATTAAAATTGTGTGGCCACATGTATGACCACACAACTTGAGCAGGCCACATTAGTATGTTATAGTCAGGTACGTGGCCACACAAGTATTGGACGACCTACGCACACACACACACACACACACACATACACACACACACACACACAGACATTTTTTGGAAATGGTCTTATTTTACTCAGGGGACCTCAAAAAGTGTAAATCCATCAAAATCTCAAATTTTTTTTTCTGCACGAAAACAATACTTTCTCATATTACATATGATAAAGTAAAAGATTGACCGTGTACCTTGGAAAATGATCGTATTTGAAATTTGTGAATTTAACATGTAAAAGCATAGGAACTCAGTAAAAGTTTCGAATTTTCGTAAAATAAAATAGTTATGCCCATGTCATGCGCATAAAAATTAGTCTACATGTAGGATAATATCTTACAAAATGCCAAAAAAATAAAAATTATTGACCATCTGGTTTGTCCGTAAATAATTTTTGAATATCATGCAATTTGATTTCTGAAAAACGTATAAGTTTGGCATCGTCGTATAAATTAAAAAGTTTTATGTCAGTGTCAATTTTGAAAGTTATACTTGAGCCCAAATAAATTGAGCCCTGCGTGGAAATGTAATAATAATATAATTCGAGAAAGTATAAAATACTATGAGGCTGTCATCGACCTGGTAGTTAGCGCGAACAATTGTTGTCAACGTAAACAAATACGTAAAGCGCTTAGTTTGAATCATGGCCGAGTTTACTGCCATTATTAACAATCTAGTAAAATAGGCAGCAATGCCAGACACAATCCATTTATGCATTACCAAAGACATTGACATCAACAAAATAAAATCCAAATCTTGCCTAGACCTCTCGTTGGACCATTAACCTATAATGGTCAATGTGCTTACACAAATAATGGTAAAGAAAAGTACCTATTCAACCCTGTACAGTTGGAACATTAATTTTATTGTTTAATTTTTGTTTAAACTAAAAGGATATACATAGAGAAAGCAGTAAACAAATTAACAACTACTGTACAACATGTTGCATGGTGGACAACTCCATATGCTAAAGAAAAAAAAATAAAAGTCTACAAACCATCCACAATAAGAGAAAATATAAACGCAAAACGGGCACTCCGCGAAAAGTGGCAAGAAACTGGATACCCTGGTGATAAAACCAAACTTAATAAATGTACTAAAGAACTACTTAAAATAGTAATAGAGATCAAAAATTAAGAAGTACAAAAATATTTGGAAGGTCAGTGTATCACAACAATCAATTCCTTCAATTAGAAATGGAAATAACCAGTGGGTAAGAAACAATATGGAAAAAGATAATGCGTCTGAATTCATCTGGCTAACAGTTTTCAACCGTTTCCATCCATGACAACAAAAGAGAAAAATATCAAATGCAAGAATATCTATGCCTATTTCAAATCGAGCTTCCTATACAAAAATTTAAATTAAAAGAAGGAAGGAACTAGGATTATCCTAAGAGCTGCAAATCTTACAAAGGCCACTGGGTATGATGTGATCACTGGAAAAGTGTTACAGGAAGCCAGCAAAAATGTCTAATGGCCATTATTCAAATTTTCAACGCTATCGTTAGATTAAATTATTTTCCAGATCAATGAAAAGTTACTCAAATTGTGGCAATATCCTAGCCGGGAAAAAGTTAGCGACGTGAAATTCTGCAGATCAATCAACTGGCTCCCTGTGCTTTCTAAGAATACTGAAAAATTGCTGTGTGAATATTTAAAACCAGTCATCGAAAGCCGTAATCGTCAATTTGGGTTCTGCAACTCGCTTGAAACTACTGAGCAGGTACACAAAGTATTTGGGAAAATATACAAAATTTCAATTCTAGGAGATACTGTTCGGGGCATTTCTGGATCTTAGTCAGCCATTTGAAAAGGTGGACTACTATATAAACTAAAGAAAAATCTTTCATATATTTACTTCCAAATTCTAGCCGACATTTCCTGGTCAAACAGCAAAATGAATACACCCATCTCTATCTTATTAGCTACTAGCGACCCGCTCCGGCTTCGCACGGGTGCAATGCTGATACTAAATTAAATACACTACAGAAAACTATGAACGTTGTATATAAAAACATAGCGGCCCGCTCCGACTTTGCACGGGCATAAAATATATATGCCTATGTCACTCAATGAAAACATGATTAAAATCGATCCAGTATTTTGATTCATTCATTACTGCCCTTGGCCTGCACGCATTAAATTTGGAGTAAAACAATTCCTCTTTCCCTATACTTACTATGAAGATTTCCTGCTATCTTTGGAATATCTAAATTCATACAATTTTTATTACATTACACATTTACACACGGGTTTTTATCAAGTACTGTTATTTTCCTCGCTAGAGAGCTCCAATAATAAACGCGTCCGATTGCTGCTAAATTCAAAGTGCTATAGAGAGAACCGCCTTGTCCTTGTCCTTGTCTTCATGGCACCGTGGAGTACCGGGCATCGCCCCACACCTCCTTCATCTGGCTGGCATATTTGCCTGGGATCTTGACTCTGAAATATAAAGAAGAGTTTCGCGTTGCTGCGGGTCGCGCCGAGGTGGGTACCTCTGTGTGGGTTGCGGGTTTTCCGATTTTGCAGGGGGATCGCGAGACGTCGCGGCCCACCTGCAAAATCTCTTCAGGAAGAAAAATGGCTTTGAAAGTCTTGTCTGAATTTGAAGTCCCATCTCGCCCTTTGAAGGTGAGGGCTTGCGAAGATGGGGTTGTTACTGTCGCTGCGTAGTTTGAAGAACTATGTGGTTTGCTGCAGGATGCTTCTGGGTCTCTTATACCGCAAAAGTCCTCGAGTTGGTAGTTACCCAGCTCTTGGATTAATGGGTTTTCGAGTGACCAGAAGCTTCGTAAAATTTTCCGTCAGGTGACGGATAAACTCTGCGATGGGCTCCACTCCGGAGTCCGCCGGAGTGCTATAGAGAGAACCGCGGCCTCCGACGCGCTATTTATAGGCATGCCTCCTCGCAACGCCTCGTCCGACCCGTACCGCCCACCGCAAACGCAAATTTTAAATTTGTAATATCTCCGAAGATATTTGTTTAATTTACATGCTGTAAGGAACCATATTGATCTATATTAATTGCACACTGTATTAAAGGTACTTAATTCGATAAGGATTAATGCCGTATTGCTTAAAATAGCTTCGTAAATAAGCCATTTTTCACGTAAAAGTAAACAATAAAATGGTTAATGTGGGTTATCCGTAAAAGATAAACATATACCATCGCGGACTTTTTTGTAGACCTTTTTATGGTGTACAATACTGTAGTACATAATTTGATCTAACTCGTAGGGTTTAGGCAGCGTTTTTGCTAAATTGCTAAATAAGCCCAAAAAATTACGACATCACGTTAGAAACCTCTAAAATTAGCAATGTTGCCTTAGTATATGATGCATGTATTATACATATAAACCTTCCTCTTGAATCACTCTATCTATTGGAAAAAACCGCATCAAAATCCGTTGCGTAGTTTTAAAGATTTAAGCGCACATAGGGATATAGGGACAGAAAAGGCGACTTTGTTTTATATGTACTATGTAGTGATGAAGTGTGAAGTGTATCCAACAATGGCGACAAAAATTTTCAAGTAGGTCTAAAAATGGCATAATTACAAATGTGGCGAATTAAAATTAATAAATTAAAATCAGTCTACGTAACGTTTGCAAAGAGGTACATATTGTCCACCGGTTCAACTTTATAACGGTTCAACGTTCAACTATATAATTACATTAAAAGTAGCTTGTTGACAGCAAGCTGGAATGACGTGCTAATAATGCGCTAAATAGCTTTTGAAAATAGCTTGCTGACAGCGAGCTGGAATGCCGCACTAAAATCACAATAATAACTTGCTGACAGTAAGCTGTAATAATTTGCAAAAGCAAGCTAATAGCTTGCTTGATTGCAGGCTGACAGCAAAGTGTAATCATTTATAAACTTGCAATGAATCCATTTAAATTTTTGGTTATTATTCAATTATTGTACTTTTATAAAATTTTTACATGTAAGTTTGTTCAAGTTGCAATAGAGATTGAGAAGAAAAAGAAAACGTGCAATACTTAAACTCGTGTCATACAGTATTTTATTTAACTAATATACACGTTTCCTATTTGCCAGTTTAGAAAAGAGCTCTTTAAATACGTTAATAATAACAGGTATAAGAAATTAAAATTAAAATAAAACTTTAAGATTAAAAATCGTTAATATTTAATACTAAATTTTAATTATTTTTTATAATATATATATATTAATGTTAAGTAATTATTTTTAACATTTTAATATTATAGTTTTCTTTTTAAAAACTTTCTTTATATTTTTAAACACCACGTGGGTGACGTTTTTTTCTGTATTATACCTACTTATTATTTGTGATAATTAATTAATTTCAATTTGAACAATAATTAACTATAATAACAAGAAAAAAACGTGCAATAATCACAAATCATAGTACATAAGTACATTGATATTTAACTTAAAATTTAAATTATTTATTTTTATAATTTTTATTTTAATGTTAAATATTTTTTACATTTCAATTATTATAACTTTTATTTTTTGAGTTTTAATAATTTTTATGAATGAATTTCATTATAAAAATTGTTCAGTTTCATCAATTTAGGCCAGAATTACAGGCCAGAAAAATTGAAATACATAAGCTGAAAAATGGTCTATAATTCTCAATTATTTAAATAATTAAACACTTGCTAACAACTGCTAACACTTCAGTGTTAAATCGCACAAAATATTCAATATTATTAATCAATTCAAAGCAATCATTTCAAATATTTAATTAATTTTTGTATTAGTATTTATCACAAAATAAAAACCGGGTTACCAAGAGCGAATGGGCAAGTCGAGCGAATTAATTCCATCATAATTCCAGTCCTTTCCAAGTTATCAATCGAAGAACCTACGAAATGGTACAGGCATGTAGGCCAACTGGAACAATTAATAAATTCAACATATCAAAGAAGTGTCAAAACCACACCTTTCGAATTGATGATAGGCGTCAAGATGAAAACTAAAGAGGTCCTAAGAATAAAAGAATTACTAGAAGAAGAACTCAAAGAACAATTTGGAAAAGAGCGAGACGATCTGCGAAAGGAAGCAAAAGCGCAAATAGGTAAGATTCAACAAGAAAATAAGCATAATTACAATTTAAGAAGACGACGACCTAAGACTTACCAAACAGGTGATCTTGTTGCAATCAAAAGAACCCAATTTGGTCCGGGTTTAAAACTGAAAAAGAAATATTTTGGACCTTATGTAGTTACCAAAGTTAAGACGAACGATACTTACGAGCATATAAAGCCATGGGTTGAAGTTCCACTGGACAATGAATCCAAGACGGATCCAATTCAGGAAGGCCAAGATGTGGGGTCCAATGTGAGGGATGAAGGAAGGGGGTGAGCCAGTGAAGAATCAAGAAGTGTATTTGAGACGACAGTGTTGAGACGGTTATTATTTGTGACGAAAGAACCCAATTGCTTACATTACTTCAATAAACGCATTGTAACAATAATAGTATTTTCTTTTATTAAAGCAAATCCTACATTTTATTGAGTAGTTTTCGGGAAAAGTATATTATTATATAAGCTAAACGACAAACGCTTAAAAAATTTAAAAAATTTTTTGCTTTCTGGCGAGAATAAAAGTCATGATAAATAGAAAAAAGTTTTTAGGAGATAAAATGATATTTCCCTAATAAATATGGAATTATCTAGTTTTGCGCAAAACCTACCATTTTTACGTACAAAATAAATATTTATTAATGTTTATTGACAAAAGACACAAAAATTTACTTTTTCTACAGTTTCCTCCAAATTCCTCACCAAGTTTTCGTGGTGGGTTCTTTACTTGTTGGGATTATTATGATTAATTTTTTTTTAATTTGGTTTAATTTAGAATGAGGATATTATAACACAAAATTGGGATTACAGATTTATTAGGTTTTGGCTTTAATAAAACGAATTAATCTACTGCTTTCAGAAAATGTCGATTTAAAGGCCATTTTACTGTAAGATGTATTGGGTGTTTTTGAAAATAAGTACGGCCAATGAAAACTAACATAAAAATTATATAGAAACGATGAATTACTAATTTTTTTCAAAAGTTAATTTATTCGGTTTTGTACGAAAGTTCCCCAATTATTATCAAATAAAATAACAGTAAAAACTTTAATTTATAAACTTATGCATTTAATTTTGACCAAGAAAATTTTAAAAAGCACATAGTAAATCAATTTTTAATTTTAAATTTTGGATTTTTTTCAACTTCGTGAATTTAAAACAATTTGAAATATTAACAACACCTAAATATAACACATACATACCTAGAGTCCATTTGAAATAAGAATGCAGTAAAAAATTATATGAATGCATCGGACGCGACTCAAAGGACGATTCACACAGGGAAACGTCAAGAAATTTAGGCAATCGCAACTTGAAAATTTTACTAAACATATTGTAAAAAACCCACAGTTGTGTATTTAACTTTTAAAAAACTACAAAATGCATGATTTACAATAAAATAGAAAAAAAATTATTTTGGTAATATTCGATTTGCAAAATAAACAATCCCAAATGAAATTTCACCAGTGTAAATTTGTATAAGTTTTAACTAAGCACGTCGCAACGTTATATTTTCAGAACCAATTTTACTGCATTCTTATTTCAAAAGTACTATAAAACATAAGTTATTTTATGAAACGTAAATAGGATCTAATCTATATATATAAAATGGATGAATGTGGGTTTGTGTGTGTGTATGTTTGTATGTATGTATGTTCCTTATAGACTCTAAACCGTTCGACCGATCCCAACCAAATTTTGCACAGTTACTCTCTAGGACCCTAAAGAGGTTTTCCACTAAAACCGCGACCGAAAAGCTTAATTTAAAAAAAGTGAAAAATTGCGGACGCGCATGAATGGAACGAGATTCCCATCGCCAATACCTGTAATTGATGTATGGTAATTTTACGTTGGTATATTCCCATTCAGTACCTACACTATTATAAGTGATTTCATTTCGTAAAATAAATCAAGTTATAGCAACCAAAGGACAACGGGAAGCAAGACTGGAAACCGTTCTGAAATACTGGAGAAGAAAAGCTCGGGTAAAGCAACCCTGCAAAAGCAAAATACTTCAGACAAAGGCAAAGTATTTTATTTTAATGAAACCCCGGCGACACCGGGTATCCAGCTAGTATTAAATAATATTCTGATAAAACTAGCACAATAAAAATTTTAAAGAAATTTTTAATCACCTAAAAGTTTAGCAAAAGAAAGTTTTTAAAAACAAAACAGAAGGTGCTGTCTTTACGTTAGATAAAGCGCACTAAGTCCGGACTTTGTGTTGATGAATGTCACCTCAATTCGATATGGTGCGTTAACACGATACAATAATAACAAGATATGATATTGTGCAGATTAGGCACTAACCAGGTGACATATATGCGCACCAATTACTAAAATGGAATTTGCATCTCTCATAACATTGCTTCAGGATAAGTTATTGCGCAGAATATCACTAGCCACGTGACGTCATGAGCAAAATTACAAAAATAGAACTCGGATAATATATCATATCTTGTATGTTATTATCGTATCATGGCGCGCCAACCACTTCCAAGCTTAGAGTTGTGCTAAAATTTAAAATTGCCTGCAAGTTAGAAAAGGTAAATAACAGCTGAGTTAATGTTACTCATACAAGCAACAACCACTTGTTGAGGTGATATCAATAATAATTCCAGAAAGGGTTCTCAATCCGTCCTCGAGAGATCCCGCTGCACTCCAATCAACAGGTGGTTATTGCTTTAATGAACAATATTAACTCAGCTGTTAATCACCTTCGCTTTCAACCTTGCAGGAAATTTCAAAATTTTAACACAATTCTAAGGTTGAAAGTGATTAACCTACCGTATCAAACTGGTTTATTGGAACTACTTTTTTAATTGTTTCAAATTTAATAATATTTTTAGTTATTATTTCAAGAACTAATTCCAATTTCATAACCAAATGTGGTATTTCGTGTCTTTAATAACACTTAGATCTGATTAGGTTTAGGTTCAAATTAGTTAATGGATAATTTAAAAATTATTTTTACTATTGAAAAAGATTAATAAAGTTATGAGCATGGTCACATCCAATTATTTTTATTGTGATTTAAATTATATTAAACTTAAAATTGTAATGTGATAATTTCAAAATTAATTATAATCGATGGAATATTTAATAATTTAAAATGAACAAGTTCTAGAACCCGTTTAAAGTAGGAGAAATTGTAAATGCATTCTATTATTATCAAGCTATAATCAATATATCAACTAATTATACAGTAAAATATAAGATAAAACGGAAAATATTACCGGGGTGGTTTAAAAGTATTAATACAAATAAATAATTAACCGTAAAACAATTTGAACATATGATATAATGAGGTAGCACCATATTAATAGCACTAAGAATGTTGGCTTATAAATAATTAACAAAAAATTAAATTTATCTACGATAACCCTAAAACAAAGCTTGATAGCAATATTTGTTATTAATAGCATCATTGTACTACCCTCGTATTCGATGCATAAGTAAAATCTAATTCAATTATGTATAATCCTTATTACTTCGATCTAAGATCATGAAACCGGAATTGATTTACACATTATTAATGCAGACGATAATTAATTGATTCAAATAAAATGACTTATAGAGCGCAGTATTCAGTTCGCCGTCAAACAACGAACAGTAGTTAATTGTACTATTGTGACAAGATTGTGTATTTTTACGAAAGTTAAAATCGAAACTAACATGAAAATTCTAACAATTTAACGTCCGATTGTTTTAGCAATCAAAAGTTTTTATTAAGTATTTTGGATTGTTACCAAATAAAAATGTTCGTTATAAGTTGTACTCAATTTCTTTATTATTTATAATAGCAATTTATCCAGTTGCGGTCATTCCACAAATTTTAAAAGATTATCATGATAATTTTAACAAATTTATCTTTTCTGCGGTGACTGAGTTTGGACAATGCATGGGTAAGATATTTTCAACATTTTCAAAATTCAATATAATTATTTCTAAAATGAGTATGAATAACGTGCAATTTATTGTTTTCTGTGGAATAATTTGTACATTAAAATAACATTTAAAGTTAAAATTTAAAATTAAATTTTTAAGAGTTATAATTTACATTTTAATTTTTAGCGATAACTTTTTTATTTGGCATTTTGGAATCGATTCGAATTCATAAAATTATTCGAAAACTTGAACTTCTTGATGAATTGTCAGATTTTCAAATGCTAAAAGTGAAAATGATATTATAAAACAATGTAAAAATATTGTTCGGAAACAGGTAAGTGCTAAAGTGTTGCATATGTTTTTTAAGCTTCTGTTAATTTAATGCGGGTGGAAAGATATAAATATAACAATTTTAACTCTACGGAGGTACATTTCGCCTTCCAGCCTTATCGAAAATTTTTAGTGAAGTTAATGTCAAACGTTTGAGCATCTTTTGAGATTCAATAAGCTTCCATCTCCCACCGTTTGAACCACAACCATCGCGGAATTATAACAGAATTTTTTAATTCCTTTGATCTTTAAAAATTTTCAATTTAAAAGATTATCTTTATCTTCGTGCCAGCCAGTTTAATGTAAGAATTGTTGCCACCTGAGAATGATGTAGGTTTTAATTTTAATTTTTACCGACTTTCGAGAATTAATATTTTGTTGTTCGATTAATGATTTACGTTTGCACGAGTTGTGCTCAAGTGTCGATAATTTTATTAAATTATGGATTGCTTAATTTCGGATATATTGTTATGGATCAGTTTTTTTTTGATACTTGGGGATCATATGGGCGAGTGTTGAGAGCGTTTGTTGATATGGTGAACGCAGATGGTAGAAGTCCTCCATGGGATATTAAGCGGTGCATCGATTCTGGATGTTCGAGAGTATTTGGAGAGTACCAATGTTAGCCATTTTTCCGTGCGGGATTTGTTGACCATTGTGACATTGCGAATATAGTTTTCAAATGTTTTCATGGACATTTCTCCAGCAATGTATACTACCAGATTTTTATTCGTATAAAAATAAAAAAAACTACTCCCAGGTCTCGTTAAGACCAGGAAGTAGTTTGGTTTCTTATTTTTCTGACTTTTGAAGTAGGTTGAACGACATTAGAAGTGGCAAATGTAATTTGATTATGTTTGAAATTGCCTGCGATAATAAATTGCTCTGAGTTTATGAATATTTGTTATAAGACCGATTGCAGGTATTTCCGATTTGGTTAATGAGATTTCTGGGCGTTCTTTAGTTTTAGAATTCTGCACTTGTGTAAAGCCGGGGTTCTTTGGCATTGAACCAGGAATGTACCGAAGTTGGAAGTATCGCGATAAAAAAAGATATTTTTGACAAGATTAAAGCAATTTTCCTGTTCGGAGCTAGGTGAATTTTGAAATTTTTTTTGAATTTGTTATTCACAAAATAAGCAAGGATCATTGTTTGAACTTGAGGACTGCAGCTTTTAACCTGGGTTCACTTTAACTTGGTTTTGCTAAATGTTTAGTGTTTCGTGCTGTCTCATATTGCAGGTGCTTGAAAATGGAAAACATAATTACAATTGAGGTAATTTCAGGTAATTTATTAAAAAATAAAATGAAAAGTATGATAATGGAAGCTCATTAGATCTTAAATGAAACTCTATCGATTGCCACCGAGTTTACACAAAAATTTGAAATGGAACGGAAAATAGAAAACCATTTCCCAGATCCTCCCAAAAATCTTTTAGGAGTAACTCCGCGACGGTGGTGGTTAAAGGCTTAAAATTTAAGGTGTTTAAGGTATTTTTATTACAAAACAGTTACAAAAATTGCAGAAACTCTTACTCTGTTGCTTAAACGCATACAAATAATGCAATTTAAAATTTTTGGGTAAAGTTACGTTTATATAGAAAAAGACATCGTCCCTTTTGTAGAAAACTAGTGAAGTTGCAATTTGACAATTATTTAAAAGATCTAAAACTAACTTTCACTTTTGTGTAAAATCAATTTTTATTTTTATGGTTGCATGTACATTATATGGTTACAATTACCATCACATTTGGAGGTAAATTTAAAGTTTGTTTTTATACTGTGTTTAAAGGCAGTAATTTCACTTTCGTTACTTTGGCAGAGTGGTTTATTTAAAGATTTAATAATAATTGACAAATAATTACCTAAAACCTTTGCTTTTCTTCCAAAAAAATTAATTTAAATATTTTTACTATACAATAAATAAATGTTCGTGATATTATAAAAATTAATAACATTTAATGTACACAATCATTTTCTGAGTCATCAGGAATATGAGGTTCAACCACAGCATCTCTTACCTTCTGTTAGCATGAAAGTTTTGCATAAAACTCGTGGTACGTATAGAATATTTGAAATTTGCAAATCATCGTAAAATTTGCTTTAGATCTTTAAGTTTGGCATTCAAAATACAAAAATTTTCAATGTAAGATTTTACTGGATAAGACTTTGATCGACGATCCTTCCGAAGCTTCACACCTGGTTCAACCTTTGTGTAAACCACACCGTTTTTCTGAAAGGCAACAAACTTTTACCCCAATATGTTTTTAAAGTAAATTTGCAAATCCATTAATTTCTGATGAAAACTTTGGCTTCCAAAATTTATCAAAACGGCCACATAGTACGTCTGATGGTGACCTCTGATGAGCGGTAGTTTATAAATATTTTCCATATTTTCAGAAGATATATTTCAAACAAATTATAATAGTTGTTTGAATAAAATAAGTTTAAATATTCTCAAAGTTTGAATAAATTAAATACAGGTAAACGTCGTTTTACGCCGATTCAGAATTACGCCGATTCACAATTACGCCGGTTGGTGCCAGCGTGGGATTCCCCGGTTCGGTCGACGGTTAGGCGCCGCGATTCCAATAGCAAACACACTTTTACACGTTTTTTTATTCTATTACCGTGTACGCGAGCAGCTTATTGTGTGTGTAAAATTGTTTCGAGTTAGTTTTGTTTTGTTAAAAAAAATAAAACGGTATGATTATATTTTTATTTTATTATTATTAAAATTAAAAGAATATTCAAATATTTGTAGTTTGATTATGGGCAAAAAAGTGTGAAAATTTAATTCATCATATTCATTATTTATATGAAGAGATTATTATTTATTTTGTAAACGAATTTAAACTGTATTTATTAAATACATTTATAATTTATTTTGAATATAGTATTGGATATAATGTATTAAATTAACATGTTAGATTGGTCTTAGAATTTTGACACGGAACCTAACCTTATATCGTTCATTATATTTATGTTCATTTTACGCCGATTTTTTTTACGCCGGTGTCTCTCGGAACGGAACCCCGGCGTAAAACGACGTTTACCTGTACATAGCTTCTTTGATTGCCAAAAATTATGATAATCCCTAAAAACGTAGTCCTGAACCTATTTTCCACATTAATTAAACAAAAATCTTAAATTTAGTTGACAAAATTATAACTATTTTTAGAAAGGGTCTTACATTGCTAACATCCCTGGATGAGATTTAAAGCTGCACCCTTTACATCGTCTTTTCCATTCCCAAGTGTAACTTTACAAGTAACAAGGCTCCTACCCTCTGTGCCCAGCTTAAATTACCACTGATTGAATATCGTAATTTCGTAAATCGTAATTCATTTCTTCGTTGCAACATTTATTAAAATTTAACATCAATATAATAACAATATTGTATTATTTAGAATTATCTTGGATACTCAGCGTTTTCTTGTTTTGTGGTTTACATGCATAGCAGTGTCGATTGTACTGTCATTAAATAAGGAAGAATGGATTCTCCCATTTGGAAGTAGACCTCATATGGTTAATAATAATAATATGCAATTTATTATTCAAATATTCCAAATTGGAATAATCACAATGAATGCCTATTTATTAATATTAATTTATATAAATGTATTAACATTAATTTGGGGCCATTGTGTTATTACAACATTACCTTTCAAAATCATTAAATGCAGATAAAGAAGAAATACTTGGGGTAATTATTCTATATTTAGCTTATACTAGACTCTCCATGTACACGAGTACCCCATATGCAAAAACAATCGCGTACATTAATTTTGCGAAAGAGTTACTTAAAATTATTAGTAAATGCCACTAAGAAGCTGGCAGACGAGAAAAAATTATAATGAACCAAAAATTAAGTTGATACGTAAGTCCGTGGTCCGTAGCGTTCTAATTAATATTAAAACAGTAGCAGTACTTAAATTGGATCATAGTAATATGTACTATATAAGTTAGTAAGAATGGTCAATTGTTTTATTTTTTTGCTAAAATATTAAAACGATAACAATTGATACACATAATGTGTTATGTTAGCAGCTTTAATCGGCTTATGAAATGTTATCCTTTGCGGATAATTGCACGTCACAAATTTGTTTTAATAAACAAGTTCGCGTTTTAATCTGCGTAATCACTAAGCCCGTCGATAGTACCTACCCAATACTATACAACCAAAACAATAAATTATTAAATTTACGTGTAATATTTATGTAATTGAATTTTATATACGCATACATACAATATGTGCATTAAAACTTAATTTTCGTAACTCGCGAACGAAACCCGCGAACCTGGAGAGTTGTGTGTATTATGTATACATCCTGTTAAATTTTAAAATTACATGAATATTTTATAGGAATATGATACAGGACTTATTGGAAACAAAGCTATTGATTGGGAATCGTTTAAGGTACAACTTCAAGGTATTGTATCTTACCATGTTGGTGTTTTTGATGCTGCAGATCAATTGGAAACTATATTCTCATTTATAATTTTTGTTTTTTGGAGGAATAGGTTTTACTCTGTGTTTAATAATCTATCACGCACAGGTACGAAATTGATATAACTTTTAACAATAATCTAAATAATATAGGTCTTAACTGAATAATATTTTAGCAAAATATAGAAATAGAAGAATTTATAAGAGATGTGGTTATAATCGTATCAGGCTATTCTATCCTGATTATAATATGTACTTATGGGAGAGTGTTATAACAGAAAGTGAAAAATTGCAAATTAATGTATGTTATGAATTGGATTTCACTGATTGCGATTTAAGAATTCAAAATCTCTAATAATTATAATGGCCAGAGCTCAAAGACCAATAACCTAACAATTGGAAAGTTTAAATTGTTAAATTTACGCACCATGCTTGGTGTTAGTATCATATTATAAACAAATATTTTTTAAATTTAAAATTTTAATAGAATATATTTTCAGATCTTTCAATCGATTTACAGTTATTATACGTTTCTGAGAAATACGAATGATATTAATAACTGATTCAGTGTAATAATTGCACCAATTCACTAATCGCTGCATAAATTTGTAAAATTATTAACCTACAATATTAGTAGATAACACATTAAAATTTATCGCAATATTAAATCAATTAATTCACAGTTAATTAAGATTTAATATTTCATTAATACGCACCGTATTTTAAAATTCCATTTTCAAAAGTTCCAACATTGAAAGTTTAAATTAATTAAGATAAGCTTCTTAATTTTAAAATTATTTAAATATTATGTATTGCAAAATTTTATGTAAGGAACAATTTAATATTATTTATAGATCAAAATTGATTTAAAAGATGGATATCCTTTGTTCATGGATCCGGTAGTTTTATTTTTAACATGACGGGCGCTTTTGTTGCATTTAGGTAATTTGTTCTATTAATTAGGCGTTTCTTGTAATTAATTGGCAAGCTCAGTAAATGTTTGAACTATTTATGTTTCACATCGGAGATATCTAAACCAGAATTTTCTTTGGTGAGATTAGGCTCAATCATTCAAACTGACTGATTGGGTATCCCGTATTTAAATTATTATAGTAGGATTAGATTCTATTTAAGTTTCATAAAATAACTTATGTTTTATAATCCTTTTGAAATAAGAATGCAGTAAAATTGGTTCTGAAAAGATGTAGTTGCAACGTGCTTAGTTAAAACTTATACAAAATTACACTGGTGGAATTTAATTTGGGATTGTTTATTTTGCAAATCGAATATTAACAAAATAAAATTTTTCCGATGTTATTGTAAATTAGGAATTTTGTAGTTTTTTAAAAGTTAAATACACAAATTTTGGTTTTTACAATAGGTTTAGTAAAATTTTCAAGTTGACGTTCGCCTAACGCGTGACGTTTCTCTGTGTAAATCGTCCTTTGAGTCGCGTCAAATGCATTCATATAATTTTTACTGCATTCTTATTTCAAATGGACTCTAGGTATGTACAGTAGCGATCATAAGTACGGTTGCACTTAGTTTTTGTGATAACTTTTTAAATTTCAAGGAAATTTTCCTAAATTTTCAAAATTTATTCTTTAAATACCTTGGAATTATAACACATAATTAAAATTATTTGAAAAATTTTATAAACAAGTAAAATTTAAAAATCCAAAATAGGAAATATTTGCTTATAATAAAGTATTATTAAAAGCACTTAAAACAAAATTTAAAGTACTTTATTAAAAATATAAAGATTAAAAACAATTAATACTTTGTTGCATAACCTTTTGCGGCTATAACTGCTTTGCATCGAGAAGGCATAGAGTCAACAAGCTTACTAAACGCTCCAATGGAATCTTTTGCCATTCTCTCCTTAAAGCTTCTCATAACTAACTCCTATTTTGGTATGTCCCACTTCTAATTTGTCGCTCGAGCTATTCCCACAAATGCTCTATAGGATTTAAGTCAGAAGACTGACTAGGCCACTCAAGTAGGTGGATATTAGCCTTCGCCATGTAACCTTTAACATGCTTTGAAGCATATTTCGGGTTATTATCTTGCTGAAACATCCAGCCGCATGGCATTATTCTCTTCCCATGTGGTAGCATGTGATCTTTTAATACGTCAGCATACGTAAACCGATCCATAATACCATCCATTAAGTGTATAGGTCCAACACCATCACGGGAAAAGCAGCCCACACCATGACACTTCCACCGTCGTGTTTTACAGTGGGAACCTGATACTTAACATCATATCTTTTATTTACTGGACGTCGAATATACTTAATACCATCAGAAGAAAACAAATTATATTTGCTCTCATCGCTCTAAAGAATTTTAGACCATTCTTGAACTCCCCAGTTTAAGTGATCTTTGGCAAATTTTAATCGGGCTATCCGATTCTTCTTCAAAATTATTGGTTTCTTAGAAGGACGCTTACCAAATAGTCCAGCTGACTTCAGTCGACGTTTCACTGTCGAAACACTAATATTATCTTCGCGATTCTCGTTAAAATCACGGACAATTTCGGTAGCCATTAAACGAGGATTCTTTACCGCATCACGAACGATCATTTTATCTTCCCGTCCGGTTGTTTTTTGTGGTCGCCCGGTTCTTGGTTGATTGGCCACTGATCCATATTGGTTTATTTTACGGATCCAACGACCTATAGTTTGATTTGGTATACCAAATTTGCGATTTGCTGTCCTTAAAGAGTCTCCATTTTCAATGATTTTAAAATCGCATTTTTCAGATCTTCGGAATATTCTTTCGTCTTTACCATAATTCTTACTGTTGAAGCAACTACTCTAACAAGTTTATTTCGAAAAAATTAATTTTATTTACAGTTTTTGACGTTTTAAAGAATATGCCACTTTACTTTTGGACACTGAATAAGAAATAATTATATTTTTATACTGTTCACGTTATTAACAACATTAAATTTTATACGTCAAAATCTGTATTAGCCTACTTACTTTTAGGAATGATACAACAATTTGCAAAATAAGTTTTGCTTTTATTAATTTTTGCTAAAAAATTGAGTGCAACCATATTTATGAGCGCTACTGTATGTAATATATTTAGGTGTTGTTAATATTTCAAATTCTTTTAAATTTACGAAGTTGATAAAATTCTAAATATTCTAAATTAGAACACCAAATCTAACAAGGACAAATAGTAATTAACTATATTGTGTTAAAATTGCATTTTTAAATAACTAATGGAAAGATTAATAATCTAGAATTAATGATTAGCATTAAAAACTTACTATATTATGTAGAAAAGAAGATTGATTTACTATGTGCATTTTAAAATGCTCTTGGTCAAAATTAAATGCATCAATTTATAAATTAAAGTTTACACCGTTTATTTATTTGATAATAATTGGGAGCTTTTGTGACAAACCGAATAAATTAACTTTTGAAAAAATTAGGAATACATCATTTCTATATAATTGTTATGCTAGCTTTTATTGGCCGTACATATTTTCAAAAACCCAATACATCTTACAGTAAATGGCATTAAAATCGACTTTTTCTGAAAGCAGTAGATTAATTCGTTTTATTAAAGCCAAAACCGAATAAATCTGTAAAACCAATTTACTGTTCTAATGACCTCATTCTAAATTAGACCAAATTAAAAATAAAATTAATCATAATAATCCCAACAAGTAAAGAACTCTTTACGAAAACTTGGTGAGCAATTTGGGGGAAACTGAAGAAAAAGTAAATTTTGTGTCTTTTGTCAACAGTAATAAATATTTATTTTGTACGTAGAAATAGTACGTTTTGAGCAAAACTAGATAATTCCATATTTATTTGCGAAAAATCATTTTATCTCCTAAAAACTTTATTCTAAGTTCAAGACTTTTATTCTCGCCAGAAAGCAAAAATTTGAGTCAATTTTTTAAGCGAATATAATAATATACTTTTCCCGAAAACTACTCAAGGTGGATTTATACGGTATTGCATGAAAGTTCTTCAATTAATCTTAATGATGATTGGTAATTATTATTAGTTAGTAGTTGTTCAGATCACTGTGAGTTATGTTTAAATTATAATATCAAAATTAACTTATTTGTGTTTTATTGCCTTACCGTGGTAAGTTGGGTAAACTTTAGATTATAGGTTGTAATACCGTGAATGTATTAATATTTCCTATTCGTTAAGCAACTTATCATATTCTAATAAAAAAGAGACAAGGAGGTAAGATGCAAATTTTAAGATGCAAGAGTCTTACCTCAAATTAATAAAATGTTTTAAATTTCTCTAAAATCAAATTTGGCGCTTTCATTATAAGTTAAGCATTTTTCTTAAAGAAATACTCATTCTCAAGACATTTCCAAAATATAATTTTGGATTTTTTTTTTAAATTTAAAAAAATTAATTTTGGGAATCTTTTTGAATTTAATGCGTACGTTAGTTTTACTATGTTATCATTTGTTTCCAATTTTTCGATATCCTTCAAGTGTTTATTGCTATACTGATGACGCCGTAAGGGAGAAAGAATAATTAATATTGTTTATAGCTCAACGTAAATTTGGGAATCTTCTTGAATTTGGTATAAATTTTTGCAGAAAGTTAACCATTTCAAGCACTCTTTGTAATTCCATTTTACTGGAAAAAATTGGATGTGGTCATGCCCATGACTTTATCATACTTTTATTAAATATTAAAAATAATTTTTATTAATAAAAGAAAAAAATGAATTCCATTAACGAATTTGACCCAAAATCAAATCAGCTCCATGTCACACTATTTTATTTTATTTACAGGTTTACATTCCTTTGGAATATTCCTACTTCACAAGAAGTCTTTACAATTCATTTAATACAAGGTGAATTACTATTTTTTCTCTTCTTTGTTGTGCTAAATGTTCGTATGTGTTTTCGTCTCGTTTACTATTCTCTCCATACCACTCTATCTTGACATTTCTCATTAATTTTATAATTCTTAATAGTTCTTGAAATATTTTGAAAATTCTAATATGAATTAAATAGATTTAAAAATTGCTTTCATGAACCAATTTTAACCAAAGTTTAACTAGCTCTAACTCCTACTTTGAAGATACGAAATGTCAAATTTGGTTTAGACTTCTTATTAGTTTTAAAATATTAAATAAAGACTAATATTAAATAATAAAATTTAAAAATAGAAAACAATAGTTTTCATAAACTAATTTTAATTAAAATTTAATTAAAGCTAAATCTCGGTTCAGCACAAAACATTTTTTAAATTGTAACTAGGTAGGTACCTACTCATTCTTAATCTAAAAGTTCTATACCAAAGCATAATGTTTCATTTGAGTTAATGTTTCCTAAAACAAGAAAAGAATGTACAATATTTACTTTCTAAAATTTATTGAACAAAGCTTAATATAAGAAAACAGTGCTTGAACAAATAAGAAATAAACTCTTATTTTGAAAAAGAGTTCTCTTTCTAGTAAATCATTTACCAAAGTGTATAAAATAAGATTCAAATTAAGAAAATCGTTCTCTTAAAATTAGTATTATTATTCTTAGTTTCATTTTACGGTTGATAAAGATCAGTATAGCATTTATACTGATAAAATAAAATAAAATTTGATATGTATATAGAAAATAGTAAATAAGATTATTTCTCTCCGTGTGTAGTAACGCAACAGTTTAACGGCCATTTTTACTGTAAGGAAAATAGGTTTCCAATTTATTTCTTCATATTTTGTCATTGATTATGTTTTATAGTAGTTATTTAGTTTAATTTTCTCAAGTATTAAGATTATCTAAGTTATTAGAAGTTAAAATACAAATTTGGAAAATGAAAAAAATGGATAGAAAGAGGAGAATTTATCAATTATTAGCCGGCACAATCACACGATTTAACACCTCCCGATTTTTTTTTATGGGGTGCCCTCAAAGCTATAGTTTACAGTGATAGAAGAAAACCCGACACCAGAGAGGAATTAATAGAAATAATACAGATAGTTGTGACAGAAATTAACAGAATTAAAAATTTATTAAAATAAATTTTGTGAATTTATTTTTTTTACCTACACCTATTTCATTATTTTCAGAATTTTTGTGAAAACGGTTGGTTTTCCAATAAAATTTATTTGACCTAAATTAGAGCTCGTTAAATTACCTATCCGGTTTGGGCCGTTAGTTTTTCTCTAAGACGTTTCGTTTAAGAGATGCGGAGATCGAAAGAAAAGTAAAAATAATAAAACCTAAATTTTTTTAACATTTTTTCCCTTAATTTAATTTATAATTCGAAATCCATTTATTATAAATGATAAGGGGTTATAAACTAATTTGTAGATAAGCAAGTGATCTTTAATAAAGTTTTTATACATTAAGTCTTGAAAATCAATAATATCGGAGCTATAACCGTTTAAAATCAGAAATTCAAAAATTGTTTTAAAGGTAGGTACCCCAAGGGTTTGCGCTTAGACAAAAATGTTATTTAAAATTCGTCTTAGAAAAGTATCCTTTATCGCCACTTATGGGTTTTCCACGGTGACGGGGACACCTGGTATGTATTCAAATTATATTTATTTAATTATTTTAAAAGTATTAGTAAGTACTAATACTTTTAAAGGACCCAGGTAAAATATTTTTGTTTTTATCTTATAGTTTTATTGTAACATGAATTTATGAATGTATTATAACTTGATAATAATGGGATGCATTTCAACATTTCCTTACTTAAAATGGATTCTAAAACTTTAACATATTAAATAATATTTCTTCCATCGATCAGAATTGATTTTAATTTTAAGGCTGTTCTTACTCGACTGCTAAATTGACTATTTTAAGGTTTGGCGAATTACATGCCATTGCTTTAATATTTATCAAAACGCTACGAAATTTTTAACAACACTTTTCTAAAAGATGCCTCTAGAGTGCATGCCCAGTTTTAAAATTTTGTAACTTTTAATTTTTTACAATTTTTAAAAATTTTTACAAAATTTTAAAACTGGGCATGCACTCTAGAGGCATCTTTTAGAAAAGTGTTGTTAAAAATTTCGTAGCGTTTTGATAAATATTAAAGCAATGGCATGTAATTCGCCAAACCTTAAAATAGTCAATTTAGCAGTCGAGTAAGAACAGCCTTAATATAAAGACACAACATAGCAAATTTGGTTTCAAAATCCTATTAGTTTTAAAATATTAAATGTAAACCATTATTAAATAACAATTTTAAATAAACCCTCCAATCTACAACTTGGCGCCACCGACTCGGCGCTGCCGAATCGGCGCCGGCGACTCGGCGTTAGGACAACTGCGCCAGGCCAACTCGGCGCCAAGTTAGTTTTTATATATTTTAAAAGTGATAACAAAAGGTCGCTAAGGGAGCCTACCCTTTAAACTAATTAATTTTTAATATTTTGTAATGACTCAAATTAAAGGATTACCCTGTGTTAATGTAAATACGCTAAATATTGTACCAACATCAAAATGCGCGAAATTATAATATATAAGGCGGCAAGCATTTAAATATTTGTATACGTAAAAGCCTTTACAAGACAAAACAAGAATTAAAATCAAGATCAACGATGGAAAACACAGTTTTATCTCAGCGAGGTACTCAGAAATTCACAAATGACGGCTATTTATATGTGTTCGATAAAATAAGTAAAACGGATCCACAAAATTTTGGCGATGTGAAGAAAAGGGACGTTGCAATGCACGTTTACATACTCTAGACGGAGAAGTGGTCAAAATAGTAAATGAACATTCGCACGACAGTTTACCTGCAAAAATTGAAAAAGACAGGGCTATTACACAAATAAAACATCGCGCCGAAACATCGGTAGAAAACCCGATACAAGTGGTAAATGAATGTACCCGTGGTTTATCACAGGCTGCATCTGGAATACTTCCAAACTATGATGCGCTTCGAAAAACGATAAGAAGAAAAAGAAATGAGGTAAATGCTGCACCTGGTGCACCAGAATCACTTGAAGATCTCGTTCTTCCGAAATTTACACCACTTACGAACCACAACCAGGAACGCGGGAACCCTTTTTGTTGAGTGACAGTGGCCCAGGACATAATAGAATTTTGATTTTTGGAAGAAGACGTGGTCTCCAAATTTTACGCGCATCTAGGCAATGGTATGCAGATGGAACATTTAGGTCAGCACCTCAATTGTTTTCGCAAATTTATGTGATACTAGCCGAGCAATTTGGGGGCGTTCATCCAGTTTTGTATGCGCTTTTACCGAATAAAGAACAAGCAACTTACAAGCAGTTGTTTGAAATGATAAAAGCTCTGGAACCAAACTTACAACCAACAGCGATAGCCTGTGACTATGAAGTAGCAGCTTTCAAAGCCATGAAGGAGTGTTTTCCATTAGTTGGTATACATGGATGCTTTTTTCATTTGGCAAAAAATATGAAAAGCATTTGAATCAACTGCAATTAATGAACCTCTACAATAACGATGTTGAGTTTTCGTTGAAAGCTAGAATGATAATCGCAATTGCCTTCATTCCGATTCCCGACCTTGATGACGCAGTTGATGCTTTGGAAGAAGAATTGCCTGAAGAATTGCGTCCAATGTTAGAGTGGTTCGAAGACAATTACTTAGGAAGACCAAACAGACGCCGAGATGGAAGGCGCCCTCCTTTATTTCCGGTAGAGATGTGGAATCTCTACCACAGAACATTAAATGGGGAAGATCGCACAAATAACCATGCGGAAGCAAGCCACCGAAGATTACAAACCGAATTATCGATGGACCACCCAACGTTATGGAAGTTAATTGACGGTCTGAAAAAAGTACAGAAAGGGCGAGACTTATTTTACGAAAATCTTGTGGCTGGCAATAATGCTCCGAAGAAATTAAAAAAATACAGAGATTGCGACGAACGAATTTTAAAATTGGTTACCGATTACGGTAATCGAAATAAAATTTTATTTTTACGTGGTATAGCCCATAATTACCAAATGAATCAATAAAAAACTTTTTATTTTATTATCTTATATATAAATATATACATACTACATATTTCAAGTAATTCATATTTTAATTTAATTATTATTATTAGCTTTGATATAATATTCACTAAAATTCTTGGGGTTGAACGCGAAGAATTAAAATTGCACCATTTTGGGGAGGTGGGATACATTTTTGTTATTACTTTTAAAAATAAATAAAAAACTAACTTGGCGCCGAGTTGGTCTGGCGCCGAGTTAGCGGGCGCCAAGTTGGTCTGGCGCCGAGTTGGCCTGGCGCCAAGTTGTCCTGGCGCCGAGTCGGCGGCGCCAAGTCGGTCGGCGCCGAGTCGACGGAGCCGAGTTGTACCAGACCGGTATTATACAGGGCGAATGATACCACTCGTATCAGTAAATTTTTACAAAACTGTTAGTCCTAGAGAGTTGGGTCAAGAAAATTTATTATAAAACCATAATAAAGAAGTTTTATTTCAACTGCAGCTACAAATGATTGAATTGTTGTAATGTGATGATTCTTCGTCGAACGATCGTAAACATTTTTAAATAAGGACATACGGTACTGAAAAAGCAATGTTGATGTAATCTCACAATACACTAAGTTAGATATCACTTAAATAACTTACGAATTCATTACTGTTTAAACAATATATTTCTGAAGAAAACCGAATTAACTAATCTAAAAATTTACCTACTATAATCTTGAAATAAAAGCACTATATCTCGAAACTAAAAAATAATATTATCCAAAGAATATAACAATAGAAAATTGCTGTTTATTGTAATTTATAAAAACTATATATTATAGACCTAAATTAAAATTAGTCAAAATATTTTTAACATTTTTTGACAATATTTGTCAAATGTCAAATATTTAAATATTAAATTTCCTGCCATGTAGTTGTCAAGTTGCAATATTGCAAAATTTACATAAAATTGTAGCTGTAGTCGGAAAACTAATTCTTTTTTGAATTTCAAATTTGACTTTCTCAGTCAAGACAGTATCTTAAAACTTTTTATTTTGCTTATAAATTTCTTTTGATATTCTTTTCAAGAAATAATAAGAGTTATCACTAAATTCGATACCATGCAACATCCCTATTAAATTTTATTATTTTGTATACGCCACCTGTAACACCAAGAGAATTTAGTTGTCAGATTCGGTTTGTTTTCAGTGGAATTGATTTGTCGGAATATTCGTTGTTGATAACAGTAATAGATGTCGTTTTAGAGCGCGTCAATATTAAACTTTGTTTTAATGTACGGACACTTTTAAGTGTCTACATTAATTCTTGAAAATTTATTTAATATAATATTTTAAAATAATAATTATTGCATTTAAACTCGGTGAACAAATACAAAATTTTATCTAATATGATCAAAATCCATAACATTGATACTAATTTATTATCCTATGTGAAGGCATTCACTTTTTGTAGCGTGGGTAGGTTTCTTTATTCTATTTTATTTTACTTTGAAGGTGGCCTTGTTTTTCGGGTTTGGTTTTATTTATATTAATTTAAGATATTCATATTCGGTTATTCATTTTGGTGTATAAAATTTCTGATTTAGTATCTGCTCGTAAATTTCTTGCTAAAATATTGCTATTTTCGTAATGGTAACATATACAGAGGATGCTATATTTTTGGTATTCTTTGATGTTTGGTAATGTTATACTTATAATAGTAATATAAATATTCTACAATATAAAGTGCAAATAAAAAACCGATCAAAAAAAGACTGGTGTTTATGAACTCTGCTGCAAACATTGTAATGCCACCTACTACATAAGTGAAACTGGGAGAAAACTGAAGGTAAGGATCAACGAACATATCAAGTCTAACCACTGAAGACAAAAAGCTTAAAAAAATTAGTTTTGATAATTTTATTAAAATATAAAACTTACAGTGATCTGAACAACTACTAATTAGTAATATAATTACCCAACTATATAGAGATTAATTGAGGAACTCTCATGTATAACCGAATAAATCCACCTGTAGTAATAGCTTTTGGAAAATGATCATTTTTGCACAGGTTAAACGAAGTAACATTAAAAGTAAAATCGAACTCAAATGGTTTGCTTTTTGGCGAGAATAAAATACAGCACATTATGATAAATAATAACACAAACTATATTAGGAGATATTCACCGAGCAATAATTGATTTATCTGGGTCCGCTCAAAAGTATCCATTTTATATACAAACCAAGTATTTATTAATATTTATTACCAAAAAGCCACAATATAACACAGTAAAAATAACTTTTTCTACAGTTTTCGCCAAATTACTTAGCAATAAGTTTTCGTAAAAGGTCTGAGATTATTTTTATTAATATTTTAATTTAGCATAATTTAAAATGAGGTAATTAAAACTGTAAATTGGTTTTTCATATTTATTCGGTTTAGGCTTGAACAAAACGAATTTATCCACTATTTTTAGAAAATATCGACTTTAAGGCCATTTTACTATAAGAGCTATTGAGTATTTTTTGAAAGAAAGTACGGTAAATATAAAAATTATATAAAAACTATGTATAACTAATTTTTTTCCCAAAGTGGATTCATTCAGATTTGCATGAAAGCTTCTTAATTATCATACAACATAGTGGAATTTAATTTATTTATTTTATAAATTAATGGAAGTAGCTTTGCTCAATATTATTTAATACAAAATTTTTAGAATCTAGAATTTAATTCTAGATTATTGTTTCTAGAAAATGTGGAATTTTCACTCATTATAATTATTAATTGCTCTTTTTAGAATTGGTGTTCTCGTGTAGAATATTTGGAATTTAATCAACTATGTGCAATTTATTGGTATGCGTTTAAAAGAATTTTAAATAATAATAACACCCTAACAACAAACTAAATAACACATTCTAATACATTTTTGTTTATTATAATAGTATGAAACCTAAACAGGAGCTGCTCGTTGAATACCATATGGGTACGAATAAAACGCCAAAGACCAACATGTGAACACAAAATAAATTATTCAACCATTGTAACAACAAAACAATTAACCCTGTCTTGACATGTAATTATATTAAAATAACCCAATAAACATTGCAGTTTTTTAAAATCACTTAATCATCAACACACCCAGATGGAGGCGTAATCGATCTCTACAGATGCACTAGGTTCGTTCGTTGGACTGTTGAATACGGAACTGCTCTGAACAGTTTCTGATACGTAAGACTGACAGCTTTCAGAGCAACACTGCCGTCATAAAAATGAAGGCAGTAAGTATACTTTGGTAGTTTTGAGTTCATCGCAAAAACTAATTGCACAATTTCCTCTTAAATGGATAATAGAACATGTTTTGTGTGAATACCATTTCATTCTAGAATAATTATAGAAGCTTTATGTCAATTTTTGCTAAAAATATTCATTTTTCTAATAAAGACAAGAAAAGTAGTAATTACGTTTATAGATTTCAACGTAAAAAGGCAGTAAGTCGGAAGTTACCTCCTTTTTAATTTGCTTTAAATCAGTTAGAAAGTACTAAAAAATAAACGATTTGAATCTGTTAGAGCTTTGAAATTTTTACAAAAATATAACAGAGAACTATTCAAAAGCTATCAACAAATGACTCGAATATAAATCTACTGACAGATTTTTCCAAAAACTTTGGCGACTTTCTGGAATTAGAGAGCAAAGTTTTTAATAATTTCTTTCTGTTTAGAAACTTTAATTCCCCTTGGAATTTCTCTAAAAATAGCTGCTTTAAAACCTTTTTTTATAAGGTTCATAAGGTTCAAATTTATTTCTACACATTTCCGTTAAAACCGGTTCAGTACATAAATGCCATTTTTAGATTATCAGATTATATTTTGTAAATTTTGAAATTTTTAATCGAACTGAAGTACTTACTGTCATTCCATTAAGAACACCGTATTAATTTAATGCACACTGGATTCAAAGTAGCTTCCGTAAGTTACTGCCTTCTTACTTAGCAAGTGTTACTTACTGTCTTTTTACTCTGAAATCCCCGGATTTTTTGCAGTTGATGCATTTTTCATATTGGTTATATTTAAAATTTTAAAAACATTTGCAAAATCTAATTACACATATAGATGTAGTTTTCACGCTGATTTAAAGTATATAAGAAACTCAATTTTGAAAAAAATGTACTTATTGCCTTACACTTGACAACTTACTTTGGAACAACTTGTCGTGGTTGTAAATAGCCTAACCTCAAAATACGTTGTAAGTCATTGTAGTGTTAAATATAAATAATAATTTAAGCTACAACATATTACTACTTGAATTGCAATACCTTGTAGCTTAAATTATTCATATTAGACACCACAGTGACAACTTATTTACAAAATATTGTTAGCTTAGGTTATTTATATGAACGACAGTTTTCGTCGGATATAACTCAGAAAAAGTGTCAGTATGAGGTAATCAGAAACTGTTCAGAGCAGTTCAGAACAAATCTATTTAGATATAGATTTTGAAAATACAGTGCCGTACTAATAAAATATTAAATCTTAATTAACTGTGACTTAATTTAAAATTGCGCTAAATTTGAATGGTAAACTTAATAATAATTTTATAAATTTTTGTAGTGATTGGTGAATTGGTGCAATTATTTCACTTAATTCAGTTATTACTGTCGTTTGATGTTTATATTTCTAAGGAACGTATAATAACTGTAAATTGTTTGAAAGATCTAAAAATATATTCAATTAGAATTTAACTAAAACTATATGTGTATAATAATACGATACTAACATCAAGCATGGTTTGTAAACTTAACACTCTTAATTTTCCAATTGTTAGAGTTATTGGTCGCTGAGCTCTGGCCATTATAATTATTAAAGATTTTTGAATTCTCAAATCACAATCAGTGAAATCCAATTCATAACATACACTTGCTATTTTTTCACTTTCTGTTATAACATTCTCTCCATAAGTACATATTATAATCAGTAGAGAAAATCCTGATACTATTATAACTACGTCCTTTAGAAATTCTTCCATCTCTATATTTAGCTAAAATAGCATTCGATTAAGAGCTAGGTTATAATTTTGTTATACAGGTATCTCTCTTATAATACGGTAAATAGGTTCCTTAAAAATGTCATGTTATATGGTTTACGTTCCGAAAACTTATTAGAACCAAACATGAATTGAGTGCTGGCTATAGAGTGTAATTAAAAAGTATTAATAATTTATATTATGTTGAAATACAGTGCTATACGAAGATTTCTGCAAATTTCTCTCCGTCGTAGAGAGAAACCGTGTTGTAAGATACCGTGTTATACATAGGAGTGTTACCTGTATTTCTAATGTTTTATTAACATGGTACATACCTCTGTGTGATATATTAATATGCACAAACAAATGCTTAATCCTCCAAAAAAAATAAACATTATAAACGAGAATACTGTTTCCAATTGATCTGCGGCATCAAAAATACCAATATGGTAAGGTACAATGTTTTGAAGTTGTACCTTAAATAATTCCCACTCAATGGCTTTATTTACAACAAGTTCTGTATCATGTTCCTGAAAAAAATAAATTCTGTAATTTTAAAATTTAAATAGTAATGCACTGAAATCTCCATGTTTCAAACAAAATGAGGTTTAGACATACATATTTTTGGGTAAGCATAAATAAAATTCAATTGCACGCGAATTTATAGTTTACAGGATAGATAGCTACTATCGGCCTACTTAGGGTTTTGGAATGCTGACGCAAATTTGGGTAACGGATTTAAATACGTTGTGGGCACTTGGTTTGATTTAACATCAGAGACACATCGATTTACTAGAGTGCAAAGTTTTTCTGGCGCCCAACAAATAGTATTCAAGTCTATTAGTTTAATTACAGTCTTTCGGTTAATGCGCCGTTAGCACAAGAAACAGAAGAGGTCAGTGCAATACTTATGTATTTATATAATATATTATGTTTTCGATTTCGATTATTACCAGTTTAATATTTTAGTATATTTAGTAAAGACGGCCAGAGGCCTAACTGCTAATGTAAGGCACCCCGGTTCGCATCCGGGTAGAGGCTTACATTGCAATGCCGTTTCCGTGCCTTGGAAGGCATGTAAAGACATTTGTCCTCTTACAAGATGCTTGCAACATCTTTGAGGTATTAAATTCTGAAGTACTCTCTTAGGGGAACGAATAAAACGACTTAAATTAAATCCTTGCAAAAGAAAACCCGAAATGTATATATATTTTGATAAAAAAAATGAAACAATTGACTTTTCTTTCTGATTTATATAACACATTTTACATACTGAGCTATTTGGTAGCATGTATTTTAATGGGGTGAAAGGCTGGTAAGGTCTCGGGGAGTATGGATGTCGAATAACACACTCTACGAAATACCGAGAAATGCCACAGCATAATAGCTATGCCAGCAAATCCTATTCCCACGTTCACGTCGTACCCTGACTGTAGTTGTAATAGACTGTAGCTAACGGGAAGTGATGAAGGCGAGTTATCGGCGCCTTAAAACCGATACAACTTCGGCTAAGGAATAAACCCTAACAGAAAATTCTGGTCCTCCAGGTTGGGGTTCTTCGTCGGGCTAGCTCTCGTCGGGGATGAAAAATGTAAAATGCTAAAAACCAAGCCCAAGCTTCGGAAACTAGATGGTTACAATCAAAGACGAATTATGCAAAAAAATGGACATGGAAAATGGGTACGTGGAATATTCAAGGCATATCAAACAAGGAACAGGAAATTTTGAGTCACCTCACTAGCCTAGATATAGATATGATATGCCTAACAGAAACCAAAAGAAGGGCCAGGAAAAAGATATTGAAAAACTCGAGATATACTGGTCTGGAGTTCCCAAAGAAGAGAGAGCCAGAGCGGAGTTGCAATTGCACTTCGTAGCAAATATGCCAAAAAAGTAAAAGATTTTGAAGCTGTTACGGAGAGATGCATTAAATTAACATTGAGGGTCAGGAATCAGGAAATAATAATATTGGGACTATATGGACCAACGGACGATTCAAGAAGTGAAACTAAGAATGAATTCTACCTAACAATAATGGAACAACTAGACAAGATAAATGGCAAACAACAGGTAATAATAGCGGGCGATATCAATGCCAGGATAGGGACTAAGGTGGGGACTGTGTTGTGGGAAAATTTGGTGAAGCAGTCAGGAACGATAATGGAGACAGACTCGTGGATGTTTGCACGCAGTATAACTTAAAGATATGGAACTCTTTCTTTGACCATAAACCTATCCACCAAATTACATGGGAAAGACCTTCACTCAACCAAAAGTCTGTGTTGGACTATATTATCACCAAACAGACGCAAGATATCACAATAACGGATGTCCGAGTAAAGAGGGGAGCAAATTGTGGATCAGACCACTACTTGGTATGGCGAAGATCTTCATACCTGCTAGATGGAATAATAATAAAGGATAATAAACCAAGACAAAAATTGAAGAAAATAAAGCAAATAAGATATAAACTGTGGTTGCTAAACGATGAAACTACAAGACGTTTGTATTGTGATAGATTGAGACTGCAAGAAGAATACGGAGAATAAAATTAAATACAAAATAACCAATGCAAAAAACTTGGAAAGAAAAGTTTGGGACTAGAGAAATGATAAAGAATCAATCGAAGAAGTATGGAGATTCTGAAAAGAAGATAGGTAAAAGAAAATCGAATTGATTTTTAAAACCCAAGGATACAACAATCAAATTTTTAAAACTAAAGAATAAATAGTAAATACAATGAAACAAAGACATAAAAGAACAAAGAAATCTTAAATAAGAAAAATGAAAATGGAAGAATCAGAGGAAAATTAGCAGGTATTAAAAATGGAGTATTTGAATAGACTCTTACGACTTTAAAATTGGTGAGCCCTACAAAATATCAGAATGAAGAATGAATACCTAAATAATTTGGGAATAAATAGACAATAACTATGGACCTAAGCATCAACAGCATTTTCAAGAAGGAAAATACTATAGCCACTAGCAGAAGAACTGGAGTTCAAAATCAGTGAAGAAAAAACAAATTTGAAAGGATTACATATTGTCTTAACAATTACTGGGAAAAAAATAGGTCCCGGAAACGCATATAGCTTTATAAAAGGCAAAATAGATTGATCCCTAGGCTCAAACGTGGGAAGACTACAAAGAATGAACATAAACCAAAATTGATTAATATAATAGAGAAATCTTCGACAACAAAGCGGGTCAGAAATGGAAATGAATTATCCCCCAAAAGGAAGAATTTTGCAATGCAGGGAAAAAGTTTTGAAATGACAAAACAAAACATGCCTAATCCATAAATAACTGCACACGTATTACATGAATTTTGCAGATGACCAGGTGGTAATAGCACAAGAGCGTACACTTAGAATTTATGCTGCGACGACTAAATGAAAGTATCAAAGGTTGACGATAAAAAAAAGAGATTTAAAAGTTAAGGAAACGCGGTTTCCCAAAATTAAATGACCAAAGAATTAATCAATAAGAGTTTAAATACCTGGGGAAATTAAAAAAGAGGGCTTAGATGATGAGGATATAAAGTCAAGAATAAAACAGTCGATCTAAATTAATAAACCGAACATCATTTGAAACAAAAAAATTTGGTAAAGCATGGTGGAATCAGTGCTCTGTTATGGAGTGGCATTATAAAGAGCATGAAGAAAAAGCAAGCTGTAGAATGGATTATCTGAGACGAAGCTAGAGTATCGAGACTAGAAAATATTACAAATGAAGAAATTGACGACGTATGGGGATCAGGATACGGTAACAGATAGAATTGATAGAAGAAGTTTGAAATGGTTCGGACACGTACTCAGAATGGAAGATCGACGATGGCAAAAATTCTAAAAAACCCCGGTGACGAAAAGAAGACCACGAAGACTTGAATGATGGCATACGAATGGGATGAAACCTACCGAGTGGAGGAGGAAGATGCCTTGACAGAAAGAAAAAATTTCCAACTCTATTGCAGTATGAACCGGATATATATATATATTATTTTTTTTTAATTTAATATTACGCAACATTAACGTACAGATAGAAAATGTAAATAAAATACTTGCATACATGTACAGTTTAGTATAGGCAAAATTTAATGTATTAATTACCTCAAGTGTTTCTTCTAATCTGTACTTAATGATTTTAATTTTAAAATTGCAATAAAAATTAAATTTAAAATTTTTTTAAAAAAAAAAAAACAATTATAACAATTAATATAAAGACAGCACAAAACACTTATCTTAATTACAGACTTCGATTTGGTTGTCCGTATGGGAAGGATAATTTTCTTCCAACTGATGTTTCTAAATAAGGTAGGGTGATGGGAGAGCTCGATATCAAGCTCGGTATCAATGAACGGCACCAATTCCTCAAAATTCTCAAAACAAAAAAACTGGTTCGTACTTCACAATGGTACTCCAGGGCGAAAGATAGCAATTCGCACCTCCAGAAAATCGAACAGCTCAATTAATTAATGAAACTTGGTTGATGTTAACCAAGGGAAGGACCCTAAAAGGAATTTCTTTACAAGAAAATACATTTGATAAAAAAACAACTTTACCTCGTAGATGGTGTAATCGAGGGTATAATTCAAATAAAGGCAAGTATTCGGTCAATGCTGAGTCGCAAAAAAATATAGATGATCTTATCTCATAAAGAGACACTAATTTCACCTCGCAAACAAACGCGGATAAAAAGTATTCGATACAGCTCGTTGCACAAAATAATCCCAAATTGGAGCGGTAAAAATATATACCAAAATTTCAGTCAAACGGCACATCTAACAATTTTCCCAACTAAACAATCATTAACTTTCGAAAAGTACTTTTAAAATTGCTGTTAATATCAATGTTTTCTGGTCTCGATAGTACTACCTATCAACAGGACAGAGCCGCACTTTAGAATTTAAATAAATAAAAATTCTATTTTTAACCGTGACAAGTTAAACTACTTAAATGAATGAATATGGATTAAAATATATTAAAATTAAAGTGATAAACTATATTTGAAAATTATAGTAATAATTAATTGACAAACTTGATCGACACAGTAGATACTCAAATCTTTAAAAGGCGAAAGAACATTGTACAACGGTGGCTTAGACTAAAAATGTAAGTTGAAAAATTATAAAATTTCACTTAGCTAATAAAATTAAACAAAATTTTAATATATTTTATATATATTATATATAATAAGTTAATAAACTATTTATAAATTGTTACTATAATTGTAAATATAAACGATAATAATTTGTACTTTATAAAATAACCTTTCATTTTGTAGAAATACGTTGTTTTATCAAATAAAATTTATTTATGTTGTAAATGTATATAATTAAAACGTCAAACATTCAACTTTCCACTTCCTACTTAAAAAATTGGTAATAAAAAATATTTTTTTTAAATTTTTGCAATATTCTACAATATTTAATCAGTCGTGAATAAAGTTCGACACAGAGGGTGGAAGCTTTGTTATTTGTTACGTTACACGTGGGAATGAGAAGATGAATATTATTGACGAGGTGTGAAGATAATCTACTATTTAATGCCCTTTTACATTTACCTGTTTTTTAACAATATTTTTATATTGTTTTATAACAACATTTTCATCTTTTGCATTTGAAAAATTTGACAGTTCATCCAAAAGTTCCAGTTTTTCAAATAAATTTATTAATTCGAATCGATTTAAAATGCCAAATAAAAACAAATTATTACTAAAAATTAAAACGTATTTGAGTGCATAAATTATTTGTATACAGAAAACTAAAAATTGCATGCCATTCATAACATATTTAAAAATAATTGTAGGGAATTTTGAAAACGTTTAAAATATCTTACCTGTACAATGTCCAATCTCGGTCAATGCAGCAAACAAAAATTTGTTAAAATTAGCACAATAATCTTTTAAAAGTTGTGGAATGACCGAAAGCGGATAAATTGTTATTATAAATAATAAGCAAATTGAGTACACTTTATAAAGAACATTTTCGTTTGGCAACAATCCGAAAATATGTAGTAAAAACTTGTGATAATCAAAACAATCGAATGTTAAATATTGTTAGATTTTTTCATGTTTAATTTTTTGGCTTAAACTTTTGTAAAAATATGTGGTTTTTTGTCACAAGAATACAATTAACTACTGTTCGTTGTTTGATGGCGAACTAAACAATAAGTTCCTATTCACTCTACAAGTCATTTTATTGGAATCAAATGAATCGTCTGCATTAATAATGTCTAAATCAATTCCGATTTCATGATCTTAAAACGAAGTAATAAGGTTTATACATAATTAAATTCCATTTTACTTATGCATTGATTACGAGGGTAGTGCAATGATGCTACTAATAACAAATTATATTATGAAACCTTTGTTTACAATATAATTCTAAAAAAATGTTATTTTATAGATAATTATCTATAAACCAATATTATTCTGCTATTATTATGCTGCAGTCTAATTACATTATATGTTCAAATCGTATTCGCACAATTATTTTATATGTATTAATACTTTTTAAACCACCCCGGTAAAATATTTTCTGTTTTTATGCTATAATTTTACTGTACAATTAGTTAGTGAATTTAATATAGCTTGATAATAATAGGATGCATTTCAACATTGTACATTTTAAATTAAATTTCCTCCATCGATCAAAATTGATTTTGAAATTAAGCTGTTATAATTTTAAATTTAATATAATTTTAAATACGATTTAAAAAAATTGGATGTGACAATGCTCATGACTTTATCATTCTTTTACTTAATATTTTTTATAATAAAAATAAAAAAATATATCAATTAATTAATTAGAACCAAAATCTAATCATAATAAATTTTGAATTATTAAATAAACCTTACGTTAAATAGAAATTTAAAATAAACCCTCCAATTTAAGGTACTAAACAGGGCAAATGATACCGCCCGTATCAGAATTTTTTTTAAAAACCGGTTAGTCGTAGAGAGTTGGTCCAAACAAATTTAATATAAAACAATAATAAAGAATCGAATGGTGGTATTATTATTTTTTGGAAAACTCGGCATCCCGAGTAGATTGCTGCAAAATGATCAGAGCTTCAAAATTTGAAGTAGCACCACAGATCGAGAGTTATATTTTTTAAAAGATTTTTTAAAGATTCACAAAAATAAGCAAGTTTTGTAGTAAAAATTATTTTCTTACTACCTTCTTTTTTTAAGTAACATTCGCTTGCCAGTTTCAGTTCAATCTACAATAATAATAATAATTATAATAATAATAATAGCATCAAAAATTGATAATCATTGTTTGGAAAATAATATTATAAGCATTCAACAAAGAGGTTGTAGTAAAAATACGAAAGGATGCAAAGAACAGTTAGTCATTGATGCAGTAGTCACAAACTAGCTCATACTAATAAAAGAAATTTAAAAATGTCTTATATTGATTATAAAAAGGCATATGATTCTGTACCACATGATTGGCTACTCAAAATTTTAAAAATGTATTAAATTAATCCGAAAATCGTAGCAATGTTAACGGAAATGATGTCAAAGTGGAATACTGTCATTATTAATGGAGATACCAAATTATCATAGATACCATCAGAATTAAATGTGAAATTTTTCAATGAAATTCTTTGAGTCCACTGTGTTTCTGTTTTGCCTTAAACCTACTATCAACCATACTAGATGATTTAAAATTAGGATTTAAACTAAATATTCAAAATAACACTATTGTGTTATAAATAACACCGCTACAGAAGACCCCCTTGTTACACCGGAGAAACGAAGTGCAGGACGGATCATTAATTTCAATTTTGTTTATGCTTCAATGTACGTTGAGATGTTTTTATAAAAGCTTCACCTTTGTAAGTAGCTTTGCTTTGCTTTGCTACCTACGACATATGTCACGTGACTTCATTTCCTTAGGGTAGTGCACGGTGCCCTAATGCAAATTTCGTTAAAACTTAAAACTTACAAATTTCAGTCAGTTAATTTCTTTATCGCTCAAGTTTTATTCCGTAGAAGGAAGTTTTGTATTCAGTTAGATAAATTTAATTCAATTTATCATGTTATGTTCAAGGTTTAAATTCTGTCGTTCCGTCTGAGTTTTATCTTTTGTGTTCGCTCTGGTTCGGAATGGTTCAGCCAAGTTTACCTTGAGACTAACCAACCAGACGCCTTACCGCTTAACGTTTCGTTTTTCCGATTACCACCTCTTGCGTGCATTTGCATGCATCGTCAGTCGGTCTTGATCTGTTCGAGAAGCCACTCCGTGTTTTTAACACGTTAAATCAAATTTTAACATCTTCAGTTTCGTTTAAGAATGTAATACCGTTTCGTTTGTTTTTGAGGCGACCAAGGCTAGTTGTGTGTGTACATCTGACCGGTGTATTTTATCGTGTTTGAAGCAAGTGCCAATTTACCGTATCGTATCGCTATCGTTGTGTGGGTGATGGAGTCCCACCTGTTAACCCGCTATAGGGGAATTTTATGTTGAGCACCCTGCTATTTTATCGTTTTCCGTTTGGAAGAATAACCCTCAGTTGGGGATGTCGTTTTGTCACCGCGTCCAGAAAAGCCCCGCACTAGAACAGGTCGATCTCAATATTTCGTTCAAGGAATTGATGACCCCATTACGTCATCATTATCAATGTCGTTATCTTGCAAGCCAGCTGTCTACGCCGCTGTGAACCCAAGATGTCTAAGGTCAGTTATGTGTACCATTAAATTGTGTGACAACTGTGTGTCAATTTTATGTTTACCTAAAACCTTTGTTTATTTGTTTCGTCACTTTGGTGTGAATATTGCTTCAGTTTTAAGTTTAAGAATAAACATTTATATACCGTCAATTTTTAATGTCAACAACATTCAGTTTTCATGTTAAGAATAAATATTTATCTACCGTCAATTTTTAATGTCAAAAATATTACTCTTGAGTGCACTCCATTTAGGAATTTTGCTAAATTATAATACTACCATTTATTTTGTTTATTGATATCGTTATATACCGATTTATTTGTAAATTTATACTGTGTGTTTCGTCTAATATAATTTATTGTTATTTACCAAACTTGTGTTTGTTTTTGTATTCTTTTTCAGGTCCTTTTGTAAAGCTGCGTAGATGAATGGACTTTGCTAAGATATAACGAATTTAAGTACTCATTTCATTTTTAAGGTTTGTACCGATCTAGTGTGCGGTACATTATTGTTCCATCTTAACCTAGGACACTAGTGGCGCCCTCTATAGTTCAGTATCGAATACCATCCCGATTTCGACCCCTTTCCGGCGCACGCAATTCAAAATTATACTTTCTCGTTTGACCCAGACCTTCGCGACGAGTTTAGTCGGCACTTTTAGGCTTTTGCTACGGTGTGTGCGCCGAAGACCAATTTTCCCGTAACACATAGTAACAACGGTGTTCGAAATATTTTCGCCGAGAGCTTTTTCATTTTGACAATACGTCATACCTAAATCTCCGAATGACCAGCTTTCGCCGATTTCACCTGCCGATCTCTTGGAATCATTTCAAGTGAACACAAATCCCTACTGTTGGAAACCTTCTGGCGTGCCTTCATCTACAACAACCAGTGACCAGCTTCACCTTCGACCAGTGTTGTAGTGTTCGCAGTGCTAATTTGCAAAAAATTCCATCCCAGAAGAATTGGGTTCCCGCTAGAACCTACCCGTATCACGAAAAGTTTGTTATTACCGATCTGATCAGTGGGGTAAGTTATTATTGCATTTTAGCAGCTGCTATTTTAGTAGAACAAATTGCTTGCGATGCATTTAGAATCGTCCGCAAAGCGGATCATCGTAATACTTTATTTCACGCTGCACCACTGCTTGGTGTTGGAGTTGTACGACGTGCGGAGACCAACTACAGCACGGAATTGTGCTATAAATGTATGATCATATAAATTGTTATAATTTTTATTTTTTTTTTTTTAATTGAGAGGGAGCAACCCAATCATTGTAGGATCCGCTGCCATAGCTCACCGCTATAGCTAGGGCTAGCCGAAAAAACTACTAAGGCCCTAGTAATAAAAAGAAATTTTTTTGTGACTGCAGGCTGTTTCGCCAAGGGACAAACAGGTTTGTTTTCAACAGTATGCTCCATAATGTCCAATCGCAGTCGGGTTATTAGGTAGTAGTGAAAGAAAACTAATAACACTTCCATACTTTTCTAGTTGGATGTACCTGGGGATGATTTTAGTAAGTAAAGCACTTTACTACGGGTCGCTCGAACGCTACAAGCGGTTTTGACAGGCGCAACTACATCAAAGTTGGATTCGCACAAAAGTGATTTTGTGTAGTGAAAATGTCCAATTTGTAAAAATACTTCCTTCACACACGTAAATGCTGAAGTGAATTTGCACTTGCAGAAAATCATGAAAACCAAGTACATTTTGACATTGTACAAAAAGTTATATTTGACATTGATTTAAAATATTTCAAATTTTCGTAACATTCTACGACTATTTAATCGCTTACCATTAATGATTTCAATTAGCTTTTAAAACGATTACGTAACCAGGTCACTGTACTGTTAAAGTGCAAATCCCATGTCCCATGAGAATTCAAAAGCAAAAAACAAAAGTGGCTTTTCAATGCGAGAGCATAACTACGGTCGCCAAAAATGCAGATAGTTAGTTAGTTACGTCAGACTGTCAGCCAACCCCAAAGAGTTCAGTCATGTCACAAAAGAGTAACTCCACGCGACTTCTTTGTTCTGTTTTACTTTTTTTAATTTATTAATTTTTGATTTAATAATTCAATCCGTAGTTTTGTCAATCTAATTACCAAATTTGTTTATTTTTTTATCAGAGTAAAAGTGACCTAGTTGCCAATTTTTCTTCAATTCTGCAATTATTATCACCCAACACTAATATTCGCAACAACAAAATTATTGTTATTTTTTTTCGTCGCTGTCAAACTATAAAATTTGCTTTAAACTTTGAAATACTAATAAAGATTAAAATAGAATAAATCCACCTTTTATTACAATTACATTTAGTATACCCGAAATTTAGAGTAATAAATGAACCAAAGGGAAAAAAAGGGAATCATCTGTTTCTCACGTCTTCCATATCCCTGATTTTATTTTTTGTAGAGGAAATGATTAGCTTGTGGCAGCACCTCTACGCTATTAGACCTCCCCTCGTTCCTAAGCTACTATATTTTCCTTCTGCACCGGTAGCACAGCGGCGGGATCAAAAAGTAATTGGTTTTCTCAAAAGGCTAAAATTGGACAATTTCTCAGAGCTCAAAAATTTTAATAGGCAAAATTTTCCTAAAACTAATTTCAAATTTAAAACGGTCGAGTAATAGTAATTCTCAATGTAATGCAAATTAAAAAAGATCTTTGCCTATTTAATTGTATTCCTAGATGCGCTAGCGTCAATTTTACGGTAAAAACAAAAATTATTTATAACTATCATCATGTTTTCCTAAATTTCTTCTTCTTCGAGTGTCATACACTTTACAGTGTATGCTCTAAATTTAAATGTCAATGTTATATAGAAAATAATAAAATTAATAAAGACAATTATTAGTTTTTAAACTATAAAACAAATTATAATATTAAATTAAGTTTAATAAGTTTAAAAATAAGTTTAATCTAGCGAAAGAGCATTAAAATACGAATCATTTAAGGTAAGGATAAAAGTGGTCGGACTTGTAATAAGGTCACAATTTAATTTTAAAATTACAATTTTCCTATAAGAAATACATGTAAGTGTATTGTTGCGTAATAAAACACTAAATATGGAAACATTCTGTTGACGGTACATGTGCTGTGATGGGTTGACGGCGACTAGTGGTAGGAAGATACCAGTCACTCCTGAGAACCGTCGCGTCAACATCTACATTTTTCTTTTCTAGGTTTTAGTAAGTAAGTCGCTCCAGACGCTACAAGCAATTGCGTTTAATAAACACAATACGGCAAGAGTCGGATTCACACAAAAAGTGAAGTTTTCCCGAAATTTGTTGTCCAATCTCAAATTTAATTTTTATTAATTAATTTGACTCTTATTCTTTATAATTCTTTGTAAAAACGAGATTTTGGTCTATTTACTATCCTCACAACCTATTTTAATTCTGTAGGTAGGGTTACAGTGCAAAATAGCCAATGACAAAATTGAATTCCAAATTAATTTTTAAAGCAGCTTTTTTCAAAAATGTGTGAACTGACCGCAAATTTTATTTTTTTTATACTTTGATTAGACCCTCATCTTACATAATCCTCTTCAAAAATGAAAAACCTCCCGATCCGAGAATTCGAACCGTACCCTGGTATTATTATTCTTAGTTTCATTCTGCGGTTGATTAAGATTGGTGAAACATTTCAGATATTTAGAAATAAAAAGTTGATATATAGAAAAACGTGTTTACTGAAATCAAACAAATATTTTCTATATACAAGCAAGTCTTAGCTCAAAACCGCTTGTCTATTTTCTTGAATCAAATTCATTTCTCTCCGTGTGTAGTAGCGTAATAATTCAACCGCCATTTTTACTATGAGTAAAATAGATTTCCAATTTATATCTTTATATTTTGTAATTGACTGTATTTTATAATTGTTTATTTTAATTTTCTAAAATATTAGGATTATTCAAGTTTTTAGAAGTTGAAATACGAATTTGGAAAATGGAAAAATTGATACGAAGAGGAGGATTTTTCATTGGGCCGACACAATCACCCGATGAAACACTTTTCGATTACTTTTTATGGGGTTCCTTAAAGCTATGTATAGTTTACAGTGATAGAAGAAAACCCAAGACCAGAGAGGAATAAATGCCAGGAATACAGATAGATATGACAGAACTTAAATAAAAAAATTTATTAACATAAACTTTGTGAATTTATTTTTCTTTACCTACACCTTGTTTATTATTTTCAGAATTTCTGTGAAAACGACTGATTTTCCAATAAAATTTATTTAACCTAAGTTGTAGTTCGTTAAATTATCTATCCGATTTGAACCATTAGTATTTTTTTCTAAGACGTATCGTTTAAGAGATGCGGGGATTGCAAAAAAGTAAAAAAATAAAACCTAAATTTTGTTAACATTTTTTTCCTTAATTTAATTTATAAATCGAAATCCGTTGATTATAGCCGATAAGCGGTTATATCCTAATTTGTAGGTAAGTAAGTGATCTTTAAAAAGTTTTAACATTAGGTTAAAAAGTCAATAATATCGGAGCTATGGCCGTTTTAAATTAAAAATTCAAAAAATTTTTTAAGTTGGTGCTCTTCAAGGGTTTGGACTTAGACAAAAAATTTTTTAAAGGTTTGTCTTAGAAGTGTTTTTATCGCCATCTCAAAGGTTCTCCACGGTCACGGGGACATCCTGTATGCACTATTAAGTAAACGTTACATTAAGGATGCAAGGTCAAAGATAAATAGGATTCTAAAACTTTAACATTAAATTATATTTCTTCCATCGATCAAAATTGATTTTATAATTATCATGTTATAATTTTAAATTTAATAGAATCTTAACTACAATAAAAAAATTGACTGTAACCATGCTCATGAGTTTATCATTATTTTATTAAATTTCATTAATAATAAAGCGAAAAAATTTATCCATTTTCTAATTTGAACCAAAATCTAATCAGTTGCAAATCTTAATATAAAGACACGACATACCAAATTTGGTTTTGAAAATCCTGTTCGTTTTCGAATATTAAATGTAAACCAATATTAAACCAACATTTTTTGAACTGAACTAATGTATTTTGAAATTTGTTCAAAACTTTTTAAGGGTCGGGAGAGAGTTGGGTCAAATAAATTTAATTAAAAACCCTAATAAAGAAAGCATTTGTTTAAAATTTTTAACTTAACTAACTAAATATACCATTTCGCTAAATTATATTACTTCAATGGAAACGTTATTATAAACAAAATATTGTATATATATTAAAATAGTCAAAACAGATTTTTAACATACAATATTTGTCAATTGTCAAATATTTAAATATTTACCTGTCATGTAGTTGTCAAATTCAATGTTGCAAAATTTATAAAAATTATAGTTGTAGTCTGCAAACCGATTCTTTTTAAATTTAAAATTGATTTTCTCAACAATGACAGTATTTTAAAACTTTTATTTTATTTAGAAATTTTTTAATATTTTTTAAAAGAATAATAGAGTTATCACTAAATTCGATACCATGCAACATCCCTATTGAATTTTATTATTCTGAATATTTACGCACCTGAGAGATTTAGTTGTCAGATTCGGTTTGTTTTCAGTGGAATTGATTTATCGGAAAATTGTTGTTGATAACAGTAATAAAGATGTCGTTGTAAGCGTCAATATTAAACTTTGTTTTAATGCGGACACTTTAAGTGTCTACTAAATTTTTAAAAGATTTATTTAATAATATTTTAGAAAAAAAATTATTGCATTTAAACTTGTGAACAAATACAAAATTATCTAAATGATCCCCAACATCCCTAAAATTTAAGTTTTATTATTCTGTAAACGCCACCAAAATTTAGTTGTCGTGATTCGGTTTTTTTTCATAATTTTATTTTTTTTGAAAGATTCGTTGTTGGATTTATAGTTTAATTTTGATGTTTCATATTCGGTTATTAAACTTTTGTTTTAATTTTTAAGGAACTTTTAAGTGTCTACTTAAAATTATTAAAAATTTATTTAAATAATATTTTAAAAAATAATAATTAAAATTGCATTTAAACTCGTGAACAAATACAAAATTTTATCTAATATTCAAAAATCCATAACATTGATAGTCATTTATTATCCCTATGTAAGGTCTTTTTTGTAGCGTGAGGTTTTTATATTATTTTATTTTACTTTAAAGTGGAAACTTTTTTTGGTTATGGTTTTATTTATTTAATTTAAGAATTTATATAGTAACTATTTTTAAATTAAATTATTTGAAAGGTAATTTATGATTTAGTATCTGCTCGTAAATGTGTGCTAAAATATTGCTATACTGGGCCAAATAAATTGAGCCATGCGTCATTAAAATGGAATGAATTAAGATTAGAATCGCTAGTCAAATCAGTGTATTTTAAAATTCATCATTTTTGTTATTTTCAAAACTCCTCTTTACTTCAATTTTTAATGTTTTGATTTCTAATGTACAATATTAGTACGTACGATTTTTATTAAACTTTGACAGCAAACATGCCAATATTTTGTCTTTTAAACAAAGCAAAGATGGCTTAAATTATGTTCAGGATGTAGTTTTTTAATCAGAAATTTGTGTCGCAAGGCACAATTTATTTGAGCTCGAGAATATTTTCGTATTGGTAACATGTACAGAGGGTGCTATATTTTTGGTATTCTTTGATGTTTGGTAATTTTATACTTAGTATTATAGTATTATAAATATTCTACAATATAAAATGCTAAGAAAAAACCTGATCAATAAAAAGACTGTTGTTTGTTAACTCTGTTGCAAACACTGTAATGCCACCTACATAAGGGAAACTGGGAGAAGACTGAAGGTAATGATCAACGAACATATCAAGTCTAACCACTGAAGACAAAAAGCACAAATAAATTAGTTTTGATAATTTTATTAAAATATAAAACTTACAGTGATCTGAACAACAACTAATTGGTAATATAATTACCAATCAATATGGAGATTAATTGAGTAACTTTCATGTAAAACCGAATAAATCCACCTGTAGTAGTTTTTGGAAAATGATCATTTTTTGCACAGGCTAAACGAAGTAACATTAAAAGTAAAATTCAACTCAAATGGTTTTCTTTTTGGCAAGAATAAAATATAGCTCATCTTGATAAATAATAATACAAAGTATTTTAGAGACATTCCACCGAGCAATAATGAATTAATCTGGTTTCGCTCAAAAGTACCATTTTTATGAACAAAATAAATATTTATTACCAAAAAGCCACAATATAACACAGTAAAAATTACTTTTCTTCTAGAGTTTTCTCCAAATTATGTAGCAATAAGTTTTCGTAAAATGTCTGTGATTATATTTATTATTTTTTCATTTGACGTAATTTGAAATAGGATAATTAAAACTGTAAATTAGTTTTGAATATTTATTCGGCTTAGGCCTAAATAAAAAGTATTTATTCACTATTTTTTAGAAAATGTTGACTTTAAGACCATTGTACTATATGAGCTATTGAGTATTTTTTGAAAATAAGTACGGTAAATATAAAAAGTATATAGAAACTATTGTAATGAAATGCCTCGTCGTAAAATAATAATTTATAATTTGAAAGATAAATAAACTTGTAATTGAATATTAAAACTGCTAATGGTAGATAAAATGTCACCTGTGATGTACTTACTTGTACTTACTCTCGCTGCAATCTTGACATAAAACTTTGCTCCTGTTAATGTGAATAAATTGTTTTGAAATCTTTAAATAAACCGCCACAAATCTTTCCCTTTTGTATTAAACCTTGTATTGAATTGAATAAATTTTACAAATGACTAAAGATGTCACCAACATAGCCTCTTTCTTGGTACATCTTTTTTTACTAACCTAATGTGTAAAGGTGTGACGTGTTTGTAATTAAACTAAGAAAACAAGTGGTCATTTAAAATTAAAATTACTTAAAACTAGTTAAATTTAAATGGTGCAAAAATAGTTTATGATTCGAATTTGAATTAGAAGATAACTAACCCGTATTTCACAAACATCTGCTTAATTCTTCATATTTTGATTGTCTTCGCAAATTTTACAGGTTACGAAATTTATTATAATTTTCGTGATTCTGAAATACTTTTGTTACATTAAATCCATGCGTCACTAATATTTTTGCATGTCGAAAATATTTTAAGTTATCTTATTTATAAATTTTTCACGATTTATTTTCTTGAAATGCACTTTTGTGTAACATTAAATAATCCATGAAATTCACAAAATTAAATTTCAAAGCGTCGACAAAATTTTATTTAATTCACGGTCGTTCAATTCTCAAAATTTTTCTTTGACAGATTTACACATTGTTACTCCACTTGCTAACTAGTTAATTCCACTAATACTAATTCACCAAATCCTATCTATTAACAATTTTATTATAAATCTAAATTGACATATTTGCAGTACAATTTCCATTTTCAATGTAAGATCAATTGCATCTACCATCCACTTTAGAAATTACAATTAATAGCTCTTGGATTTAGACAATACAATTTATGTTATCTAAATCTTATTAAGAAATTTCTTTGCTCTTTTCTTATCAATTTTAATCTTCACTTCAATAGTCAATCCTCTATTGATCAAAACAATTCATTAAAATTATACTAGTAAATTAAATTTGCAGTACAATTCACATTTTAAAGAAATTCTCTATTAAGTAGCAAACTTCAAAATTAATACGCTCTTTTGTAACCGTTACAAATTCTACTTTTTAGTTTTCCGAGGTGAAATTTTCTTTCATTTTAGATTATTTTTTATTAATTTCACTGTAATACATGTAAAACATTAATTTATTTAACTAGGATATTAATTTGATGAAGTCAAGTTATGAATATTTTTTATTTATTTAGAATTATAACTTTCTCTAATTCAATTAAACGTACAACTTTCATCGTATGAGGTGAAAAAGTCTATGATATTAGTTTTTTAAAAATGGATAAATTATAATGTTAATGAAACTTTTAAACTAATTTTTAAATAAGGATTATTCGGAATTATGCAATGAAAGCTTCTTACAATTTGAAAAAGATTAGATTGATGAATTCTACAATGTTATATATTTAATTTATAAATTTATGCTTGTAGCTTGTCTAATAGTATTTAATACAAAAAACGTAGTATCAACCTTTCTATTTCTGTAGTGAGGGTGAATAAAAGTGCTAATCGTTAATTATTCTAGATTATAGTTTCTAGAAAATGTGGAATTTTACACATTAAAATTTTTAATTACTCTTTTAGAATTATATTCTCGTGTAGAATATTTGAATTTAATCAACTATGTGCAATTTATTGGTATGCGTTTAAAGAATTTGAAATAATAATAAACCTAACATCTATAACACATTCTAATACATTTTGTTTAGTATAATAGTAAGAAACCTAAATAGGGGCTGTTGTTGAATACCATATGGGTAAGAGTAAAACGCTAAAGATCAACATGTGAACACAAAATAAATTATTCAACTTGAACAACAAAAAATTAACCGGTCCTAACATGTAATTAAATTAAAATAACCCAATAAACATAGCCATCTATATAAACACTTAACATCAAACACCCAGATGCGTAATCAATCTCTATACACTAGGCTCGTTCGTTGGACTGTTGGACTTCGAACTGTTCTGAACAGTTTTTGATACGTCAGACTGACACCTGTTCAGAGTAACACTGCTGCCATAAGAAAGAACGCAGTCAGTACAATAGTTATAGAAGCTTTATGCAAATATTTGCTCAAAAATATGCATTTTTCTAATAAAGACTAGTAAAAAGCAGTAAGTAGGAAGTTTCTGAATAACTTAGAACTATTCAAAAGCTGTCAACAAATCACTCGAGTATAAATCTACTGACAGATTTTTCCAAAACTTTGGTGACTTTCTGACATCAGAGGGCAAAGTTTCTTAACAATTTCTTTCTGATTATAAACAATTTCTTTCTGTTAAGAAACTTTAATTTCCTTGAACTTTTCTAAGAACAGCGTCTTTAAAACCTTTTTTTAAAAACGTATTTCTATACAATTCCGTCGAAATCGGTCCAGTACGTAAATGCCAGATTATTTCTCCTAAATTGCAATTTCATAATAGTTTCGATGTTTTAGTATCATACAAGTTTTATACTAATTACATAGTTTAGTCACAAAGCATTGTAGATCATCACATAAATTTTTAAATTTAAAAAGTTTCGGTAAAATTTTTAATCACCCAAATTTTTAATATATATTACATATGTATTAATGCACGTTTTCCGTTGATTTCATATTTTAAAAATCTTAATTTTGAAAAACATGTGCTTTCTGCCCTTCTTATGATGGGAGAACATCCGACAAATACATTTGCAAAATTTGTCCTTGATGTAAATAACCTATTTCATTGCCTAAATTAACTCCAAATTTAATAATGCAGAACATCTTCAAAACAAAATGCAGAACTTCAAAATATTTAATAATTATATTGTATTGTCAAATTTGAATAATTTAAAGCTAAACATAGTAACTGCTTAGAATTGCAAAATATTGAAGCTTAAATTATTCATATTAGACACCACAGGGGCAACTTATTTACAAAATATTGTGAGGCTAGGTTATTTATATGAACAACAAACGTTTGCCGGATGTAACTCTGAAAAACTGTCAGTGTGAGGTAATCAGAAACTGTTCAAAGCAGTTCATAACACTTCCAACGAACAAACCTATTTAGACATAGATTTTAAAAATACAATGATGTTAAAATATTAAATCTTAATTAACTGTGACTTAATTTAATATCGCGCTAAAGTTGAATGCTAAACTTTAATAATAATTTTATAAATTTTTGTAGTTATTGGTGAATTGATGCAATTATTTCACTTAATTTAATTATTCCTGTCGTTTGATATTCATATTTCTAAGGAACGTATAATAACTATAAATTGTTTGAAAGATCTGAAACATATAATCAATTAGAATTTAACTAAAACTACATAGTATATGCGTATACGATACTAACACCAAGCATGGTTTCTAAATTAGCACTCTTAATTTTCCAATTGTTAGAGTTATTGGTCGCTGAGCTCTGGCCATTATAAGTATTAAAGATTTTTGAATTCTCAAATCACAATCAGTGAAATCCAATTCATAACATACACTTGCTATTTTTTCACTTTCTGTTATAACATTCTCGCCATAAGTGCAGATTATAATCAGTAGAGAACAGCTCGATACTATCAGAACTACGTCTTTTATACAGTCTTCCATCTGTATATTTAGCTAAAATAGCATTCAATTAAAACCTAGGTTATAATTTTGTTATACAGATATCTCTCTTATAATACGGTAAATAGGTTCCTAGAAAATGTCGTGTTATATGAGACCCAGAACCAGTAGAAAAAGGAGGGTTACGTTCCGAAAACTTATTAGAACCAAACATGAATTGAGTGCTGCCTATAGAGTTTAATTAAGAAGTGTTAATAATTCATATTATGTTAACAGTAGAAGTACAGTGCTATACGAAGATTTCTGCAAATTTCTTCGTCCGTCGTAGAGAGAAACCGTGTTGTAAGATACCGTGTTATACATAGGAGTGTTACCTGTATATCAAATGTTTTATTAACATGGTACATACCTCTGTGTGATATATTAATATGCACAAACAAATGCTTGCTCCTCCAAAAAAAATAAAAATTATAAACGAGAATACAGTTTCCAATTGATCTGCGGCATCAAAAACACCAACATGGTAAGGTACAATGTTTTGAAGTTGTACCTTAAATAATTCCCAATTAATGGTTTTATTTTCAATAAGTTCTGCATCATATTCCTGAAAAATAAATTCTGTAATTTTAAAATTTAAATAATAGTGCAGCAAACCCTCCATGTTTCAGACAAATTAGGTTTTGATACTTGTATTGTTGTGTAAGAAAAAATAAAATTCAATTACACGCAAATTTATAGTTTATAGGTATATAGTATTAGATAGCTAATATCGGCCTACTCAGAGTTTCGGGATGCTGACGCAAATTTGGATGACGGATTTAAATACGTTAAGGGTACTTGGTTTGATTGACCACCGGAGACCCATCGATTTACTAGAGTACTAAGTTTTCCTGGCGCCCAACAAATAATATTCAATTCTATTAGTTTAATTACAGTTTTTCGATTAATGCGCTGTTAGCAGAAAAAGAAGAGGTTAGTGCAATACTTATGTATTCATATAATGTATTATGTTTATCGATCACTACCAGTTTAATATTTTAGTATATTTATTAGAGACGGTCATCGACCTGGCTTTTAACGCGATCAACTGCTAATATAAGGCGTCCCGGTTCGTTTCCGGGTAGAGGCTTACTTTGCAATGTCGTTTCCGTGCTTTGGAAGGCATGTAAGGACGGTTGTCCTTTCACAAGGTGCTTACAACATCTTCGAGGTAATAAATTCTGAAGTACCCTTTAAGGGGAACGGATAAAACGGCGTTAGTTGTATCCTTGCAAAAGAAAGCCCGAAATGTATATATATTTTAGTAAGAAATACGATACCATAAACATTTCTTTCTGATTTATATAACACATTTTACTGGTGTTTTGGTAGCATGAAATTTTAAGTTTTAATATTTAATCAACATTAATGTACGCGATTGTTTATGTAAATAGAATACTCGCGTACATGGAGAGTTTAGTATAAATAAAATATATATTAAATTAAAGAGACAAATTAGAAGAGATTTTTGTAAATAATAAAACTAACGTCAGAAAATTATTGAAATTCTTAAAATCATCTGGCTTACTAAGAAATATTTAAACATATTATTTCCTAACACTATAAATTTATTATTCAATTTGTTATTGTTACCTATTTCTGTTCTTTAGTGTTAATAACTGCTATGTTGAAGTACACATTTTGTATATATTCTAAATTGTATCTATATAAAAAAAAATATATTAATTACCTCAAGTGTTTCTTCTTTATCTGGATTTAATGATTTTCCAAGATAGTGCTGTAATAACTTACAATGGCCACAAATTAATGTTAATACGTTTATGTATATTAATAACAACAAATAGAGGATCAATACTGTTATACCAATGTGCAATATTTGAAATATAAATTGTGTTTCATTATTAAGCATGTGAGGTCCACTTCCAAATGGAAGAATCCATTTTTCTTCATTTAATGATAGTACAATCGACACTGATATGCATGTAAGGTATAAAAAGGAACGCTGAATATCCAAGATGATTCTAAATAATACAATATTGTTACTATAATAGTTCAATAAAACATTAAATTTTTACAAGCTAACATAAGTGAAATTTTTTAAAACTTACATTTTTAGTCTAAGACACCGTTGGGGAATGTTCTTTTGCCCGTCAAAGGTCTCATCAGTTAAACTACTCTTAAATGAATGAATAAGGATTAAAATCCATTAAAATTGAAACCAAAAACTGTATTGGAAAATTTTAGTAATAATGAATTGAGATATGTTTTGACAAACTCACATGGACACACTAGATACTCAAACCTTTAAAAGGCGTGACAACATTGTACAACGGTGTTTTAGACTAAAAATGTAAGTTGGAAAATTTTAAAATTGCACTTAAGCTCGTCTCACACAAGGCTTGTTTTGGTGATGGATTTCTTGCATGGTTTTTAAGCGACTGAGTATCGTGATGCACAAAACGCTTGTAACCGGCGGCCGTGATGGAAAGTGACGTCACGTGCTGGGTCGCTTTTAATTATTTTCGTGCTGAATTTTATGATAGAAGACGTGCTATTTTACTTGCTGGATATCCTGATGGTTTTAACTTATAACAAAGTTGCGCCGTCTTCGTAAATACGAATGCCATCAGGTACGACGATGCTAATAGTTGATCGTCTGCTGTCTGGTTACAAGCGTGTTTGTGGATCACGATACCTAGCCGCTTAAAAATCATGCAAGAAATCTATCACCAAAGCAAGCCTCGTGTGAGCTTTAGCTTATAAAAATTTAAAAAGAATTTTCTACATATAATTTCACAAGTTAATAAACTATTTACAAATTATTACTATAATGGTAAACATAAACGATAATTGGTACTTTATAAAATAACTTTTCATTTTGTAGAAGTACGTTGTTTTTATTAAATAAAATTAATTTATGTTCTAAATGTAATTAATTAAAGCGTCAAACATGCGACACCATAAAGTTACTCCCATTTTTTACTTTTAAAATTTGTAATAAAAATATTTTTTTATTTCATACGCTGACAATGGCTGGACAATAAAGGCTCACATAAAACTTTACACAGCACAACCACAGTACGGACACCAACTTCCAGATCTAGAGTACCTTTTTCTAAAAACATGATCAACTTCTACCATCTAAACCCGTCGACATCTAAAAGACAAACACTTCACACAGCGTGGAAACTAACTCTTCACAACTTTCTATAGATAGGTACTAAAACGATAAGCGACCACATACATAGAACCACTACAAGGAAATTTTAACAAGTGTCTAAAATTACAAAGCCGAAATGAATAATAATTAATTCATTATCGTATTGTTATTGCCAACACATTTGTTATCCCAGTAGAAATTGCTAAAAGAAGAATGGTAACAAATGCACTACGTAAAAATTAAAATGTAATTACTTCGCTATGGATTCGCTCTAGCTTAACATACGACGGCCTACTAAGTAATATAAAATTTGCCTTAGCCTGGTAAGATAACGGGTAACAAATAAATATAACACCTCCTATAAAGGACTTTAACAAAAGATGTAATTAAGGATTACCAAAAAAAATTATAAATACAAATTTTGAGGTTTAGTAATAAGATATCAAGTAGGTCGGTAAAATTATTTTCTAAAAGATTTAAAAAATTCATCCCGGTTAATCGGTTAACATTAATCACAAATTCAGATCCTATAGAAAAAATATAAGTATACATCTATATGTTGGAAACAGACGGCGAATTCGGCCCGTGGCCGATATATTTAGACATATCGTCATATGTCCGTAACAAAATGATATTTGCCGAAATAATGATACAATTCGGCATCTGACTAACTCAATTTGAACACATCTCGAAATGCGCATACACAAAATAAGCTGATGCCGATCGAAACAACATAATCTCATATTATGTTTATAAAGTGTCCACGTGCATTTTGTTTTTAGTGGTTTTATACCGTAACTACGAAATTTTAATGTAGTAATCGCTTCAATTATGGAGGGTAAAATTTAGTTGACAACCACATATTTTAAGACAAGCTTCTTGAATTGATTGAAAGTAGAGGTAATAATTTTACCACCATCATTTTATCTTCAAATTAAAGAACTTCGTTAAATTCACGAAATATCCAATCAGATCATTGATTAATTTGTTTTGTTGTCGCCTGATTTAGTCATTGATGCAGTAGTCACAAACTAGCTCATACTAATAAAAGAAATTTAAAAATGTCTTATATTGATTATAAAAAGGCATATGATTCTGTATCACATGATTGGCTACTCGAAATTTAAAAAATTTATGAGATTAACTCGAAAATCGTAGCAATGTTAACGGTAATGATGACAAAGTGGAATACTGTGATTATTAATGGAGATACCAAATTATCATAGATACCATCAGAATTAAATGTGAAATTTTTCAATGAAATTCTTTGAGTCCACTGTGTTTCTGTTTTGCCTTAAACCTACTATCAACCATACTAGATGATTTAAAATTAGGATTTAAATTAAATGTTCAAAATAACACTATTGTGTTATAAATAACCATAATAAAGAAGACCCCTTGTTACACCGGAAAGGAAAAGTGCAGGACGGATCATTAATTTCAATTTTGTTTATGCTTCAATGTACGTTGAGATGTTTTTATAAAAGCTTCACCTTTGTAAGTAGCTTTGCTTTGCTTTGCTACCTACGACATATGTCACGTGACTTCATTTCCTTAGGGTAGTGCACGGTGCCCTAATGCAAATTTCGTTAAAACTTAAAACTTACAAATTTCAGTCAGTTAATTTCTTTATCGCTCAAGTTTTATTCCGTGGAAGTTTTGTATTCAGTTAGATAAATTTAATTCAATTTATCATTTTATGTTCAAGGTTTAAATTCTGTCTTTCCGTCTGAGTTTTATCTTTTGTGTTCGCTCTGGTTCGGAATGGTTCAGCCAAGTTTACCTTGAGACTAGCCAACCAGAAGCCTTACCGCTTAACGTTTCGTTTTCCGATTACCACCTCTTGCGTGCATTTGCATGCATCGTCAGTCGGTCTTGATCTGTTCGAGAAGCCACTCCGTGTTTTTAACACGTTAAATCAAATTTTAACATCTTCAGTTTCGTTTAAGAATGTAATACCGTTTCGTTTGTTTTTGAGGCGACCAAGGCTAGTTGTGTGTGTGCATCTGACCGGTGTATTTTATCGTGTTTGAAGCAAGTGCCAATTTACCGTATCGTATCGCTATCGTTGTGTGGGTGATGAGTCCCACCTGTTAACCCGCTATAGGGGAATTTTATGTTGAGCACCCTGCTATTTTATCGTTTTCCGTTTGGAAGAATAACCCTCAGTTGGGGATGTCGTTTTGTCACCGCGTCCAGAAAAGCCCCGCACTAGAACAGGTCGATCTCAATATTTCGTTCAAGGAATTGATGACCCCATTACGTCATCATTATCAATGTCGTTATCTTGCAAGCCAGCTGTCTACGCCGCTGTGAACCCAAGATGTCTAAGGTCAGTTATGTGTACCATTAAATTGTGTGACAACTGTGTGTCAATTTTATGTTTACCTAAAACCGTCATTTGTTTATTTGTTTCGTCACTTTGGTGTGAATATTGCTTCAGTTTTAAGTTTAAGAATAAACATTTATATACCGTCAATTTTTAATGTCAACAACATTCAGTTTTAATTTTAAGAATGAATTTATCTACCGTCAATTTTAATGTCAAAGACAGTTAGCTCGAGTGCACTCCTTTTAGAAACTTTACTAAATTATAATACTACCATTTATTTTGTTTATTGTTATCGTTATGTACCGAATTATTTGTAAATTTATACTGTGTGTTTCGTCTAATATAATTTATTGTTATTTACCAAACTTGTGTCTGTGTTGTTAATTATTTTTCAGGTCCTTTTGTAAAGCTGCGTAGATGAATGGACTTTGCTAAGATATAACGAATTTAAGTACTCATTTCATTTTTTAAGGTTTGTACCGATCTAGTGTGCGGTACATTATTTTCCATCTTAACCTAGGACACTAGTGGCGCCCTCTATATTTCAGTATCGAAAACCATCCGATTTCGATCTTTTCCGGCGCACGCAATTCAAAATTATACTTTCTCGTTTGACCCAGACCTTCGCGACGAGTTTAGTCGGCACTTTAGGCTTTTGCTACGGTGTGCGCCGAAGACCAATTTTTCCCGTAACACATAGTAACAACGGTGTTTCAAATATTTTCGGGCCGAGAGCTTTTTTTTTCATCTTGACAATACGTCATACCTAAATCTCCGAATGACCAGCTTCCGCCGAGTTCACCTGCCGATCTCTTAGAATCATTTCAAGTGGAACACAAATCCCCTACTATTGGAAACCTTCTGGCGTGCCTTCATCTACAACAACCAGTGACCAGCTTCACCTTCGACCAGTGTTGTAGTGTTCGCAGTGCTAATTTGCAAAAAATTCCATCCCAGAAGAATTGGGTTCCCGCTAGAACCTACCCGTATCACGAAAAGTTTGTTATTACCGATCTGATCAGTGGGGTAAGTTATTATTGCATTTTAGCAGCTGCTATTTTAGTAGAACAAATTGCTTGCGATGCATTTAGAATCGTCCGCAAAGCGGATCATCGTAATACTTTATTTCACGCTGCACCACTGCTTGGTGTTGGAGTTGTACGACGTGCGGAGACCAACTACAGCACGGAATTGTGCTATAAATGTATGATCATATAAATTGTTATAATTTTTATTTTTTTTTTTTTTAATTGAGAGGGAGCAACCCAATCATTGTAGGATCCGCTGCCATAGCTCACCGCTATAGCTAGGGCTAGCCGAAAAAACTACTAAGGCCCTAGTAATAAAAAGAAATTTTTTTGTGACTGCAGGCTGTTTCGCCAAGGGACAAACAGGTTTGTTTTCAACAGTATGCTCCATAATGTCCAATCTCAGTCGGGTTATTAGGTAGTAGTGAAAGAAAACTAATAACACTTCCATACTTTTCTAGTTGGATGTACCTGGGGGATGATTTTAGTAAGTAAAGCACTTTACTACGGGTCGCTCCGGACGCTACAAGCGGTTTTGACAGGCGCAACTACATCAAAAGTTGGATTCGCACAAAAAGTGATTTTTGTGCGAAAAGTGAAAAAATGTCCAATTTGTAAAAATACTTCCTTCACACACGTAAATGCTGAAGTAAATTTGCACTTGCAGAAAATCATGAAAACAAGTACATTTTTGACATTGTACAAAAAAGTTATGTTTGACATTGATTTAAAATATTTTCAAATTTTTGGCGTAACATCTCTACGACTATTTAATCGCTTACCATTAATGATTTCAATTAGCTTTTAAAACGATTACGTAACCAGGTCACTGCACTGTCAAAAGTGCAAATCCCACGTCCCATGAGAATTCAAAAGCAAAAAACAAAAGTGGCTCTTCAATGCGAGGGCATAACTACGGCCGCCAAAAATGCAGATAGTTGGTTAGTTGCATCAGACCGTCAGCCAAGCCCAAAGAGTTCAATCATGTCACAAAAGAATAACTCCACGCGACTTCTTTGTTCTGTTTTACTTTTTTAATTTATTAATTTTTGATTTATTAATTTAATCCGTAGTTTTGTCAATCTAATTACCAAAGTGTTTTTTTTTTATCAGAGTAAAAGTGACCTAGTTACCAATTTTCTTCAATTCTACAATTATTATCACCCAACACTAATATTCGCAACAACAAAATTATTGTTATTTTTTTTCGTCGCTGTCAAACTATAAAATTTGATTTAAACTTTGAAATACTAATAAATATTATAATAGAATAATTCTACCTTTTATTACAATTACATTTAGTATGCCCGAAATTTAGAGTAAAAAATGAACCAAGGAAAAAATTGGAATCATCGGTTTCTCACGTCCTCTGTATCCCTAGTTTTATTTTTCGTAAAGAAAGTGATCAGCTTATGGCAGCATCTCTACGCTACTAGACCTCCCCTCGTTCCTAAGCTACTATATTTTCCTTCTGCACCGGTAGCACAGCGGCGGGATCAAAAAGTAATTGGTTTTCTCAAAAGGCTAAAATTGGACAATTTCTCAGAGCTCAAAAATTTTAATAGGCAAAATTTTCCTAAAACTAATTTCAAATTTAAAACGGTCGAGTAATAGTAATTCTCAATGTAATGCAAATTAAAAAAGATCTTTGCCTATTTAATTGTATTCCTAGATGCGCTAGCGTCAATTTTACGGTAAAACAAAAATTATTTATAACTATCATCATGTTTTCCTAAATTTCTTCTTCTTCGAGTGTCATACACTTTACAGTGTATGCTCTAAATTTAAATGTCAATGTTATATAGAAAATAATAAAATAAATAAAGACAATTATTAGTTTTTAAAATATAAAACAAATTCTAATATTAAATTAAGTTTAATAAGTTTAAAAAATAAGTTTAATCGAGCGAAAGAGCATAAAAGTACGAATCATTTAAGGGAAGGATAAAAGTTGTCGAACTTGTAATAAGATTACAATTTAATTTTAAAAATTACAATTTTCCTATAAGAAATACATGTAAGTGTAATGTTGCGTAATAAAATACTAAATATGGAAACATTCTGTTGACGGTACATGTGCTGTGCCTGGGCTGACGGCGACTAGTGGTAGAGAGATACCAGTCGCTCCCTGAGAACCGTCGTCTCAACATCTATACTTTTTTTTCTAAGTTTTAGTAAGTAAGTCGCTCCGGGCGCTACAAGCAGTTTTAATAAACGCAATACGGCAAGAGTCGGATTTACACAAAAAGTGAATTTTTCCCGAAATTTGTTATCCAATCACAAATTTAATTTTTATTAATTAATTTGACTCTTATTCTTTATAATTCTTTGTAAAAACGAGATTTTGGTCTATTTACTATCCTCATGACCTATTTTAATTTCTGTGGGCAGGGTTACAGTTCAAAATAGCCAATGACAAAATTGAATTCCAAATTAATTTTAAAGCAGCTGTTTTCAAAAGTGTGTGAACCGACCACAAATTTTATTTTTATATTTTAATTAGACCTCATCTTTCATAATCCACTTCAAAATAGAAAAACTTTCGATCCGGGAATTCGAACCGTACCCTGGTATTATTATTCTTAGTTTCATTCTACGGTTGATAAAGATTGGTAAAACATTTCTAATATTTAGAAATAAACAGTTGATATATAGAAAACGTGTTTACTGAAATCAAACAAATATTTTCTAGATACAAGGAAGTAACTCTTAGATCAAAACCGGTTGTCTATTTTCTTGCTTCAAATTCATTTCTATCCGTGCGTAGTAACGTAATAGTTTAACGCCCATTTTTACTGTGAGTAAAATAGATTTCAATTTATATCTTTATATTTTGTAATTGACTGTATTTTATAATTATTTAGTTTAATTTTCTAAAATATTAAGATTATCTAAGTTTTTAGAAGTTGAAATACAAATTTGGAAAATGGAAAAATTGATAGGAAGAGGAGGATTTATCATTGGGACACGATCACCCGATGAAACACTTTTCGATTACTTTTTATGGGGTGCCTTAAAGCTATGTATAGTTTACAGTGATAGAAGAAACCCAAGACCAGAGAGAAATAAATGCCAGAATACAGATAGATATGACAGAACTTAAATAAAAAATTTATTAACATAAACTTTGTGAATTTATTTTCTTTACCTACACCTTGTTTATTATTTTAGAATTTCTGTGAAAACGATTTTTTTTCCCAAAAAATTTATTTTTCCAAAATTTAGGTTAAATTTCCACCGGTTTGAAACCTTAATTTTTTTTTTTAAGACGTTTGGGTTTTAAAAGATCCAGGGGTTGCAAAAAATTTTAAAAAAAAAAATAAATTTTGTTTTTAAAATTTTTTCCTTAATTTAATTTATAAATCAAAAAACTTAATTTAAACGATAAGGGGTTATAACCCAATTTGTAGGTAAGGAAATGGCTTTAAAAAAATTTTAACCTTAAATTTAAAAATCAATAATATCGGAAACTATGGCCGTTTTAAAAAAAAAATTCAAAAAATTTTTAAAGGGGGTCCCTCAAGGGTTTGGACTTGGACAAAAAATTTTTTTAAAATTTGTCTTAAAAAATGTTTTTTTATCCCACCCCAAAAGGGTTTTCCGGTCACGGGGGGGCCCGTATGCACCATGAAGTAAACGTTGCATTAAGGATGCAAGGTCAAAGATAAATAGGATTCTAAAACTTTAACATTAAATTATATTTCTTCCATCGATCAAAATTGATTTTGAAATTATCATGTCATAATTTTAAATTTTATAGAATCTCAACTACAATAAAAAAAAATCGAGTGTAACCATGCTCATAAGTTTAGCATTATTTTATTAAATTTCATTAATAATAAAGCGAAAAAAATTATCCATTATCTAATTTGAACCAAAATCTAATCAGTTGCAAATCTTAATATAAAAACTCGACATACCAATCTTGGTTTTGAAAATCCTATTAGTTTTCTAATATTAAATATAAACCAATATTAAATAACAATTTTAAATGAACCTTTTTTGAAATTTGTTCAAAAACTGTTAGTCGTAGAGAGTTGGATCAAATAAATTTATTATACAAATCATAATAAAGAAGCTTTTGTTTGAACTGCAGCTACTAATGAGTGAATTGTTGTAATGTGATGATTCTTCGAGGAACGATTATAAACATTTTTTACATAATAAGGGCATACGGTACTGAAAAAGCTATGTTGATGTAAGCACACAATAAACTAACTTAAATAACAGTTTAATAATTTGCGAATCCATGGATGTTTAAATAATATATTTCTGAAAAAGCCGAATTAACTAACCTAAAGGCACTATTCCTATTTCGAAACTAAAAAATTATATTATCTAATAAATATAACAATGGTAAATTGCTGTTTATTATAAACTATATATCATATGTAGATATATATTTAAAATAGTCAAAACAGATTTTTAACATTTTTTTGACAATATTTGTCAATTGTCAAATATTTAAATATTTACCTGTCATGTAGTTGTCAAATTGCAATGTTGCAAAATTTATAAAAATTATAGTTGTAGTCTGCAAACCGATTCTTTTTAAATTTAAAATTTGATTTTCTCAACAATGACAGTAATTGAAGTTGCATGCGAAGCAAGCTTTAAAAATAATCTTTTCCGAAAATTGATACTTCCCTGCTTATGTACACGCAGGGAAATTGAACATTTCTGACTAGTCCGGTAATAATTAGTAATTGTAACAAAATAAATTTTGTTTGTTTGTAACTATGGAGCCAACAAACTGACAAACTTGATCTTTGCTCATTTTAAAAATGTCGTTCAATTTAGTGTTTTAAAATTTCGATTTTTTACGATTTTCGGATAAATTTAATACAAGACACGTCGGAAAAATGTCTCACTTGACTCGGAGCTATAAAATACTCGGCACAAAGTGCCTCGTATTTTAAAATTGCTCCTCGTCAGTAATACATCATTTTCCTGACTTTCATGTAAATAACTAGAAATCTAAAATTTTTTAGCGTTCGTATGTTGCTCGTCTTTACGAACGAGTACCGAATATATTTTGACGTAAGAAAGTTAATTTATTTTTAAGAATAATTAATTTTTGCTTTATATCGTAATATTTTTGGTTTTTATGTTATAATTATGCTGTATAATTAGTTGGTGAATTTATGTAAACTGAATTAGAGAAGAAATTATCAGATCGAAATTTTAAATTTAATACAATCTAAAATGCCATAACAAAATTGGATGTGACCATGCTTATGACTGTCATTCTTTTATTGAGTGTTAAAAATATTAATAATTTTTATTAAGGGGAGATATACACCTAGCATGGTGAAAAAAATCGATTTTTGGTTTTTACATTTTCTTGAAGCTTGAGGTCTCAAGAATATCTGGTAAAAACGCCAAGTCAACATTTTGATAAATAAGCCTGGAATCGGCGGCAAAAACAAACTGACAGCAAAGTTTATAGATAAACTGAACATTTACTATGGCTTAGTTATTCGCAGAAACTGTAATTCCAAGGATGACATGAAAAAACTATATGGGCAACATTCTACCATTACGGCTCAACAGACAGCAACTCTTAACATCATTTCTGTCTCGAAGATTAACTTATTTGGAAGATAGCTACAAAAACGATGAACAAGGAGGCGAAACTTGTGAACATTGCAGTATTTCTTGCAACATGCATATTCATCAATGGTGTCACCTCATTGTTGGAAGTCATGAACGTGTTAGGAATATCGGTCGGATCGGGAGCGCATTTGTACGCTGCCCAAGAAGACGAAACTCGCTTAGCAAAAGCCAAGCTGCAAGCGTAAGAACAGACGAAAGAAGGTCGAATAGGTCATCGACAACAAAATTTAGAAGTTATGAACATTCCGTCGACCGTAGAAGATTTACACTATGGGCCTGGTATCAATGATTCCATGTAAATTAACAAATTTCATGATTTATTCATTCTCAAATTTTCAAACGCGTTTTACTCAAAACTACGTTTTCAAATCGGTACCCAAAATTGCAAGAAAACCAATGAACCGATTGCATTGAATTTTTTGTGGTTATTCTACACACATTATCTAGTACTTGTCATAGGATTTTTCTTTTCGTTACTTAGTTTTTGCTTTATAGGCAAAATAATTACTAATTCTTGGTCTAAAATCACTTTTATGTTCAAACGTCCCTATTTTGTCATAAATCAATATTTTCAAAATCGGCTATGACAAGTACTAGATTATAGTATCTAATTTAATAATTTTTTGTTTTGTTTTTCTCAGATGATTTTTGAAGAAACGCCAGTGGTTACCGTTAACGCAAATTTTTTACGATGCTCCAAGGATCGTACAATTTCCTTGTTTTTTTTGATATTTTTAAATAAAAAATTATAAATATTCCTGAATGTGTATACTTATAGATAGTTAAACTCACAATCCAAAATTTCAAATAGTTTTCCTAGAAAAATGCACAAAATGACCTTCTTTTCGGCTCCTAGGTGTATATCTCCTTAATAAAAAGGAAACAATATTTTCTGTTAACCAATTTGAACCAAAATCTAAACTCTTAATATTAATATCAATCCACGAAGTACCACATTTGATTTTGATGCTCCTATTAGATTTTGAAATATTAAATAAAAACTAATATTAAATTAAAACGTAAAAAATAGTTCATAAAGCTATTTTATACAATGCGTTAACCACTTCCAAGCTTAGAGATGTGTTAAAATTTTAAAATTATTTGCAAGCTAAAAAGAAGGCCAAGTCATGTTCAGTTCAGTTCATGTTCATGTTCATGTTCAGTTGTTCATACATGCAACAACCACTTGTTGATTATATCGAACAAGTGTTGCGCGGTTTCTCGAGGACGGGTTGTGAACCGTTTATGGAATTATTATTAATGTCACTTCAACAAGTAGTTTTTCCTGGTCGGTTATATTTGCAATCGCAGAGAGAATATTTGCTAGTTTCTCTAAAACCGGGATATTTTGGCGGTAATTTCAAAATAATTAAGTTTTATTAAAAATTCTTTAAAGGTAATCTTATTTCTTACGTGCTTATCCGTTACCGGATGTTAGAGATCATAAACTTGGTCGAAGCCAAGATGAATATTCTAGGGAGTATAATTTATGGGGTGGTTTCCCGTTGCCTTCCCCATAGTCCATATATCGATATTGAATTTTTTGATTACTTTAGTGTATCTAACGCCTGCAGGGTTCGAACAGCAAGCTTAACGCTTTGTAGTCGACCCTTGTATGCTTTGCGCTATACTGTTAGCATTTTTAAAAGTAATAACTGTATTAAATTAATTATTGGCGTTCCACCACTGTCCTGTCATCTTGTAAGAAATAAATTTTTCATTTATTGTTCTTGACTATCGTACCATCTCCTTAGATGTCAATTTGAGTGTTATTCTTTTTTGTGACAGCTATTGTTACTTCTATACAGGCCGAAAGAATCCTTCGATTTTTGCCATAGAAATCTTAGTATTTATTTTAATATCTTTAGTAGCAGATGAATTTTTCAGTAAAGAATGCATTGCACATTAAAATCTCACAGCTGTTTATACTTACCGGCAAGGATGCCTGGTGTAGGGAATATTTCCTAAATCTAAGAAAATTTTAAGTGTTAAACTTAAAGCGAAATAGGGATGCTGCATGGTATCGAATTTAGTGATAACTACAGTCAGGTCCGCTTATAACGAGTATAACTTATAGCGAGCGTTCGGTTTTAGCGAGTAATTTTTCCAAGTACCGAAAATTATCCATTACGCTCAATACATTTTGAGTTTGCTTATAACGAGCTTGGATATAACAAGCACATCTGTTTTAACGAGTACATTTGATTTGCAAAATTGAGGAAATGCTTCACTTACAACGAGCAGTTTTCAATAGTGACGAACATTTTTACTGCTGCGATTACAACGAGAACTCAATAACTCGCCAAAGGGTTAGCTTTGATTATAACGTGCAATAATGATAACAAACTTGCTGTGACATTTCTATTAAACAACTTACTAAGTGATTCTAAATATAATTTTTGTATGACTGTATGTAATAGGTAGGTATTTTTTCGTATTCAGTCATCATTGTTCAAATTTATCGTTGTTATAAAGTGCCACTGAAATCATGTCTAACCTAAATAGTAGAAGGTCGCCTGGCGCTACAAGCAGTTTTGACAAACGCAACAACATCAAGACTCGAATTCACACAAAAAGTGAATTTTTTCCGAAATTTGTTGACCAACCACAAATTTTATTTTTTTATTTGTTAATTACACCATTACGTTTCATAATTCGTTGTAAAAACCGAGCTTCTGGTATCTTTACTGTCGCCACAACCTATTTTAATTTCGGTGGGCGGGGTTACAGTTCAAAAAGTCAATAAGTAAATTGCATTGTAAATAAATTTTTAAAGCCGTTTTTTTCCAAAATGTGTGAACCGTCCGCAAATTTTATTCATTCTTCATCTTTTATAATCCACCAAATCCAGAAAATTTAATTTTAACTAAAACTGCAACCAAAAAAAAGGTTTGAGGCTATTACATACAAGTGATGTAGGTATGTACATTTTTAAATGTTTGTCTACACGCATTTTTCAATTTGTTTAATAATTTTTGATGTTCTATGTTTTCTATATTGAATAAATCATAATATATTAAATATGTAGTATCAACCAAATCAACAATATTATTTCTTAGTATTAACGAGGTGAAAGTTTATTGTAATCGGTTTCATTAAAAATCGTTTACAGCGAGCGTTCGCATATAGCGAGTACATTTTGTTAGCACCGACGTGCTCGTTATAAGCGGACCCGACTGTACTATTAATTCTTGAAAATAATATTAAATAAAATTTATAAACAAAATAAAAATTTTTGAAATGCGGTATGCGCTGAGAATATCAAATTTGAAATTCAAAAAGAATCGGTCAGCCGATTACGCCTCTGACGTCATACGCGTGATCCCGAACGTTTTTATGGAAATTTTACAACGTCGCAAAGATCTGACAGTTAAATATTTGACTTGTATTAGACAATTGCAAACAATAAAACGTTAACCATTTAAATTGTATTTTTTATTAATATAATATTTAATTTAATACAAACTGTAGTCACAAACAATTATAGGAAAAATGGTTTATTCCGAGTTTTCTGTGTTTTTATTAAAATTTATTTTTCAATTTTTCACAAACTATTTATAGGTTACATTATCAACGCAAACTGCATTTGCTGGTTGTCAGTTGTTAAAAAAAATAGTTTGTGACGTCATTCGTGTTAAAAACACGGTTTTAAAAATCATTTTTTATAATTTTTTTTTGAGAAAACTAAAGGTTTCCTGAATTTTTTATCTATCCAGTGCTATTTATCAGCACCCAAAGTTTATAAAAACAAATACTTCAAAAATCATGGAACATCATTATTTTTTTAAATTTTTGCTAAAATCTTAAGAATTTTCTTAAATTTCACCGGTATATTTTAATATTTAAAAACTATTTACCGTAAATTTGAAAATTTAGCATCTCAGCGTTAGTCTATCCAAGTATGAGTAAAGCATCGAAATATCATTAATTTATTAAAATATTAATTAAAAATCTAAAAAAACCAAATCGGTTAAAGATCCATTGGGCATATATCAAGAAACTTCGCTACCAGGACAACTTCAATAATGAAATGCACAAAAGCTACCTAAAATATCAACCTAAAAGACAAAATTTAAAATCAAATAAAAAAAAATGTTTGATAATAAACTCATTCGGCCAAGTATCTTTCCATACAGCTCAGCCCTCTAAATAGTACCCAAAAAAATAGACGCTAGCAGAAAAAAGAAATGGCGACTACTAATTGATATCAAGAAACTCAACAAAAAAGTGATTGAGGGTAAGTATCCACTTCCGATAATTGAGGAAATTCTCGACAACTTAGGTTTGTAAATGTGAAAACTTTAATTTCAAAATAATTAATTTTCATCAAAATTTTTTTAAAAATAATCTTATTTTTTACGTGCCTATCCGTTACCGGATGTTGGACATCAGAAACTTGGTCGAAGCCAAAATGTAAGCTTTCAGCAATGGTGACCGATGCCATCAGACGTTGAATAAGTAGCCACTCCCGATAATTGAGGAAATTCTTGACAACTTAGGTAAATGTGAATACTTTTTGACTTTGGATCTAACTCAAGGTTTTCACCAGGTTAAATTAGATCCCGATTGTATTCTCGATAGATAACGGCCATTTGGAATGCGTAAGGATGCCTTTCGGTTTAAAAAACGCACCCAGCGGTTTTCTACGGGTTATCGATACTATTTTCGCGCATATTTCTATAAATTTTGCTTCGTCAATATGCACGACGTTGTAGTATTTTGAAAATCTTGTAACGTTTTATTTGTTCTTGACGAATTATTTATTAAAACACCTCGTAATTCTTTCTATTAGTATATATTTCGCCGAACTAAAGTAATTTATGAGTTTTACCTAGCAAAAATTTGTTGCTAAAGTTACTGGCCGCCATATGGGCTAAAGAGCGATTTTTAATTTTAAAATCAAATATACGAAAAATTTTAGAAACGAACTAAATTTTAATTTAATAGAAGCCGACCATCAGGTAAATACATTTTTTTGTTAAATTTTGTCTTTCTGATTCCAAACAACATTTTAGGTTATACGTAACTCCAACTTTACGTATAATTACAACTTCAAAATAATATAACTTCAATTTCGATTATAACTTACATTTCAAGTACCTTTTTTTTTTTTTTTTTTTTGTTAGAGAGGGGAAATCTTCAAAGACACCACCCCGATGTTATTGGGGTGGTAGTGTGGGATTCTTACATTTCAAGTACCTATAACTTCAAAATATCACTTTAATTTTGACTGCAACTTTAATCCTTCTAAACACAGTTGTTTAAATTTGAATCTTCAAGAGACCAAAGTTGGCTGTTTTGTCAAGCGTTTAAGGAATAGTTTTGGAGTTTTGTTGCAATTTTGAAAAATCCTGAGGATCAATTTCATTTTTTGGAGGTTTTGAAAAGTTACAGTCAATTGCTTGAAATCAACAATTAGCTGAACTCACGATTAAGGTCAGATAATTTTGTTAATTATTTACAACGTCGGACATTTGCGTTTCTTATTGACCAAGCATAAGTACATAAATCGATATTACCAAAGTAAGATTTAAACAGCTTTCAACATCGATCAGATTTGTTCAAGTTACTTGAAGTGAAAACTTACGTATATCGAAACTCATTTTCCCAAATTTTGGAGTTATATTGGATATTACATCAAGTAAATAAACTAAACACGTCCACAAAAGGCTTGGAGGCCTTTTTTATTGTAAGTTAATGATTTTGAGTGCATATTGTTCAATGAATTTACATTGTAAACGCACTAATATACAGCTATATACGCGTGGGTTAAGTAACACAAATTTTTATATTAATAATTCCATCTTTGATATAATATACAAATAAATTTGACTGTAAATTTTTGTTTAATAAACTTTTGTAGTGCTTTCTGTTTATTAAAATTGATCATTTCTTAGGTAAATTATGTTTATTTAAAAACTGCTAGCGCCCATTAATTATTCCTTCTCTTGATATATTAGAGAGGAAACCGCGTCGCGCTCTACGTTTATCTATCTGAGCTACCGTTCGCTGTTTGCTGAAAGTCTTTTAGGAATAAACACCCTCCTGGACGGTACAATCTCTCCACGAATATTTTTATTATTGATATAATTTATATTTATTTCGAAATAATCAGTTATTTATTACTTTATGTCATTTATAATAAATTCATTCTTTAGGTTTTCAAAAATTATTTAAATAAAAAGTTTAAAAAATATTATAATCCACGTGCAAAATTAGGTCTTGTTAAAAGTTATCTGAATTTAAATAATCAAAACTATTTTGCTTCAAGTAACAAACAATAAATAACTATTTCTCATTTAATTTTCAAAAAAATCGAAATAACTCATTAAATTAACTATTCTATGATACGTCTACTAACTTTTCTGCAAACACTGTGAAGCTACCTACATAGTATGTACATAGGAGAAACAGAGAACTTAAGGTAAGGATCAACGAACACATTCAGCCTGTTCACAACTTATGTAGACTTCTATAGTTTACTCAATTTACCAACATAAGGCAAAAAAACACAAATAAATTAGTTTTAATATTTTAATTAAAATATAAAACTTACAGTGATCTAAACAATTGCTAACTAACAATAATTACCCATCATCATTAAGATTATTTGACGAACCCTCATGCAAAACCGAATAAATCCACCTTTAGTAGTTTTTAGGAAATGCAATTCTTGTTGCACAAGCTAAACGATGAGAGCTTATACAAAAATTTACTCAAATTTTTGCTTTCTGGCGAGAATAAAATATAGGAAGTTTTGATAAATAAAACAAAATATTTTAGAAAATAATTTGCAAAAGAATATTGGTTTTATCTGGTTTTGCTCAAAAAGTACTATTTCTATGTACAAAGTTAAATAAAATGCATTAAGGTTTATTGACAAAAGGCACAGTATAAATTATTTTCTACAGTTTTCTACAAATTGCTCAGCAGCAAGTTTTCAAAAAGGTTCTTTATTTGTCTGCGATTAATTCGATTAATTTTTTAAATTTGGTGTAATTTTTAATTAGGTAATTAAAACTGTACATTGGTTTTATTCGGTTTTAGCAGAAATAAAATGAATTAATGTACTGTTTTTAGAAAATGTTTACTTTAAATGAAAGCTACTCTAAAATTATATAGAAACGATGTCTTAATAATCTATTTTCAAAAGTGCATTTATTCGGTTTTGCCCTAATTATTAAATAACATAACAGTAAAAACTTTAGTTTATAAATTTACGCATTTAACTTTAGCCAATAGCATTTTAATACGAAAAACACATAGTAATAAATCAATTTTCTCTTTCTCTAGTAAGTTTTTAAATGCAAATCGTTAATTCTAGATTATTAATCTTTGTTTAGTTATTTAAAATGTGGAATTTTAAATTTAAATTTAGTATTCTAATTTAGAAAATTTAGTATTTTATAAACTTCATGAATTTAAAAGAATTTGAAATATTAATAACACACATATTTAATACATCAGTAATTTTAATGAAGCCTGAACAGAATCGAAACCTAGAATAATTTAGTTACAGGATACCTGTATACTCAATTAAGCGTTATGATTTCGTTTCTGATTCAAACATAAGCAGTTTTTATGTTCATACTATGTGATGTTATGATTATAAATAAGGCATTAGGCCAATCATAAGGATAATCATACGGGATTGTAAGATAGCCTTGTTTTTATTTCAATATTTATGCTATTTCTTGTGATTTTCGATAATATCGTTGCTCTACTTTACCGACTGCGATAAATTTTACAGTTTGACAGATAAAATTTTATTGAGCATTACATAAATATCATAATAGGTAAAAAACCCGGCACAATGATGCTATCGCACTCTTATTCTATTATTATGGCTCTTACTATTATTTTATTTATTGGTTATTGCTCTTACTCTTAATAATTACTCTTTGAGATCAATTTCAGGTTTGCTTTGTTGAAAATTTATTTTATCATTTGATTTTTTTACAAGCCATCACAAGGTGTAAACACAATTAAAACTAATTATACACAAAGCACAAATCATATATCTAAAATCACAACAAAAGTCATAGGGAAAATCATAAGCTAAATCACATTGTGTGGACATTGGTTTTACAGATTTATTCGGTTTTTATTTAAACAAAAAGACTTTATACACTGTTTTTAGAAAATTTCGACCTTAAGATCATTTTACTATAAAAAGGTTTTTTTAAATAAGTATGGCTAATATAAAATTACAATGTACAACTCATTGTATTTCTAAAGAGGATTTATTCGGTTTTGCACGAAAGCTGCTCAATTATTATCTAACAACATAGATCAATTTACTTTACTTAATTTATAAATTTGTGCATGTAGCTTGGGTGAATAGCGTTTTAATGCAAAAACACAACATAGTAAATCAACCTAACACATTCTAATACATTTTGTTTAGTACCATTTTATGAAACCTAAACAGGAGCTGCTTATTAAATATCATATGAGTACACCTAAAATGTTAAAGACTAACATGTGAACACAAAAATAGATTATTTAGCCATATTAACAACTAACCCGGTCCTGACATCTGTATAATTAAATTAAAATAACCCAATAAACATAGTTTTTTTATATAACCAACCATGTTTAATATCAATTAAGCATCATCACACCCAAATGGCGTAGTCGATTTCTACCGATACGCTTGAACATAGAATTTAAAAATACAGTGCCGTAATAATAAAATATTAAATCTGAAATAACTGTAAGTTAATTTAACATCGTGTTAATTTCAATGCCTTCTTGCATATTGCAGGTTAATTTTATAAATAATTTTTATAATAATTTTATCATTTTTTTAGTGTTTTGTGAATTATTGGTGCATTTATTTCACGGTAAGAGTTCGAAATTCCGGAATCAAAAATACACTTTTTCTATAGAAATGGCTATACCAAACGAAAGAACACAAAATATATTATTGTGGTTTTTCGTGAAAGGACCTTCCGAAATTCTGTTGCAACACCATAAAAATTTAACCCAGTTGTCTAGGATTAATCAGCGGAGAGCTATGAGACTTACCCAGTAGTGAGTTCTAAGGTTCGCAGCTCTGAAAATGAATAAATGTTCGGCAACCACAGCGCAATTAAAACTCGAATATTGAAACGTGATTTCAAAAATTTGCTTTATTGTCAAACCGATTTTGGGACAAAATTCCAAATATGCCAGGTGGTGTAATTGTGTTTTGCTTGGTAATTGAAATTTAAATTTAAAATTGGAAATCATTTGCTGAAATTTAAACCACCAAACAATTCTGTGTCTTGTGTAAATCTTTACAATGGTAATAATTTTTAAAGTAATTATTCAAAAATGTTTTAACACAAATAAAATTTTATTAAATTAGCGCACAAATGTTCAACGACTGACCTTATTGACACTCCAGGTGTTGGCCTAATGCTGCCTTCAATTATCCAATTCAAATCCAAAACTCGTTGACTCGTACAAGTAAAACTTTGATAATTCCAAAATAGCTCCTCTTTTCGACTCAATACAAACTTAATGACTCGCTGCACAAATCAAACTTGAATAATTCCAAAATGGCTCCTCTATCAAAATTTTTCATTTGCTATCTTTTAGATTCGATAAATCCAACCAAAAACTTTGATCAACTCGTAAATATAAAACAGACGACCCCGTCTTTCGAAGGCACTATCACAAACTCAAAAATTTACCGCTTTCACGGCAACGCAAATCAAAAATCTCAAAATTCACGTCCTCCAGCTGACGTGCATTCGGTCTCTAGTCCTCAGACCAACTCTCTTCCTTTTTCTTTCTTTTTCAAAATTGCCAACATTCAAAAACATTCTTTTCGTTTCCAAATTTTAAATTTTATCCTGCCATAAACAAACGGCGCACAAAACACACTAATGTCAAATAATCACACTGTCAAATTCATCAAAACAAATCATGATTTTGTGTAAAAGGTGTTGAAAGTAACAATTTTTTGGCATTCTTGTTGGCCAAATAAAGCAAATTACTTTTGTTGATCTTCAAATTAATCAACAAATCGAAATTCTTAAAAAAAAACATTTATTCTTTCTCGCAGTGACGAGAAACCCAACACTACTGGTAAGAAACTAGTAAAAAACCATTTTATTGTATTTTTGAAATCTAATTTCAAAAATATCACCAATATGTAAGCTCTTTAAGGTGAGGATCAATCTTGTCGGAGTTGTAATAAGGCCACAATTTAATTCTGAAAATTACAATTTTCCCATAAGAAATAGGTACATGTAAGTGTATTTTGTGTATTAAAATGCCAAATATGGAATACATTGTTTTGGCGGTACGTGTTCCGTGTCTGGGTCGACAGTGACTACTGGTGGGGAGATACCAGTCGCTCTCTGAGATCCGTCGCGTCAACTTTAAAACTTTTGAGTTGGAGCCACTTAAGGGATGTTTTAATAAGTTAAGCGCGTGTCAAAACCGTTCGGAGCGCCCTTCTAGATCCGTAGAGTTTCGAAGGCTTGCGAAGAATAGGTTTTGACAGCGCAACCACATTAAAACAAATTCACACAAAAGTGACTTTTTGCGAAAATTTGTTGTCCGATCACAAATTTAATTATTTTTATTAACTAATTGCACCATTATCTATCATTATTCGTTGAAAAGCCGAGATTCTGGTATATTTACAGTTGACACAACCTATTTCAATTTTGAGGGCGGAGTTACACTTCTAAAGAGCCAATGATAAAATTGCATTCCAAATTAACTTTAAAGCCGTTTTTTCAAAATTGTGTGAACCGACCGCAAATTTTATGTTTTTATACGATAATTTAACCCTCATCTTTCATAATCCGCTTCAAAATGGTAAAATCGCGATCCGGGAATTCCAACCGTCACCTGATTTTACTTAATTCTATTATTACTGTCGTTCGATATTAATTTTCTAAGGACCGTATAATAACTATAAATGGACTGAAAGATCTGAAAATATATTCTATTAGAATTAAACAAAAGGTATTATACTAAAGGTAGATACTAACCCCAAGCATGGTGCGTAAATTTAACACTCTTAACTTTCCAATTGTTATAGTTATTGGTCGCTGAGCTCTGGCCATTATAAGTATTATAGATTTTTGAATTCTTAAATCACAATCAGTGAAATCCAATTCATAACATGCACTTACTATTTTATCACTTTCTGTTATAATTTGTTCTCCATAAGTACATATTATAATCATTAGAGAAAAGGCTGATACTATCAGAACTACGTCTTTTATAAATTCTTCCATATCTATATTTAGCTAAAATATCAATCAGTTAAAATCTATATAATTTAAATTTCTTTCAAAAGTTGGTACCTCTGAGTGATATATTACTAAACACGCACTAATACTTGCTCCTCCAAAGAAAAAAAACATTACAAGCGAGAATGCAGTTTCCAATTGATCTGCGGCATCAAAAACACCAACATGGTAAGGTACAATGTTGTGAAGGTGTACCTTAAATAATTCCCAATCAATAGTTTTGTTTTCAATAAGTTCTGTATCATTTTCCTAAAAAATAAATTCTGTAATTTTAAAAGTTAAATAGTTGTGTACTAAAGTCTCCATGTTTTAGACAAATCAGGTTTTGATACTCATATTATTGTGTAATCAGAAAAAAAATTTAATCACACGCAAATTTAATAATTTAAAAGTTTGGATGTATAGTATGAGGTATGTACCATCGGCCTACTTAAAGTTTAGGCATGTTTCCACAAATTTAGGTGACGGATTTAAATACGTGGGTGCATGGCTCGATTGGACATCGAGAACAGATTCATTATATTGAAATAGAAAGTTTTCCTGGCGCTCAACAAACAAGTTTAATTACGAATAATAAAAAGAAATGTACGTTGGTCTGTTTGGTAGAGCGATCAACTACTCGGTTTAAATCCGGTAGAAACTCACTTTGTATGGCCGTCTCCGTGCTTCGGAAGGCACGTATAAACGGTAGTCTTCCTATCGTAATGAATTACTATCATTATCAAAATAAAATAGGAAAACAGGCACATTTGATACCATCCTAGCAAGCTACTCCAGATGAAAAACAAATAATATGCTCCGGTAGTTACTGTTAGATATTACAGGACCTAGTTCTAAATTAAGAGGACGAAGAAGGCAAATAATAAAGGATGTTATCATTATCGTTCATTATCCTGCTATCTGCTGCTATTAAGAAAAAGAACAAGTCGGTGTAATACTAATGTATTCATATAATTGGTTGGTTGTAAAGTATTGAAAGCAAAAATGAAAGAATGTGAACTTTTAAATAAAATTAGTTTTTATTCAATATAATCTCCATCAACTTCAATACACTTATTCCAATGATCCTGCAATAATTTTATTCTATCTCTGTAATGATTTTCTGGAAGCTCTGCAAAATACTGTTCCACGACTGAAATAGCTTCTTCATTCGAGAAAACGCTTTCCACAAACGAATTGTTTTAAGTTTCTGAAGAGGTAGTAGTCGCTAGGAGCCAAATCTGGCGAATACGGTGGATGTTCAAGCAATTCGTACTTTAGTTCATTGAATTTTGCCATTGTTAAAACACTTTTGTAGACAGGTGCGTTGTCTTGGTGAAAGATGATTTTTTTATGTTGCAAACCGGGTCTCTTTTCACGAATTTGTTCGTTCAATTGATCCAAAAGGTTACAATAATATTTAGAGTTAATTGTTTACTTTTTCAAAATAATCAATCAATAAAATCCCTTTTGCATTCCAAAAAACTGATGCCATAACCTTTTTTGCTGATCGTCCTGACTTCACCTGTTTTGGAGCTGAACAACCAGCCTCAGTCCACTGTAATCGTTCTTGTTTCAATTTAGGATCATGGTGGTAGATCCAAGTCTCATCCATAGTTACAAAACGACGCACAAAATCGATTTTATTCTTATTAAAAAGATTCAAATGATGCTGAGAAATTTGCTTTCGTGTGAGTTTTTGTTGAATTGTTAACGAATGCGGCACTAACTTTCCAAACAGCTTTTTCATACGTAATTCTTTATGTAAAATATAGAGTACTCGTTCGTCTGAGATGCCTATGGTATTAGCAATTTCACGCTTAGTCAAACTTGGATCTTCACTAACAATATTATGTACTTGTTCAATGATTTCTGGTGTTGTTGCAGTTTTGGTCGTCCACTACGTGGTTCATCTTCAACGCTTGTACGACCACGTTTAAACTCTAAAACCCATCGATGTACAGTTGGAAATGAAGGAGCAGATTCTTTTAACACGCTCACCATTTTGTATGAATTTCTGTTGCTGATAAACCTTCCAAAACAAAGAATTTTATCACTGCACGATACTCAGTTTTTCCATTGTTAAAAATACACCGACACGTCGACTTCAAATGGCTTGTAAACAATGAATGAATTGACAGATCGAAATAAAATTTTAGTAGGTTCATATGAAAATCAAAATATTATCAAAATGACGTATGAATTTTGATTCCTCCACTGCTTAATAGGTGTCGCTTTCAGTACTTTTCAACCAACGTTATAACTGTGCTATTTGGTAGCATGTACTTTTAATTTTAAGTAACATTTACGTAACATAAATGTACGCGATTGTTTTTGCAAATGGAATACTTGCATGCATACATGGAGAGTCTAGTATATGCAAAATATAAATTAATTACCTCAAGTATTTCTTCTCTATCTGCACTTAATGATTTCGCAAGGTAGTGACGTAATAGCTTACAATGGCCACAAATTAATGTTAATACGTTTATGTAAATTAATAATAACAAATATAAATTCATTGAGATTATAACAAAATGCAATATTTGAATTATAAATTGTGCATTGTTATTGATCATATGAAGTCCACTTCCAAATGGAAGAATCCATTCTTCTTTATTTAATGATAGTACAACAGACACTAATATGCACGTAAACCATAAGACAAGTATCCCTGAATATCCAAGGTAATTCTAAATAATACAGTACTATTATTATAATATTATTATAAATAGTTGTTTATTAACTTGTGGAAATATATTTTAAGCATTAAATTAGCATTATATAAGTAGATGTACATTTATATTTTGTTCAATACTATATAGGATACTCGTCAGATGGGCCAGGATTAATAATTGAATTTTAAAATCAAATTGCAGAAATTTTGTATTAACTGAACCTTTTTACAAAACGTTTTTATTGCCCTACTTGATATCTTATTATTAAACGTCAAAATTAGCTTTGTTCGTTAAAATATTTTTGAATTTATTACAATATAAATTTATATTTACATCTTTTCAAAATTATGAAAAACATAAAATCTACCCACATGTGAATGCACACAAATATTTATGTAATTCGTTTTGTTTAAATTCTCCATTATTTAGGATAATAATTACAGATTGACTTGTGTAAAACAAATTGTGAAGGGAAGTGCCTTGTAGGGGTATTTAATAGTTATGTAGCTTATCGTTGGTAGTGCTGCACCTGGTTTTAAGTCCAATAATGTTACCATTATGTAACTCTCCAGGTCATGATTTCTTCAAAGGTTATTCGAGGCGAACGGTCCCGACAATGACCTTTTTTGTAAATATCTCGCATTGTATTTATTGTACAATAAAAAGTTTTAAACAAAAATTGTAGAGAAGATAATTATCTACAAAAAAGATCTTATGACATTTTTTTGTAAAACTTATTGTTTTTACGGTAAAAGGCTTACAATGTACAAACTTTTAATGAAATATAAAGAAATAAGATGGTCACCAAATTAGTAAATACCAAAAAATTACGAGCACAATTTGGAAAAATCCAAAGCCTTTGGAAAGTATTGCTTTTTGAAAAACCAGCATCGACCAATAGGAAGACGGGAAATCGGAAAAACATAAAAATTCGTATACCGCAAAAACGGTTATTTTTAAATGAAAATGTTATGAAATATGAAAATGAAATGTCCTTGTACATACATAATTATCTCCTCTACAATTTTTCTTAAAAACCTTTTATCCTACGATAATCACAAAGTGAGATATTTACGAAAAGGTTGTTTTCGGGACATTTGACCACAAATAACCTTTAAAGCAAACACGTAATAAAGGTGTTCATCAAAACTCAGCCTAATGATAATTTTACAGAACTGAAAATCGAACTTAACTGGGTTAATTTCTTAATTTAATTGTTGTTATTTGTTCGTTTTGGTACATACATAGTATATTTTAATATAATATTAGGTAATGGTTTGAATTCCCGGGTTCGAAAATACACTTTTCCTATAGAAATAGTTTTACCAAACAAAATGTGGTCGGGCTTGTAATACGGCCACAATTTAATTTTAAATTGCAATTTTCCAATAAGAAATACATGTTAGGGCCACTTGTACAGTGCAAGTTTAACTTCGAGTGTTGCAAAACTTGGTTTAATTTATAAACCACGTTTTAAAACATGTCTCTTATATAAATACAGTTTAAGAGCAGTTTAAGTAATCTCAAGTTTAACAATAATTGATATGGTTGGTATTACAATTTTCAGGGATTTTGTATTAGATACGATTACTTTGATATTTTCTGACAATTTTCTGACATTTATTGCGCGCGCTTTTGATCTTCGAGTCATGACTGGATCCCGACCATCTACAAACTAGATTCTGTATTCTTAATTTTGCATCGCAAATAGCTTGGACGTTCATTGAAAAGAAGCTTTTACGGTTTCTGTAAATTTCTGCATCATTTCCTTTGGAGATTGTATCTTTACATGAGTACTGTCTATCGCTTCTATGCAACGAGGAAATTTGCAGATGCTAAAGAAATCTTGCCGTACTCGTTTAATTTCAACTTGGGTATCAGGTATCTTTATAAACTGACGATGAAGTCCTGCTATAGCATGACACACTTTGTCAACGATCCTGCTTGTGGTTGAACTGTGAATGCCACTAAAGTCATCGTTAGCTTGTAGTGTGCTGCCTGTGGCAAGAAAGCGAAGAGTTACAAGAACCATTTCGGAAGGAGTTACAGCATGATTCCTAATGGGCAGGGGTGCTAAAATCTCCCGGCTCGACATAGTAAAATCCAAAATCCGTATAGCCACATGGAATGTGAGAAGCCTATACGCAGCCGGAAAACTAGATAACACCGTAAAAGAAATGCACAGGATGAATATCCATATACTGGGTATAAGTGAAGTAAGATGGCCAGGTTGAGGCATATGCAATCACCAACAGGGAAACCTATACTATTTGGGCAGTGACCCCATCGACCGACACCACCGACACGGAGTGGGAGTCTTTGTGGCTTCGAACTACAGTAAATATGTAACTAATGATGTTAATGAATAATGATGATACAACTGCAAGGAAGGCCTTTCAAAATAAACATAATCCAGGTATATGCGCCCACCTCTGAAAAAAGATATGACGACGACGTCGAAGAATTTTACGATGAACTGGAATCAGTGATAAGCAAGCTAAAGAGAACCGACATAACATTTATAATTGGTGACTACAATGCAAAGATTGGACAGAGAAGTCAGTCAGATCTGGTGGGGGTCCATGGGCTGGGGGAAGGAAATGAAAGAGGAGACCGATTATATGAGTTCTGCCAAAATAACAATATGGTGATTTCAAACACTTGGTTCAAACTACCTAAACGCCGCCTGTATACATGGAAAGCACCTACCAATGACCCAAATAACAGCGTACGAAACCAGATTACATACTGGTAAATAAAAGCTTCAGAAACTGTATTAAGCGTGTCACGACATACCCAGGTGCGGATGTCACATCAGATCACAACCCACTGGTAGCTGATATAAAACTTACATTAAAAGCGAAACAAAAAAGTAGTTCCAATAAACAGTTTGATATCACTAAGTTGAGCAATGGGATTACACGAAATTAATCCAACAAGACCTCAGCAACCAATTCAATCAATTAACAGTTCCACAAAACAGCGAAAATGTGGAATTAAATGGAATAGTATAAAAATGTTTCATTAATGTATGCTCAACCACTTGAAACCAACAAAGGTAATAAGACAAAGTGGATGACACAGGAAATACTAGATTTGATGAACAACGGAGACTGGCAAAGGGTAATGCAGAAGAATATAAAACCTACAAAACGAATAAGAACCGAAATCAAATTAGCGAGTAAAAATGGATACTCGAAAAGTGTATTGAAATAGAGGAGCTACAAGAACACAATATAACTGGTATGCATGAGAAGGCCAAAGAAATAGCTGGTATCTATAAAACACCGACAACCGCGACATTGTTCAACGTAAATAATAATCCTATTTTAACGAAAAGAGATGGAAAAAGCATATAAATGACCTTTTCGAGATGATCGAGAGGCCCTGGAAGTATTAAAAGAGTGTAACGGGTCCAAGTATACTGAAATCTGAAGTGGAGCACTCCTTACTGATAGGTAAAACAAAAAAGGCGACTGGACCTGATGAGATCCCGATAGATGTGGTGAAATTGATGACAGACGATAATATCGACGTTATCACTGACCTATTTAACACAATATACAACACCGGGGTGATTCCAAAGAACTGGTTGAAGTCCACGTTTGTAGCGATCCCCAAGAAGATCCACCCAAGAAAGTGTGACGATTATAGACTAATATCCCTCATGAGTCACCTCCTGAAGACCTTCCTGAGAATAATACACGCGCGTATAAGAAATAAGTGTGAAATAGACCTGGACGATGCACAGTTCGGCTTTCGAAACGCTTTCGGAACGCGAGAAGCGCTCTTTGGGTTGATAGTATTGTTGCAAAAATGTCGAGATCAGCGCAAAGATGTGATTACGAAAAAGCCTTCGACAGTATTCAGCACAGCAAACTAATAAAAATACTGCACGAAATTAATTTAGATGATAAAGACGTCAGAATCATCGAAAATCTATATTACCAACAGACGGCTGAACTAAGATTTGCAGAAATAACAGCAACAAATATCGATATCCAGAGGGGTGTGGCAAGGCTGCATACTCTCTCCACTGCTGTTCAACCTGTACTCGGACCGAGTCTTTAAGGAAGCCCTAGAAAACATGGAAATAGGGATAAAAATGAACGGCGTAGTTGTAAATACTTTCCGCTATGCAGATGACACGGTAGTCATTGCAGAAACGACTGATGATTTGCAGAGACTATTGGGTGCAATTAATACAGCTGGAGAGAAACTAGGTCTTAAAATAAATGCAAACAAAACTAAATTTATGGTTTTTAGCCGCGACGGACACCAAAATGCAAGCCTACAACTGAACACGCGTAATATTGAAAGGGTACACCAATTTAAATACTTAGGCAGCATAATCACAGAAGATCTTAACCCCGATAAAGAGATCAGGGCCAGAATTGGGATAGCCAGGTCGACTTTCGGTAAAATGAAATCCTATTTTAATAATGACAACACTAATCTTAAATTAAGACAAAGACTGGTCAAAAGTTATATTTGGTCAGTACTTCTGTACGGCGTGGAAACATGGACATTGAAGGTGAATGCTTTGAACAAACTAGAGGCATTGGAAGCGTGGATACATCGTAGAATGCTGAGAATTTCTTGGACACACCGAGTTACAAATGAAGAGGTATTTCGACGTGCTGCAGCGGAACGGGAATTGGTGACAACGATCAAGTGTAGGAAGATGGGATACTTGGGTCATGTGCTGCGGGGGGAGAAGTATGGGCGACTGCAACTGATCCTGAAGGGCAAAGTTGATGGCAAGCGAAGAGTAGAAGAAGGCAGATGTCCTGGCTAAGAAACATACGCGAATGGTCCGGAATTCGAAGTGCCGGCGAACTGTTTAGGCTGGCGGAGGATCGAGAAGCTTTCTCTATAGTAATCACCAACGTCCGGGGGACCGGATATGGCACATAAAGAAGAAGATTGAAATAAAGAGTTCTTGGTCTAAATACTCGCGGTATACGGGGATGCAAGATAAGGTCGACATATTCAAGAAAATCCTCATCGTCGGTTAATTCTCCCAAAAATTCCATCGTAACACGATAATTCTAATAATTTTATATTATAAATAATATAATATTAATATAAATTTTATATTGTCAATGTTAAGCGAGGTTATGTATAAGCTTAAACTACTCTTAAACCCTAAAATATGACGGTTTAAGTTAAACTATGCATAAACCTAGTTTAACGCTTAAACTCACAGTGAACAAAGCAAATAAATGACTAAACTTGGTTTAAACGGTTGTTAAACTCGCACTATACAAGTGGGCCTAAGTGTATTATTGCGTAATAAAACGCCAAATATAGAAACATTGTGTTAACGGTACGTGTCCTGTGCCTGGGTTGACAGTGACTAGTGGTGGGAGATACCAGTCGCTCCCTGAGATCCGTCGCGTGAACATCCATACTGTTTCCAATAGGAGCTACTTGGGGAATGTGTTTAGTAAGTAAAGCGCGTGTCAAAACCGCTCGAAGCGCCCTTAATATTTAATATTAAGAATATTTAATTAAATATTTAATTAAAAGAACGGTTATTTTAAATGAAAATGTTATTGTCCTTGTACATACATAATTATCTCCTCTACAATTTTGTTTAAAACTTTTATCCTACGATAATCACAAAGTGAGATATTTACAAAAGGTTGTTTTCGGGACATTTAAGGACGACAGATGATATTACAACAACTAAAATATACGCTTGGAAACTCGATATTTTTGATACTTTCTCGAAATTAAACTTAAAGGTTTTAAAAATTGAAAATAAAATATAATTTCATTTAATTTTTTAATTGCTCTAAAGTCAAATTTTGGCGCTGATATTTTTAAAGAACAATTGTACATGACAGGAGTTATTGAATTTTTCTCAAATCTTGACGCCATTTCAGATTTTTTTATAAAAATTACATAGTAAACTGTTCCAGTTTGATAGAACTATAAATAAATCCCGATTGAACCCGGATCAAAATTTTATTTTTCACAAGAAAATCGTAAAGGAAATTTTAAAAATAATGTTGTTAGCATCTCACGTCTTCCCAGATCGATTTATGAAAAGCAGCACATAAAAAATACATACATTTAGGGATTCCATGAGGGCTATCCGCTTTTGTTTTGAAATTGAAATTTTTTAGTAAATGTGCATGCTACGGCATTTTGAGAGATTTTAAAAATTTTGAGCAAAATCCGTACTTTCTCTCAATATTTTAACATATTGAGAAAAAATTATATTATTGACCAGGACGTAAGTTAGTTGGCAGGCGTAAAAATAATTTCCAAAAACAAGCATTTGCCTTCTTAGGTAATATGTCATTTAAGAGAATCAATCCGCAAAAAAAATCTGTAAAAAAATTTGACATCTCATCAAGTTTACAAATAGAATTCTTTCTGATAAATGCTTTTCCTTTCTGCCATTTACATACGTACGATCCGCGTCTACTAAAATCGTGTATATTAAGAATTGTAAAAAAAAGTGTCTAAATTTTGAATTGAAATTAATTTTTTGGGTAGATTTGGATAACGAGGGTTATTTTAAGCGAGACGGAATGGCTTTTCTGAAAAATACCATACAGTTTTTGTTTAACGAAATTAATCTGCAGAAAGAAAAATATTTTTAATTTCTAAAAGTTTTGACAAACCGTTTTTCCTATTTCATTGGAATTTATAAAATTTTTGTAGCAAATTAAGAAAATAAACAATTGCCAATTAGTTGACTGAATTCCACGAGATGTCATTACGTTGTCGAGAAAATTTCCCATTGCGATTGAAGAGATTAAAAATCGGATGTGGCCATGCCCATGACTTTATCATACTTTTATTAAATATTAAAAAATAATTTTTTAAAAATAAGAAGAAAAAATATTTTCCATTAACCAATGTGACTCAAAATCTAATCAACTCTAAGTCTAAATATAAAGATACAAAATACCAACTTTAGTTTTGAAATTCTCATTAGTTTTGAAATATTTAATAAAACTAATAATAAATAAAAGATTTAAAAAAAATTGCTTCCATGAACCAATTTTATCCAAAATTTAATCAGCTCTAATTCCTGCCATAAACATAACAAATTTCAACTTTAGTTTTGAAAATCCTTTTAGTTTTTAAAATATTAAATAAAGGCTAATATTAAATAATAAAATTTAAAATATTAAAAAACAATATTTTTATAAACAAATTTTAACTAAAATTTAATGAGTTCTAAATATCGATTAAAATATGCGAAAACCTAAATTTAGTTTAGAAATTCGTATTACTTTTCGAAATATTAATTAAAAACTAATATTAAATAATAAAACTTAAAAAAATAAAAAAACAATAGTTTTCATAAAACAATTTTAACTAAAATTTAATCAGTTTTAAATCTCGACATAAGTATGCTAAATCCTAAATTTTGTTTTGAAATTCCTATTAGTTTTTGAAATATTAATTAAAAACTAATATTAAATAATAAAATTTAAAAAAATAAAAAAAAATAGTTCCCGTGAATCAATTTTAGCCAAAATCTAATCAGCTCTAAGTCTCAACATAAGGATACAAAATCCAAAATTTTGTTTGAAAATTCCTATTAGTTTTGCTGTAGGTCGCACACAAAATTTGACCACACACACCCCACACACACACAAAACACCATTACAGGTCTCACAATACTTCTGACAACCCATGAATTGACCTCAATTGTGACACTTATGAAATCCTTAAGACAGATGACGCGCCATCTCGTTAGCAAGCTATAGAACTTGAAAGTTTCAAGATACCCTCCGAGTAAAGGAAGTTATAACTATTTTTCGATTGTGGCTCCTCCGCCATAAATATTTTATTACAAAATCCGTGTAAGTGAGTGGCCACAATTATCACAATACAACATAAGTGTAAAATTAAGACGTTATAAATATTATCGTACGTAAATATGTGTAAATGCGACGTTGCCAAGTTGATCAATTTCAAGTTTGATGAATTACTGTCGATTTATTAAGTTTAAAATTATACGGCTACTTGATCTAGGACTCTTGATCTTATTTTTGGTGTGACCAGGACTATTATTATTAAAAAAGACAAAAATAGGCCTCACATGCTTTTTTAAGACTGAAATTACAAAAATGAAAATAGAAGCTCATTGGAGCTCAAACGAATCTCTATCGATTGGCATCAAGTTCACAATAAAATTCGAATTAGTAGAGAAAACCATGTCCACGCACCCCTCCGCCCCTAAATGTTTTCACGACGGTGAGGCTCAAACGATGGGAATGGAAGCTTTTTGAGGCTCAACGATGCTCAAACGTTCAAGCCCAAATTTAATAAAAAATTCGATACTTTTTACCTAAACAAAAACAATTTCAGAAGCTTTTTGATCAAACTACGTAAGTGAAGTTAAATGTCTCGCGATATTTTTTGAAATTTTTTATTTGTTCCAGACCCATACTCTATCAACATTGTATAATATCATGGGGAGGAGGAGTCTTGATAGTTCTTACATAAGCTCACAAAAATACGCAAAGTTAAAATTATACTTTGAAAAAGCCAAAAAACCAAACGTGTATTCATTTTTTCCTTTAGATTCTTACGTAATAAATGTTAAACAGGGAGGGAGGGGGTAGGCTTATTCTTACTTTTTCTTATAGTATAAGGGGGAGGGAGTTAAAAACTAGCAAAAATAGTCTTACGTAATAAATGAATGGCCCTTTACGTAAGATCATAAAAATGCGCAAAGGTAAAATAAATTATACTTTATTTTACTTTCGACTAAATTATTAGAAATATAAAAGTGTTGGACTAATCAGATATTTTTAAAAAGAAATAAATTTGTGGAATCCAATCATTTATTTAACGTTTTACAACCGGATAACTTAATATTTTTTTATTTGCTAAAATAAATAAATACGTTTACTTTTGAATATACAATCGAATCCGATTAATTCGGATATCGATTAATTGTGACAGACCCTTATTTTGGTCAAATCTTGAAGAACAGAAACCAAACTTAAGGAAATAATGTAATGACGAAATATTAGGTAAATCACAGAAGCCGCGTAACAGTTCTAGCAACGCAACGTAAACATTTTTATGATGACAGGATGCGAGTGATATCCCTGCATTTTGTCTAGTATAAATAACAGTAACGTTCAAGTCCTAATTAATTTTATAATTTTTTAAAAAAATTACAATTTTGCTTTTAAATCGTTAAATAAATGATTGAATTCCCCATATTTATTTCTTTTCAAAATATCTGATTAGTCCAACACTTTTATATTTTTAACTAGCTGGATACCCGGCTTAGCCTGGGTCTCATTAAAATAAAATACTTTGCCTTTGTCTGAAGTATTTTGATTTTCGATTCTTCCCGAGGTTTTCTTCTCCAGTATTTCAGAACGGTTTACAGTCTTGCTTCTCGTTGTCCTTTGGTTGCTATAACTTGATTTATTTTTACGAAATGAAATCACTTATAATAGTGTAGGTACTGAATGTGAATATACCAACGTAAAATTACCATATATCAATAACAGGTATTGGCGATGGGAATCTCGTTCCATTCATGCGCGTCCGCAATTTTTTACTTTTTTAAATTAAGCTTTTCGGTCCCGGTTAAACCCTTTAAACCTTCCCTGGACTTCTACAAATAATTAAAAACCAAAATTAGCCAAATCGGCCCAGCCGTTCTCGAGTTTTAGCGAGACTAACGAACAGCAATTGATTTTTATATATATAGATAATAGATAATTTAGTCGAAATCGAGACAGTAAATTAAGAAATTAAGAATAATATTTAAAAAAACTTGTAAAAATTTTATAACCATAAAAAATTTATTAGGAGTCTACTTTACAAAAATACAGGGATATCATTTTCGCAATCTTGTCATAACATAAACACGATTACGATATGTTGCTAAAACCGCAACGCGGTGTATATCATGTAAATGCAAACTGAAATTGATATTTCGTCCGATTTCGGACCAACAATTAAATCGCAAGTTCATTCGGATCCACTGTTCGCGCTACATAGGGTTTCAATGTTATGGGATCGTTCGCAGCTTTCGTCAAAATTCTGACGAACGCCGTTCGTCCGAATTCGGATCCACTGTACGCGCAGCCTAAAACATTAAAACAAACCAAACGTGTATTCATTTTTCCTTTAGATTCTTGCGTAATAAATATTAAACAGGGGAGGGTCGGCCTATTCTATTTTTTCTTATATAGGGGTCAGTATCAGTTGCACTGAAAATTTTCAATTGAAGCAATTTCACAAATGAATACATAAATGAAAAGCGATTAGCGTTGCAGCGGCTCCCATGTCTTTCTATTGGATCATCTCCGAGCAGGTAGCGCTAAAACAAACATTGCTCTCACGGATATTTTTAGAAATTTTGGAGATCGAAATATGAATTTAAATCCTATTATATAATCTCAATAACTCTTACTTAGTAAGTACAATCAATTTAAAAAATACTGTATCTACTGAATTTTTAAATAATTAAAAAGATTGAATAACTTAAAAATGTCCGTTTTGTAGTAAAGGCAAAGCAAATACTATAAATTACTGGATAAATGGTAAAATTTAACAATTTTATAATCAGAGAAACAACAAATAACATTTAAATACTACGCTCCCGGGGCCTGTCGGACGTAGTACTAGGTGCATTTTCGAGCTTTCTTTTTAAATCGATTTGTTCATCTTATGGGAAAGTAATGTTAATTTAGGAAAACTGGTTTTAGGTTTTCCTTTAATTTTGCTTGTAATAAAATGTTAATCCGTAAGAGTTACTTTCGTTTTTCGACAAGAGGCTTATTTTGTAAATTTCCGGTGTTTTTGATTATTTAAAATTTACCTTTTCAAATATATTTTAAAGAAATGGGATTTAATTAAAAAAATAAGTGAATTCTCAATAGTATCTAATGCTATTACCTATACGAATATAGCGTTTTGATTATTCGGGTATTACACGTTATCAAAATAAGAAAACTGCACGGTGTACGCTTTTAAACGCGTCAAGTGTAATCTAGTCGTATTATGCTATAATTAGTAATGTAAACCGAAGCAACAACAGATTATTTTTCTGACTACTACACATGAATGTTAACAGAAAATATCTTAAACAAATTTAATTAAAATAATATACAGTGGCCACAGAAAGTATTCGTACGGTCCTATGTTATCAACGCAAATGGTACCTCTTGAAGACTTTTTCTCATAGTATAAAATCGCTTTCACAGCAATATTTATTCGACATTTTTGTTGCAAATTTCATTATCTTTAATTTTGTTTATAATACATTTTCTATTTTGACGGGCGATTTTCGAGTGAGAGTGATTTAAAGAAGACGCGGTAAAATTTTAATAAAACTCCCATAAGAGTACCTAATGTTAATTTTATTAAAATTTTACCGCGTCTTTAAATCATAGAAAAATGTACATATGTATATAAACAAAATTTAAGATAATGAAATTTGCAACAAAAAATGTCGAATATGTATTGCTGTGAAAGCGATTTTTATATGAGAAAGAAAGTCTTCAAAAGGTACCAATTACGTTGATAACATAGGGCAGTACGAATACTTTCTGTGGCCACTGTATATTTCTGCCAAATATATACGGCATGTAATTAAAGTGTACTGTTTTTCTTGTGAGCCACTGCAAGTTTCGTTGCTCCGAGCAACGAGCGTCCGGAGCGTTCTCTCTTCCGAAGTTGATTAACATATTGTAATATAATATAGTATGTATAAGTACCTCCTTCCTTATCCTGCTTATATAAAATCTAGGGTGCCCGGGCAAAACAGTATAAGTCACAAAATATTTAAAATGGGATAATTACTTTGTCGACTATAAATTGCTTTGTAGATTGAATTTAAAGTTTGAAATCTTGTATTTATCAATATTATGGATCCATAAGGATGCGGTTAATGCAAGATTTTAAACTTAAAATTCAATCTACAAAGCAATTTATAGTCGATAAAGTTAATGATCCCATTTTAAAAATTTTGTGACTTTACTTTATCCCTGATTTCGGTATTTACTCACTGTTTTTAAATAAGCACAATTTTGAAATTTCCGACCTTCCACATCCATATAAAGTCCAAAATAGCTTTTAATTCTAAAAGAAATTTCAAAGGCAAAAATTGATTCATTTAGCATAATATTTTAAAATACAGAAGTAAAGTACCTATCTAAATAAATAATTAAGTAAAGAAGTAGGTACTTTCCTAGGCATTAATAATTTAAAAAAAGTTATTTGGAAGCAGCATGTTAGATTTTTGAGCCGTAGTATGTAATGAATCTTGATCGGCCCTCTTTATAATTACCTCGAGGTCATAAGTTAAAAAAGCTAGTTCATTAAAAACAGTAGATAAGTGACAAAATTGTTATCGAATCAGATTACAACGATGAAGTTTATTGTAGTTGAACATTCCAATTTCGGATTAAAAATCAGGAAATTTTACTAAAATATTTTAAATCGACCCATGAATGTTAAAAGCAAAAAAATTTTAAAAGGGTTAACAAAACTTTTCCTAGCAATATGGTAAAACTAGGTTTTTAAATAATTTCTTATTAAATTTCAACAAAAGTAGCGGCACGTGTTTTGTTTTGACCATAAATTTTGAATTTTAATTGCATGCGTATTGTAAAAAAGAGTGTTATTTGCCAAAAATAAAGAATTTATTATTATTGACACTGCATACGCTGCAGTTTTTTATAATATCAAAAAGAAACCAAATCATAATTATTCGTAATTATTCCATTTCATTTTGATACTATAGAAAACTGCAGCGCGTATGGATTGTTTTCTTATTTTGGACACGTTGCCCCAAAACATTCTTTTAACAAATCTCAAATTTCGTGCTTAATTTGAAAATTTTAAAAATTAAAGTATTTTTAATAAAAGTATAATAAATTATTTCACTTGTGAAATTATATTTTACTTATGAAATGTTTTAAAAACTAAAAAGGACTTGAAAGGAACAGAAAACATTGTCGGTAGTTAAAGATATCTTATTTCCAGTTTTATTTGTAGGTATACTTCGCGATAACCGGCTAGCTAGACAATGATCGCCTTGTCACCTTTATATTACTACAAGTCTGAAACAAACCGAATTCTTTAATAATTATAATATAATTATTATATTTACGCAAATCTGAAGAAGTAGTATCTACGGCAATAGTAACCAATTTATTACACTTATTAAGGCCTCTCAAATTTTCTCTTTATATTTTTTAGACTTGAGACTAAAAATATCGACGGTGGAAAGGCAAAAAGTTTTAAGCGCCATTTTTGACGAATTTTTGTTATACATATCATTCGATAGAGAAAAATTTGGCGATTCCCAAAGATATAGTATAACAAAATTCGTCAAAATGGCGCTTAAAACTTTTTGCCTTTCCACCGTCGCGTCGCGTCGATATGGGTGATAGAACGATCATTTTATAGGTCCAAGAGAATCTACAATTATTTAACATGGATATTTATAAAAGATACATTATCATATTATTATGTATTAACTTGTGAAATAATATTTTACTTAAAAGTTTTGAAATTTTTCAACTTAAAGTTAAATTTCACTAAAATTATTTTTAAAAATAATTTTAGTCTTCAACTAAAATGTACAATTCTAGGTGGGAATATTTTTTATTAATTTTAAAAACAATTTTTATTGAAATTTAACTTTAACTTGAAAAAAATTCAAAACTTTTTAAATAAAAACTTTAACATGGCTACGGTTTACATTTATTGCTTTAAAGATCGTGCCCGCAACCCATATAAAACATTCAGAAGATTTGGCAACAGTGTAATTTTTGTAGAGGGCGCCACAAGAAAGCCTTCAATTTTAGTTGCCACAAATATAAAGAAACATGAACATGCATAGTCCCATAATGTGGCATCTTTGACACAAAAACACACAAATATGCATAAACTCGAATATCTCATTTAATTTTTGAGTTACATTAAAATTATCAAGCCATATAATACGTATATAAGAACTATTAGAGGTGCACCTCAATTGTGGCGTTTTTCTCTTCCCAACTCCAAGATATTTCAATTTTAATTTGTGACATCGCGTGTTAAGTTGCCACAAGTTCCGGATTCGCCATAGTACAGGCCTATTCACACACAAGTTGCCACCAGTATAGTGAAACCTACACACACACACACACAGACATTTTTTGGAAATGGTCTTATTTTACTCAGGGGACCTCAAAAAGTGTAAATCCATCAAAATCTCAAATTTTTTTTTCTGCACGAAAACAATACTTTCTCATATTACATATGATAAAGTAATAATAACCAAGTCGGTCAAAATAACAAAGGTATATTTACAAACTTTTCAACAAACATTTATTTTAGTTATTTACAAATTACTGGACAACTCGTAGAACAATATCCCCGACAGAGGCACCAGTTTTCCAAACAGTATGGTTTTAATTTTAAATTATAAACTTGTCTCCAAAAGCCAGAAGGGCCGACAATCTTAATAAAAAACTTATACGAACACTAATTTTGTGCGGTTCATCCACAATTATATAATCAATCGGACGCAGATCGATCGTAATGGTATCAAGTAAAGAATAACAAATATTTTTACCAATTTGTATACAATACTATGTATACTCGAGCTCGTAATGTACAGTGCACCGTATAATACGCTTACAACGATGGAATTCAAAATATCGGTAAATTAGAAATTTGTCAATTAAAAAAACAATTACTTAATAATGCGCCCTAAAAGTTATCAAATGTTTCGCACAAAATATAGCCGTTATTCGCGCAAACTCGTCAAATCCAAAACCAAAATTTAAATTAAAACCCACTTATCTTTCGGCTGATTCCTGATGGGGTAGGTAGAACGATAGCCAAACCAAAATCCAAAATATCCGTATAAGCTGGTGGAAGGGCTTTCCATGGAAAACGAAATAAGGCTCGAACACGATGGAGTGAGACTAGTACCAAAGAAACTTCCAGGATATCTTACAGTAAACCAATCATCGTCAATAATCCAAAAAAAACCAAAAGACAACCAAAACGCAACATCCAATTCCAAAATCAACAATCGTCAATAATCCAAAAACAAAAGACAACTAAAACGCAACATCAATTCCAAAATATCATTGATTGCGTGGTGTAAACGTAACTACGTGAATTTCTTCTCTTGCATCAAATTCAACCACTTTTCCAGAAAATTTAAATCCACAAACAACGTGATATGGTTTCCTTGCCAGACTACCAAAGCCATACAGCGCAAAGAAAAAACCAATTATTCTGCTGTCCACTTTAAATCCGCAAATAGTGCGAGTCCAAAAATCGAATATTCCAACATAACTCCAAATAGGACATAAAAAGTATTACAGCAGTTTTCTTGAAGGTGATCAAAATTTAAAACTTTGAGAATTTACCAAATTATGCGTTACTAGTGCAATCGATGCGTTCTCTCAATCTTATCTACCACATTTTTCCTAACCTCGAGCAGAGTTAAAAATCCCGCTAAAAACCTAATAAAACTAAAATTTAAATTATACAAAATTTTAATGTAACATGCTACAGGTAGATAAACAATATTTCGGGTTAATCAAAGTGCCGCAACTTCGCGGATCGTGGAAAAACGCATTTATGTCTGAAAATATCAGAGTAGACGATAATTTAACAATAAAATAATCAATTAAAAAAAAAACAATAATCAAATAATTAAAACTTTTGAAAAATGATAGTTTTACGAAATGTTAATGTGAAAAGATAATTCCGGGAGAGAATAAGATTACCGTTATTGTTGGCATAATTGGTATAGATTATACATATTATAGCGTGTTTCCATTAGAAAAGAAGAGATAAAAATTTGCGGAAACAAAATATCGTTAAATGATGACTTAATGATGATAAAAATAACCGTTGGTTGGTTAGTTAGGTATAATAGGAACGACCTTGTTGTTGGGTTAGCTCTTATTGGTTACTCTTATTATAACGTAAGAATTTGAATCAATAAAAAGCCTAGGAAAAGACGCGCGAAATAATTTTAACGATTAATACCACGTAGCAGTAGTATTTAGAAGGCCGACAGAAATTGATATAAATGGGGCATTTTTGCAAATTTTAAAATAAATGAATTTCAACAGCTCAACGTCAAAGACGCAGAATACTAACGATGAACAGTAATAATTGTGAATTAATATAAAAAGTGCAATATAAATTAACTATCAAGTGGAACAAATGCAATGATAGTTGCAAATATTTTTTAATAAAGAATATTAATAAACATTTAATAAAATCGTGAACACGTCGGCGAGCTCAACAAACAAGGTTTAGTTGTTTTATTATTATACTTAGTATGAATTATCCTGTAGGTGATGAGTTTAAATGTATGTTAAATTAATTTACTAACCATTAACTTTATTTAAGCGAAGTAGATTTAATGGTGGCTAAGTCAATTAACTAAAAAGAATTATTATTTTTATCAGGGCATTATAGGTATTTTATTATTAAAACTTGAATCAAATTGTGAGATTGCATTTTATCAAATTTACAGATTAGAAAGTGTAACTGAAGAAATTGTGGTTTCTATGTACAAGGGTCAATGTTTATAAAGTTTTTGTTTCATACATTAAATATTTAGTCACATATTTAAGATTTTTTCATTATTAGCAACATTTTTGTAAACGTTCACAACAATTTGGCTTTACCAACAAGGAGTTAAACTTTATAATTTCAATTAGCTTATAATTTTTATAAATTTGAAGAATTCACTACAATATGATATTAACTTCTAGAAATTTTTAAAAATACAATTTTTATAATTAATAGGTTAAATATACAATAAAACGAAATTATTCGTAAGCTTTCAGCAATGATTACTGCTGTCATCAGACGTTTAATAACGTTTAATATATGTATTATGGATACATGGAATAATGCATACATATATACACATCTGCAATACATGTATTACTGATTATAGATACATAAGTATAGCATTAACCTTCTCTCTGTTCCGTGCTAGCAACGCATTAACCGAGAGATTATTCATTTTAATGGGTTAATAAGGCATTACCCATTTATTACTTTTTATTGAGCTAATTGTCTATGGTATCCAATCGAACCTTGCACCGACAACCTATTTAAATCAGTCACCCAAATTTGCATCTACCAAATACCTACCTAAGCACTAAGTTTACGTTCATACACACAATATGAGTATCAAAATATCATTCGCGCTAATCAAACTCGCAAACATGGAGAGTTTTGTTCATCCTATCAAATTTTAAAATTACAGAAATATTTTACAGGAATGTGACAGAGAACCTATTGAAAACAAAACTATTGATTGGGAATCATTTAAAGTACAACTTCAAGGCATTGTACCATACCACGTTGGTGTTTTTGATGCCGCAGATCAATTAGAAACTGTATTCTCGTTTATAATTTTTTGGTATTTTAGCGCAATAGGTTTTGTTTTATGTTTAATAATATATCACGCAGAGGTAACAAATTGATATAAATTTCTAATTTTATACCTTAACTGAATTGTATTTTAGCAAAATATAGAAATAGGAGAATTTATAAAAGATGTGGTCATGATCGTAACAGACCTTTCTATGCTGATTATAATATGTACTTATGGAGAGAATGTTATAACTGAAAGTGAAAAAATAGCAAGTGTATGTTATGAATTGGATTTCACTGATTGTGATTTAAGAATTCAAAAATCTCTAATAATTATAATGGCCAGAGCTCAGAAACCAATAACTTTAACAATTGGAAAGTTTAGAGTGTTAAATTTACGCACCATGCTTGGTGTTAGTATCATATTATAAACAAATACTTTTAATTAAATTATAATAAAATATATTTTTCAGATCCTTCAATCGATTTACAGTTATTATACATTCCTTAGAAATATGAGTAATATTAATGATTGATTCAGTGTAATAATTGCACCAATTCACTAATCGCTGCACAAATTTGTAAACTTATTAACCTGCAATATTAAATAAGACATTAAAATTTAGCGCAAAATGAAATTAATTAATTCACAGTTAATTAAGATTTAATATTTGATTAGTACGCACCGTATTTTTCAGTCTTATGTCCAAGAGTTTCAACATTCAAAGTTTAAAAATTTCTTAAATTTTAAAATTATTTAATTAATAAGCAGTGCTAAATTTTGTGTAAAAAATAATTTAATATTAATTATAGATCTAAAGTTGTTTTAAAAAAGAGATCCTTTGTTCAAGGATCCGTTAGTTTTTATTTTCAACTTGACAGGCACTTTTGTTGGGTTTAGATAATTTCTTTTGTTAATCAGATGTTCTTCGTAATTAATTGCCAAGCCCAGTAATTATTTGGACTATTTATATTTCACATCGGAGATTTGTAAACCAGAATCTTCTTGGCTGAGACAATTAGGGGTTCGTGATAATATAAATAGTCAGGCTCAATCTCAATAATTGAACCTGACTGAATGAGTATACACGTATCCCGTATTTAAATTATTATAGTAGGATTTGATTCTTTTTAGGTTTCATAAAATAACTTATGTTTTATAGGCAATTTAAAATAAGAATGCAGTAAAAATTGATCTGAAAATGTGATCTTGTAATGTGCTTAGTAAAAATTTATACATGTATACACTGGCGAAATTTGATTTGTGATTGTCATTTTACAAGTCGAATATTACCAAAATAAAAATTTAATTTTTCTGTGTTTATTGTAAATCATGCAGTTTGTAATTATTTATAAAAGTTAAATACACAAATGTTGGTTTCTCATAATAGGTTTAGTAAAATTATCAAGTTGACATTCGCTTTAATTTTTTGACGTTTCCTGTGTGAATCTTCCTTCCCGTCGCATCAAAAGTCTACTTATAATATTTTACTGCATTCTTATTTCAAATGTACAATAAATATGTATGTGTTATTTAGGTAGTATTAATATTTAAAATTCTTTTAATTCACAAAGTTGATAAAATTTCAAATATTCTATATTAGAACACTAATTTAAAAAGGACAAATAATAAAAATTAAAATTCTTAATAAAAATAAAATTGATAATCATGAATTAACGATTTGCATTAAAAAACTTATTAGAAAAAGAGAAGATTGATTTACTATATGTTCTTCGTATTAAAATGCTATTGGATCAAGTTAAATGCACAAGTTGATAAATTCACGATTTTACCGTTATGTTATTTGATAATAATTGGAGAGCTTTAGTGTAAACCGAATAAATTAATTTTTGGAAAAATTAGTAATACATCGTTTCCATATAATTTTTATGCTAACTTTTATTGGTAGTACTTATTTTCAAAAGAAACCAATAGATCTTACAGTAAAATGGCCCTAAAGTCGACATTTTTTAGCAACAGTAGATTAATTTGTTTTATTCATATTAAAAGCTTATAAATCTGTGAAATGTTATAATTTAAATGTTATAAATTAAAAAATTAATCATAATAATCCAAAACAAACAAAAGAACCCTTATTACAAAAAAACAAAATATTTATTTGTACATAAAAATAGAACTTTTGAGCAAAACTAGATAATCCATGTGGTTTTGATAAAATTTCCTAAAATAGTTTGTACTATTTATCAAAACTTGCTATATTTTATTCTCGCCATAAAGCAAAAAATTTGAGTCAATTTTTTTTAAGCTTTCATTGTTTAGCCTGTGTAATATATGCTTATTTTCTGAAATCAACCAAAGGACGATTTATACGGTTTTGCACCAAAGTTCTTTAATTAATCTCAATGATGATTGGTAATTATTACTAGTTAGTAGTTGTTCAGATCACTGTGAGTTATATTTTAATAAAAATGTTAAAATTACTTTATTTATGATTTATTGCCTTATCTTAGTTTAGAGGTTGTAACACAACAAATCCATTAATATTTCCTATTAGTTAAACAACTCACCATTTTCTATTAACTTGCGGCTTGAATTATTAGGAAAATTAATTGCGCAGTAAATGCGAGTTGTCAAAGCCTTTCGAAAAAAGAGAGGCATTGTGAGCACATTATTTGTTTTACATCGTAAGTAGTTATGATGGCAATTCATTAACATAGGGGACCACCGGCTTTACGTGCCTTCCAAAGCACGGGGACGGTCATAGATAGAAGGAGAGCCAGAAAGAAAATTTTCCTTTGTAGACTTCTCCCGGGTTCGAACCGGGTACCTTAGGATTAGTAGTCGATCGCTCTAACTACTAGGACACTGACCGTCTAATATATGAAAATACGAAATCCCAAATTTTGGTTTTAAAAATTTTATTAATTTTTAAAATATTCATAAAGACTAATATTAGACAGTTAAATATATTTTTGGTTTTGAACGCCTTCAACGATAGTCAACTGTTTGAAGCTACGACCTACGACATTTGTGCTAAGATTTTAGTTTAGTTATGATTTATTATTATTTCATTATGAGGTAAAATAAAATATTAAATTGAAATTGTAAAAATTAACAAGCTAGAGATTAGAATTTAAATTTCGGGCTCCATTCTTTAAATTTCAACACCAAACCTGGTCGTAAATTGGTGTACCCGTAAATTCATGATCGTCAAACAAAAATATCAATAAATACAGGTACCTTGTGAAATGTGGTAAGACAACGATCTGCTTCTTCAATTAATCAAAACGAAAACCATTGATGTATTTTGCCCATAGTTTACTTTCGCATTTTCAATACTAGGCCAGAAAGTCCAATTCAAAAATCTAAATCAGAAACATTCAATTTGAATGCTTAATATTATGGAAAATCAGTATTATAAATTAGTTTATTAGTGTAATTAGCTCGGTTTACTTTTCCACTTTTTAAACTAAATTTAATTATAATTGTAACTAATAAAAAAATCACGACTCTATCAATCCAATCCAATAGCACAAAAAAGGAAGAGATTGCTTCTAAAATAACAGTATCATAATTGATTTAAAATAATCACAACAAAATCATTATTACCCAAATAATCTCGAAGTTTAAAAAAGGAAAACAATAAAAGCAATTTTAAATTATTAATGCAGAAAGCAGAGAATCAATTTGTTTCTCCAACGAGGAAATTCAGTTACCACTGATGGGATGGGACGCCAGTTGGAGATGCGAGCAGGGTCTTTTCCCACCTTTGGGATGAGTGTGGTTCTGTTTAGCAGTCACTGCGTTGGTCAGTGGCCCGTCAACATAAATGCGTTGAACAGTAGGGCCAAGGCCGCTGCTGTGTGTTCACCACGTAGGTGGAATTTCTGGAAACCATTCGGTCCCGCTGCTCCTTTGGTCTTCAGTTTATTTATTTTCTTTCTCCCTTCTTGTACAGTTACGATTCTCACCCTTCAGTCTTCATTTTCCGTCCGGTTGTCCTCTGTTGCTGCCCCTCCTGCTCGTCTTCGCCCCATAGTTTGCTATACTCTTCCTTAATTTCGCTGATGAGGACTTGTGGCCTCGGTTTCTCCATCATGTCTTCTAGGTTTCCCTTTATGACAATATTGGCCAGTTGTGAGGGGTTGCTTTTAAACAGTTGTTGGGTCTTGGCGTATAGCGTCTTTTTCTCTGCTGTTCTTTTGGAGTAAATTCGGGAGTTTTGATGTTTTTTTGTTTGATGGGAGGATCGTCCCTTGTCAACTCTTCAGTAATTTTCGTGACGGCACTGTTGATTTACTCCCTCGTTGGCATTCTTAGCCGCATAATAGTTTGGAGTTTTTTGGCAGTTTCAGGAGATTGTGTGGGCTCGGCTGCTGCGATTCTGGCGTCTTCTCTCCAGAGAATTTTTGTTTTGTTGTTTCTCTCGATGGTATGATGTCTTCATCTACCTGAGGTTGCTGTAACAAGAACCGTGTCATTTCGGAGCTTGTGTTTGCGGTTCCTATTGGTTGCTCTAGGGTTATTTGGTTCCGTTGTTCATCTCTAATTGGGTACGTAGGTTTGTTCAATTTTGTTGAAGGGGGGGGGGGGTTGTTGCGATGGTTTGAAGGGGGGCAGTTTGTTTTTGCACCCCAGCAGGGACCACGCTCCTCTATTGGATATAGATCTTGTAGTTGGTAGAGTGATGTTGGCAATACCGCTGGTGTTTTTGTTTTTAGGGTTTTCTTCTTCATCGAGTGCTATGAAAGGTGTACTTTTTGCGATTTTAGCAGATGTAATTTTATTTTGGTACAGAACTTTGTCGTTGTCCAATCGCTTTGCGAATTTCCGACGGACTTGCTGAAGTTGGTTTATTTTCTTGCTTTGGGGTGGGAGATTCTTCTGAGGAGTTGTCGCCATTCTCTCCCGGATCCTCCCCACTTGTTATTGCTATGAGGCTTGCTTGCCCTTCGCGGGCGACAGCCTTCTCATCTATTAATGGCTGTTCTTTTGCCAGGTAGTTCGCTAGCGCCTCGGGCGGATGCGCGCGCGTCCTCAAAAGTCGTAGGCGGTCTCGCACTTGTTTCGCCGTTTTTGTTTTTAGCGTCTCCGCTATCTTATTGAAGTAGCCAATCCATCGCGATGTAACCATTAACCAGCACGTCCGTCTTCGCGTCGGTCCACACTCTCACCCTGGCCGACACGTGTATCGTTGGCTTCGGGACCAGGGCCACTTTCCGTTTATTGTCGGCCTCCGCTCGATGGGCTTGTCGCATAAGTCCGCTTTTACTGGCGAATTTTCGGGCGCATGTCAAGCATGGATATTGTAGCACTAGCTGGATACCGCTTCGCCGGGGTCTCATTAAAATAAAATACTTTGCCTTTGTCTGAAGTATTTTGATTTTGCAGGGTTGCTTTACCCGAGCTTTTCTTCTCTAGTATTTCAGAACGGTTTACAGTCTTGCTTCCCGTTGTCCTTTGGTTGCTATAACTTGATTTATTTTTACGAAATGAAATCACTTATAATAGTGTAGGTACTGAATGTGAATATACCAACGTAAAATTACCATATATCAATTACAGGTATTGGCGATGGGAATCTCGTCCCATTCATGCGCGTCCGCAAGTTTTCACTTTTTTTTAATTAAGCTTTTCGGTCCCGGTTTTTAGCGGAAAACCTTTTAGGGTCCTAGAGTAACTGTGCAAAATTTGGTTGGGATCGGTCGAACGGTCTAGGAGTCTATAAGGTACAAACACACACACACAAACACACACACACACAAACACACACACAAACACACAAACATACATCTATTTTTATATATATAGATTGCATCTGCTGCAGTTTCAGGGGCCCGGCTATTTGGCAAAATGACAACGGCCGACGTGGTATGATGGAAAAGCTTTCCCGCATTGTGTGCACGTGAAAACAATTTTGTCGCGCGGGTGGTGGGATGCACAATGGTTCGTCAACAGGGCCGGCTTGGTGAACGCACGTTTGCAGAGTCTGCAGGGACCGCCCACGAATGGAATCTTGTAATCCGTATTCACGCTAGCCGCCAGTGTAGCGTTGTCAGAATCATCTTCCGGGTTTCCATTCGACATCCGAAGCTTGGGCATATTTTCATTTGGAACCACCTAATTTTTAGCGCGAGACGACGCGGGAAGGCTGCTTCCTTTTGGACTCGCCGTCATGTCCGTTCGGGAGACCTTTCACCAACGGCCCGGTCGTTGGGTGCTCTCTGTCAAGTCGGATTTTTTATTGCGTGAGGTGCATATAGTCCGGGCATCCTCCGGCGCGGCATCGCCGTGCGATATAGCGTGTCAGGCCATCTTTCTTCGACGTTTGTTTATTGCGTAGTCTTTTTGCGCAGGTGGTTTTTATTGCGCGTTCCTAGTCTCTGAGACGTTGTGTTTATTTTTTCTCGGTGTTTTGTTTGTTGCGCATCTCTTGTAGTATTTTGGAACGATCTGTTGGCATCTGGTACATTTGGATAACTTGATGGACCGCTTTTGTGAGCATAGGGGTCGCAATTGGAGACCGTAGCCGCGCCTGTTTACTGCGCATCTTTTTCGCGCATGTCGAATTTTTGCAGTTGGCGCTGCTTGGTTGGGTCCCAGTTTGCCATTGCAGTGCGTGGGTCGGGCTTTCGGGGGTGAAAACCGGATAGTCATTATTTCACTCACACCGTCTTGAATTGTAATGAACGGTTCCCGTATATTCCAGTTGTTCGGAAATTTCGCCGTCGCCGCCACATCAGTGAGCGACAAGTCCCGCGTTTCTTGCTTCGTTGTATTCTGAAACTTGCTCACTGGCCGATCTAACGACACGTCAGTAAGCGTTATCGCGGACAGATTTTGTTTTATTTTAATAGCGCGTCGTTCTCGAGTTAAATTTGTTTCAATTTCTTATCCGCCTCATTGGAGTGAGAAAGACGGACAAAATATTTGAAATGTTATGAGTGAAATTTTCCTCGCCCGGCACCGCTGGTGTAACATTTTCTGCACCGGCCCGCGCACAAAACGCGTCGTGTGATCTGCCGCGCACCCACTCGTGTATTGATGGTTCTAAGTCTCATTCCACGTTGGACGAGCAACCGTCGGGACTGTAGGGGTATTTTGCCTACTGCGACATCAACGACATTGGGGCGCCGTTACCTGGTCTCACCTCAGGGTTCGGTGATGCCTTGGGGCCGGCTGTTCTGTACCCTCGGTAAGACCGGGCGGTCAAGATTCTACGCCCCGCGCTGCTTGAATTTCCCGTTGTAGGGGTGTTACCTCTTTCGCGTAACACCCGCATGGGTCCATACGCAATGCTTTGTCTTAATCAGACTAAGCAACACATCAACACAGGTTCCTAGTCTTTTATTTATACGTTGCTAAGACAGATCACACTAGACGGCCCTCTATGGCGGGTCCGTAAGCGGGTGCTACGTGCACTAGGGCTCTTTCGCCGATGGGGGAGCGTACAACGGCTAGGTTCACATCTTGAGACAATCACGAAGACTGTAGTCTAAGGTTCCGTTCTATTCAAACACGAAGGCTTACGGTCTAAGGTTCCTTCATTGGGACAATCACGAGACTGGTCTAAGGTTCCTTCATTGGGGACAATCACGAGACTGTGTCTAAGGTTCCCTTCATTTGGGACAATCACGAAGACTGTGGTAAGGTTCCTCTGGGATCCTTCCTCCAGGGGTCCCACTTGCTAGAATTGTCTAAGCCCTCAGGCTGGGGGATGGCCACTGGGCCCCCCCCCGTCTTGTGTTTGTCTACTGATCCTAAGAGCAGATCCCAGTTCAGAGAGTGCTGAACCCTCTTAATCCCGTCCGTAAGTCGAGATAGCACCAGTGCACTAAGGGCGCTAAGTCCTTATGGGAGGGCAGGTTGAGCCACGGCCCTACTGGTATGCACATCTTGAGACAATCACGAAGACTGTAGTCTAAGGTTCCCTTTATTGGGACAATCACGAAGGCTGCGGTCTAAGGTTCCTTCATTGGGACAATCACGAAGACTGTAGTCTAAGGTTCCCTTCATTTGGGACAATCACGAAGACTGTAGTCTAAGGTTCCCCTTTATTTGGGACAATCACGAAGACTGTGGTCTAAGGTTCCCTTCATTTGGGACAATCACAAAGACTGTGGTCTAAGGTTCCTATCATTTGGGACAATCACGAAGACTGTGGTCTAAGGTTCCCTTCATTGGCTCCAGGAGTGTGGATTGCCAATCCGTTTGGGCCTTTCGCGCCCCAAAATTTAGATTTGTCTTGACAAATTGACAAATCCCAGATTTGTTTTACCCATATCCCAGTTCAGAGAGTGCAGTGATATGGTATCCGGCTCCGGGTTGTTCGGCTGGTTTCGGGGTTTGGTTGTTGCCCCTGGTACACTTGACGCATCTTGGGACAATCACGAAGACTGTAGTCTAAGGTTCCCTTCGTTTGGGACAATCACGAAGACTGCGGTCTAAGGTTCCTTCATTTGGGACAATCACGAAGACTGTGGTCTAAGGTTCCTTCATTGGCTCCAGGGTGTGGATTCCAAATAAACTTAAACAATGCAGCGCCCCCTGGCACCGTCAGAGATCGGCGGACTAGTGGCCATAATCAGCGAACCTAATCGCGTCGATCTTCCGAATGGTTCGCTGACACAACGGGCACAGCTGTATCTTTGTGCCCCCGCTGCAAGTCAGTGACAGCGGGAGCGGAGAAGGTTTTGTTTGGGTCGAGGTGGGCGGCGTGCGGCTGTCACTGCTACTTCTCCCCAAATCTCGGGAAGAAGTACTTCAATGCAGGATGGATAGGCTCCAGGACACCATTGGCGACGCCGCACCATCCTGGCGGGCGATTTCAACGCCAAGTCGCCGGAGTGGGGATCCCCACGCACGTGCCGCGTGGGGAATACCTCACCGAATTCTTTGCGGCACTGAACATGGGGTGTGCAACCTAGGCACAACTCAACTTTCTCCAGGCCGGCCACGGCAATCGGAGGGTCCGAATCCATCGTGGACCTGACCGTGGCGTCTGCCGACCTACTCGGAGGCGTCCAAGAATGGCAAGTTCTGGACGCCGAATCCAGCGACCACCACTACATTTCTTTCGTAGTGGAGGCGGCGAGTAGGCCCAGCAAGCACCTAGAGGCTGGGCAGTCGGCAAACTTAGCTGGATAGGTTGCGTGCCTCCCTGGATCGGGAGATGGAAGGGATGGGGCGTGGCGCCCGGGGCTTACGGAGGCGTTGACGCGCGCTTGCAATGCGTCGATGCCAAGAGAGTCGACGGGCCCCACTGGTGGAACGACCACATCGCCGAGCTGCGAAGAAAGTGCCAGGCCGCAAGGTGCAAATACCAGCGCATGCGTGCCAGGCACGGCGAAGAGGGTGAACCTTTACAGCTCCTGAGGACCGCCAGAGAGAGCTGCGCTACGAAATAAATAGTAGCCAGCGCGCAGCTTGGCAGAAAATTCTGGAAGATGTGGATGCCGACGTGTGGTAGTGGGGTACAAAATTGTACGAAAAAAACTGGGAAGAACAACTATCCCGGGCCTCACTCCCGATAGAATCAGACACGTGTGGGAACGCTTTTCCAAACCACCACGACACGTCGGCCGAAGACCAACGGGACACCAGCGAGCCGGGTCTCCTCCCGGACTCGGAAGGTGTGGGGGACGAATTTGCTCCCGTCTCCCTGGAAGAGTTGCGTGCGGCAGTCCGGAAGACGCCCGCAAATAAGGCTCCCGGACCAGACGACATCCCCGCGGAGGTCGTGAAAGAGGCGGCCACCAGGCACCCGGAACCGTTCCTGGGCTCTTCAATCAGTGCCTGAGGGGCGGCGTTTTTTCCCGGGGTTTCTGGAAGAAAGCCAGGCTCGTCCTGATTAGGAAGGGCAGCAAACCTTTGGATTGCCCTTCGTCCTACAGGCCCATATGTCTTCTGGATCACTCCTCCAAACTTCTGGAGAGAGTGATCCTGGCCAGACTACAGGACGAGCTGGAACGGCTCGGCGGCCTATCGCCGAGTCAGTACGGCTTTCGCCGAAAACGATCTACGGTGGACGCCCTCACGGCCATTAAGGCCATCGCGGAAGATGCCAGGACGGGAACCTGGAGGACGCGGCGTATATGCGCGATGATCACCTTGGACGTAAAGAACGCGTTCAATACGGTCAGGTGGGAGCGCATAAACGAGGCGTTGAGTGAAATGGGGGTGGCTGCGTACCTGGGAAAGATAATCGCTAGTTATCTCTCGGGCCGCAGCCTCCAAATAGAAGAGGCTCTTCTACAGGAAGAGAGGGCGATTACGTGTGGTGTGCCGCAGGGCTCGGTGCTTGGCCCCACCCTCTGGAACATCTCATATGACGGCGTGCTGCGCTTACCGCTTGCGCAGGGGGTCAGCACAGTGGGCTTCGCCGACGACCTAACTCTTGTTGTCGTCGGTAAAGAGGTGGCTGAAATAACATCTTTGGCCAACCGCTCCATCCAAATCATTTCGCAATGGATGGAGGAAAGAGGACTCACACTCGTGCCGGAGAAAACAGAGTTTCTGATATTCTCCGGCAGGAGAAAGCTGGACCCCGCCGTCATCCAGATGGGTGGAATTTCCATCTTTCCGGCCAACACCGCGAAGTGCCTTGGAGTTATCTTTGACAAGGCACTTTTTTCCCCCCACATCTGCGCGGTCGCCAAACGAGCCGAGGAGGTTCTCGGCGCTCTCACTAGGCTGATGCCCAACATCGGCGGGCCAAGGCCAGCAGAGGAAGATCTTGGGCTCCGTAATAAACTCTATCTCACTTTACGGAGCCCCGTTGGGCGGATGCGCTGGATACGATTCGTATCGATTGCAGTTACAGCGCATCCAGCGAAAGGTGGCTATTAGAACCATCAGCGCCTATCGCACGATATCAACAGACGCGGCGCTGGTTTAGCTCCATGCCCCCATACATCTGCTGGCCGCAGAGCGCCGAGACAATCACGGGTCAAAAGGCCCAAAGGCGGAAAACCGCGCCTCCTTCCGGAGGTGGCAAGACGGTTGGAGGAATCCGGTTTGGGAGGTGGACGACACCCTCATACCGGATCTGGACGTTTGGATGGGGAGGACCTTCGAGAGCTGAATTTTCATCTCGCAGGCCCTATCCGGCCAGGATGCTTCAACGAGTATCTACAGAGGATGGGAAAAGCAGCAACAACAGCTGCTTTTACTGCGGTGAAATCGACACCGCAGAACATACCATCCTCCGTTGTAGCGATTCGTGGCCGAAGATCCGAATTAGAGGCCAAGCTCTCCGAACGGTTATCTCCCAGAATTTGGTGGGCTCATGCTGCTCTCCAGCGAAACTGGAGGCTGTTGACCACGTCAACAGCATTCTCTCCAGGAAAGAGCAGCATGAGCGGATCTGCACGCCGAGTGCTGGACACTGCATTTGGCAGCGCCCCTTTCCACACGCGGGCACGTGTTGGTGTGTAACAGGTACGTGCCCAAGCGTGAAATAGGAGGGTTTTAGTGGGTAAGAATCCACACTACCACCCCATTAACATGGGGTGGTGTCTTTAAATTTCCTCCTCTAAAAAAAAAAAAGTGAGCCCCTTAACACGCTCCCAGATTTGTTTTACCCATATCCCAGTCGGATTCCCCTAGTCCGTGCCAGTTCTGATTTGACCGTTAAATGGCGGCAAGAGCGCACCGGGGTCGGCGCAAACGCCGACCTTATGGGTCTCTAAAGGCCATGGCGCGTGACCGAGATCGACGGACGGCGCCAACGACGCGCGCGTGTTGGAACGCTCTCTCAGGCTCGGCACGTGAGCCGTTGCCCGCTTCCGGACCAAGCCCGACACGCCCCGATTCTCAGAGCCAATCCTTATCCCAAGTACGGATCAATTTGCCGACTTCCTTACCTACATTATTCTATCGACTAGAGGCTATTCACCTAGGAGACCTGCTGCGGTATAAAGGACTTTACGTACCAGGACAGCGCACGTTTATCGTGACCCTTCCGGATTTCCAAAGTCCAGACGATCGGACTACCATCAGAATAATTCTGATAGGCAAAACTCCTGATGGTCTTGCTATAACTTTTCGTTCTAAATTGCTTGACTAAACGGCACCTCCAAAATCTTCTATTTAATCTGTCAGTTGATTGCGTGGAACCCTTTCGTCCCCAACCGTCTTTCCAGTCTTATATTTCTGATCCAAAATCCTGTAAATAATAACTCCTGTCAAAATTTCACAAATTTTTTCTTCTAAATATACTTGTATTTAAAACCCCAATCGTAAACTCTAGTTTCATAAACTCGTTGACCACGATTTTGGATTAACCAATCGAACCGCATCATTAATCTGAATAGAAATTAAGTCCTAAAAACTCCACAATATAACTCCAAATCCACATTTAATTAATCATTAACTTTTCGTTACTACTGACTCTTTGGGACCAACTGTAATTTTTGTTCAATGTCTGCCCTGGTTTACTTAATAAACCAATTTTGGAATTGACATCAAAACCGCATCAAAATCTGAAGAATGCAGGTCTTACGTTTCCACACCAGCATCAATTATCCAAAATCGTGGCATGCTTCCATTACTATAATTTGATCTATCTAAATGCTTGGTTCAGAGTTCTTCCATCGCTACAATTGTCGAAATAAATTAATTTTAGCCAGAACTTGGTCATCAAAATCCGCATCTAACTCTGTTTCGCGTGCAGGTCTTACGTGTTTCCACATACCAGCATCAATTAAAAAAAATTTTGTGGCATGCTTCCATTCGCTATAATTTGATCTATCTAAATGCTTGCTTTCTGGCAGTTCTTCCATTGCTACAATTGTCGAAGTGGATTGAGTCCTTAACTTCAACTGTAACTTTTTGATCTGTTGCTGCTATGTGGCTAAGTGGTCCTCCATAATTTTTATTAATAAAATTATGGGTTAGGTCAATAGCCTTGAGACAAATTCAAAATCATGCAATAATCAAATTATTCTCTTACTTCGTTTACTGAGCCCATAACCCATTGGGAAGGTTAGCAGTAGACAAAGAGAACAAATATGCAATATACAAAATAACTATTATAGTACAACACAAACCTCCTTTCAAAATAAAGTTGTTATTACTCACACCTACTCAACAAACGGGTGCCTATTATATCTACAAATGGCAAAACCTTAACTGGCAACATGTATGGGTTGCGCCATGTATTAGTTATATTGGAATTTATATTCCAACAGGTTGTAGATATGCACCAATGGGCTTATGGATTGCACTAGTGTGATGGTGATACTTGCGCCTGTTGATAAACATGTTGCAGTGGGTTATTTGACTTAACGTATGTTTGTACATTTGGTTGATTTTGCGGCGATAGGGTCAGCATATTTAATAGGTTGGTTTAGGTACAATCTGAAAAGCGTTGGAAGAGAAACGCTGGCATTCCAGAAGTTAGGTTATGGTTCCAGAAAGGGTTTATAACCGTTTTGAGAGACCACGCAACACTCGTTGGAGTGGTTCATACAAGCAGCAAGTGGTTGTTCATACAAGCAACAACCGCTTGTTGCTCTAGCTCAGCCATTAATTGACTTCTTAAATTCTAGCATGCAGACAATTTTAAATTTTTATCACAGCTTGGAAGTTTGAAAGTGGTTAACGCACCGTGTCAAACCTTATCAAATTGGATCATGGGAAATATTTTTTTTATTTTATATTTCTAAAACTAATAGGAATTTCAAAAATTCAAAAAAATTTTTCAAAAAAAATGTTCTATCTCGTGTCGTTATATTAATACTTAGAATTGATTAGATTTTGGCTCAAATTAGTTAATGCATAATTTGTTTTCTTTTTATGATTAAAATTAATTTTTATTTTTATTATTTAGAAAAAGAACGATAAAGTCATGAGTATGGTCACATCAGAATGTTATTATTACATTTTAGATGTTTTAAATTTAAAATTCTAATATGACAATTATAAAATCAATTTTGATCGATGGAAGATTTAATAAGTTAAAATGTACAAGTTCTAGAATCCATTTTAAGTGGGAGAAATGTTGAAATGCATCCTATTAATATCAATTTATAATAAATTCACCAACTAATTATACAGTAAACTTAAAACATAGAAACAGAAAATATTACCGGGGTGGTTTAAGGAGTTTTAATACAAAGTAATAATTAAAATGTAAATACAATTTGAATATGTGATGTAATGAGGTAGCTGCATATTACTAGTAGCAATAATATTAGTTTATACATAATTAACAAGAAAATAAAATTTTTTTACGATTACACTAAAAACAAAATTTTATAGTATAATTTGTTATTAGTAGCATCATTGCACTACCCTCGTATTCGATGCATAAGTAGAATGTAATTGAATTATGCATAATGCCTATTACTTCGTTCTAAGAACATGCAACCGGAATTGATTTACACATTAGTAATGCAGAGGGTAATTAGTTCAATCAAATAAAATGACTTGGAAAGTGAATAACTGCGCAGTGTTTAATTCGTCAGCAAACAACAAACATTAGTTAATTTACTCTTGTGACAAGATTGCCTATTTTTACGAAAGTTGAACATACAAAGTTAAAACCAAAACTAACATGAAAAAATCTAATAATTCAACATCGGATTGTTTTGGCAATCAAAAGTTTTTGTTGCGTATTTGTGGATTGCTACCAAACGAAAATGTTTTTTATAAAGTGTACTCAATTTGTTTATTATTTATAATAACAATTTATCCGGTTGCGGTCATTCCACAAATTTTAAAGGATTATCAGGATAATTTTAACAAATTTCTCTTTTCTATGGTGATAGAGTTTGCACAATCTATGGGTAAGTTTTTTAAAAATGTTCAAAATTCGATACAATTATTTTTGAAATAAGTATGAATAATGCAAATTCATTTTTTTCTGTTATAATTTTTGCATTAAAATATATTTTTATTTTTAGTGATAATTTGTATTTATTTAGCATTTTGGAATCGATTTGAATTCATAAAATTATTTGCAAAACTTGAACTTCTGGATGAACTGTCAAATTTTTCTAATATAAAAGATGAGAATGTTATTATAAAACAATGTAAAAATGTAGTTAAGAAACAGGTAAGTGTAAAAGGGCATTTATGGCGTCTCTACTGTAGTCTGTAATTATATTTTGTGACAACACTGTACATATTGTTGCGTATTATGTTTTTGAGGGTACTTTTAATTTTAAGTACGTGGTAAGATCTAGCTATAATAATTTTAACCTTGCTGAGGTACATTTCGCTCTCTCTTCCAATCGCAAATTTTTTAGTCAAGTTAATGTCAAACGTTTGAGCATCGATTGAAATTTAATTACCTGCCATTTCCAACGTTTGTCCCAGAACCATTGCGGAGTTATAAGAGCATTTCTTTTAAATTTTTTTGATATCGTGATAGGATCGATTGGATATCAATTTAAACATTATCTTCGTTTAATTTCGGGTATCAATTTTTACCTCCTGGGAATGAAGTAGGTTTTTACTTTTAATTTTTTAGTGACCTTCGGGGGATTAATATTTTGTACCCGTTGATTCCGATTGATGATTATCGTTTGCACAACAGTTGTCCTAATGTGTCGAATGGATACTTTTATTAAATTTGGGTTGTTATTTGAATAATTTTATAACGTTTTTTTTAATGGTTTTATGGACGCTCAACGCAGATGGTGAAATCCTCTACGGGATAATAAGGGATGTTCTAGTATTTGAGAGGACGATGTTAGCGGTCATTTGTGTGGATTCTGAGTTGACAATCGTCATATTGACGAATGTATTTTCGAATGTTTTAGATATTTTGCCAGTGATGTGTACTGCCAGATTTTCTGCCCGTCTGAACGACTCTATGGTTGGTGCTACCGTTCTTGTTGCCACCTAGAGCAGTTTGTTTTATTTTTTCAGACATTGACGTTGTGTTGACAGACACTGAAATGCCATTGCAATTTGATTATGTTTGATTTGCGATAATAAATTTCTCTTGGTTTATAATAAATGAAAATATTTATGAATTTGTGCATTCTTTAGTTACCGTAAATTTCAAATAATTTATTTCAGGTAATTTCTTATAAATAAAATGAAAAATATTATAATAGAAGCTCATTCGATGTCAAACGAAACTCTATCAATTGACACTTGACAAGTACTCGCGACGGTTGTCGTTCAACGTTTGACACTAATTTTATTAAAACATTTGTATTGGGAGGGGCCGGGGCCTGCGAATTGTAGCTACCTCGTGTCTTGTTTGGACCAAAACTAATTTTTTCTGTAATGAAACTACTATTGTGAGGTTTTAAATTGTCCAGTGGCAGCCCTACATACGACCTGATATTGTATTAATCTGATGAAAACACCCAACCGCTTAACCAAATCAGCGTTTTTGATTTTTTGATCATTTCTCAATTTTCATTTTTACAAAATTTTTGAGTACTTGCTTGAAATTACCTCACAAACAAATCTGTTTACTTGTGCTATATAAATATGAGTTCATGGCACTAAGCTTCCAAAAAAACATGAATTTTGAATTTGTATTTATTTTTTAACTGTAAACCGTAACATGTAAACTTTATAATTAATTAATCAAGACTGATTTTATATTTCATAAACTACATTTTATAATAAAACTAGCACGTCATGTGGCCTATCGGCCGCCATGCTTCCCTACTGAGATGTGCGTGAAGTTAACCGTGCCATTTTAAAAAATTAAAAATAAAAGTTGTTTTGAGTTGTGCTCGATTTGTGCTGCTTTGTGACGTAATCTGTTTTCTTTATTTTCTTTATTTCGGCTTTTATGAGATTACGGATTTTGAGGTGGAACTCATCGATAAAATACATTTTGACCATAAAACTTTTATTGAAATTATATTATATTACCTCTGAAATTAATATTTAATTCAAATTTTTTAAATTATAAGGTTCTGAGCTCTGATTATAATCTGATAATAACACCGGTCAACACGATTTTGGGTCTGACATCTACATGTTAAATTTTAGTTTCTCCTATGACAAAAATAAGAAAAAATTTTTTCCGGTTAAAGTTTGCTTTCGTAGAAATTAGAGCAATTTTTCGATTTTAAGCAGAAATTACTGATTTTTATATTTTTTCTACAATTTCACTATAGATTATAATTAGAAAACCTTTTTTTAGATACAAGAGTCGTTTTTATTCAAGATGTGTGGTAAACAATAATATATAAATGTAAAATAACAAGAAATTACTGTCTAAAAGTGAATGTTTTTTGTATTTCTTTTATGCTCATATGAACTCTCTCGTATTAAACCCCAAATATAATCTCCCATCATATTCTCGTTGTACTGCCCTTGGTATCGACGTTCAAAGTCCATCACATCTTGATGAAAACGTTCTCCTTGCTCCTCGGAGTAGGCCCCCATGTTGTCTTTAAATTCTTCCAGATGAGAATGTAGCATATGAAGTTTATGAGACATTCTGCAGCCCATAATTTTGAAGCTTTTAAGCATTTTTTCAACCAATTCTGCATAGTTACTAGCTCGATGATTCCCCAGAAAACCACTAACTACAGCTTTAAAACTTTCCCAGGCTCGTTTTTCACGAGCATTGAGAAGCTTCGTAAAGTCATCACTTTTCATTATTTGTTTTATTTGCGGTCCTACGAAAATACCTCCTTTTACTTTAGCTTCAGATAATTTCGGGAAAAAGGCCCTTAAATATTCGAACGCTTCAGAGTTTGGATCCAGTGCTTTTACGAATTGCTTCATTAACCCTAATTTTATATGTAGCGGTGGCATCAAAATGTTTTCGGGCTCTACGATTGGTTCCGACTTTACGTTATGTTTTCCAATCTTAAATTCGACGCGATCAGGCCATTTACGCTGTTTATAATGTACTGAGTCAGCTCTGCTGTCCCATAAACAAAGGTGACAAGGGTATTTTGTATATCCACCTTGCATTCCCATAAGAAAACCAACCATTTTAAAATCACCGATCACTGGCCATTGGTATTCTGTGTATTTTAATTTTTCTAGTATGATTTTTACACTATCATAACTTTCTTTCAACAATACAGAGTGTGCTAGAGGAAGACTTGGCAATACATTTCCGTTATGGAGCAGAACTGCTTTTAAGCTTTTCGAAGAGCTATCGATAAAAAGCCGCCATTCAGATGCTACGAATGGTATTCCAATTTCATTAAATAAATCAGTTACGTTGTTGCAGTAACAAATACCGGCTTCTTTTGTGAAAAAACATGAAAAAGTTTTATGACGCTCTCTTTGATCAGTTATTTTGACATCATCTTCAAGTAAGTTCCATTGCTTTAGTCGTGAACCTAATATTTCTGCTTTACTTTTGGGTAAGTTCAGGTCTCGCACCAAATCATTAAATTCACTTGAACTAATAAAATGTGGCCCAAAACTTTGCGACTTTGTCACGAAATCACTACCATCAGTGTTGGTTAGTGGTGCACTGGATCCTGCTGAACTATGTGACGGCTGAACTTCAGAGCTATTTGATCTTGAACGTACTGGCACAGGCAAATTTTCATCATGAGGTATCGGAGATGATGATGAAGGAAGATCTGGATAAAAAATCTTTTCTGCATTTTTACCAGATCGACGCTTACTTGGGTTCACCATACAAAAATAACAGTCATGGACATGATCACTAGGTTCGCTCCAAATCCTTGGCATCGCAAACTTCATGTGTCGATTTTCTCCTCGATACCAAGCTAGAAATAACAAAATTACAAGGATGTTATTTAAATTTGCTCTACAATTTTAAAAATCTTAAATTTTGATTTCTTACCTTCTAAAGTATTTTTACAATTAACGCAGGCGAAGTGAGGTACCCAATTTTCATTTTGATTACTAACTTTTAGGTTAAAATAGGCTTCATAGGCTTCGCAAAGTTTCAAATTTGTTGATAAAGCAAATTTTTTACTTCTAACTTTAATAAATTCACCGCAAATAAAACAGAATGAATCAACATCATTTTTACACTGACTTGATGCCATTTTTAACTGAGTAATACACTAATATTGTTGTTACAGCTGTAATAAACAGGTTAACATTCACTACTGTGCCTCTTACAAATAATAATACTGTTTACTTTCGGGTTAATCAAAGTGCTGCCATCTTTGATTCATGAAAGATATTAAAATATACTTATCGATGTAGATCAGCCCAAAGCAAACTTAAAGAACTAAAGATTAATATTTAAGTGTTTTTCAATGTCTAGAATCAGAATTCAAGCATGCGAACAGAAACCCCAAAAAAAATATTTTTTTTGTTGACCAGTGAATTACTTGGTCTTTAAATGGTATACTCCAACAAGTTTTTAAAATCTCAAAGATTTCCATTAAAGTACACTCCAAGTATTTATTTTCAGGATCTGAAAAGGAGTCAAAGTGCAAAGTGAATGAGTGATTCCGATGAAGTGATGAGCGTGTGCGTTTGGGAGAAGTTCCACAACTGACAAACCTGCAGGAACCTGCACAACATCTTTTTACTATTTGTTTTACAATAGTATGAACTATATAATAAATTTAAAAAGAGCCCGGGATTCCACGGGACTCAAACTATATTCACACTTTTAGAAAAAGATCTCCAAAAAACATGAATATTTTTAAGCCGTACGTTTGCTGCCTTTCCCAGCTCCGCCAAACATAAATTTCATAAATTAAATTAGCAGAAAATATTCAACTTACCTTCAGAAACTACCTGCATTTTTTAGAATTAAAAAACAACACTTGCAAAAAAAGTTACACGGATTTGAACAAGCTCGATATTTCAGTAACGAAAAAATACTATGTATTATGCCTGGTGGAAAACTTTGACATGTCATTTATAACAAATTTATTCTTTAGGTTTTCAAAAATTGTTTAAATAAAAATTTGAAAAAATATTATAATCCACGTGCAAAATTAGGTCTTGCTAAAAGTTATCTGAATTTAAATAATCAAAACTATTTTGCTTCAAGTAACAAACAATAAATAACTATTTCTCATTTAATTTTCAAAAAATTGAAATAGCTTATTAAATTAACTATTCTATGATACGTCTACTAACTTTTCTGAAAACACTGTGAAGCTACCTACATAGTATGTACATAGGAGAAACTGAGAGGACGGCAAGGATCAACGAACACATCCAGCCTGTTCAAAACTCATGTAGTAGACTTTTATACATATGTAGTTTACTCAATTTACCAACATAAGGCAAAGAACACAAATAAATTAGTTTTAATATTTTAATTAAAATATAAAACTTACAGTGATCTAAACAATTGCTAACTAACAATAATTACCCATCATCATTAAGATTAATTGACGAACCTCATGCAAAACCGAATAAATCCACCCTTAGTAGTTTTTGGGAAAATTCTTTTCACAAGCTAAACATGAGCTTATAAAAAATTTACTCAAATTTTTGCTTTCTGGAGAATAAAATATAGAAGTTTTGATAAATAAAACAAAATATTTTAGGAAATATTTTGCAAAAGAATAGGATTTATCTGGTTTTGCTCAAAAAGTACTATTTCTATGTACAAAATTAAATAAATTGCATTAAGGTTATTAATATTATTATTATTGAATAATTAAACTTTATCATCGAAAAATCAGTCTTTTATTACTTTATGACATTTATAACAAATATTTTCTTTAGTTTTCAATAAATTAGTTTTAAATAAAATTTAAAAATATTATAATACGTGCAAAATTAGGTCTTGTCTAAAGTTATCTAATTTTGAAATAATCAAAACTATATTGCTTAAGTAACTGAAACAATAAATAACTATTTCTCATTTAATTTTCAAAAAATCGAAATAGCTCATTAAATTAACTATTCTATGATACGTCTACTAACTTTTCTGAAAACACTGTGAAGCTACCTACATAGTATGTACATAGGAGAAACTGAGAGGACGGCAAGGATCAACGAACACATCCAGCCTGTTCACAACTCATGTAGTAGATTTATACATATGTAGTTTACTCAATTTACCAACATAAGGCAAAAAACACAAATAAATTAGTTTTAATATTTTAATTAAAATATAAAACTTACAGTGATCTAAACAATTGCTAACTAACAATAATTACCAATCATCATTAAGATTAATTGACGAACCCTCATGCAAAACCGAATAAATCCACCTTAGTAGTTTTGGAAATGAGATTCTTGTTGCACAAGCTAAACGATAGAGCTTATAAAAAATTTACTCAAATTTTTGCTTTCTGAGAATAAAATATAGGAAGTTTTGATAAATAAAACAAAATATTTTAGAAATATTTTGCAAAAGAATATGGATTTATCTGGTTTTGCTCAAAAAGTACTATTTCTAGTACAAAATTAAATAAATTGCATTAAGGTTTATTGACAAAAGGCACAGTATAAATTATTTTCTACAGTTTTCTCAAATTGCTCAGCAGCAAGTTTTCGAAAAGGGTTATTTATTTGTCTGAGATTATTTCGATTAATTTTTTAAATTTGGGTAATTTTAATTAGGTAATTAAAACTGTACATTGGTTTTATTCGGTTTTGGCAGAAATAAAATGAATTAATGTACTGTTTTAAAAATGTTGACTTTAAATGAAAGCTAGCCTAAAATTATATAGAAACGATGTGTTAATAATCTATTTTCAAAAGTGCATTTATTCGGTTTTGCCCTAATTATTAAATAACATAACGGTAAAACTTTGTTTATAAACTTATGCATTTAACTTTAGCCAATAGCATTTTAATACAAAAGCACATAGTAATAAATCAATTTTCTCCTTCTCTAATAAGTTTTTAAATGCAAATCGTTAATTCTAGATTATTAATCTTTGTTGAGTTATTTAAAATGTGGAATTTTAAATTTAAATTTAGTATTATAATTTAGAAAATTTGGAATTTCATAAACTTCATGAATTTAAAAGAATTTGAAATATTAATAACACACATATTTAATACATCAGTAATTTTAATGAAACCTGAACAGGATCGAAACCTAGAATAATTTAGTTACAGGATACCTGTATACTCAGTATACACTATATGATTTCGTTTATGATTTAAACATAAGAAGTTTTTTTATGTTCATACTATGTGATTTTATGATTATAAATGAGTCATTAGCCCAATCATAAGGATAATCATACTCGATTGTAAGATAGCCTTGTTTTTATTTCAATATGCTATTTCTTGTGATTTTCGATAATATCGTTGCTCTACTTTACCGACTGCGATAAATTTTTACAGTTTGACAAATAAAATTTTATTGAGCATTACATAAATATAATAATAGGTAAAAACCAGCCACAATGATGCTATCGCACATTAAGGTTATTACTCTTACTCTTAATAATTACTCTTTTGAGATCAATTTTATCTTAATCTCAAAATTTTATAACAGGTTTGCTTTGTTGAAAATTTATTTTATCATTTGATTTTTTCACAAGCCATCACAAGATGTAAACACAAATAAAACTAATTATACACAAAGCACAAATCATATATCTAAAATCACAACAAAAGTCATAGGGAAAATCATAAGCTAAATCACATTGTGTGGACATTGGTTTTACAGATTTATTCGGTTTTTATTTAAACAAAAAGACTTTATACACTGTTTTTAAAAAATTTCGACCTTAAGACCATTTTACTATAAAATCTATTTGGTTTTTTTTTAAATAAGTATGGCTAATATAAAAATTACAATGTACAACTCATTGTTTTTCTAAAGAGAATTTATTCGGTTTTGCACGAAAGCTGCTCAATTATTATCAAACAACATAGATGAATTTACTTTACTTAATTTATAAATTTGTCATGATTGGAATAGTTTTAATCCCAACATAGAAATCAACCTAACACTTTAATATTTTGTTAGTAATTTATAAACCTAAATAGGAGTTTATTAAAACCATATGAGACATCTAAAATGCTAAAGCCACATGTGCACAAATATATTATTAGACATATAACAACAAAAAACTAAGGTCTGCATATTATTAAATTAAAATAACCCAATAAACATATTTTTATATAACCAACCATGTTAAATATCAATTAAGCATCATACACCCAAATGCGTAATTTGATCTTAGGCTAACATATAAAGGAATTTATTGACCTGCAAACGGTGGTGTAGAAGATTTTATTTTTATCTTGTATAAATAGGTAAAGCATGTGAAAAACAAAAATGCTAACACGGGCGACCTCAGGAGAACTTTTGGCAGACAAAGAACTTCAAAATTTTAGGCTTTTTAGTTTTTGCATATAACTCCTAAACCGTGGATCTTAGCAAAACATTTGTGGTTTAACTAATTAAAGAGCATTAAATTCTGCGTCGAATGAGTACCACAACTTAATAATTTGGTCAAGTGGTATGGTCGAAAACTACGGTCAAAAACGACGATTTTTCTAATTTTGTCAAAACTGAGATTTAGTAATACGTAGTGCGCGTCGGCATCGATCGCGCTGCACTAAATTGTTGTAACTTCTAAACTAATTCATGAAATTGAGCATTCAAAAGCTCAAATGAAAGAAGAAACATGTAGCTATTGGATTATTATATTTTAAAATAAAAATGAATGTATATAAGAGTAGTATATGTATATAATTGGAACATACGGAGATATCCGATAAAATCGCTAAGAGCTATTATTATATATTCTAAAATTTTTTACACTAAATTACTTATTTTTAAGTCCTATTAATAATATATGCTAGTTAGGTAAGTTAAATAAACTTTTTATAAAAGTTATTAACGGTTAACGTTCCTCCAATTTATCGAATTTTTGAGCAAAAAAAAATTTATTTTTTATTTTTGTAAAATAAAAAGGGTTTATTTACTTTTTAACCTAAATCCCCTTAAAGCATCTTAAAGTATACATTTCAAGCTTTAAAAATCGCACTTGTAGAAACCCAATAACGCGATTTAAGCAAGAGTAATATGAAGTTAAAGTTAGGTATACATTTAAGATTTTATTACTTACCCAAAATTTTGAAATTTTGGGAAATATACATCTTCAATACTAAATTTTTGAGATTTTTTTTACTTATTGGATATTTTTATACATTACTTCTAGAGTAATTTATGAAAATTTCAGATCTTTATTTTAAGAATTGTAGAAATGGTAGAGCTCTTAGCGATTTTATCGGATATCTCCGTATGTTCCAACTATATACATTTACTACTTTTTTATACATTCATTTTATATTAGAAAATATAATAGTCCAATAGCTACATGTTTCTTCTTTCATTTGAGCTTTTGAATGCTCAATTTCATTAATTAGTTTAAAAGTTACAACGAATTTAGTGCAACGCGATCGATGCCGGACGCGCACTTACGTATTACTAAATCTCAGTTTTGACAAAATTAGAAAAAACCATCGTTTTTTGGCCGTAGTTTTCGACCATACCACTTGACCAAATTATTAAGTTGTGGTACTTATTCGACGCAGAATTTAACGCTCTTTAATTTGTTAAACCACAAATGTTTTGATAGGATCCACGGTTTAGGAGTTATATGCAAAAACTAAAAAGTCCTAAAATTTTGAAGTTCTTTGCTGCCAAAGTTCTCCGAGGTCGCCGTGTTAGCATTTTTTTTTTTCACATGCTTGTACCTATTTATACAAGTTAAAAATAAAATCTTCTACACCACCGTTTGCAACATACCACCTTATTTCGATTCTCTACTGACTGGGTACTCTACCGATACGCTTGAACATAGAATTTGAAAATACAGTGCCGTAATAATAAAATATTAAATCTGAATAATGTAACTAATTTAACATCGTGTTAAATTATCCTATATTGCAGGTTAATTTTATAAATAATTTTATAATAATTTTATTATTTTTTAGTGTTTCGTGAATTATTGGTGCATTTATTTTACTTAATTATATTATTACTGTCGTTCGAAAATTCATATTTCTAAGGACCGTATAATAACTATAAATGGGCTGAAAGATCTGAAAATATATTCTATTAGAATTAAACATAAATATTAGTTACATAATAGATATAACACCAAGCATTTTGAAACTTAGAAACTTTCCAATTGTTATATATTGGTCGCAGCTTCCATTATAAGTATTAAGATTTTTAATTTTAAATAAATAGTAAACCCAACATAAATGCACTTACTATTTTATCACTTTGAATTCTCCATAATACAATTATAATCATTAAAAAATGAACTAAATATTTTTTTAAATTTCCATTATATTAATATTTAATTTATTAAAATTTTAACTTTGGAAATTTTTAGATGTAAATATATAAATTACAATTTTTCAAATGATAACTGAATAACAAATATTTAAATTAATTACTAAACCTCAAATTATTCTTTGTAAGTACCATAATAATGAAAATCAATTTAATCTTATAAAAAAATATCAAATTTTATTGAATTAAATAAATTTAATTAAAATGTCTGTTTTAAATAAGTCATTCAATGAAAATATCTTTTATTTTTTAAAATAAATTTGTAATTAAATAATTTGAATCAGGTAATTAATATAATATTTATTATAATTAAAATTTATTAATTCTAATAATTTTAAAATTAAATTGATTATTTTGAAATTGATTCAAATATTTAAATTTAAATAGAATGTAAAAGATTGATTAATAAAAAAGCAAAATTTCAAAATGATTAAACCAATTTTAAATCTTTGTTTTTTTGCTTTAAAACTCCCAAATTATTGTTTTAAATTATTTTTGTTTAAAAAATTTAAGATTTATAAATTAATTCTAATTTTAAAAAAATAAAAAAAATTTTAAAAAATATCTAATTAAAACCTTAAAAAAAAAATATAATTTTTAGAATAAAAAATATTGGTCCATCAAAACAAAGGTTTAATACTAATTTAAAATAATTAGGTTATTTTTATAATGATTCTTCAAAATTATTATCTTTATTTAAAATAATAAACTTTTGTAGCTAATTCACTATAATCACAAATAATAAATTTTAAAATTGTTTTTGGAATTTGACTGAATAATCTAGAAAAAAGTAATAAAAGGTTTCACCAAACTAACAGCTAAATTTTACAAATGAAAATCTAACTTACTGGGTATTGTTAATTTAATTGTTGTTATTTGTTCATTTTTGACATACATAGTATATTTTAATATAATATAATGGCAATTATGGTTCGAAAATACACTTTTTCTATAAATAGCTTTACCAAACAAATGTGGTCGGACTTGTAATAAGGCCACAATTTAATTTTGAAAATTGCAATTTTCCAAAAGAAATACTATGTAAGTGTATTATAGCGTAATAAAACGCCAAATATGAAAAATTCTGTTAACGGTACGTTATCGGTTACAAAGTGAGTATTTACAAAACGTTGTTTTCGGGACATTTACCCGAATAACCTTTGAACAAACAGTAATAAGGTTTACCAAAACTAGCCTAATGGTAATTTTACAGAACTGAAAATCTAATTGACTGGGTTAATTTAAATATTAATTGTTAATTTTTCTTTTGTACATACATATATATTTTAATATAATATATGGTAATTTGAATTGGTTTAAAATACACTTTTCATAAAATACTTTTACCAAAAAATTGTGGACTTGTATAAGGCATTAAGTTTGAAAATTCAATTTCCTAAACATTAAGTATTATTCGTATAAAAGCAAATATTGGATTGTGTTCGGACGTGTGCATGCCTGGGTTGACAGTGACTAGTGGTAGATACCAGTCGCTCCCTGAGATCCATCGCGTCAACATCCATACTTTTTCAAGTAGGAGCTACTTGGGGATGTTTAGTAAGTAAAGCGCGTGTCAAAACCGCTCGAAGCGCCCTTAATATTTAATATTAAGAATATTTAATTTAAATATTTAATTAAATATTTAATAAATATTTAATTAAAAATTATTTAAAATTTAATAAATATTTAATTCACTTTTAATAATAATAGATTATTTAAACCGGGAGTCTGGGGTGTGGAACACCTCAGTGCCTCTGCAACGGAGATCTTCAGTTTACTTCTGATAAAAGTAAATACTTGGTATGGGGTTCTGCATGTTCTGCAATGTTTTCATTCCAAAATTTTATGCACTGGAGTGTTCCAGACGATTGAATAGTTTATTTTTACAAATTAAACTGAAGATCTCTGTTGCAGAGGCACTGGAGGTGTTCCACGCCCAGAGATCAGTATTTATTTTATCGAAGTAAATTGAAGATCTTCCGTTGCAGAGGCACTGAAGGATGTTCCACGTGAAGTACTTTGTACTTCACATGAGATGTCATGTACTTCATAAATGTGTAAAAAACTTCACCAGCGGTTAACCTCGATTTTACCTGCTAGTTCTATACTATTAGTTGAGCAAATCACTCACACGTACTCATTCATAATTTACAGGGCTATGTAGAGAGGTCTGAGAGCTGAAATTTGGTGGGTATGGGGAACGACGGGATTGAACGGGAAAATTGTCAATTTAAAATTGACAGGAGGGGTCAAACGGACAAAAAAATATAGAATTCCAACTAGTAGGCCGAAATTTGGTAGGCAGGTTGGGGCGAGGGCCTATAGGGAAAAACCGATTTTACTTTTTCTCAATTTTTTCTCGGGCGCCCTTTACAACACTTCCGCTTTCTATTTTGTTTTTTTCGCTACTCCTTCCCAGTTTTCGATGATTTGATGAAATTTGTGAGGAATGTAGGAGCCAAAACGGAAAGATTTTGAACAAATTTTGAATTTTGTTCCGTTTTATTTTAGAGCGCTGCGAGGTTTCTTTAAAACGCTGTCCTCCTTTGAAGCCCGATCTCTGCGTTTTTGGAATCGATTTGTTCCCCTAGATTTTAGATTTGCATTTTTACAAAAAAAATGGTACGTCGGCATCGAAAATATCTTTTTGTCTCTCAGATTTAATTACTGCGCGCCGCACTGTTTTTACGTGGCTCTGCATTTGAGTTTAATCGATTTGCACACCGTCAATTTGCATAACCAATTTAGCAGAATTGCGATATACATTTTCAATAACATCAAACGTCAGATTATATTTTATCGAATTAAATTGACAGTCGATATTTAAATTTAGTTTTGTATGAGAATGAGAGAGACGGAACGTCTTTTTAACGTTTACGGTTTATCGAATATTTTTGATTGTTTTTTTGAAATTAAACGTACACTCTTATAAAATTATATTGGAATTAGAAAAAAATGCATATTTTTTTATGACAGAAATTGTTAAATTTTTTTTCAAACCTGTTAGCATGTCAAATCACTGTTATAAAAGTAAATTTAAAGACGACAGATGATATTACAACAACTAAAATACACAACGTTTGGAAACTCGATATTTTGATACTTTTTCGAAATTAAACTTAAATGATTTTAAAAAAATTAAAAATAAAATTTTAATTGAATTTTTTTAATTGCTCCAAAGTCAAATTTTGGCGCTGATATTTTTTAAAGAAAAATTGTTGATGACAGGAGTTATTGAATTTTTTCTCAAATCTTGACGCCATTTCAGATTTTTTTTATAAAAAAATTACATTGTAAACTGTTCCAGTTTGATAGGATAATAAATGGATCCGATTGATCCCGGATCAAAATTTTATTTTTCACAAGAAAATCGTAAAGGGAAATTTTTAAAAATAACTTTGTAAGCATCTCACGTCTTCCCAGATCGATTTATGAAAAGCAGCACATAAAAAAATACATACATTTGGGGATTCCATGAGGGCTATCCGCTTTTGTTTTGAAATTGAAATTTTGTTAGTAAATTATGCATGCTAAGGCATTCAGGAGGATTTTCAAAATTTTGATCAAAATCCGTACTTTCTTCTCAATATTTTAACATATTTATTAGAAAAAATTATCTTATTTGAACAGGATGACGTAAGTTATTGGCAGAGTAAAAATAATTTCCAAAAAAAGTATTTGCCTTTTCCATTAGGTTAATAAATTGTATTTAAGAGAATACAATCCGAAAAATCTGTAAAAATGCATTTAAATCAAGTTTACAAATAGAACTTTTCTGATAAATCTAATTTCTTTCTACATTTACTGTACATAGGCTAAAAATTTTAGTATTCAAAATTTAAAAAGTGTCTAAATTTTGAATTGAAAATAATATTTTTGGGTAGAATTTGAGAATAACAGGGTTATTTTAAGCGAATTGGAATGGCTTAAATTCTGAAAAATGACCATACAGTTTTTATTAACGAAATTAATTTGGTAAAAAATCATATTTAATTCCTAAATTTTACAAACGTTTAACCATTACATTGGAATTTATTAAAAATTTTGTAGAAAATTAAAAATAACATGACCAATTAGTTACTGAATTCCAGAGATGTCATTACGTGTCGAAAAATTTGCCATTGCGTTTGAGAGATTAAAAAAAATATTGCATTATTTAAAAGTAAATCACACGTCACATCAATTTCGTATTTAGTGTTAATTTCCAATACTACATTACGTTTTATTACAATAAAATTTCTTTGAAATAAAACCACTAATACAAACCAAAGACAAGTTAAAAAGTAATACGTCAAGAAAAATCGCGCCGAGGGCGCGAGCCGACCGCTTATACTTTTCATTGATTTTAAAGTATTGTAAAAATTAAATATTGAAGTAACGTTTAAATTCATTGTTGGTTTTAAATAGACAAAAAAATTCATCGATAGTTTAAATTGCAACAAAAAATTTGAAGCTAAAAGTTTTAATTCCGTGTATTAAATTTTTTCTTATTAAAACGATGCACAATTAAATTTTTGTAATAAAAAGTAAAACGCACGCATAAAAAAATTACATGATTAACACTTTTTGTAAGTCAAATTGCTTTATAAAAATGACTGAACGAAGTAATATTTCAATTTTGGATGTGCTTCTTTTAGGTGAAAATAATATTACACAAACTTATACACTTAGTGAAAATTACAACTGTAAAAAAAATTAGTGACCTGCTTAGGTTTTTCTCATGAGATTATTTGATAAGTAACAGGTGAGCGAATTCAGAAAATGTTTGTATTTTATGTTAAATACAAATCTGGAACAAAATTTGTAATTCTAGATTTGTATTTGAATATTTGGCATCTGGAAATTATAGAAGATTCCGATATTGATGATTTTTCCTGCAACCAAGCTTGGAGATCGAAAGAAGTTTAAATTTTATTTAAAAGTGGCGACCTAGAATTATCTGACCAGAGAAGATAGTCATAATATTAATAAAAATTTTGTTATACTAAATCTCAGTTTTTTCGTAGTCTAAAACACCATTATCAACCGCAACCAATAATAATTAATTCATTATCGTATTGTTACACCCAAAAAATTTGTTATTACCGTAGAAGTTGATAAAAAAATGTAACAAATATACTACTGTGTAAAAATAAAAATTTAATTATTTTGATACGGATTCGCTATAGCTTATATAAATAATAAATAAAATTTACCTCAACCTTGCAAGATAACATTGCATTTTACAAATAATATTTATATCACGGGTAATAAGGAATAAATGTAAAACTACACCTATACAGGGCTTTAAAAAATAAGATATAAAAAATTGTGAATTCAATTGTGAATTTGTAAATACAAATTTTGACATTTAATAATAAGATAACCAGTAAAATAATAAAAAAAATTCATCTCGGTTAAAAAATACATTCATCACAAATCTGGATACATTTGACGAGTACCCTATAGAGCAAAATATAAGTAAACATCTATATAATACACTAAAAATAAATGTGAAACATTACTAACAATTGTTAAATTCAATTTAAAATTTCATTACAATTTGTAATAATTGCTAATTTAATACTTACAATAATATCTTTATAAAATAAAAATTTGTTTTCTAGCAATATGATGTTGGTCATTATAAAATGAAATTAATTTATATTGTAAATGTAACTAATTAAAGTGTCAAACATGCAACACTGACTTACCTGTTTCTTAATCATATTTTTACATTGTTTTATAACATTTTCATCCTTTGAATTTGCAAAATTTAACAGTTCATCTAAAAGTTCTAGTTTTTCAAATAATTTTAACAATTCGAATCGATTCCAAAATGCCAAATCAGTGCAAATTATCACTAAAAATTAAAGTGTATTTTAATGCTTAAATTATACATAAAACAATAAATTACATGATATGCATACTTATTTCAAAAATAATTGTAATAAATTTTTAAAACTTTTAAAATATCTTACTTGTACATTTTCCAATCTCGATCATAGCAGAAAAGATAAACTTGTTAAAATTAGCACAATATTCCTTTAGAATTTGTGCAATGATAAAAAGCGGATAAATTGTTATTATAAATAATAAGCAAATTGAGTACACTTTCCAAAAACCATTTTCATTTGGCAAAAACTCAAAAATATGTAGTAAAAACTTGTGATTATCAAAACAATCAAATCTTAAATAACTGTTAGATTTTCTTCATGTTAGATTCGGCTTTAATTTTGTAAGTTAAACTTTTGTAAAAATACGCGATTACTTGTCACAAGAGTAAGTACAATTAACTACTGTTCGTTGTTTCCTGGCGAACTGAACACTGCGCTTATACAGTCATACAAGGGCTATGCATAATTAAATTATATTTTACTTATGCATCAAATACGAGGGTAGTGCAATGATGCTACTAATCACAAATTATATTATGAAAACTTTGTTTACATTATAATTGCAAATAAATTTTTTTTATAGATAATAGGGAAGATGCATAAAAATTTTTTTATAGCGTAATTAGATCAAAAATATCTAAAGATACTGATTAATACTATTTATTTTATTTATTTTTGTTTAGACAATAATTAAAATTTTTTTTAAAAATCTATCAATTTGAATAGAAGGAAACGACCGCGAAAGTCGCTATTTGCTAGTGACGTCACACGGCTTATAACCGTAGTAACTTAAAACGCGGCTAGTTTTGTGCAGTTTTGTGCTGAAAGTTGAAGTTTGTTAGTGTTTAAAGCTGTTATTATCATAGAAACCAACAACAAAACTAGCTATAAGTATTGCATTGTTCCGAAATGTAAGAAATGTAAACGCATTTTAGAGCCACATGACGTCAAACCAATGGCGATGCGTTTATGGTCACATGATTTATTTTAAATTATTACTGAATTTTAAATTGATTATTTATAACAAAATACAATAAATAGAAGTTATTTTTACTGATTTGATATTTAAGATATTGGATTAATCGGAAAATATGTTTTACTAAATTTTATTATTATGCATGTTCCTATTACCTATAAACTATACATTATTACTGCTATTATTATGCTGCGAACTCATTGCATCATAATATGTTCAAATTATACTTACACAATCATTTTACACGTACGAGTATTAATACATACATTTTAAACTACCCAGGTAAAATATTTTCTGTTTTTATACAAGAATTTTACTGTACTACTAGTTGAAAAATTTATAATAGCTTGATAATAATAGCATGCATTTCAACTTTTCTCTTACTTAAAAATGGATTCTAAAAGTTGAACATTTAAATTATTTAATTGTCCATCGATCAAAATTGATTTTCAAATTAAGCTATTATAATTTTAAACTTAATTTAATTTAAATGCAATAAAAAACTAGGGTGTGATCATGGTCGTGACTTTATCATTCTTTTATTACATATTAAAAATAAAATTATTTTTATGATAAAAAATTATCATTAAAATGAAAAATTAATTAGCTGTACCAAATTTGGTTTTGAAATTCTATTAGTTTTGAAATATTAAACAAATTTAAAATGAACACTCAATGTAAGTATTATACAGGGTGAATGATACCACCCGAATCAGTAATATTTTTTCAACGGTTAGTCGTAGAGAGTTGGGGAAAAAATTTATATTAAAACCATAATAAAGAATTGAATAATGGTATCAGTATTTCTCAGAAAGATCTGCATCCGAGTAGTTTGCTTCAAAATGTCCAGAAGTCCTGAATTTTAAGTAGCACCATAAGTCGAAAGTTATATTTTTTAAAAGATAAGCAAGTTTTGTAGGAAAAATTATTTTATTACTGCCACTCTGTTTTAAGTAACATTTGTTTGAAGTTATGCCATTTTTAAGACAATCGACAATGAATATATAAATATTTCTGGATAAAGCTACGTTGCAAAAATCGCTTTATTATACAATATTATTTTAAGTTCACAAACTTCTTATCTACAAGCAACTTCACTAACTAGCATCTAGCAATATGAATGCTTTTACTTATTCACGAACAATCATTGCTATGACTTTTTTTGGTGTTTAGCAAGTTTGCTAATAGATATTATTACAGACACGGCAACGTCGCATTTCGTCGGCGTAACGAATCAACAAAACAAATAATTTTAGGTTATTACAATTTTACTTTGATTTTCTTAAAAAATTTGTGTTGAAGTAATCAAAATATGTACCTAATTTATTCAGTTTTAAAAGCACTTTAAAAATTGTACTACTACCAAGATAAGTAAACAATATCATATTTTGATGATAATCTTACAATAATTGATTTTCTGAAGTAGGAGGAACTCCTTGGGTAAGTATCATTTAAGGAACACCATTATTCTCCAACTGTTTGCTGTTACAACTGTGTTCGGTTTACTTAAAAACATAACTCTGTCTGTGCTGTCGCACAGTTGGGTAAAAATACTGCTTAGTTTGAATTAAAAAATAAAGAAACGTGATTTTTAAACTATTACCAACAGCAATATTGCTCCAGGTAATTATATTTTTAGGTTTTCTTATAAAATTCTTATACTTTCACAATTTTAGAATAGGCATCCAAACTTGCAATGCAACGACACAAATTCAACACAATAAGTTTTTCGCTTTGCTAGACTTATTAAGTTAAATAATTATAACAAAAATTCTTGTTTAGACTAGGACAAAAATTTTATGAAAAAATATCTCTTAGAAAAGTGTCTTCTATTACCACCTTAGAGGTTCTCCGTGGTCACGGGGATACCCTGTATATCTGCAAAATAGTTTTTATAAAAAATTAATTTATTGCGTGTAGCGCAAGCATACAGCAGTGTAGCGTAAAGCATACACCGGCCGACTTTAAAGCGGTAGACCATGGTTCGATTCCTAGTCGAGTCGGTTACACTGCTGTGATCAAAGGTCCGATATCAATCTTTGGACTGTGGGGAAGGCAACGGAAACCATCCCATTAATTATATTCCTATTAAAGTCAGCTTGGCTTCGGCTAAGCTGATCGCCTATACAATGAAGTGCATGGCATTTGAAGAAGAAGAATAAGAGTAGTTCCATAATTTCAATTATGATATTTGCAGGCATCGCGAAAAGGACATCTTGGTACAATGTAAATACGATGTTTTTATTATTTAGGTACAATTTAGAACATATTATATAAAATATGTGCTTTAACGTAACAGTTATTAGCACTAAATAACACGAATGGGTAACAATAACAAATTGAGTAATACATTAATAATGTTAGGGAATAATAATATGATTAAGTTTTTCTTAGTAGGCCAGATGATTTTAGGAATTTCAATAATTTTTTGAAATTAGTTTTGTTATTTGCCAGAATCTCTTCGAATTTGTCAAGTAGTCCAGCGAAACGTCGTGCTGATGAAAAGATGATTTCAATTGTATTTCTTACCCGAGTTGATACTTTTTTATAAAATTTTCAAAATAATAGGTATGTATTTTAGATGTTTTATATTACTTGCTTTTAATTATTAATTTTTTTTGTAATAATTGCAAATGTGGTTTATAATATTTATTGCGTAGAAAAAGTATAAATTAATAATTAATAAAGTTTGTCATAAATTTATTTTTAGAAAATGGAAGATTTTAGGATAAAAAACAAGAAAATACATATTTTTGAAGATTGCTTCTATTGAAACGTTTCAAATGATTATAGATATTTTTTAGTTTTGTGTATTTTTATATTTTAGAAACCAAGGAACAAAAAACTGGTAACTTTTAAAAGAAATTATTATGTTAACGATTTTATTGTTTTTTTGAATTTGTAAAATTGTAAAATAAATTATTTACTATTTTTAATTTAAGTTCAACAATATCTATTCTATCAGTTTCTTTTAAACTTCAGATGTGATTTTAATTAATATTTTATGTTGTAAAAATGTAGTTAGTTTGCATATGATTTTATTTATTGTTTTGTATATTAATGTAAAAACCTATTTTTATATAATCTTGTATATGTATGTGAATTTTGTGAATTAATTTTATTTAAATAATAAATGTGTTTATTAAAAATTATGACATTCTATTTTTCAATGGTAAATATAAAATTAGTGAATAAGCTTCACAATTTTGTTGTGAAATTGGAAAAGTTGATTAATCTTCTGTGTAATGGTGTAGTTAAAATTACCTAATTTTGTTCTAACAATAACATAATTTTATTTCTGAAAAGAGCATAACCTGTGTACTCAAAAGTAATTATTTGTGCATATTTAACCGTAATTTTGGGATAATTTTATATACAAAATTGGTAGGTACCTGAACTTGCATAATTGGGTTGTTTACTTTTTGCTTAATAATGGGTTTAGAAATAATGTACAATTGTGTGCAGTTTTAATATATTTTTGCTGTGCCGAATAAATCCACCTGTAGTAGTTTCCGGAAATAATTATTTTTGCACAAGCTAAAAGAAGTGATATAAAAGAAGTGAAATATGTAGTAAAAACTTGTGATAATAAAAGCAATCGAATGTTAAATAATTGTTAAATTTTTTCATTGTAAGCTTTAATTTTGTAAGTTAAACTTTCGAAAACTACGCGATTTCTTGTCACAAGAGTAGAATTAACTATTGTTCGTTGTTTGCTGTCGACCTAAACACTGCGCTCTTATTCACTTTTCAAGTCATTTTATATGAAATCATAAAGTATGTATTAATAATGTGTAAATCAATTTTGGTTTCATGGTCTTAGTACGAAGTAACGAGGATTATACATAATTAAATTAGATTTTACTTATATGCATCGAATACGAGGGTAGTGCAATGATGCTACTAATAACAAATTATATTATGAAAACTTTGCAGTATAATCGTAAATAAAATTTATTTTCTTGTTAATTATCTATAAACCAACGTTATTAGTGGAATTAATATGCTGTTACCATTGCATTGCATCATATGTTCAAATTGTAGTTACACAAATATTTTATACGCATTAAAACTTTTTAAAGCAACCTGGTAAAATATTTCCTGTTTTTGTGCTAATATAATATTACTGTACAACTAGTTGATGAATTTATTATAGTTTGATAATAATAGGATGCATTTTAACTTTTCTCTAACTTGAAAATGAATTCAAAAAGTTGTACATTTTAAATTATTAAACCGTCCATCGATCAAAATTGATTTTAAAATTAAGCTATGATAATATAAAATTTAATACAGTTTTAAATGCAATAAAAATATCAGATGTGATAATGTTCATGACTTTATCATTATTTTACTGAATATTAAAAAATATTAAAAAATAATTGGAAAATTACTGCAAGATAACTATGCGCATAAAAAATAAAATTTACGGATGGTCCACAAATTGGGTTAAAACAGCTTATAAATTAAGCAATTTGCAATTTTCTCATTGGCTCTTTTGAACTGTAACCCGCCCACCAAAATTAAAATAGGTTGTGGCAACAATAAAGATACTATAATCTCGGTTTTACAACGAATTATGAAAGATGAGAAAAAGATGAAAAAATAGCAAACAAAAATTATAATGGTAGAATAATGGTGGTTGTGGAAATTATAATTATTTTTGCTATTTTTTCATTCGACGATATTGCTGAATGCGCCTGTGCTTTTTGAATGTTTACGTTGGTGGTGTGTTGTGAAAAGGTGTCTACTTGTTAGATTTTTATTAGTCTATCATCTCAACTATATTTTCTTTTCAAATTATAATTCAGATCGACTTGTTTTGTCCTTTTTGCATTTCTAAAAATTTCCAAAATTATTTTAAAATTTTTAAATTTTTAATTAATTTTCTAATTTCTCCAAATTCAAATTTTGGCGCTGCTATCTATTTTGTCTTTTATTTTTATTTTATTCCAATTTTGGCAGGAAACATGCTAATTTTACATATTCTTAGTGCGAAAACATTGATTCTCACATTAAAGAGCTTGAATTTTCTATTTTCACTTTGGTAAAGCCATTTCTATAAGAAAAAGTGTACTTTCGAGTCATGGTTAGTTGACTTTTGCCAAAAATGGTTAAAAAATTCTTTTTGGATTTTGATAAAAGCAATTCTTTTTAATTTATAAAATAGAAGATTTTTGGATTAGAATTTTGGATAGTTAATCGTGGTTTGATTCTCTGATTTCCACTACAAATTTTATAAATTTAAAACGGATCGGAATTGATGTTTTCTAAAAAATGAATTTAAAATGGAACTGAACTAGTTTTATAAAATAAATTTAAAACCTCCAATTTATCGGTTAAAAACAATAAAATTTTTAAAAATTCAGGCTTCATATTTGGCCAAAAGAAGCCTAAAGAATCCTTAAACAAATCCAAAGGGTCCAGCCACCTGATTTGACTCAGAATGCTCTATATACAAAAAAAATTGATAGGAAAAATTAATAGAATTATTATCAAGTGACCAACCACCAGGAGTTTCGGATCAAAATTCGGACGAGATTGTTAGTTAAAACTTTTCGAACATCTTTAGGAGTACATTTAGAAACTACTTCTATTTTCTAAAGTTGAATTGACTACGAATAAGTAGTCGCAGGTTCAAAATCCATACGCGCCTGTTGTCTAAAGTAAAACAGAAGTAATCCACCTCGTAAAACGGATTGTGAAGACTTCCAGAATGAAAGTGGTTATATTCCGACAGGAATGGAAAGCCGCTGATGATGATGATATGTATGTAATTTTGAAAAAATAAAAGTAATAGTATGATAATAGAGACCGTCATTGGCTTGGTTGTTAGCGCGATTAACTGCTAATGTAAGACGCCCCAATTCAAATAACAAGTTCAAACTATCTTCGTTGCTTTCCACTAATGTTGAAAAACAAATCTAAATCCAAAATACAGTTAGGCTTCCCGAAGAGGAAAACAAACAACCAACGTAAGCTAAGTAAGCTACTCTGCAAGTATTATAAACGCTCGTCGACGTAGTGAAACAATCGGCACAAAAATAAATGCAAACTGCCAGCAGAATTGCATCAGTGAATAATTAACATTGTACATCTTTAAAGTTTTTAAACTCACACAGTTCAGCACAGAGAAATCGCTTTCATTTTGTCAAAAATATTTTTTGTCATCATGATCCCTCTAACTTTGGTAAAAAGCTAAAAAGCGCTCAAAAATCTAATTAACCAAATCAGAAAAAAGAAAAACAAATTACTAGCAGGTTTCAACAAGGACGTTAGCACCAACCATGGAGTCTTTTATACGGACAGATAATCTAGCAGTACACATTACTAACAAAATGTCTATGGAATCATATTAAAGATACATCCGTCAATATAACCATGGTCCACGCATCCTCCACAAAAAGACGGCTAACATCAATCGTTCCAAGTACTCCGATATCTAAATTTGACGCACCCCTTAACATCTCGTGGTGGACTTTCACCACCTGCGACTGTTCAGAATCGAATCACGCCATTCACAAGTGGGGTCAAAAAAATCATGTTGGAATAAGAATAATTCATCATATCACTGAGCGTTTCGAATTGGCGCCCATATGAGAATCAACAAGTATAAAAAAACAGATAGGTACATAAAAATATAAGCAAAATGAAGCAATTCAAATTTTAATAAAATTATTCATACGGCACATTCAAACAAGTCGTGCAAACGTAAATCATCAATCGGAACCAACTGGTACAAAATTTTAATCTGCGCAAAGTTACTAAATAATTAAAAGTAAAATCCTATTAATCCCAGGTGGTGAAATGGATGAGGTAAAATAAAATTAAACTGAACGGCATAAGCATAACGTATAAAATTATATCCAATCGATCCACTCGCGATATCAAAGATTACAACATACAAAAACATCAAAATACGAATTTAAATTAACAACTTTGTAAAGGTTGTACTTTAAACGATGGAAATGGAAGCACATTGAAGCTCAAACGATAATCAAACGTTTGACACTAACATCAGTAAAAAATTCGCGATAGGGGGGAGGGCGAAATGTCCTACAGCAGAGTTAAAATTGTTTTAGTTATAGGTCTTTTGTAACAAGATTGCAGTAAAAATTGTCGGAGCGCTTCCGACACGACGCGAAGGAAGATTAACATATGAAAACGTTAAATATTTAAGGCGAATGTCCACTTGTAAATCTTGCTAAACACATTATGAGAAACCGAAAGGAAACTTAAATTTTTTATTTAACTTTTAAAATATCAACGAAATGCGTGATTTGCAATAAAATCGGAAAAATTGAAGGTTTTCTTTCGTTAATTATCGGTTTGTGAAATGACAATCGCAAATAAAATTTTAACAGTGTAAACTTTTATACATTTTAAGTAATTACATTTCAATGTCATATTTTTGCACAAATATTTGTACAAAATGCCAAATAAATAGAAATGACCGCTAAAAATTAATAGTATATTATACACCTGGATTGCGAAGCTGGGTGTTATAACGCTAGCGCCAAGATTAAATCACGAGGTGCGGAGCACAGAGATTTATAGCGCGTAGTGTATATAACAATTTTTCCACTACTAGGTTTATTAACTCTTCTAAATATTAATAAATAAAACGTTAAATTATTTATTTCGAATTATAAAACAAATGACAGTTTTTGTTTTAATGTTGACACTTTCTCGAAAATTTTAAATATTTTGACATAAAGACGGTCAAACGTCATAAAATTCAAATATAACCAAAATTTTGAATATTAAATGATCCTTATTTAAAGATCAATTTTAATGGTTTATAAACTATTTTTTTATGTTAATTCGTTTTATACATAAATTTTCCGTTGTGAAGTTTTCAAAAATGCACATTTGTTCATTAAGTGACAGAAGGCGTACTGACTTAGTCAACACCTACGTCAAAATTATAACCTATACGGCTAGTAGTGGAAAATGAGGGAAAATGTATTTCAATTATAAATTATTATACAAACAACAATAAATTGCATGTTATCTATGCATCTTTATATTAAAAATAATTGTATTAAATTTTGAAAATTGCGAAAATATCTTACCTGAACAATATCCAAACTCGATCATAGCAAAAAGATAAATTATCATAATAATCTTTTAAAATTGTGGAATGACCGCAAGCTGATAAATTGTTATTATAAATATTAAACAAATTGAGTTCACTTTATAAAGAACATTTTCACTTGGTACCAACCCAAAACAACGCAATAAAAACTTTTGATTGTCAAAACAATCGGATGTTAAATTGTTACATTTTTTCATGTTAGTTTTTGCTTTAAAGACGAATTAACACATAATTACAAAATTAATTTGGAACTTAAACTTTTGTAAAAACACGCGATTTCTTGTCACACGAGTACAATTAACTACTGTTCGTTGTTTGATGGCGAACTGAATACTGCGCTCTTATTCACTTTCCAAGTCATTTTACTTGAATCAACTAATTATCACCTGCATTAATAATGTGTCAATTGATTCCGGTTTCATGAACTTAGCACGAAGCAATAAGGATTCTACATAATTGAATTAGATTTTACTTATGCATCGAATACGAGGGTAGTGCAATGATGCAACTAACAACAAATTATTTTATAAAACTTTGTTTTGAGTATAATCGTATATAAATTTTATTTTCTTGTTAATTATCTATAAACCAACACTATTGTGCTATTAATATGGTGCTGCCGCATTACATCATATGTTTAAATTGTATTTACACAAAATTGTTTATTCATATTAATACTTTTTAAACCACCCAGGTAATATTTTCGGTTTTAATGTTATAATTCTACTGTATAATTAGTTGGTAAATTTATTATAGCTTGATAATAATAGGATGCATTTCAACATTTCTCCTACTTAAAATGGATTCTAGAACTTGCACTTTTTAAATTATTAAATGTTCCATCGATCAAAATTGATTTTGAAATTATCATATTATAATTTTGAATTCAGTTCAATCTTAAATGCAAACAAAAATTAAATGTGACCATGCAAAAGAAAAAATTATCAATCAACTAATTTGAACTAAAACCTAATCAGTTCTAAGTATGAATATAGACACGAGATACCACACTTACATTTAAAATTCATATTAATTTTTAAAATATTAAATAAAAAAATTATAAACAAAATGCGATAGTTCCTATGAACCACTTTAATACGTATTGATACTGTACGTTAACCACTTCCAAGCTTAGAATTATGCTAAAATTTTGAAATTGTTTCCAAACTAGAAAAAGAAAGTGATTAATAGCTGATTTAGTGTTGTTCATACAAGCAACAAGTGGTAGCAACAATTTGTTGCTTTGCTCTAACGAATATTGTGGAGTTTTGAGGCCTCACAATCGAGGACGAGTTGTGATCCCTTTCTGGAACCATAACTTATTTCTTCCTCAGCCTGCGTCTAGCAATAAACCTATCTGATTCCCCTAAACCTCTCTGTAGAGGATTGATTTGGTTCTCCTGAGAAGTTCTGGCAGTTACGAAATTACTGGTATTTGAATTTTGCGTTATCTCCACGTGCTACTATTTAACTTTTATTCCATCTTATAAGTTTAAATTTAAGTTTTTAAATAATGTAAAAATAATTGTAAAATTACTCTTTGTATGTTATTAATAAAGGTAACAAATAAATAAAAATGCAAATTTTTTATTTTTAGTTTGGTAATTCTGCATTCAGTATCCATGTAAGTAATGGATTTACTACAACATTGTATTGAAATGTTTTAACATACACATAAACATTATTTTTATACAGACATAACGGTTATCAACATGCCCAGAACGTCAATAGTTGATCTTGATATTTTGAAAATCGTTATGACAGAAAATAAGGAAACTATTTTTGATTCAAATTTAAACAAGCTGCATGGTCCATTACATGAATGCTGGACTAAAATTGCTAAACAATTTTCGGCGATTAATGGAAAGTATATTTACACTCGCGTTATCTTAAACAGATTAGGTTTGTTGGACCACTTAAATTTAAATATTTTTCCGAAATCTTCTAAAGAATCGTTTTCATCAAATTCAAGTAATTCGGTGGAAAGTGGCAAAGCCTTGCAACCTAGCAATATACTTACAGCTCAACAAATAAAAAATATACCTAAAGTTCATCTGTGAAATTAAATATTCCACTAAAGCAAATTCCTCTACAAGTGGCGATTAACAACAAGGATTATTGCTGTCAAGGAGTTATTAGTTTTATACCTCCAAAGCAGAAGCAGAATATGAATGCGATTGGGCACTACGTTTCTTATTGTTGGCGTTTCAGCTCGGGTAAATGGGAACGTTATGATGACTTACAAAATCGTCCCAAGGTAGTGACGCAGTCAGTTATCGCTACTAATGGGTGATTTTTAATATAATATACTGTATAAAAGTTTGCATTTATATATTGCTAATTACATATTTTGTAGGTATTTTAAAAGTTATTCCGTTCGTGAACAAACTAAGACTAAGAACTACAACTTTCAACTAACTGCATTTGCAAAAATACGCAAGTTTATTGACGTCAACTCAAAATAACGTGTACAGCATTTTTCAGAGTTAATTGCCACTTAACTTCCTTTTTATGAGTACTATGTACCTGTCCCATCAGCTAATACTTTCACTACAGTTCAATGCATTCACTTAAGGCATGTTTCTCACTTCACATATTAATTATTTACATTAAAATAAATATAATTACTACATTTGAACTTATACTACAAATTTATACGTTATGCTCATGCCGGCCGGATTAATTTTATTTTACCTCGTCCATTTTACCACCTGGGAATTAATAGGTTTTTACTTTTAACTTTTTAGCGGATTTCGACGAATTAATATTTTGTACCCGTTGGTTTCAATTAATGATTTACGTTTGCACGACTTGTCCTAACACGCCGGATAAATAATTTTATAAAATTTGGGATTGCCTCATTTTGCTTGTATTTATTTATGTATCCGTTTTATTTTTTCAAATTTGTCAATTCAAAACGCTCACTAATATGGTAGATTATTCTTATTCCAACATGTTTTTTTGACGCCACATGCAGGCGGTGAAAGTCCACTACGAGATGTTAAGGAGTGCATCAATTTTAGATGTCGGAGTATTTCGACATCCACCCCAAAGTTTTCGCAAATAACTCCGCGACGGTTGTGGTTCAAACGATGAAAATAGAAGCTCATTAAAGCTTAAACAAATCTCAAACGTTTAAGACCAATTTTACCAAAAAATTCGCAATGGGGGAGGGGCGACGAAATGTACCTATAATATTAAATATTATCATTATCGAGACGGTCATTGGTCTAGTTGTTAATGCGATTAACTGCGAACGTTAAGTTTTGAGCCTAGGAAAAAGCACACTTTGTAAGGCCGTCTTTGTGCTTCGGAAGGTACGTAAAGACGGTGGCCCTCTCACAAGGTGCTAGCAACATCTTTAAGGTAATAAATGTTGGAGTCCTTTCTTGAGGGAATCGTACAACGTTGCAAGAAGTACTAAACCGAATTTATAATATAATAATCATTATCGATGTTAATCGATAATTTTTTTAGCATCCTAAGCCGAATTTTTAGATTTTAACAATTAATTTTTAGGTTACCTTTACTGGGTTAAACTCACGAAATTTAATTTCTGAAGTAAAAACAATTAAATAATGCGATAAATTCAAATATTCGTTTTTGTTTTAATTCTTCCATTAAATTTTATCTTTAGATTAAATTTTATTAAGAAATTAACTAAAAATGAAAACCCCCTAAAATTTACTTCAAAATTATATATATTATAAACCTCTGAAATTAATATTAGATTAAAATTTTTAAAATTAAAAAGTTAAATAAACAATAAAAGAAATATTATTCGTAAGCTTTCAGTAATGATTACTGCTGTCATCAGACGTTTAATTATAATAGTGCAATTACATGGAAACAAAATATTTGCAGAAATTTGCAGATTTCTCGAGAATGCAAAACGATGCTCGAACATTCAAAATATTCCATAGAATATAATAATTATTTACAAATTAATTACGTCATACATCGCCAACTTGCAAAATGCTGTGCAAGCATCTTTTGAACTGAACAAAGTACGCCTCAAGGAAAGCCATCAATATATAAATATAAAACGTAACGTTTAATAACATTAATTTGTTTCTTCTTCTTCTTCTTCTTTTGTCGACCTAAAACGCCCGCGCATTTACTCGAAACGGTACGCCGACAAAATACATAGTAAGTAGCTATTAAGGTGCGCGTTCACTTGTGTAACGAAACTCGTTGCACGTTGTCGAAACGTACAATTCCAATATAAATTTACTTAGTACTGCCCTGTTGCGCTAAGTACAATTTATTGTTCGGCTCTCAACAACAATAGGCCTGTCTGGCCAGTTGTTAATTGGTTCTGGGAATTTACCCTAACCTCTTTCTGCGAACTTCTTTTTTCCAAAAACCCTAGATTATCTAACAAAGGGATGGCAGCACCAGGCTGTCGAGGAAAGCGATATAAGGGGTGTTTTTTGGAAAAAGAAGGCAGTCTGGTCTTGGCTTTACCTTAAAACTAGTTGTAGCTGTGTGTTGTATCTGTGAGTTGTATCTTGTTACCTGTATCGTCAAACCGTCGGGTTTTACCTTTGTGAAGAGTTTTATCGTGTCTTGCCTTATCGCAACTTTGGAAGAAGACCAAGAACCTTTGGCACGTGTATTTGTTCATAAGAAATATCAGACTAGTACGTTATCGTAAAACGGTGATTGATGAACCATTGTCATTATTTGTCTTAATACCTGAGGGTTATCCTCATTACTGAACACCACTCAAAAAATCATCAAGAAAAACATAAGGACCGCATCCAGTGCAAGGACCAGTAACGGGTGATTGGCGGTAAGCCGTATAGTTTTTGTAAACCAAATTGTCTTTGTAATTTAGTTAATTTAGACTAAGCTATCGTTTGTTACCATTTAATTTTGTTGGGTTTTGTACATATAGTCTTAAATAAACCTCTGTTAAACGTATCGTTGATGGTTTAATAATACTCTTTAGCAATAACCTAGAACATCGCGTGGCTCACGACCTTTGTTGTACATCTCCGTATGCTAGCCGGGGGTACACAGTTTGTTTCACTTGTCCGCACCGCCCGCACCGTCCGCACCGCCCGCACCGGCTAAATCTGCTTTTTAAATCGAGTGCGTCCACTTGTCCGAATCGCATCAACCGAATTAATAGCCATCTTTTACTGCTTGGCGAGACATGTTGTGCGCCGGCGAAAGTAAAGTTGCATATCCTGATGACATCATACTCATCAAAGAATTAACAGCGAAAGTAAATAAAAGTAGCAATTATTAGCTGCTTATTTAAGGAATAAAACCAAAAAGTTTTTGGATACATAGTACCTGATATACTATATCTAAAAAAAATACCATATTTTGGGGAATTTCATACTTTGTTTAATGATCTAGAATTCGTTATTGATTTGCATATTCACAATGTTTTAAATTATACATTTCTTCATAATTTTCACTAATGAAATTAGCAAGTGGTCATCCATGATAAATATAATTTATTTGTATCGCATAAAATGCGATAAGTTGCGTTTGCTATCTTTTCTGACATTGGATATCTTGATGACGTCACGTACTGCTTCAACGCCGTCCGCATTCGTTGCTATATAGGCGGCCGCATTTCCGTCAGCCCGTGGATGAGTATGCGGTCTAATGAACGCATCTCCATTTAAAACAATGTAAAGCAACTGAAAACTTGAGGACGGCGTTGCGGGCGGTGCGGGCGGTGCGGACAAGTGAACGCGCACCTTAATATTATCCATTACCTATTAAAAAAAAACTTCAATAATTTAAACCATTTTACTTTCCCATTCGAGCACTCGAGCCAAAGGAAAGTGTTTTTAATCAAAACGATTCCTCCGCAATATATTTCAAAGACCGGAACTCCCAATGATCCCGCGCAATTTCTTACCCGAAAGAGGGACAACCTTAAGCCCGCGGTTCTATCACTTGACGAACCGAGCAACTTGCGTAGCGACCTGTCACAGCTTGGTGGTCGCGTCTCTGTGTGCACTTTAATTTAAACGTTATTTAACTTTCGCTTGTCCAAATCCTAACGAAATTCGTAAGGAACATCCGCCATCGATGGCATCCAATATTATTGGCAATACATTTTTTTCACTTTTATTTTTTATGCTTTCCGCCGATCTCACGCGCCGAAATAACTTGAAAAGCTTATGCAAACTTTTTCGAAATCTCGCCCCGTCCTTTCGGCAAAACCACCAAAAATCGTTCAGATTTCAATCGGAAATTTTTTGCCGCCCGCTTTCCATTTAATTGCCGCTTTGCGGTGCGTTTGTCGAGAAAAAGTGCAATATACTAAATTGCGTTCCGACCTTCGGAGCACCCGAAGGCGTCGAAAAAATTTCGAAAGTCGGAGCCGTTTGAGAGCGGGGCCGTGGAGGTCGAAATCTGCGAGAATCCTTTGCGAGTCCGTCGCGCGCTCGTTTATCGACGAATGTGCAGTCTAAAAAATAAAACGGAACCGTCTCGCCGTCCCACAGCTTAAAGTCAAGAATAAAATTTTTTGCAGGGGCTCGGCGGAAAGCGTCAAATAGTTTGAAATTTTCGAAATAAGTTTCAAAGGGGTACCCTTGGTTTTTTTTGCCGAAAAAATGTTTTCCGATTTTAAATTTATGGTATGAATATGTTCCCCAAAGCCTCAAATCGCTTTTCGTCGAAATTTTTCTATAAATTTCCTCTCGGTTCGTGCACAAATCGAAATCAAAGTGGGCAAATTTTAAAATCCTCATAATTTTTCCCAAACCCCTTCGGGTCCCACGGCCCGAATCGGATGAGAAAACGTTAAATTTTGCAAGCTCATGTCCGCACAAAAGAAGAACAAACCAAAATCATTAAATAAATTTGAAAACATAATTTTATTTTAAAAGTCTACAATTTTGTACTCGAGTCGAAAGCTACAAGGTTGTTAAACAAATTTATATTGTATTTTACAAAATCGTGTTTCAGTGGGCCCTATTAATTTTAAATAAATTCGACCCAAAGTCGTGCACATTTACCAATATACCAATACCCGGGACCATATTATCTTCCAACTCGAACGGAAACATCCAAATTTCTGGAAACCCAGTAAAGCATACATCCACTTGGAGAAGGAGAGCGTAGAACACAACAATCGACTTGTTTTAAAAATATCTCCCGTTTAATCGTCGCAGGGTTTATATCAAACTTGTGGTTTTGCCAGTCCGAGACCGACTTTTTCCAATCGGCATTATTAAAAATTACGATTTCTCCATAAAATTGTAGTAGATATTAAAGTGAATCGATAGACGCGCCAAAGAGACCGAAATATGCGTGAATCCCATGCACCGGAATTCCACAATTGGCAAAACCGGTGCATCGGTGAAGGTTACGATAAAAGTTGCGAGACCGATAAAATCCCATCGAACAGTAAATTTTCTACATTTCTTCGACAACAGCCTAGAAGCTCTACCGCACGCAAAATTTCGCGAAACAATTTCCACGATTTAAGCAAAAATTTTAAAAACTTCGAGCACACTAAAATTTAAATTTTTCTTCGGTATGTCCATCGTTGGAACATTCCACAACAGTTTCTTGTCGAGTTTCGTTGCCAACGTCAAACGGACATTTTAAAGTAACTTTGTATCAAATAACCCGTCCATATTACCCATATTATGATTTGTGTTTGGTGTATGATTATATTTAATTGTGTTTATACCTTGTGACTGCTTTTGACAAAATCACATGATAAAATAAATTTTAACAAAGCAAACCTGTCATAAAATTTTGAAATTAAAATAAAATGATACCAAAAGAGTAATTACTAAGAAGAAGAGTAATTATCTTAATGTGCTATAGCAACATTGTTCCTGGTTTTATGTATTATGATACTTATGTAATGCACAACAAAATTTTATCTGTCAAGCTCTAAAATTTATCGCAAGCGGTTAAGTAGAACAACGATATTATCAAAATCACAAGAAATATCATATTCAAATAAAAATAAGGCTATCTCACAATCGCGTATGATTTTCCTTATGATTGGCCTTTTGACTTATTTATTATTATAAAATCCCATAGTATGAACCTAAAAAAATGCTTATGTTTAAATTATAAGCAAAATCATAGTGTACACTACGCTTAATTAAGTATACAAGTATGCTGTATCTAAATTACTCTAGGTTTTGATCCTGATTAGGCTTCATGAAATTACTGATGTATTAAATATTATGTGTGTACTATTTAGGTCTTATTAAATTTTCAAATTCTTTAAATTTATGTAGTTTATGAAATTCCAAATATTCTAAGTTAGATCACTAAATTTAAATTTAAAATTCCACATTTTAAGTAACTAAACCGAGGGTCAACCGCTAGAGGAAATCGTGTACAATTAACTTCACACTTAACGTAATTCATGATAATTCTGCATACTTCTTCGTACTTCATATAATTCAGCAGTAATTCACGGATTCCAAAATTTGAGCAATGGAGGTCCACAACCCCGGATCAAGTAGTTTTTTATCATTAGTAAACTAAAATTTCCCGTTGCAGAGGCACTGGAAGGTGTTCCACACCTTCTAGACCCCTCCGGGATTAAGTAGTTTATTTTTATTTTGTTGCAGAGATCTGCCTCCTAAGGGTACGGAATTTATAATTAATTGTCAAATTAAAATTAAACACATTTACTTGACCATAGCTAATTTTAATAAACTTGAGATATGTTTAAATATTTAATTCACTTTTAATAATAATAAATTATCTAAACTGGGAGTCTGTGGAACACCCTCAGTGCCTCTGCAACAGGAGATCTTCGGTTTACTTCTGATAAAAAGTAAACTACTTGGTCTGGGTTCTGCATGTTCTGCAATGTTTTCATTCAAAAATTTGTGCACTGGAGTGTTCCCAGCCCCGATTGAATAGTTTATTTTTATCAGAAGTAAACTGAAGATCTCCCGTTGCAGAGGCACTGGGGTGTTCACGCTCCCAGACCCTCCGGATCGAGTAGTTTATTGTTATCAGAAGTAAATTAAAGATCTTCCGTTGCAGAGGCACTGGAGGATGTTCCACGTGAAGTACTTCATGTACTTCATGAGATGTGTACAAAAAACTTCACCAGCGGTTAACCCCTCGAACTAAACAAAGATAATTAATCTAGAGTTATCGATTTGCATTTAAAAACTTACTAGCGAAGGAGAAAATTGATTTATTACTATTGCTTTTCGTATTAAAATGCTATTGTTTTTACCGTTATGTTTATTTAATAATTAAACACAACAAATAAACCACATTCTGAAATAAAATTGATTAAAAATCGGTTCAACAAATTTTCATGTTAGCTTTCATTTAGATTTTTGAAAAATAATAACCAATAGATTTCATAATAAGATGGTCTTAAATGTCAACATTTTCTAAAAACATAGATCACTTCATTTTTAAATTAATAAATTAAAAACAAAAACATCAATTTAGTTAAAATTCAAATCAGATCATTAGATACTCAGCAATTTCTCTCCAATTGATAAATAGGACTATTTAAAATTTAAAATAAGCATGAGTAAATATTTATTATTTAATTAAAAAAAATTTTAGAGCGTTAAAATCCCAATTTTTCAAAATTTACTATAACTTTGTCATAATGGTTCAATATATTTTTTCATCCTCTTATGGAACGTCTCAATGGTCACAAATCGAGAACACTCATTTAATAAAATTGAATATCACGATCAATTATATAGATAAAAATCTCAAAATTTTTAGCTGTCAATAATTTTAAATTTATAATTTAATAAAATTTTTATATTAAAATAAATTTATTCAATTAAGTTTAGAGGATCATAAATATTACAAAAGAATTTTAAATTATAAATTAATAAATACTCAAGCACAATTGATTTTAATAATCCGAAAATGACAATTATTAACTAGCGAAAGATCGCATTTGCTAATCTAAACTGGATTTGTGACATTATAGTAACACATTGTTGTGATCCTCAGGCAATGACGTTTTATGGCGATATTCCCATGAACAATGATTTTATAAATAAAATTACTGGCAATTAATCTAAATATAATTTAACAATGTCTGGATTAAATTTTAGTTATGTGCAACATAGTATGTTATAAAATTTAACGAGTTAGATTTAAAAAATTTCAATTAACTATTGTAGCAATAAGTGTGGGATTTTAATAAGCGATAATTACAAATGTATTCAAATCTTTTATTAGCCGAATCGTCATTCAACTGCATTGTATTATGGAAATATCAATCCAACAACATTAACTGAGCGAAGATCGCCTGTTAGTATTAAAATAATTTTGAAATTAATTATAATAGTTGTAACTAATATTGAACTTGAAAGTTGCAATTTTAACACAATTGTTTTAATTTAATAATAATTACTGCGCAAGTTCAAAAATTATAATATTAATTTCAATCAAGTTCCGCGCTAGATTTAGCTACGTCAATCGAAGTAGTATCAAAGTAGACGACGTTAATTTAATAATAATTAATGTAAACTACTTGTAGACAAAAAGCAGCTAGATAGATTTTAATTTATGCCGATATGTACAATTATTCAAAGCGATCGGTGCAGCGGAGATCGTGCATTCCACTGCATCTACGTGCATTCCATGGAGTCTATCAAGGCCTAACAACATTAGTTGGCCGGTAGACTGCGTTTTTTCGTTATTTTATGAACTAAGGTTTATGAGAAAAAAATTTTTGCTTGTGCAAATAAGTCGAAAAAGTTAATTTTTTTAACACCTTTCGGGGGTGGTAGACTCATGAAAGCAACACTGCCCACGCGGTAGACTATCATAATCCCTTATTTTACGGTGTCCTTGATCACCTTAATAAATTTCAGCTTTGAGCTTATAAGGTATTTTATAACATTTTTACAAGTTTGGAAATTTTTATAAATGCCCGCAACAACATCATTGCGGTAGACTGCCATTTTGTTTATTTACAATATCAAAACAACAAACTGAGAAAGAATTAGCTTTGTGCTAATAATGGCACAATAATGTCGCTAGCTCCCGTACTATAAACTACTAGAATTTTAAACCAAATTTGGTGTTTCTTAATATTAAGAAATATTAATTTGACTTACATATTATGATTAGATTTTGGTTCAATTTAATTAATAAATTTTTTTTTTAATTTTTATTATAAAAAATATTCAGTTAATGAATAATCAAGTCATAAGCATCGTCACATCAATTTTTTAATTGCATTTAAAATTATATTAAATTTAAAATTATAATAACTTAATTTGTGATGAATGTTAACCGATTAACCGAGATGTATTTTTTTAATTCTTTTACAAATTATTTTTACCGACCTACTTGATATCTTATTACTAAACGTCAAAATTTGTATTCGCAATTTTTACTAATTCTTAATTACATCTTTTTCGTTAAAGCCCTGTATAAGTGTCGTTTTATATTTTTTATTTGTGGCCCTTTATCTTGCCAGGCTAAGGCAAATTTTCTTGACGTTTTACTTTTTTTTAACACTGAATTTTTGGTTTGTATTTGGTGGTTTCACTTTAAAAGAATCTTTTCAAGGCAACAAATCGTAATGTAGTATTGAAAAACACTTTTACGACATTGACGTGACTGTGATTAACTTTTGAATAATGCAATATTTTTAATCTCACCAAACGCAATGACAAATTTACTCGGCAACGTAGTGACATCTTGTAAAATTCAGTCAACTAATTAGCAATTGTTTATTTCCTTAATTTGCTAAAAAATTTTCATAAATTTTACTGAAAAGGAAAAGCGTTGGTAAAACTTTTAGTAGGTAATTAAAAATATTTTCTCTCTACAGATTAATTTCGTTAAACGAAAACGTTGGTAGTTTTTGAAAAGCCATTCGAGCTTGCTTAAAATAACTATTATCCAAATCTACCTAAAAATAAATTTCATTTCAAAATTTGAGATTACGCTTAATCGTACGTAAATGGTAGAAAGCAAAAGCATTTATCAGAAAGGATTCTATTTGTAACCTTGATAGTAAGATGTCACATTTTTTTACGATTTTTTTTTGCGGATTGATTCTCTTACATGATATATTACCTAAGAAGGCAAATACTTGTTTTTGGAAATAATTTTTACTCTTGCCAACTAACTGACGACCTGTTCAATAAAATAATTTTTTCTCAATATGTTAAAATATTGAGAGAAAGTACGGGTTTTGGTTTAAATCTTTAAAATTTCTCCGAATGCCTTAGCATTCATATTTACTAACAAAATTTTAATTTAAAAAAATAAGCGGATAGCCCTCATGGAATCCCAAATTGCATGTATTTTTTATATGCTGTTTTTTATAAATCGATCTGGGAAGACATGAGATGCTTTCAAAAATATTTTTGAAAATTTCACTTTACGATTTACTTGTAAAATATAAAATTTTGCTCCATCGGGATCCATTTAATATTTTATCAAACTGGAACAGTTTACAATGTAAATTTTTTATAAATTTCTTTTCAGTTTGTCCAAAAATTTAGACCAATCGTGTTAAATTTTTAAAATACTGCCAAAATAAGGTTTTTCTCTGATCCATCCAATGAAATTAGTAAGCATAAAATAAATATTCAAATAAAACAGCTAACCTAAGACAGAAAATTCTTACTAAAAATTGAAATATTTGCACTTTTATTAATTAACTTACGCTTTGTACACCCAAATCTATCAGAATTCTTTATCATATTACTTAATGAGCAATATTTAATTTCAAAGCAGTTACGTACGCCTCCCAACAGCTTTGTTTATGTATGTTAGGTTTTTTTGTTAATCCACCGTGGAATGAGTGCGGCGCGTAAGCAATTTGAAATTATTTGCATTTTTGCGAAATAATTTTTGGCCTCTTCGGAAGATAACTACAAAACTAATTTTTTGGAATTTTTGAATATTACATTTTTTTTACTGCTTCCGTTCATTCTCGTAAAACTAAAAAGAAAAGAATTTGTAACCTTTCTTTGAAAATCTTTTGCATCATTCGCAAAACTGACGATTTTGAATTTCAGTTAAAACGCGCCTGGTTTGTAAAGGAAAACTTTGAAGTCTGCAGTTTTTTTAAGACTGTGCCTTTATTTGGCGTTTTTTGATTACAGATTTAGCACAAAAATATTTTCATCTTTCATAATGCTATTCGATACGGCCATCACATTTTAGAATATTCGATGAAAAACACGCATTTCTGTCAAAATGCTGTAAACCATTCAAGGCGCCTTAGCGTTCTTATTAACTGACCAATATATAATTTTAAAGCGGTTTCATACGTCGTTTAATAAATAGGATTTTTTTTTGTATCTTAGGTTTTTTCGTAAATCCACTGTGGAAGGTGTGAGAACCGTACGCAATTTTTTTCGAAAGTTTTCAAGGGTACACCCTTACCATATTTTTGTGATAAATAAAATTTATTTAATTTTGAATCAAGCAGGATTTATTTATTTCCCTACTGATACTGAACATTTTTCCATAAAAATTTTATATAAATTTTTTTTCCGTTTGTCTACAAAGTTGGCCCAACTGTGTTTAATTTTTAAAATGTCAAAAATAAGGTTTCTATCCGATTTTATGGCAGGAATTAGTAGAAAAACTTTATAATTTAGTCATAGCTACTTAAAACAGAAAATTTGCTTTTGCAATTATTTACATTTTTGCTAAGTAACATTGCTGTGTTCAGACGAAGGACGCAAAGATTTTTCAAATTTTGAAAATTAAAAATTTTTGTTTCTTCGTAAAAAAATTAATTAAAATTATATTTTCTTTTCAGTTATTCTTTAATATTTTAAGTTTAATTTCGAAAAAAATGAATCGAAAATGTCGAGTTTCTAAACATTTTGTATTTTATTTGTTTTCAAATTTGTCGTCCTTACACGTGACTTGACATAGCTTCACAGGTTTAAAAAAAATTCAATAATTTCTATCATCAAAAATATGCACTTTTTTCTAATTCAAATATAATTTTATAAGTGTAAATTTAATTTCAAAAACAATCGAAAATATTCAATAAACCTTAAAAACTCGTTCTGTCTCTCTCGCTCTCAAGTTAATTCCTACAAAACTCCATTTTCCGTCCACACCCTCTCCCCAAATTTAATCGAAATCTTCGAAAAACTGTGGAAGAAGTAGCGAAAAAACGAATAGAAAGCGGAAGTGTTGTGGAGAGCGCACGAAAAAAAATTTAAAAAAAGTAAAATCAGTTTCGCGCTCTCGGCCCTTGCCCCAACCTGTCCACAAAATTTCGCCTTTCTAGTTGAAATTCCACATTTTTCTACCCTTTCCCCGTTTCGACCCTCCGTGCCCCCCACCTAAAATCTGACAATTTTCCCGTTCAATCCCCGTCGATTCCCACCTACCCACCAAATTTCAGCTTTCCACGACCTCCCTACATATGCCCTGTAAATTATGAATGAGTGAGTCAGTCAGTGAGTCACGGACTCAACTTTAATAGTATAAAACTAGCAAGGTAAAATCGGCCTTTCGGCCGATTTCACTTCTAACTCTGCAGGCGCCGACCTGTGCTCGGCTCGCCGTTTTCTTGACGTATTACTTTTTTTACACTGTATTTTGGTTTGTATTTGGTGATTTCACTCTTAAAGAATTTCTTCATGGTAACAGAACGTAATGTAGTACAGTAAAAGCTCCTTATCCGCGGTTCCGTTATTCGCGGTTTCAGTATTCGCGGAAGAAAAAATTGAGACCACTTTCTGTATTCGCGGCCGAAAATTTCATTATTCGCGGATTAATAATTTACGATTTTGAATATTATAATTTATATTCAAAACTCAAAATTAAATAATAATATTTAAACGAAAAAAATTTAGACTTCAAGGAGGTTCTTGTTTTGGACAATGCTCCGGGTCACCCTTGTGAGCTTGAAACTATGCATCCGAATATTAAGGTGATATTTTCGCCTCCGAACACGACGACTTTACTTCAACCAATGAACCAGGGAATAATTCAAGCTTTGAAGTTCTTTTACATTAGGCGAACCTTTAAAATCATTCTGGATATCATGGAATGTGATTCTGACGTGAGTTTTATGGAATTCTGGAAAAAATTTAACATAGCAATGTGCATTGTTAACATAAAGGAATCGTTACAAGAGCTCAAGCATTGCATACACATTGCAATCATATTGGAAAAAACTATAGGTTGATCTAACAGTCTGTGAAAGTGAGGATTTAAACAAATTAAAACATTAACTGACACAATTGTACAAATTGCTAATGGAATAGGACATGATGGTTTTGAACAGATAGATTCGAGTGACGTTCAAGAGCTGCTTCAATCACACGATGAAGATTTAAGTGAAGCCGACTTGCAGGAAATGTTAAAACCCTTCAAGCTTCAACATCTTACAATGATACGATGACAATCACCTTAAAAAACCAGACCGCAGGTTTCCAAATGGCAAATGAACTGTGAGATCACTTCATTAAAATTGACCCGTTTTGGAAAGAAACCTTCCTTTTAAAAGGAAAATTGAAGTTGCCACAGCTGAATACCATGCGGAATTAAAAGGCATTTTAAAGACGGCAAAGCAAGAAAAAATTACTAAATATTTTAAACCAAATAATTCAAACAATAATAATTAATAATAATGATAGGTATGTGATTAAACTGATTTTATTTTTATCTATTTTATTTTATTTTCGTACCTTGGAACCCAACCCTTGCATTTCCATACAAATCACTATTCCATATTCACGGTTTCCTTATTCGCGGCATAATTTTGGAACGTATACCCCGCGAATAAGGAGCTGTACTTATTGGAAAACACTTTTACGACATTGATGTGACATGTGATTAACTTTCGAATAATGCAATATTTTTAATCTCTCAAACCCCAAACAAATTTTCTCGACAACGTAGTGACATCTCGTGGACTTCAGTCAACTAATTAGCAATTGTTTATTCCTTAATTTTCTACAAAAATTTTCATAAATTCTAATGAAAAAGGAAAAGCCGTTTGGTAAAACTTTTAGGAATTAAAATATTTTTCCTTACTAACCGACCATTATTTAATTTGAAAACGGCTGCATACGCCTCTAACTGAATAGGATTTTTATGTATCATAGATTTTTCGTAAATTCACCGTTGAAGGTGTGAGGCGCGTATGTAATTTTTCAAAAGTTTTCAAGGGTTACTGATACCCTTACAATTTTCTCGTGACAATAAAATTTATTTAATTTTGAATCAATCGGGATTTATTTATTTCCCTACTAATACTGAACATTTTGCAATAAAACTTATTTATAAATTTCTTTTGGTTCGTCCACAATGTTGGCCCGACTGTGTTAAACTTTTAAAATAACACAAAATAATGTTTCTCTCTGATTCTGTGGACGAAAAAGAGGAAAAATTAAAAATTTATGATGACGTCTTACCCAAAACTGAAAATCATTTTAGAAATTTATTGCACTGTTTCCAAGTAAGTTTTGCTTCGTTGCGGCTAGGTTCAGCAAAATATTTTTCCAAATTTTGAAAATTGAACATATTTTTGTGTTTTCACGGGTTTTCTTGAAGTATAAATTTTTTGGCACTGAATATTTATTTGGATTGAAAAGAATTTGAAAAGAAAAAATTCAATAACTCCTGTCATCAACAATTTTCTTTAATAAATAGCATCGCCAAAATTTGACTTTGAGCAATTACAAAAGTTAAATGAAATTATAATTTTATTTAAATTTTTAATTCTTTAAGTTTAATTCGAAAATAGAAGAAAAAGAATCGAAAATGTCAAGTTTTCAAACGTTGTGTATTTTAGGTTGTTCTTTTAATATCATGTCGTCCTTAAACTTACTTTTCTAACACGTGATTTGACATGGCTTCACAGTTTGAAAAACAATTCTGTCATCAAAAATATGCACTATTTTCTAATTCAAATATAATTTTATAAGAGTGTCAGTTTAATTTAAAAAAACAATCAAAAATATTCAATAAACCTTAAAAACTCGTTCTGTCTCTCTCGCTCTCATACAAAACGAAATTTTAATATCGACTGTCAAATTAATTCGATAAAATATAATCTGACGTTTGACGTTTTGAAAATGTATATCGCAATTGTGCAAAATTGCGCGTTTAATCGAAAAAATTGTAGAGCACAAAATTATGCATGGGATCGTGCTCTCGGCGACGCGAAACGCGATTCGATTCGGGCTCTAAACGGCGGAGCCACGTACAAAACAGTGCGGGGCGCAAGTAATTAAACTTGAGGGCACAAAAAGAGGGCTTTCCAGATGCGCAACGTACCATTTTTTTTGCAAAAATGCAAATCTAAAATCGAGCCAAACCGATCGAGCCAAAAACGCAAAGATCGGTCTTCAAACGAAGCCACCATTGCGTTGCAAAGGAAAAACTTCGCATGCGCTCTAAAATAAAAACGGGCAAAATTCAAAAGTTAATTCCAACAAAAACTCCATTTTTCCGTCCCACACCCTCTCCCCAAATTTAATCAAAATCTTTGAAAAACTGTGGAAGAAGTAGCGAAAAACGAAACACAAAGCTCAAGTGTTGTGGGGGCGTCCGACAAAAATTTAAAAAGTAAAATCAGTATCGCGCTCTCAGCCCTCGCCCCAACCTGTCCACAAAATTTCGACCTTCTAGTTGGAATTCCTCATTTTCGGCCTTTCGCCCTAAATTATAATTCAAAAATTATTTAAATTTTAACAATAAGATATCAAGTAGGTAAAAAAGTTTTTTATTAGTATATCGTAACTCATTCATTTTGTCATTGCAGGGTTACGAATACCAATGTTGAGTAAATTGAAAACAAAATATTTCTTATTACAAATTTTAAATGTAAAAATTGGTAGTAACTTTATGGTGTCGCATGTTTTACGCTTTAATTAATTATATTTACAACATAAATTAATTTTATTTGATAAAAACAACGTACTTCCAAAAAATGAAAGGCTATTTTATAAAGTACCAATTATCGTTTGTATTATAGTAACAAATTATAAATAATTTATTAATTTGTGAAATTATATGTTAAAAATTTTTTTTTAATTTTTATAAGCTAAGTGAAATTTTAAAATTTTCCAACTTACATTTTTAGTCTAAGACACCTTTGTACAATGTTGTTACGCCTTTTAAAGATTTGAATATCTAGTTTACCAATATGAGTTTGTGAAAACATATCTCAATTAATTATTACTAGAATTTTCATATATAGTTTTTGATTTCAATAGAAATGGACTTTAATCCATATTCATTCACTTAAGGGTAGTTTAACTAATGAGACCGTAAAAAAGCGAAAGAACATTGCACAACAGTACTTTAGACTAAAACTGTAAGTTTTTAAAAATTTTTAAACTTTACTTATCTTATAAAAATTTAAATTTTTATTCAACAGATTATAGTAACAATATTGTATTATTTAGAATTATCTTGGATATTCTGCGTTCCTTGTTTTATGGTTTACATGCATATCAGTGTCGGTTGTACTATCATTAAATAAAGAAGAATGGATTCTTCCATTTGGAAGTGGACCTCATATGGTTAATAATGAAACACAATTTATAATTCAAATATTACACTTTGGTATAGTAGTATTGATCTTCTATTTGTTGTTATTAATATACATTGCAATGTTACGATGGCATAGCTTCAAATTTGGTCACTTCATGACAAAACGGGATACATCGAAAGCCTAAAAAAGAGATAAAAAGATCCAAATGTTGTAGTCAAGAGGTAAAATGCTGCGTGTTGAACTGTATTTGCACTGTGGTATGTGAGTTGGCCATTACGCTAACTTCGGAGAATGAAATTGCATCTTCGAAGGAAAACCAATAACCTCGGTGAATAAAATTGTATCTTCGGATGGAAGTCTTATGTAACGGTTTGATAATATTTGTCATGTAGCAGTTGTAATAGGTTCATGGAATGCCATTAGAGCCATTTTGAATACAAAATTTCATTTTATAAGCTGTCGGAAGCAGTTAGCATTCTAAAAGTTAAATTTCATTCTACGGGTATCACAGATTAAAGTTGGAATTGTTTTGCAGATTGAATAGTAGCGTATACATTTCTTGGTATTTTGCACATGAATTCAAAAGCTAAAAGATTCAAATAATGCAATATGAGCAAAAGTAAAATTCATCCTACGGAAACCTAAAAAGAAAAATTTATATAATATAAAAATTGTAATTAGGATCAAAATTATATACCAAAAGTACGAGTAATTTGTAGAACGATTTGCTATCCAAGTGAGGATGGTAGATGCAAAATTGAATCTTCTACATTGAAAATGTGAAATTGTAACCTGCAAAATGTCAAAATTTAGATTTAGTAATAATTTTGTTAATAGGATAAGGATTTAAGTGAGATTAGTAGTGAAGGATGAGGTATTAAAAACTAAGTGTTACGCAAGTGGTTAGAATAGGCAAATTATGTGAAAATAAACATGGGATGCAAAGAAAGATTTCGTACTTTGACAGTCGATTGTAGAACGACCAGTGTAATTAGAATTTTTCTAACAATTTTGTGCGGAACGGCTTTGAAGACTTTAATTTTCGTGAAAGTTTAAAGAAGATCCAGTAGATAAGTTCACCCAGCCAATTGGAATCGAGTTTTTTTTGGAAAAACCCAGAGGTAAAGCAGGAATTTTCAATTTAATAGGCTTCGCGATGCGAAAAATACATTCATTCGATTCATTTCACTAGTCCAGTGAACACGTAATAATTTGTGTTCCTAAAAAAATTTAAATTATGAACGTTAACTTAGAAAAATAATTTTTTGACATGAAATCTACAATCACTAGTGACGTTATGGATAATCTAAATAAATAAAAGTGTATTGAAGAAAGTGCATCGAAAAAAAGAAAAAGCAAATAAGAAAAAAATTTGTATTTACCTGTGAAATGTCAAGGAAGAATTACAACGAGCTCACGTGTTTTTGGTACCACTGTACGCGAAGTCGAGTCATAGACCTACGCATGCAACAGCTGATATTGCACAAGTTAGTTGGTATAATATTTGAACAATTATGTATTGCACCGTTGTTTATTATAATTAGTTTTAAGTAATTTTAGTTTATTCACGCACTTGACAATTTAGTTTTAAAGAATTACACCATTCAACATTACACCTTACATTTAAGTGACGATTATTGTTGTAGTTTGACCTACTTTACAATAGAACCCAGAATTACCAATAGATGTCTTTCTTTTTGATTATTAACGATTCAAATATAGTTTTTACAATAAGAAGGATCACCATCGAGGATACAAGTTTAGTAAAGTTATTCGGAACCATCAAGTAAGTACGGTTCAACACAATCAAATAAGTTGAAAATAATAAAGGCTCGATTCAATTCAATCAAAAACATTATTAAAACATAATTTATTTAATATTAATTATTCATAAAATATTAATAGAATTCATTACAATTTGGCGCCCAACGTGTACGGCTTTTCGACAGCTAACATAGTTTATTTCATTATTATTAATAAACGGGTGTGGCTGAGATTGCGAAACTTGGTTCGCACACCCACGATTAGAAATTTAATTAGGTTTGTAAAGTTAAAAGAAGTTTTAAGATGGAGACGAGAAGCCGAACTTTATCTGATAGGGAAATAGAGAAACAGGAGGTATCGGATTTGCCTGGAAATGAAGATGTAAGTGATAGTGAGTCGGAAGGGACTATCGCAGAGGTAGAAAGGGTAGCTAGTCCAAAAGTAGTAGAAAAGGTAAAAGAGAGAGCAGACGAACATGGAGAAATGAAAAGAATGTTGGAATTAATGATGCAAAGTATGAATCAACAAAGTCAAAAATTAGACAAAACTCAGGAGCAAATGGGCGAATTAAAGGAAAGTTTAACAGAAAGTATGAATTGTAAATTTGATCAACAACAACAAAGTATGAATGAGGGTCAACAACGTTTAAATGATAAATTTGATCAACAACAAAAAAGTATGAATGAGAGCATAGATTTAAAATTAGATAAATTTAGAGAAGACATAAGAGAAAATAATGTAAGAATGGAACGAGTGATTGAGGAGAAATTTATAGTAATGCAGGAAGAGAATAGGGATGTAATGGAGGAATTTAAAAAAGATATGAACGAAAGGAAAGTAGAAATGCAAATGATAAATGGTCGATTCGACAAATTAAGTAAAAAACAAATCGAATCGCAGAAAAATGTTGAAGAGAAAATTTGCACAAATGTAGTTAGAATCGAGACAGTAGTAAATGAATTAAGTAATTTAAATGTGAGATTAGGCAATGAGATTAATCAAATAGGTGACGAGGTAGAATTAGTTAGAGTGGAGGTAGCTTCTAAAAACAGGGTTGAGGAAACTGTTTGGGAAAGAAAAATGCAAGAGGTAATTAGTAGGACAAAGAAAGAGACTGAGGAGATGGAGCTCCGTAACAAAAGGGAAATTGAAGATTTAAAAAGAAAGGTAGAAGATAGGTCCATCGGAGAGATTGGGGAGGTACTTAAAATGCACCTTACTCGTGATTTCGATACAGAAAAATGCGGGAAATTCTATGGGGATGAAAGAATAAATCCAAAAATATTTATGAAAGGTTTAGAACAAAATTTAGTAAGAATTAAAGATAATCAGAGTATTAAAAATATTATTAGGAGTACGATGAAAGGGGAAGCGGAGACGTGGTTTTCAATGGTTGAGACAAAAATTAATACAATGAGTGATTTTAAGGAGATGTTTTTAAGAAAATATTGGAGTGACGTAGAACAAAATAAAGTACGAGAAACGGTGAATTGGGGGAAATATAAAGGATATGGCAGGTCCAGGGAAAACTATGCCATACGTATTGTTAACCAGGCTCAACAGGTAGAGCCGAAGTATGATGAAAAGGCGTTAATTAGGTCCATTGCACGACATTTTGAAAGAGACGTAAAGGCTCGAGTGGGAATTGAGGGGGTAGAAACGATTGAAGAATTCCTGGAGCTATTAAAAGATTTGACGAGTCGGTAGAATTTAGATTAGAAAGTGGGGCAATGTTAATAGATATAATAGATATAATAATAATGCCGAAAATCAAAACAGAAACAATAGAGGTGATGGAGATGAGCACAGAAATAATGAACGAGAGAGAGGGCAGGATAACGGACAAGGGCCCAGATACGAGGGAAATTATGCTTGGCATAATAATAATGTAAACCGTGGAAGAGGAAACGGTAGAGGAAGGGGAAGAGGAATTAGCCGTTGGAATGGACCTACAGGCCCGTATAATCAACCTGAACAACCAATATCGAGAGGAAGAGAAATTAATCAAGTGGGGTAAATATAGAAACAACGGCAACAAATAATGTACAAGCCGGGAAGGAATGAGCCGAGGCTCGGATTTTTAAAGGGGGACAGTCTGAATTATAAAAGTAACATCAATTCCTACGAACATCCAAGGGAATTTATCGGGGCCGACATTGAACCAACCGGGGGGGAAAATTTATATATTTTGCCAAAAGTCTTTATTTATGTTGAGGGAGTTAAGTTATTGGCACTAATAGACACTGGTGCAGAGGTATCTTTATTAAGTGAAAAAGTAATTCTACAGAATAGCGGGTTATTGGAATCAAAGTTAATTCAAATAAAAGGGCTAAATTTAATAACAGCAAACAATAGAAAAATGACAACAATAAATAAAATGTTAGTGGGTAATATAACCATAGGGGGTAGTACGCAGCTAGAAGGTCTTTTAATTATGAAGAATTTAAAAATGGAATGTCTTGTGGGGATGGATTTATTGAACAAGTTTTGTATTAATATAAATGTAGAAGAAAAATTTTTAGAAGTCAAAGGATTAGAGTAAATTGGGAATTGTCAAATGAAGACAAAATAATTGCAAACATTCAAGCTAGAGAATTAGGTATTAGTCAATTAAGTCAATCAATAGAAAATATTAATAATTTTAAAGGAATTCGTTTGGAATGTCCGGAGAAATACAAAGAAACTATTCAACAAATTTTACAGGTGCATCACACATTATTTGATAAGAGAACTAAAGTAGCAAGGGGGTATTCACATAAATTAATTGTCACTAATGAACAGTCTTTTAAATGTAAGGTTTATCCAATACCACAAGCATATAAAATTAAAGTTTGGGAAGAAATTAATGAGATGTTAAAAAATGGTATAATCGAAAGAGCTAGTACGTCTTTTATTAACCCGTTAGTTGTTGTCAAGAAGAAAGATAATTCTATTCGTTTATGTTTAGATGCTCGTAAGCTTAATGAAATTACAAAACCTCAATACGAGGCTCCTCAAAATATAGACAGTTTATTGGGAAGAATTGGTAATAATACAATTTTACAAAGTTGGATTTAAAAAATTCTTTTTGGTTGATTCCATTAGAAGAACAATCAAGAAAGTATACGGGGTTCAGTGTTGAGGGCAACACATTTAGATTCAAAGTTACACCGTTCGGTCTGTCCACATCATCAAGTGCTTTGGTTAGGGTAATGCAGATAATACTGCAGGAGTTTGAAAATTTTTGCCTACACTATATTGACGATATGCTAATTTTTAGCAAAAGTGTAGAAGAACATTTAGAGCATATTAGAATAATTTTAAGTAGATTAGAAGAAACAGGTCTTAAATTAAATTTAGAAAAGTGTCAATTTTTACAAAAACAAGTACAATTCTTAGGGTATCAAATTTGTGAAACTGGAATTTCGGTAGATGTACAAAGATTGGAAGAAGTAAGGCATTATCCTCAACCGAAAAATTTAAGAACACTTCGTGGATTCTTGGGGATTATGAATTATTACAAAAAGTTTATACCAGAATATTCTGATAAGACGATAAATTTAATCAAACTACTGAAGAAGGATGTAAGGTGGAAGTGGGGTAGCGAGCAGCAAGAGTCGTTTGATTTATTAAAGGAAACATTTTATAACAATTTGAAACTGGTGCATCCAGATTTTAAGGCAGATTTCATTTAAGAACCGATGCTAGTGATTACGCAGTGTCGGCGGTTTTAGTTCAAATTCAGGGCGATCATGAAGTCCCAATTTATTTTACTTCTAGAGTGCTAAGGGTTGCGAGTTGAGGTATACTGTCTCTGAGAAAGAGATGTTGGCAATTGTTTATGCGTTAACAAAATTAAAATTTTACTTATTAGGACACAAATTCACCATCGAGACAGATCATTCAGCTTTAACGTTTCTTATGAAAACAAATTTTAATAATCAAAGGATTTATCGATGGTCGTTATTGATACAAGAATTCAATTTTGATATTAGACATAAAAAGGGGAAAGATAATTTCATTGCAGATGCGCTTAGTAGAAAAGATATTAACAAAAAGGGGAATTGCCAGGATATTTTAATCGCATTAAATCAGCTTAATGACGATGGGGGGTTGTATTCAGGGGACACACTTTTGGATATTCAAAGGGATCAATTATTTAATTACATCAGGAAAAATTTAATCAATCAGAATCAATTCAGGGTTATAGTTTAGAAAATCAATTTTTATTAAAAACAATTCAAGGGGAAAAATTATATGTAGTAAATACTGAAACGACGGAAACAATTTGTTTAGATTTGCATTTGAAATTTGGACATTTGGGAATTCGAAGAACTTGGATGATCTTTCGAGAAAATTTTATTGTATTCGAGATTTGTCAATTATTAAAGAACCATTAATCAATGTGAATTATGCTGTTTGGCGAAATATAAAATTCATATTAATCAAAATTCTATAAAAAGTATACAAGTAAATGAAAAAAGGGGAATTAGTTGCCATAGACTATTTAAGCAATTTAGTAAAGTCAAAGAAGGATTTAAACATATCTTTGTGATGTACGATATGAGTACAAAATTTATTAAACTATATCCAACCCGTCACTGCAATACCACGAGCACTCTAGAATGTATTGATAATTTCATTGCTGAGGTTATTAAGCCAAAAAGGATTCTTGCTGACAATGCTACGTATTTCAACAACGAAAGATTTATTGAACATTTAGAAGACGAGGGGGTGGAGGTTTGTTTTTCTTCCATTCGGCACCCGCAAGGGAATCCAAGTGAACGAGCGATACAAGAAGTCATAAAATTCCTGCGTATTTTGACACACGAAAATCATCAAAATTGGATAGAAAAATTAGAAGAGATAGAGAATTTTATAAATTGGAGCCCGAGTGTGAAGACACAATTTTCGCCATGGTATTTGATGAAGGGTACAGCACCGTACAGACCGTGGGTTGTAGATTTGGAGGAAAGAAATTATTTCCAAGACTTTATAAATGCTCAAGAAAATGCAAAAAAATGTTCGATAAAGTATCAGAATAAAATGAACGCACAGGTTAGGAAACGGTTAAGGTTCAATGTCGGGGATAAAGTAATTGTAAAAAGTCTAAGAGTTGCTAATCGGGAGTTAAATAAGTGTGCGAAATTAATGTTGCCATATGAAGGGCCATTCTGTGTAAAAAGGGTGATTAACAATAATACATATGAGTTGGGATACTTAGACAATGATGGTGTGAGGGGAAAATTTCATATCAATCTAATTTATCCATACAACATAGAAGAGGAGGAGGTTGTTGAATAAAAGGATTTATAATTAGTAGCAATTAGTAGAAATAAGTTAGGTTAATTTAGTTTAGATTGAGTAAAATGGGATGATGACAAGAAGGGATTGAGTCGATAAAAATAAATGGGGAATTATTGATGATTATTAAAGTTATTGGAGGGCAAAAAGAGCCGATATGAAAGTATTATAGAAGGAAATTGGAGGGCCAAGAGAGCCGATATGAAGAAGTTTAGGTAGGAGATGGAAGGTCGAATGTAGGACCGTAAATAAGTATTGGGGGTATTGAATATTAGAATCGACAAGAGATCGGATAGATTGTTAGAAAAGAGGAATAGGTTAATTGAGGTAATTAGGATAGTTTAGTTAGATATTTAGAGTAGGATAGATGTAAATTTGATGAAACTGGATAAAAGTATTATATGGGAGAGTACTTGGAAAGTAGATCCAGTTAAGAACTTAGAAAGATTTGGAAGAAATTTGTAAACGAAGGTTTTAAAATTTCAGGGAACGAGTAGAAGGTTTTGATGTTTAAAAAAGTTGTGAATCGAAAGATTGGGAGAGATGGTTAAACATTAGTAATCGGAAGAGGATTTTGATAGTTAGTAGAACTAAGTTGGTATAAGATAGGTAGATTTAGTTTAGATTTAGTAAAATAGGATAAATGTAAATTTGATAAAACTAAATAAAAGAAGAAAGGGCCAAGTGAGAGCCGAAGTTAGGAAAGAATAGTATAGAGGGGCTAAACGAGCCGGAAGTAAGATGAAATTGTAGAAAGGGCAAGTAAGTGCCGAAGTAATAGAATAAAGGGCTAAGTGAGAGCCGAAGTTAGGAAAGAATAGTATAAAGGGGCTAAACGAGCCGGAAGTAAGATGAAATTGTAGAAAGGGCAAGTAAGTGCCGAAGTAATAGAATAAAGGGCCAAGTGAGAGCCGAAGTTAGAAAGGAATAGTATAGAGGGCTAAACGAGCCGGAAGTAAGATGAAATTGTAGAAAGGGCAAGTAAGTGCCGAAGTAATAGAATAAAGGGCTAAGTGAGAGCCGAAGTTAGGAAAGAATAGTATAAAGGGGCTAAACAGAGCCGGAAGTAAGATGAAATTGTAGAAAGGGCAAGTAAATGCCGAAGTAATAGAATAAAGGGCCAAGTGAGAGCCGAAGTTAGGAAAGAATAGTATAAAGGCTAAACGAGCCGAAGTAAGATGAAATTGTAGTAAGCAATAATAAGAATAGAATAAGCAAGTGAGAGGAAGTAGTAATTGAGTAAAAAAATTAGAAAGTAGTTAGTAGGACAATTAGATATATTAACATAATGTGAGGTAAATAGGTTAAATTGAGTTAATTAGAGATAGTTTGAAGGTTAAAAGTAGGATAAATTTTAGATAATTAAACCAATATTTAGAAAAGATAGTTATTTTTGAACAAACTGAGTAGGCAAAAGTTAATAGAATTTAAAAGAGAGGTCGAAAGGCAAAGTGGATGTAGTTGAACATTAAGGAATTAAAATTGAAAAATTTTTTAATAAAACAAAATTTTAATTAGTAAAGAAAAGTTTATTTCTATGAACACGTCAGTAATTTCTTAAAATTATGTTATAAAAGGTTAGTAAATTTCACTGGAAATCCAAATGTAGGATGCCATTATTTGAAATAATATAAGGAATTCATAGCTTCAAATTTGGTCACTTCATGACAAAACTGGATACATCGAAAGCCTAAAAGAGATAAAAGATCCAAATGTTGTAGTCAAGAGGTAAAATGCTGCGTGTTGAACTGTATTTGCACTGTGGTATGTGAGTTGGCCATTACGCTAACTTCGGAGAATGAAATTGCATCTTGAAGAAAACCAATAACCTCGGTGAATAAAATTGTATCTTCGGATGGAAGTCTTATGTAACGGTTTGATAATATTTGTCATGTAGCAGTTGTAATAGGTTCATGGAATGCCATTAGAGCCATTTTGAATACAAAATTTCATAATAGGGGTAATGCAATGTTACGATTGCATAGCTTCCAAATTTGGTCACTTCATGACAAAACGGGATACATCGAAAGCCTAAAAAAGAGATAAAAAGATCCAAATGTTGTAGTCAAGAGGTAAAATGCTGCGTGTTGAACTGTATTTGCACTGTGGTATGTGAGTTGGCCATTACGCTAACTTCGGAGAATGAAATTGCATCTTCGAAGGAAAACCAATAACCTCGGTGAATAAAATTGTATCTTCGGATGGAAGTCTTATGTAACGGTTTGATAATATTTGTCATGTAGCAGTTGTAATAGGTTCATGGAATGCCATTAGAGCCATTTTGAATACAAAATTTCATTTTATAAGCTGTCGGAAGCAGTTAGCATTCTAAAAGTTAAATTTCATTCTACGGGTATCACAGATTAAAGTTGGAATTGTTTTGCAGATTGAATAGTAGCGTATACATTTCTTGGCACTTTTGCACATGAATCCAAAATCCAAAAGATTCAAATAAAGCTAAAATGAGCAAAAGTAAAATTTCATCCTTCGGAAAATCTAAAAAGAAAAATTTAGATAACATAAAAATTGTAATTACATCATAAGGCATACCAAAAGTTGAGGTTTAAATTTTTAGAACGATTTGCTATCCAAGTGAGGATGGTAGATGCAAAATTGAATCTTCTACATTGAAAATGTGAAATTGTAACCTGCAAAATGTCAAAAATTTAGATTTAGTAATAATTTTGTTAATAGGATAAGGATTTAAGTGAGATTAGTATGAAGATGAGGAATTAAAACTAAGTGTTACGCAAGTGGTTAGAATAGGCAAATTATGTGAAAATAAACATGGGTGCAAAGAAAGATTTCGTACTTTGACAGTCGATTGTAGAACGACCAGTGTAATTAGAATTTTTCTAACAATTTTGTGCGGAACGGCTTTGAAGACTTTAATTTTCGTGAAAGTTTAAAGAAGATCCAGTAGATAAGTTCACCCAGCCAATTGGAATCGAGTTTTTTGGAAAAACCCAGAGGTAAAGTAGAATTTTCAATTTAATAGGCTTCGCGATGCGAAAATACATTCATTCGATTCATTTCACTAGTCCAGTGAACACGTAATAATTTGTGTTCCTAAAAAATTTAAATTATGAACGTTAACTTAGAAAATAATTTTTGACATGAAATCTACAATCACTAGTGACGTTATGGATAATCTAAATAAATAAAAGTGTATTGAAGCAAGTGCATCGAAAAAAAGAAAAAGCAAATAAGAAAAATTTGTATTTACCTGTGAAATGTCAAGGAAGAATTACAACGAGCTCACGTGTTTTTGGTACCACTGTACGCGAAGTCGAGTCATAGACCTACGCATGCAACAGCTGATATTGCACAAGTTAGTTGGTATAATATTTGAACAATTATGTATTGCACCGTTGTTTATTATAATTAGTTTTAAGTAATTTTAGTTTATTCACGCACTTGACAATTTAGTTTTAAAGAATTACACCATTCAACACTACACCTTACATTTAAGTGACGATTATCGTTGTAGTTTGACCTACTTTACAATAGAACCCAGAATTACCAATAGATGTCTTTCTTTTTGATTATTAACGATTCAAATATAGTTTTTACAATAAGAAGGATCACCATCGAGGATACAAGTTTAGTAAAGTTATTCGGAACCATCAAGTAAGTACGGTTCAACACAATCAAATTGAATTAAATAATAAAGGCGAGATTCAGTGAGAGAAAGATTCAATCAAAAACATTATTAAAACATAATTTATTTAATATTAATTATTCATAAAATCAAAACAAGCTGTTCATTACAACATAAACGTATTAACATTAATTTGTGGTCATTGCAAGTTACTACAGCACTACCTTAGAAAATCATTAAGTGCAGATAAAGAAGAAATACTTGAGGTAATTAAATATATTTTTTGCCTATACTAGACTCTCCATGTATGCGAGTATTCCATTTGCAAATCCAATCGCGTACATTAATGTTGTGTAAATATTATTACTTAAAATTAGAAATAATGCTACCAAAGACCCCTGTAAAATATGTTATATAAATCAGAAAAAAGTGTCAATTGTTTCATTTTTCTTACTTTTTTTTACTTTACTTTTACTAACTTTATATATATTTCGGGCTTCCTTTTGCAAGGATATGACTTACGTCGTTTTATTCGTTCCCCTAAGAGGGTACTCCAGCATTTAATACCCCAAAGATGTTGCTAACACCTTGTGAGAAGACAACCGTCTTTTCATGTCTTCCGAAGCACGGAAACGGCAATGTATAGTAAGCCTTTACCCGGATACGAACTGTAATTAAACTAATAGAATTGTATATTATTTGTTGGGTGCCAGGAAAACTTCGTACTCTAGTAAATCGATGTATCTTTAGTATTCAATTAAACCATGTACCTACAACGTATTTAAATCCGTCACCAAATTTGAGTCAGCATCCCAAAATTCTAGGTAGGCCTATAGAATCTATCTAAGCTACTATACATACCACCCATAAATTATAAATTCGCGTGTAATTGAATTTTATTTTTTCTTACACAATGATATGTGTATCAAAACTTAATTTGTCTGAAACATGGAAAGTTTAGTGCATTAATAAATTTTAAAATTACAGAATTTATTTTTTCAGGAAAATGATACGGAACTTATTGAAAACAAAACCATTGATTGGGAATTATTTAAAGTACAACTTCAAAACATTGTACCTTACCATGTTGGTGTTTTTGATGCCGCAGATCAATTGGAAACTGTATTCTCGTTTATAATTTTTTGTTTTTTTGGAGGAGCAAACATTTGTGTGTGCTTATTAATATATCACGCAGAGGTATCATGTTAAGATAACTTTTGAAATACAGGTAACCCTTCTATAACACGGTTTCGCTCTACGATGGAGAGAAATTTGCAAAGATTCTCACATAGCACTGTACTTCTACTGCTTAACATTATATAAATTATTAAAAAATCTAAATTACACACTATAGGCAGTACTCGATTCATGTTTGTTTCTAATAAGTTTTCGGAACGTAAACCTCCTTTTTCTACTGGCTTTGGGTCTCACATAACACAGCTTCATACAACACAACATTTTCTAGGAACCTATTTACCGTATTATAAGAGGGTTACCTGTATAATAAAATTACATAGGTTTTAATTGAACAGTATTTTAGCTAAACATAGAGATGGAAGACTTTATAAAAGATGTACTTATGATAGTATCAGGCTTGGTTATATTGATTATATTATGCACTTATGGAGAGAATGTTATAACAGAAAGTGAAAAAATTGCAAGTGTATGTTATGAATTGGATTTCACTGATTGTGATTTGAGAATTCAAAATCTTTAATAATTATAATGGCCAGAGCTCAGCGACCAATAACTCTAACAATTGGAAAATTAAGAGTGCTAAATTTACAAACTATGCTTGGTGTTAGTATCGTATTATTATACACATCTAGTTTAGTTAAATTCTAATTGAATTTATTTTTCAGATTTTTCAATCAATTTATAGTTATTATACGTTCCTTAGAAATATGAACATCGATCGACAGTAATAATTGAATTAACAGAAAGAGTTGCACCAACTCACCAGTCACTACAAAATTTATAAAATTATTATTACAGTTTAGCATTCAAATTTAGCGCATTGTTAAATTAAGTCACAGTTAATTAAGATGTAATATTTTATTAGTACGGCACTACATTTTTAAAATTTATGTCTAAATAGGATTGTTCATTGTAGGTGTTCTGAACTGAACTGAACAGTTTCTGAATACCTCACACTAACAGTTTTTGAGTTACATTCGAACGAACACTTGTCATTGTTCTTGTCACATTTTCTAGAAACAATAATCTAGAATTAACAATTAGCATTTTTAAAAAGATTCACTGCAGAAATAGAAGGTTGATTACTACGTTAGTCTTTGTATTAAATTCTATTGACCAAACCTACATGCATAAATTTATAAAATAAATAAATCAAATTTCACTATGTTGTTTGATAATTAAGAAGCTTTCATGCAAATCCAAATGAATCCTCTTTTGGAAAAAAATTGGTTATACATCGTTTCTATATAATTTCTATATTTGAAGTATTTATTTTCACAAAATAGTCAATAGATCTTATAGTAAAATGGCCTTAAAGTCGATATTTTCTAAAAATAGTGGATAAATTCGTTTTGTTCAAGCCTAAACCGAATAAATATGTAAAACCAGTTTACAGTTTTAATTACCTCATTTGAAATTACGTCAAATTGAAACAAAAATAATAAGAATAATGCCGAAATATTACTAAAACTTATTTCTAAATAATTTGGAGAAAGCTGTAGAAAAAAGTAATTTTACTGTGTTATATTGTGGTTTTGGTAATAAACATTAATAAATATTTATTTTGTACTTAAAAATGGTATTTTTTGAGCAAAATCAGATAAATGCATTATTGCTTTGTGGAATATTTACTAAAACACTTTGTATTATTATTTATCATGATCTGCTATTTTTAATTCTCGCCAAAAAGCAAACCATTTGAGTTCAACTTTACTTTTAATGTTACTTCGTTTAGCCTGTGTAAAAATGATCATTTTCCAAATACTACTGCAGGTGGATTTATTTGGTTTTATATGAAAGTTCCTCAATTAATCTCCATATTGTTTGGTAACTGTATTACTAATTAGTAGTTGTTCAGATCACTGTAAGTTTTATATTTCAATAAATTTATCAATACTAATTTATTTGTGCTTTTTTGTCTTCAGTGGTTAGACTTGATATGTTCGTTGATCCTTACCTTCAGTCTTCTTCCAGTTTCAGTTATGTAGGTGGCATTACAGTGTTAGCAGAAGAATTGAAAACACCATTTTTTATTGATCAGGTTTTTATTTGCATTTTATATTGTAGATATTTATATTACTATTATAAGTGTAAAATTACTAAGCATCAAAGAATACCAAAATATAGCATCCCTGTACATGTTACCAATACGAAAATAGCAATATTTTAGCAACACATTTACGAGCAGTTACTAAATCAGAAATTTACCTTATTTCAAATAATTTTATACACCAAAATGAATAACCGAATATGAAATATCTTAAATTAATATAAATAAAACCAAAACCGAAAAACAAAGCCACCTTCAAAGTAAAATAAAATAGAATAAAAAAACCTACCCGTGCTGCAAAAAAAGTGAAATAATAACCTACTATCAATGTTACAGATTTTTGATCATCTTAGATAAAATTTTGTACTTACATAATTTGTTCTCCTGAGTTTAAATGCAATTGTTAAATATTATTTCTAAAATATTATATTAAATAATTCTTTCAAGATTTAATGTAAATACTTAAAAGTGTCCGTACATGAAAAACAAAGTTTAATATTGACGCGTTCTTCAACGACATCTATTACTGTTATCAACAACGAATTTTCCGACAAATCAATTCCACTGAAAAACAAACCGAATCTGACAACTAAATCTCTCTTGTTACAGATGGCCTATACAGAATAATAAAAAATTAATTAATAATAATTAATCTTTAAAGTTTTTAAACTCACACAGTTCAGCATAAGGAAGTCGCTTTCATTTTATCAAAAATATTTTTTGTTATCATGATCCCTCTAACTTTGGTAAAAAACTAAAAAACGCTCAAAAATCTAATTAACCAAATAAGAAAAAATAAAAAGAAAAACAAATTTCTAACAAGTTTCAACAAGGACCGTAGCACCAACCATGGAGTCGTTTGTACGGACTGAAAATCTGGCAGTGCACATTACTAACAAAATGTCCATGGAATCATATTAAAGATGCATTCGTCAATATAACCATGGTCCACGAATCCTGCACAAAAAGACGGCTAATATCAATCCTTCAAAGTACTCCTACATCTAAATTTGATGCACCCCTTAACATCTTGTGGTAGACTTTCACCACCTGCGGTTGCTCAGAATCGAATCACGCCATTCTCAAGTGACGTCAAAAAAATCATGTTGGAATAAGAATAATTCATCATATCACTGAGCGTTTTGAATTGGCGCCCATATGAGAATCAACAAGTATTAAAAAACGGATAGGTACATACAAATATAAGCAAAATGAAGCAATTCAAATTTTAATAAAATTATTCATACGACACATTAGAACAAGTCGTGCAAACAAAAATGATCAATCGGAACCAACGGATACAAAATATTAATCTGCGGAAAGTTGCTAAATTATTAAAAGTAAAAACCAATTAATCCTAGGTGGTGAAATAGATGAGGTAAAATAAAATTAAACTGAACGGCATGAGCATAACGTATAAAATGCTATCCAATCGATCCACTTGCGATATCAAAGATATAAATACACATGCGACAAAAATATACGTCGTTAGAGTTGATTACAACATACAAAAACATCAAAATACAAATTTAAGTTAACAACTACGTAAAGGTTGTACTTTAAACGATGAAAATGGAAGCACATTGAATGAATAAAAAAATTTTTTTTACAAAAGTTGTTTATTTTTTTATGCAAAATATGAATCTGCTAAAAAAATTAAGGTGCTATTTAAAAAACCAAAGTTGAAATTCAAATGACCTTGAAAAGTCAATAAATTAAGAAAACAATTATGCCATATTCTGTCTCATTCTCGCTATCATACAACTTTTGTTCGAAACATTTTTCCATCTGACTTTTTGTTTTTGAGATATTAATTCCTGGAAGTTTTAAAATGAACACCCGGTATAACAATTTTTTCCACTACTAGGTTTATTAACTCTTCTAAATATTAATAAACAAAACATTCAAATTATTTATTTCGAATTATAAAACAAATGACAGTCTTTTGTTTTAATGTTGACACTTTCTCGAAAATTTTTAAATAATTTTGACATAAAGACGGTCAAACGTCATAAAATTTAAATATAACCAAAATTTTAAATATTAAATTATCCTTATTTAAAGACCAATTTTAATGGTTTATAAACTATTGTTTTTATGTTAATTCGTTTTATACATAAATTTTCCGTTGTGAAGTTTTCAAAAAATGCACTTTTGTTCATTATTTGCTTCAGGTGAATAACAGAAAAATGATTTACTACAACTGACAGAAGGCGTACTGCACTCAGTCAACACCTACGTCAAAATTATAACCTATACGGCTAGTAGTGGAAAAAATGTATTTCAATTTATAATTATTATACAAACAACAATAAATTGCATGTTATTTTATGCATCTTTATGTAAAAAAAATTGTATTGAATTTTGAAAATAGCGAAAATATCTTACCTGACCAATATCCAAACTCGATCATAGCTGAAAAGATAAATTATCATAATAATCTTTTAAAAATTGTGGAATGACCGCAAGCTGATAAATTGTTATTATAAATATTAAACAAATTGAGTTCACTTTATAAAGAACATTTTCACTTGGCACCAACCCAAAAAAACGCAATAAAAACTTTTGATTCTTAAAACAATCGGATGTTAAATTGTTACATTTTTTCATGTTAGTTTTAACATGACACTAGAATTAACACATAATTACAAAATTAATTTTGTAACTTAAACTTTCTTAAAAACACGCGATTTCTTGTCACACGAGTACAATTTACTACTGTTCGTTGTTTGAGGGTGAACTGAATACTGCGCTCTTATTCACTTTGCAAGTCATTTTACTTGAATCAACTAATTATCACCTGCATTAATAATGTGTCAATTGATTCCGGTTTCATGACCTTAGCACGAAGTAATAAGGATTATACATAATTGAATTAGATTTTACTTATGCATCGAATACGAGGGTAGTGCAATGATGCAACTAACAACAAATTATTTTCTAAAACTTTGTTTTGAGTATAATCGTATATAAATTTTATTTTCTTGTTAATTATCTATAAACCAGAACTATTGTGTTATTAATATGGTGCTACCGCAATGCATCATACGTTCAAATTGTATTTACACAAAATTGTGTATTTATATTAATACTTTTTAAACCACCCAGGTAATACTTTCGGCTTTTATGTTAAAATTCTACTGTATAATTAGATGGTAAATTTATTATAGCTTGATAATAATAGGATGCATTTCAACATTTCTCCTACTTAAAATGGATTCTAGAACTTGCACTTTTTAAATTATTAAATGTTCCATCGATCAAAATTGATTTTGAAATTATCATATTATAATTTTAAATTCAGTTCAATCTTAAATGCAAACAAAAATTAAATGTGACCATGCAAAAGAAAGAAATTATCAATCAACTAATTTGAACTAAAACCTAATCAGTTCTAAGTATGAATATAAAGACACAAGATACCACACTTACATTTAAAATTCATATTAATTTTTGAAATACTAAATAAAAAAAAATTATAAACAAAATGCGATAGTTCCCATGAACCACTTTGATACGTATTGATACTGTGTGTTAACCACTTCCAAGCTTAGAATTATGCTAAAATTTTGAACTTGTCTGCAAACTAGAAAAAGAAAGTGATTAATAGCCGATTTAGTGTTGTTCATACAAGCAACAAGTGGTAGCAACAATTTGGTGCTTTGCTCTAACGAGTATTGTGGAGTTTTGAAGCCTCACAATTGAGGACGAGTTGTGATCTCTTTCTGGAACCATATTTCTTCCTCAGCCTGCGTCTAGCCATAAACCTATCTGATTCCCCCCAAACCCCTCTGTAAAGAATTGATTTGGTTCTCCTGAGAGGTTCTGGCAGTTACAAACGCCTTGCTTGCTGAACGTATTGGCGTGGAAAACAATCAGAATAAATTTCTTACCCCGACCTGGATTCGAATCGCAGCGTGCGGTTTAGTAATTGACGCACTTAAGAGCCAAGCCGCGACCGTTCGTTCCGTCCCAGAACATAATCTACAGTTCAATTTAAATAAAAATGCTGTAAAAGTTGGTAATCGTATCGAATGACAATATGTTATATTCCGTTTCTATGTATTTACACTATTCACAGCAGTAACCATTGCTGAAAGCTTACAAATAATTTAGTTTCATTGTTTATTTAACCTATTACTTTAAAAAATTTAATGTAATATTAATTTCGAAGGTTAATAATACATAAATTTTAATAAAAATATGACCTTACAACGTTGATAGTTATAATTCATTCGAATTTACACTGGTGAAATGTTATTTGCGATTATCATTTTACAAATCGAATATTAACGAAATAAAAATTTTAATTTTACCGATTTTATTGTACATCATGCATTTTGTAGATATTTTACAAAAAAAAGAAAATTATAAACGAAAATACAATTTCCAATTGATCTGCGGCATCAAAAACACCGACATGGTACGGTACAATGTTTTGAAGTTGTACCTTAAATAATTCCCAATCAATAGTTTTGTTTTGAATAAGTTCTGTATCACTTTCCTGAAACAATAAATTATGTAATTTTAAAATTTAACAGGAGTACACGAAACTCTCCAGGTTCGCAAGTTTTCTTTACGCGAATTGGGTTTTGATACTCATATTGTGCAAATAAAATTTAATTATATTGATTACACGCTGTAATAATAATTATAAGTTGTACAATATTAGATGCGTAGGAACTATCGGCATTCTTAGTGCGTAGGCAGGTTGATGCGAAATCGGGCGACTGATTTAAATACGTTGGTGGTACACGGTTCAATAGCAAATTTAACTGACTATAATTTTAGTTTAGTAACATTTTTTGAAAAACCGACCCATTTCACAAAAAGTGCTAAAATAACAAACAAGGTTGGTTCTGCCAACACTCGCCGGAATCGCAATATTATCAAATTTGGGATTCAAAGAAGGCCGAGACTGTCGATTCAAAAATTGGCTCGTGAAACCGGAATCACGCGAGAGTCGGCTCAACGAATAGCTAAAAATAAACTTAAGAAGAAGCCTTATAGACTGCAAAAAGACCAAATGCTAACTGTTGAAAACAAACAAGTTCGTCTTATGCGATGCCGTGCTTTTCTATATCGCACCGCTGCTCAAAAATGAGAAAATTTTGTTTTTACTGATGAAAAACCTTTTACTAAATACCTTTAGTTTTTGTGGAAGAAGGAGTAAAAATTAACAAGGAAATCTACTACCGAGATATTTTAGAGGCTGTAGTTCTTTCGTGGACCCAACAGCACTTTGGTGATAAACATTGGATTTTTCAACCAGACTCGGCACCTGCCCACACGGCGAAAACTACCCAATAGTGGTGCCGAATCAATTTTTCTGATTTTATCCGTTCAGCTGAATGGCCTTTGTACTCACCAGATCTCAACCCAATGGATTACGCCATATGGTCAATTTTAGAAGCCCAAGCCTGTGCAAAACCCCACAAAAGTTTGGAATCACTAAAACAATTTTTGCGTCAAGAATAGGACAAAATACTCCTAGAAGAGATGCAAAAAACAAGGTACATAACTTTGCTGTTAATTGTTATCCATTTTTTAATTTTTTAATAGATGCATTTAAATATTTTTTTTAAACGTTTGTCCGAGTTCTTGTAGGTCACAATGTATTATGTATATTACTTACTCGCTACATAAAACGATCATGGTCTGGCACTTGAGTGTGTTTCGAGCCCGGATGGAGTACAACAATTTATTTTGACCGTTTCCTTATAAAGAAGTGGCTACCCACCAATATTATAATTTTAAATTTAATACAATCTAAAATGCTATACAAAAAATGGGATGAGGCCATGCTCATGACTGTCGTTCTTAGTATTAAGTATTTCAAGTATTAAAAATATAAGTAATTATATTATCTGTTAACTAACTTGAACCAAAATCTTAGCTTTAAGTATTATTACACGAAATACTACATTTGACTTTTATATTGCTATTAGTCATTGAAATATTAAATAACAACTAATTATTTAATGCAAAAGTTAAAAAAATAGTTCTCTTATACCAATTTGAATTGTGCTAAAATTTTGAATTGTCTGTAAGCTAGAAAAAGGGATGATCAATAGCTGAGTTAGTGTTGTAGTTTATACAATCAACAAGTGGTTGTTGCGAGGTTTCTCGAGGACAGGTCGTGAACCCTTTATTGAATTATTATTGGCACTTTAACAAGTGGTTGTTGCTTTTATGCACAATACTAACACAGCTATTAATCACCTTCTTTTCTAAATTACAGGCAATTTTAAAATTAGAACACAATTCTAAGCTTAGAAGTATTTAACGCGCCGTATTTAATTGAGGTGACATTACTAAACACAAAGTCCGGACTAAGTGCGCTTGCACCAACGTAAAGACAGCATCTCCTATTCTTTTGGCCGATTTCACTTGCTAGCTCTGCGAGGCGCCGACCTGCAGTCGGCTCGCGGCCTTCGGCCGCGCGGTTTTTCTTGACGTTTTACTTTTTTTTAACACTGAATTTTTGGTTTGTATTTGGTGGTTTCACTTGAAAATAATTTCTTCAAGGTAACAAAACGTAATGTAGTATTGGAAAACACTTTTATCTATTCTCATATTGTAATATGCCATATTTCAGAGTTTTTCTTAGTATCGTAATGACAGTTTTTACCGTACTCGTGTGGTAATAAAGCACTAGTGCGGTAAAGTAAAAAGCTTAAACGTTGCAAACAATTTTAAAAACTATTTATTAACATAAATTACACAATTTCTCACATTATCAAAATTAACTCTAGACGCTGTTCCCAACTTAATACTGCGTTCTTCCATCATGATGTTATTAGTGATTTCTCAAAGAACAAATTTCAAAATCAATTAGTGCTTTGAAGAAATACATAGGCACCTACTGAATTATTAATTTAAAACGTTTAACGTATTAATTAAAAAACCATAATTTTGATAATACTAAAACAATATTTATTATAAAAAGTTATGTGGTTAAAATTAATATATTTAAATGAAATTATTCTAATTTAAAAACATATTTGTTTTTCCTAACCAAAAGTAAAACATTCCCTGCACACCCCCCTCCAACACATCTGTGCTTCAAAGCAACCTGCTTGTAGGATACAGGTATATCATAGCTATTTAATAAAATATCGATGGTTTTACAACCTCTAAAGTTTACTCACCCATCAAGATAATGCAACAAAACACAAATATATAAATTTTAATAATTTTATTACAATATTACTCACAATGATTTGAACAACTACTAACTAGTATAAATTACCAATCATCATTACAATTAATAGAAGGTCTTTAATGCAACAACGTATAAATCCACCTTTAGTAGTTTTTTGGGAAAAGAGCATATTAATATACAGGATAAACTATAAAAGCTCACTTTTACTCAAATTGTTTGCGTTCTGGCGCGAATAAAATATAGAAAGTTTTGATAAATATAAGTACAACGTATTTTAGGTTTTATGTTGCAAAAAATATGGATTTATCTGGTTTTGCTCAAAAAGTACGATTTTTCTGTACAAAATAACTGTTTATTAACGTAAAAATTACGTTTTCTACAGGTTTATACAATTTTCTCAGCAATAAGTTTTTGTAAGAATTTCTTTATTTGAAAAGAAAATATAGTTGAGATGATAAGTCAATAAAAATCTAACAAGTAGATACCTTTTTCACATACACATTACCAACGCAAACATTCAAAAAAATTTTGTTTTAATTATTTTTTTAATTTCCCCAAATTCAAATTTTGGCGCTGTTTCTTTATTTGTCTACAATTATTTTGATTATTTGTTTTGAATTTGGCCTAATTTAGAATAAGGTAATTAAGCCTGTAAATGAATAAAATGAATTAATCTACTGTTTTTAGAAAATGTCGACATTAAAGACATTTTACCATAAGATCTATTGGGCTTTTTCGAACATTTTTAAGTACAACAAATGAAAGTTAGCACAAAAATTATATGGAAACGATGTATTTCTAATTTCTTCCAAAAATGAATTTATTCGGTTTTGCAAGAAAGTTCCCCAATTAACAAATAACATAACGATGGAATTTACTTAATTTAATTTTTAAACTTAGGTGCATATGCATTTAAGTTGGCCAATAGCATTTAAATACGAAAAGCACATAGTAATATCAATGATCTATTTCTCTAGTAAGTGTTTAAACAAATATAGTAAATTCTCGATTATTTATCTTTCGATTAGCTATATTTTTGAAATTTGGAATTTTCACACATTATAATTATAATTTGTCTGTTTTTAGATTTAGTATTTCAGTTTAAAATATTTAGAATTTCATCAACTTCGTTAATTAAGAATATGAAATGTTAAAAACACAAAAGTAATTTTATAAATTTTAAAATGCTAAAGAGCAACATGTGAAGACAGAAATAAATTATTCAACTCTATTAACAATATAGCAACTAACTCTGTCTTGACGTGAAATACAATTAAAGTAACACAATAAATATTACAAACTTTGTTAAATACATAATATATCAGTTATCTTTGAACAAAGGATCTCCCTCGATTTAATAAATTTTTATTCTATAATTAATATTAAATTGTTGCTTACTTAAAATTTTGCACTGTTTAATAATTAGCTAATAATTATAAATATTTAAGAAACTTTTCTAAGTAATTTAAACTTTCAATCTTGAAATTCTTGGACATTGAATTAGAAAATACAGTGTATAATAGTAATAAAATATTAAATTTTAATTAACAGTGAAATAAATTGAATAAATTCTTTTCTAATATTGCAGATTAATAATTTAATAAATTTTTGTAGTGGTTGGTGAATTGGTGCAATTATTACTATCATTCCATTTTCAGATTTCTAAGGACCGTATAATAACTGTAAATTGATTGAAAGATCTGAAAAACATATTCCAATAGAATTTAACTCAAAATATTTGTTTATAATATGATACTAACGCCAACCATGGTTTGTAAACTTAGCACTCTAAATTTACCAATTGTTAGAGTTATTGGTCGCTGAGCCCTGGCCATTATAATTATTAGAGATTTTTGAATTCTTAAATCGCAATCAGTGAAATCCAATTCATAACATACACTTGCTATTTTTTCACTTTCTGTTATAATAGTCTCTCCATAAGTACATATTATAATCAGTATAGAAAATCCTGTTACTATTATAACTACATCTTTTATAAATTCTCCCATTTCTATATTTAGCTAAAATAACATTTAGTTAAAATCTAATTATTTAATTTAAATATCTTTAAAATGCTATATAAAATTGATACCTCTGCGTGATATATTATTAAACACAAAGCAAAACTTATTGCTCCAAAAACAAAACATTATAAACGAGAATACAGTTTCCAATTGATCTGCGGCATCAAAAACACCAACATGGTAAGGAACAATACCTCGAAGTTGTATCTTAAATAATTCCCAACTAATAGTTTTGTTTTCAATAAGTTCTGCATCACATTCCTGAAAAAAGAAATTGGGTACTTTCAAAATTTTAATAGTAGCACACAAAACTCTCCATGTTTGCGATTTGTGTTTACTTAAATTAGGTTTTGATACTCATATTGTGTGTATGCGAAAATAAAATTCAATTATTATATGTATGTATATTACACGTAAATTTAATAATGTATTATTCATGTTGTAAAGTATTAGGTAGATACTATCGACTTGCTCAATGTTTGGGTAGGTTGATAAATGAAGTGTTTAAACATTTTAAAGACTTTGTTGCTTGTTGAGTAAAAGCTCAATAAAATCTAATACCCCTATCAATCGTAGTTAATATTTTTTCATAATTTTCATCTCTTTCTCCAAATTTTTTTCTTAAAATTAATTAGGGAAGCAGGAATTTGCATAAACTAATTTGCATTTGAATTTGCATTTAATACCCGGTATAGTACATATTGCTACGATCTAATTTAATTACTGCTACTATTTTAATGGTCAATAGAGCGCCAAGAAACTTAGTTTTTGATTGATTACAATTTTTTCTTGTTTTCCAGCTTCTTTGTGTCAGTATTTTCAATTTTAAGTTACTGTTACGCAAAATTGATGTACGCGATTGTTTTTGCATTTGAAATACTGGCGTACATGGAGAGTTTTGCATATGAAAAATACAAATTAATTACCTCAAGTATTTCTTCTTTTTCTGGACTTAATGATTTTGCAAGGTAGTGCTGTAATAGCTTCAATGGCCACAAATTAATGTTAGTACATTTATATAAATTAATACTAACAAATAGACATTCATTGTGATTATACCAAATTGGAATATTTGAATTATAAATTGTGTATTATTGTTAACCATATGAGGTCCACTTCCAAAGGGAAGAATCCATTCTTCTTCATTTAATGATAATACAACCGACACTGATATGCATGTAAACCAAAAAACAAGAAACGCTGAATATCCAAGGTAATTCTAAATAATACGACATTGTTACTATAATTATTAATTATAAACTATAATCGATATTTAAAAAATAATTTTTCATTTTGTAGAAATATGTTGTTTTTATCAAATTAAATTTATTTATGTTGTAAATTCAATTAATTAAAGCGCCAAAAGTTACTTCCCAATTTTTACTTTTAAAATTTCTAATAAATTTATCTCAACTTTTGATATTCCTAACGTTGTAACGAAAAATGAATGACTTACGATAATGTTCTAATGTTATGTAATTCAAGGCAGTAACAAATTTATTTAACTCATTACCACTCACTAGGAGGGTGTGGCGGCCGTAGATCGCCCGGCGTGCTTGTTTTACTATAAAATGTAGTTTGTGAAATATAAAATCAGTCTCGATTAATTAATCACAAGGTTTACATGTTACAGCTTAAAATTAATTTGGAAAATTAATAAAAATTCAAAATTCGCGTTTTTGGAAGCCATGAACTATTTATCTTAATCAAAGACTTAAAAAGATACTTAAATAAAAAAAATTAAGGAAGATTAAAAACGGCCCTCCAAACGGCCTCATTTGGTCAAGCAGTCGGGTATCTTTTAATTTTAATTGACTCAAGAATATACATTACAATCTGTCCATAGGACAATAAGTAACACTGCCTACATAAATAATGTCAATAACATGACATTAACATGTCATTAACAGAATAATTTTATTACAACAGAATTGAATTTGTTTGGCAAACAGTACATCAAGAAAGGTACATTTCACCGGACCTCCATGACGAATGTTTTAGTAAAATTAATGTCAAACGTTTAACCACAACCATTGGGGTTGTTTAAAAAACTTTTGGGGAGCTGGTGTAATGGTATTGTCTTTTTAATTTTTTCTTATTCAATCATAATCATTTGAATCTATGAACTTCCAATCCTACTTTTATTATTTTTACCAAAGTACTAAATAAATAAATTTGACATTACCATTAATTTTAATTCATTTATTTTCAAAAACTAGCAATATGATCCACTAAAGTTTTAAAATTTAAAATAAAGCCAGGTTAAAATCGAAGTTTTAAGTTCAAATGATCACTTCTTATTTAGTGAACAACAATCAAATAAATTTTAGCTCATAACAAATTGTTTTTAATTAAAATATCTTTGAAAACCATAAAATAGATCCAAAATTATATAAAATTATCCATACTACACATTAGGACAACTGTGCAAACGTAAATTATCAATCGGAATCAACAAGGTAAAAATTTTTAACTTAAACTGGCTGGCAGAAAGATAACGTTTAAATTGATATCCAATTTAATTGGATACGATCACGATATCAAAATAATTAAAAAAATGCTTATAAAATAATATATATAAGAAATATAAGCTGATTGAATCTAAAACAATGCTGAAACGATTAACATCAACTTTACTGAAAAATTCGCGTTGGGGCGGGAGGGCAAAATGTACCTTAGCAGGGTTAAAACTGTTTTAGCTAAATCTTTCCGCGTACTTCTAATTAAAAAAATCTTCAAAAACATAAGCAAAAATATGTACGGTGTTGTCACAAAATATAATTACGGATTACAGTAGAAACCCAGTACAATATTTGAATATAAATCTATGTTTCAATGCCTGTTTACACTTACCTGTATCTTAACAATATTTTTACATTGCTTTATAATAACATTTTCACCTTTTGCATTTGAAAAATTTGACAGTTCATCTAAAAGTTCAAGCTTTTCAAATAATTTTATGAATTCAAATCTGTTCAAAAATGCAAGATAAGTAGAAGTTATTGCTAAAAATTAAAATGTATTTTAATGTAGGTATAAATTATTATACAGAAAACAATAAATTGCAGGTTATTCATATTTATTTCAAAAATAATTGTACTAAATTTTGAAAATTTTTAAAATATCTTACCCATACATTGTCCAAACTCGATCATCGCAGAAAAAATAAATTTGTTAAAATTATCCTGATAATCTTTTAAAATTTGTGGAATGGCCGCAACCGGATAAATTACTATTACAAATAATAAACAAATTGAGTACACCTTATAAAGAACATTTTCGTTTGGTAACAATCCCGAAATACGTAATAAAACTTTTGATTGCCAAAACAATCGGATGTTGAATTATTAGATTTTTCATGTTAGTTTGGGTTTTAACTTTGTAAGTTCAACTTTGGTAAAAATATGCAATCTTGTCACAAGAGTACAATTAACTAATGTTTGTTGTTTGCTGACGAATTGAACACTGCGCAGTTATTCACTTTCCAAGTCATTTTATTGAATCGAATAATTATCCTCTGCATTAATAATGTGTAAATCAATTGCGGTTTTATGATCTTAGAACGAAGTAACTAATAGCGATTATGCATAATTAAATTATATTTTACTTATGCATCGAATACGAGGGCAGTGCAATGATGCTACAAATAACAAATTATACTATAAAACTTTTTTTTAGTGAAATCGTAAATAAATTTTATTTTTTTATTAATTATCTATAAAGCAACATTACTACTACTACTAATATGGAGCTACCTCATTACATCATATGTTCAAATTGTATTTACCAATAATTATTTATTTGTATTAATACTTTTTAAACCGTCCCGGTAATATTTTCCGTTTTAATGTTATAATTTTACTGTATAATTAGCTGGTAAATTTATTATAGCTTGATAATAATAGAATGCATTTCAACATTTCTCCTACTTAAAATGGATTAGAATTTGTACAGTTTAAATTATTAAACCTTCCATTGATCAAAATCGATTTTAAATTATCTTATTATAATTTTAAGTTTAATATAATCTTAAATCTATTAAAAAATAGTCATATGTGACCATGTATGTATGTGACTTTATTATTCTTTTTCTCAGTATTAAGAATACATTTTTTTAATTATTTATTAACTAATTTAAAACTAAAATCTAATCAGCTCTAAGTATTAATATAAAGACACGAAATGTCACATTTGGTTTGAAATTTAATTGGTTTTGAAATATTAATTAAAAATAATATTAATTTTAAAACAATTAAAGAAAATAGTTCCATAAACCAGTTTGAGATACGTGCGTTAACCACTTCAAGCTTAGAATTTTGTTAAAGTTTTGAAATTGCCTGCAAGCTAGAAAAAGAAAGTGATTAATAACTGAGTTAATGCTGTTCATACAAGCAATAACCACCTGTTGATTGGAGTGCTGCGGGGTCTCTCAAGGACGGATTGTGAACCCTTTCTGGAATTATTAATATCACCTAAACAAGTGGTTGTTGCTAGTATGAGTAACACTAACTCAGCTATTATTCACTTTTTCTTGCTTGCAGGCAATTTTAAAATTTTAGCACAATTCTAAACTTGGAAGTGGTTAAATTAAAAAAAAACAGAACATTTGAGAACAAATGGAGAACAATCGAGAACAACAAAAAATAGAGTTTTTAAAAAGGGGTTTAACTTCACGCACATATACCTTTAGAAATGTAAAAGGCATGTTTTAATCAAATTTTACAGAAATGCCACATAGAAAAAAATTAAATGTCCTGATATGCCTCATCCGTCTTAGGACGTCTTGAATAAATTATTCTTCTTCTCACATCACGCATTAGGCTTTAATGCCTGTTCCGACTTCCTATTGCCATCTTTTTGGGGTTTTCCTTGGTCTTGGAAACTTCAGAATTGCATCGGAACTTTGGACTGATTAAATAAATTATTATAAATGCAAAATTTGAAACAATTTTGAACGTATAAAATCGATCAATATATTTAATAAAGGAAAATGGCGTAATTTACAAATTCTTAAATATTTACAAGAAACAAAAACGAAGAGCAAAAAAAGGTCCCTGATATGATTAGATTTAAGTTCAATGTAATTAATAGATATATTTCTTTATTTTTATTATAAAAAATATTCAGTAAATTAATGATAATGTCATCAGCATTGTCACATCTGATTTTTTAATTGCATTTAAAATTATATTAAATTTAAAATTATAATAGCTTAATTTCAAAATCAATTTTGATCGATGGAAAAAATATAATTTAAAATGTACAAGTTTTAGAATCCATTTTTAAGTAAGAGAAATGTTGAAACGCATCCTATTATTATCAAGCTATAATAAATTCACTAACTAATTGTACAGTAAAATTATAGCATAAAGACTGAAAATATTTTACCTGGGTGGTTTAAAAAGTATTAATACAAATAAAATGGTTGTGTGAATTCGATAATTTAAACAAATATGATGCAATAAAGTAGTAAAATAATAATAGCAGTAACAATGTTAGTTTATAGATTTTATCTATAAAATAAAATCTATTTACGATTATACTAAAAACAAAGTATTATATTATAATTTGTTATTAGTAGCATCATTGCACTACCTTTGTATTGGATGCATTAGTAAAATATAATTTATTTATGTATAATCCTTATTACTTTGTTCTAAGATCCTGAAACCGGAATTGATTTGCACATTATTAATGCAGACGGTAATTATTTCAAATAAAGTGACTTGAAAAGTGACTAAGAGCGCAGTGTTCATGTCGCCAGCAAACAACGAACATTAGATATTAATTGTACTCTTGTGACAATAAATCGCGTATTTTTTCCAAAGTTTAACTTACAAAATTAAAGCTTAACATGACAAAATTTAACAATTATTTAACGTTCGATTGTTTTGATTTCACAAGTTTTACTACATATTTTCGGATTGTTGCCAAACAAAATGGTCTTTATAAAGTGTATTAATTTGCTTATTATTTATAATAAGAATGGTTTTGGTCGTTCCTCAAATTTTAAAAGATTATTGTGTTAATACTAACAAATTTTTCTTTGCTGCGATGATCGAATTGGACAAGTACATGTAAGTATTTTAACATTTTCAAAATTCATTACAATTATTTTTGAAATAAATTATTGTTTTCTGTATACAAATAATTTATGCATTCAAATACGTTTTAATTTTTAGCAATAATTTGTTTTTATTTGGCATTTTGAATCGATTCGAATTGATAAATTTATTTGAAAAACTTGAACTTTTGGATGAACTGTCAAATTTTTCAAATGCAAAAGATGAAAATGTTGTTATAAAGCAATATAAAAATGTTGTTAAGAAACAAGTAAGTGTAAAAGAGCATTTCAATAGTAGATTATCTTTACACCTCGTCAGTAATATTCATCTTCCCATTCTCAAGTGTAACGTAACAAGTAACAGAGCTTTCATCCTCTGTACCCAACTTAACTCACAACTAATTGAATATCGAGAATATATTGCAAATATTGCGAAAATTAAAAAAAAAAGTATATTAAAAGTGGATATTAAGGTCTTTAAAACACGCGCAATTTACGAGCACGACGGCGAAACCACGAATCTTTTAAGGGTTACATCACTCATTAACGCGAAAAATTAGGCTTTTTGAGAATTTTTATCTACATAACCAATATAGGAATCGAAGTATAGTTTTCAGGGTTTATTGTAGATATTTAAAGGTATGCAAGAATATTTTTTATTTTGATTTTTACATTAAAATGGCATTGTAGCAGTGAATCAAGTGAGACTTGATTTTTATCAAAGAGAAAAACGGTGTGCAGGGTAGCAATGTCCAGACAGCAGCTAGAACATTGCAACAAATTTTTCTTATTTGATATGAGTTTTCTTTAAAGTACCTGGATTATTATAAATATTAATTTTACAAATTTGGCATGCATTTAAACTTTTTTAAATTTTTACGAAAAATCGATTTTAAATTGTTTATAGAAAATGTTATTATTTATTAATCGCAAAAATCGTTGGTACTTCCATAAATTATTAATAAAATGGTTTGTTCCCAAAAATTTAGATTATTGGATATTCTAATCTCATTGGTATACTAGTTTATTTTAAATTAATTAGAATTATTTAAATTTTTGTTTTTGAAAAATAATTTTATAAATACTTTGAATTTTATAATTTTTATTTTGAATTTTAATGTACAATTAAATAAATTAATTTTTAAATGATTTGGATATTAAATTTTTAAATAAAAAATTAAATTTTTTAACAAAAATTTGTAGCAGTAATTAAGCGAAATTATCTTTTTTCGTTAAATTATTAAAATTTTCCCATTATTATAAAAAGTAAAAATTTTTATAATTTAATATGATTATTTTTTTGGGAAATTTAAAAATTTTTATAAATATTAAGTTTTTAAAAATTTTTGGGGAATTTAAATTTTTTTAAATTTTTACCAAAAATAATTTTAGGTTGTATTTTTTAAAATGAGATTTTTTATTTTGAAAATTTTTACTTTAAAAGGCATTGTAGCAGTATAAGAGACTTGATTTTATAAAAAAACGGTGTAGGGTAATTCAGACAGAGCTAGAAATTGCAACAAATTTTTCTTTTTGAAAGTTTTCTTTAATACCTGGATTATTATAAATATTAATTTTACAAATTTGGCATGCATTTAAACTTTTTTAAATTTTTACGAAAAATCGATTTTAAATTGTTTATAGAAAATGTTATTATTTATTAATCGCAAAATCGTTGGTACTTCCATAAATTATATATTTAAGAACTACAGTTAAATTTTTAAGGTAATCGGATAAAATTGCTCAAGTTATGTTGCACACCGTTTAAAAACGTAGTTTTGAAAAACGCGTTTCAAGTTTTGTAAATGAAAAGTTGAATATTGCATCGGCTTGCTGATTTTTTACATTTATTCCACTATCCCAGCACCGTATAGCTCTATTTCTAGGTTTAAATTTTGCTCTTTAGCATCCTTTCTGAACGACGTTAAATCCTTCCTCGAATCTTGTACTGACTTAAAATTATCAGTTTGACTATATGATTTCAGACCGCTGGGAGAGACTTCTAAAATGAGCTGTAAATATTTAAAAAATTTTCACTTCTGAATTTGATGGAATATCATTTTAGATAGTTTATACATTTTTCATTAATAAAAAAAAATCGAAAAATAAATTTTACTGAGTGATGTATCGTAATCGACCACATCCTTTAAACGATTAACGAATACTATACGCTTTTTTTTATTTATTCCAAAAAATGGAAATAAGAACTAATAATATTTAAAAAAAAAAGGTTTGCATTTGTAAAGTGACATCAGTATTTATACCTTTCGTTGTCATAGAATTGAGAAAAATTAAAATTAATTTGCAATCTGTCACAATACCAACTGCACTTTTTACATTCATTTAAATAATCAATCAATCAATTTCTTTATTATCTAATATCTACACGTATTTACAATGTTTGTGTTAGAAATATCTGCGCCTATTGCAGCAATTATACAATTTATCAGATAAATGTGGTTTATAAAATAATTTTGAAATATTTGTTAGTAATATTTTATTTGACGTTACGAGGTACTCCTGTCAGATCAATAATTAAATGTTGACATTTAAACTTCGCGTTTCTCGGGTTGTTAATGTTGCCATGGTAACTTTAAAACACGCGCGTTTTTAAAAGTTGGATTTATTAACGCTGTGGCGTACTTTAAACAAGCAAAATAGGGTACCAATAAAAAAAATTTAATTACAAATTTTAGGTAGAAAGTGGGGGGTCGAATGTTTGACACTTTAATTATATACATTTACATCTTAAATTAATTTTATTTGATAATGGCAAACAACATATTTTTACTGAATAAAATTCTATTTTATTAAGATATTATTGTAAATATTAAATTAGCAATTATTACAAGTTTTAATGAAAATTTAAATTGCATTTAACTATTAATTATTAATGAATATTTTTGAGATTTACTTAGTCCAATATAATAGATGCACACTTATATTTTTTATATAGAACACTCGTAATTTGCATCTGGATTTATAATTAATGTTAACCAATTAACCGAAATGAATTTTTTTAAATTCTTTTACAAAACTTTTTCCGATCTTATTACTAAACGTCAAAATTTGTATTCATAATTTTGTTTGCTAATTCTTAATTACATCTTTTTTGTTAAAGTCCTTTATGGGGGTCGTTTTATAATTATTTGTTACCCGTTATCTTGCCAGGCTAAGGCAAATTTTATATTACTTAGTAGGCAGTTGTATGTTAAGCTATAGCGAATATAGCCGTATCGAAGTAATTACATTTTTATTTTTACGTAGTGTATTTGTTACCATTTTTCTTTTTAGCAACTTCTACTGGAATAACAAATTTGTCGGCGATAACAATGCGATAGTTAATTAATTATTATTGGTAAAATATTGAAATGATAAACAAAATGATTTAATATTAAATGTTTATACATAAAACTATAATAAAAACTTAAAATAATACAAAATTTTTAACATTTATATAAAAACTAACTACCCTAGATTTACCCTCGAATATAATTCGAAATTATAAAAATTAAAAAAATGGTTTAAAATTTCAAAGATAAAAAATAATAAGAAATTAATATTAATACAATATAAAAGCCTAAATATATATTTTTTGATGGTGGACACCACACTGTGGTGTCTAATATTATGAATAATTTATGCTTCAATATTTTGCTATTCAAGCAGTACTCTTTTGTGGCTTAAATTATTCATATTTGTCAATACAATAATAACTTATTTACGAAATATTTTGAAGTTAGGTTATTTACATCAACGAGAAATTGTTGCAAATGTAATCGTCGGATGTTCTGCCATCATAAGGAAGAAGGCAGAAAGTACATGTTTTTTAAAATTAAGTCTTTTATATACAGGGTGTTCATTTTAAAACTTCCAGCAATTATATCTCAAAACCAAGTCAGATGAAAAAATGTTTCGAACGAAAGTTGTATGATAGCGAAGGGGACAGAATATGGCATAATTGTTTATTTAATTTATTGACCTTTTCAAGGTCATTTGAAGATCAACTTTGGTTTTTAAATAATAATTTTACTTTATCATACATATGTAATATGAGAAAGTATTGTTTTCGTGCAGAAAAAAATTTGATATTTTGATGGATTTACACTTTTGAGGTCCCTGAGTAAAATAAGACCATTTCCAAAAATGTCTGTGTGTGTGTGTGTGTTTTGTGTGTGTGTGTGTGTGTGTGTGTGTGTGTGTGTGTGTGTGTGGTCAAATTTGTGTGCGACCTACAGCAAAACTAATAGGAATTTTCAAACAAAATTTTGGATTTTCAATCCTTATATTGAGACTTAGAGCTGATTAGATTTTGGCTAAAATTGATTCACGGAACAATTTTTTTATTTTTAAATTTTATTTTTAATATTAGTTTTAATTAATATTTCAAAAAATAATAAGAATTTCAAAACGAAATTTAGGATTTAGCATACTTATGTCAAGATTTAAAACTGATTAAATTTTAGTTAAAATTGTTTTATGAAAACTATCGTTTTTATTTTTTAAGTTTTATTATTTAATATTAGTCTTTATTTAATATTTTAAAACTAACAGAATTTTCAAAACCAAATTTGAGATTTTCTATTTTATGTGGAGTTAAGTTATTTAAATTTTGGTTAAAATTGGTTTATGGAAACTATTTTTTTAATTTTTTAAATCTTATTATTTAATATTAGTTTTAATTAATATTTCAAAAGTAATACGAATTTCTAAACTAAATTTAGTTTTCGCATATTTTAATCGATATTTAGAACTGATTAAATTTTAGTTAAAATTTGTTTATAAAACTATTGTTTTTATTATTTTAAATTTTATTATTTAATATTAGCCTTTATTTAATATTTTAAAACTAAAAGGATTTTAAAACTAAAGTTGAAATTTGTTATGTTTATGGCAGGAATTAGATCTGAATAAATTTTGGATAAAATTGGTTCATGGAAGCAATTTTTTAAATCTTTTATTTATTATTAGTTTTATTAAATATTTCAAAACTAATGAGAATTTCAAAACAAATTGGTATTTTGTATCTTATATTTAGATGGGTCGAATGACCAACCTCCTTCAATTTAACTTTTGAGCCGCTCACGCTTTGCCCGCTTGTAATTGTATATAAATGAAAAATCCTTCAAGTTATAAAACTTCTTTCCTTACGACATTTGTTGAATCATAAATCAACCATATTCAGCAAACATCACCTACTACATCTTCTAAGTTCATGCCTACTACTGACTTTCACCGCAGATGTCGCCATCCATGCCACCTTTTGAAATTTCTTTATTAATTAAACAAAAATAAAGAAACAAAATACCAATATAGAAAATGCGAAGTGTTGTTCGCGGTGTCAAGTGCTGTGATTAAGTCTTGTATAGGATCGTCTTTGGTATAATTTCGGTTTTGTGAGGTTGATCCAACGGCAACGCTTGAGTGTTGGATCTTGTTTTGGTTATCCTGATTGGTTCTAACGTGTATGTTCATTGGATACTTTCTGGCGTATGGGAAGATTTACTTTTCGTGATTTGTTTCTTCTTTTCGTTGATTGGCTGTCCTTTTGTAGTTTAATAGAATCTAGTGGATAACCTTTCCCTATAAAGGAATAAACCTTCGAGTTACAAAACTTCTTTCCATACGACATTTGTTATATTGCTTGTACTTTGAATTTGTTTCCCTTCTTTACTCGACTCTTGATAACGCCACATTAATTCATACAAACAAAGGCCTATCGATATAAATACCAAGTTTTCAAAGCTCTGCCCTTGAGACTTATTTATAGTATAGCGAATGCCAACACTATCGGAAATTGTCGTCTATGCAGTACAAATGGTAATCTGCTTGCAGATGTATCGCCTGTATCCAATTTAATTCGGGGATAAATATAACATTGCCGATATGATCACCAGTCATAATCTTACCAGTTCTATATATTTTGTATGCTTCTCTCCATACCATTTCTTTTATATATGCATTTAATGAATCGGCTCATCGGATAATACATCGGATAATCGGATAATACATCGGATAATCGGTTTACATAAGATTACATAATAATAAGAGATCGGTATGATATCGCTACCTCTAACATAAATATGATCAGTTGCCGCAAACCTGGTTTATATTATCTTCCGTTGTATGCCTTTATAAAACGCGTTTTATATATATATTATATACATAATATAAAATCTGCGCGTTGTATCTGCGCGTTACATTTTACCGTTGCATAAAACCCTTACCTTTTTATATTATAGGGTAGATTTAGAGCTGATTAGATTTTGAATCACATTGGTTAATAGAAAATTTCTTTTCTTTTTATTATTAAAATTATTTTTAATATTTAATAAACGTATGATAAAGTCATGGGCATGGCCACATCCGATTTTATTTTCAACATCACGGGCACTTTTGTTGCGTTTAGGTAATTTATTCTATTAATCAGGCGTTCCTTGTAATTAATTGGCAATCCCAGTAATTGTTTGGACTATTTATGTTTCACTTCAAAGATTTGTAAACCAGAATCTGGCCTCAATCTCAATCATTCAACCTGACCGATTAAGTATACAGGTATCCCGTATCAAAATTATTACAGTAGGATTAGATCTGATTTAAGTTTCAAAAATAACTTATGTTTTATAGTCCATTTGAAATAAGAATGCAGTAAAAATTGGTGTGAAAATAAGACCTTCCAACGTGCTTAGTAAAAATTTATACAAGTTTACAATGGTGAAATTTCATTTGCTATTGTTATTTTACAAATCGAACATTAACAAAATAAAATTTTAATTTTTCCGCGTTTATTGTAAATCACTGATTTTTACCTATTTCTAAAAGTTTAAATACAAAAATTTTGGTTTCTTGTAATAGATTTAGTAAAATTTTTAAGTTGACATTCGCTTTAGTTTTTTTGTTTATCTGTGTGAATCTACGTTCGCGTCGCGTCAGATGTGTTTCTATATTTTTCTACTGCATTCTTATTTCAAATGGACTATAGGTATGTAGGTATGTATGTATTATTTATGTGGTATTAATATTTCCAATTCTTTCAAATTCACAAAGTTGATAAAATTCCAGATATTCTAAATTCGAACATTAAATCTAAAATATTTTACTTCTTGTGTACTTCTTATATAATCTTGAATTAATGATTTGCATTAAAACAAGGTGGAACTCGGATGACCGCAGTTCTTAGGCTTCTATACAGCTACCTTTTTGGTTTACAATTATATAATATTTTGTAATTATTTTTAATTTAAATTTATAATTTTTCTTTATCTGCACGATCATCAGATTATCTTAATTTTTTTAGTTGGTAACTAAAATTTTCTATATAAGAAATTGATTTGCATTTTGTAAGTGTTATTTTTACGTTTTACGTAATTTTTACTTTCACTCTTTCGCACCTTTAATTGGTTAGTTCATTTATTACCAACCCAAAAAAAAGTGTAAGATGAATAAAATAATCTCATAAACAATTGAAAAAGCGTCCACAACTCTGTGTGTTTGATCTCAATTAATTATTTTGAATCTTGTTAATCCATTCACGCGTTTGTCCATCTACCCACAAAAAGTAAAATTTAGTGACAAAGGTTTTTGTCACTAATTTAGTGACTTTGAATTATGCGGACGGACGGACGGACGGACGGACAGACGGACGGACGGACGGACACGAACCAGATCATAAGGCTTCTTTCTATACTATGTATAGAAGCCTAAAACTTACTAGTGAAAGAGAAGATTGATTTACTTTGTGATTTTCGTATTAAAATGCTATTGGCTAATGTTAAATGCATAAGTTTATAAATTCAAGTTTCACCGTTATGTTATTTGATAATAATTGGGGAGCTTACGTGTAGAACTGAATAAATTAACTTACGAAAAAAATTATTAGTACATCTTTTCTATATAATTTTTATGCTAACTTTAATTTGCTGTACTTACTTTCAAAAAAACTCAATAGATCTTGCAGTAAATAGGCCTTAAAGTCGATATTGTCTAAACACGGTAGATTAATTCGTTTTATTCAAGCCAAAATAAATCTGTAAAACCAATTTCAAGTTAAAACATTCTAAATTACGCCAAATTAAAAAAGAAATTAATCATGATAATCCCAGACAAATAACAACCCTTTACAAAAACTTATTTCTGAGCAATTTGCGAAAACTATAGAAAAAGTAAATTTTTGTGCATTTTTGTCTATAAACATTAATAAATATTTATTTTGTGCATAAAAATAGTACCTACGTTTTGATCAAAACTAGATAATTCGATATTAATTTGCGAGAAATCATTTTATCTCTTAAAAACTTTATGTTATTTATCAAGACTTCTTATATTGTATTCTCGCCAGAAAGGAAAAATTTGAGTCAATTTTTTTAAGCTTTCATCGTTTAGTCTTTGTAATATGCTTATTTACTAAAAAATACTAAAAGTGGATTTATACGGTTTTACACCAAAGTTCCTCAATTAATCGCAATGTTGATTGGTAATTATTACTAGATAGTAGTTGTTCAGATCACTGAGTTAATAAATAAAAATATGAAAATTAACTTCTTTGTGTTTTATTGCCTTTAGTAAGTTGGGTAAATTTTAGATTATAGATTGTAATACCATGAATGTAATTGATATTTCTTATTGGTTAAGCAAGTCCATTATATCCTAATAAAAAAGAAACATGGCGGTAAGATGCTGATTTCAAGATGCAAGAGTGTAACCTCGGTAACTAATTAAATGTTTTTAAATTTCTCCAAATTCAAATTTGCCGCTCTCATTATAAGTAAAGTACATATTTTACGGAAATACTCATTTTTAAGGCATTATCAAAATATAATTTTAGAAATTTTTTTTTTAGAAGTTTTAATAATTTAATTTAGGGAATCTTTTTGAATATTTACAAAAAAATAAAACGGAAACGAAAAATAGGATTTGATAAAAGAGGCAGTACTTTAAATGTGAAGTCGAGAGATTTAGTGTTAGTAATGAAGCAGGAACTAAATTTGAACTGTGGTATAAAGGACCATTCCCGGTAATTAGTTGTGATGGTGTAAACTGAACAATAAAGAATCAAAAAGAACAATCAGTGACTGTGCATAAAAATCGGATGAAACTATTGAAAGAGCGAAAAAAACAATCACAGTTATGTTACGGCTATACAAAATAAACTCTGTCATAATTCAAACTGAGCGCCTTAGTACGTATTTGTTTACGATATCAGCAATCGATCGCGCTAACAACCAGGCCAATGACAGTCTCATAGTGTTTTATACTTTCCGTAAGTATTTGATATTCCAGGTATTATATTATTGTTGTTACCTGTGCTCGCTTGGATATAAAACATATCTGATTATACATATTTTATTTTAAAGTAAATCAACCGATAAGTTTGCATCTGCTAAAAGAAAAAAGCTAAAAAATGATATTGTATCAAATAATATTCTGATAAAACTAGCACAATTAAAATTTTAAATAACATCTTAATTGCCTAAAAAGTTCAGCATAAAGAAGTTTTTAAAAACGGAAATACGAGGTGCTATCGAATACGTTGGCATAAGCACAAGTTCGGACTTTGTGTTGATGAATGTCACCTCAAATAGAAATAGTGCGTTAACATGATACAATAATTACATGTGATATTGCGCAGATTATACAGCCAGTGAGTATTGCGTAAAATTACAAAATATAACTCGGTTAATCATATTTTGAATATTATTATATCATGGCACATATTAGAATTGTCTAAATTTAAATTGCCTGCAAGCTTAGAAAATGGTTAATATAACCGAGTTAATGTTTCTATAGAGCAACAACCATTGTTTAGTGATATTAATTATAAATTTCAAAAGGTTATCAACTGTCTTGAAAATCATCAATCAACGTGGTTATTGGTTGTATGAACAATATTAACTTAGCTGTTAATCACCTTCGTTTTCTAGCTTCAGGCAATTTCAAAACTTTAACAAATTCTAAGCTTGGAAATGGTTAAAGTAATCAAACTGGTTTATGGAACTATTTTCTTTAATTGTTTTAAGTTTAATAATATTTCAAAAATTAATTGGAATTTTAAATCCAAATGTGGTATTTTGAATCTGTATACTAATACTTAGAGCTTCATTAGATTTTGGTTCAAATTAGTTAATGGATAATTAAAAAAAATATTTTTAATATTGAGAAAAAGAATAATAAAGTCATAAGCATGGTCACATCCGATTATTTTTTATTAGATTTAAGATTATATTAAACTTAAAATTATAATGTGATAATTTCAAAATCAATTATGATCGATGGAATATTTAATAATTTAAAATGAACAAGTTCTAGAATCCGTTTAAAATAGGAGATATTGTAAAATGCATTCTATTATTATCAAGCTATAATCAATAAATTTACCAATTAATTATACAGTAAAATTATAACATTAAAACGGAAAATATTGCCGGGGTGGTTTAAAAAGTATTAATACAAATAAATAACTAAGTGTAAATACAATTTGAACATATGATGTAATGAGGTAGCAGCATATTAATAGCACTTATAATATTGGCTTATAGATAATTAACAACAAAATAGAATTTATTTACGATTATACTAAAAACAAAGTTTTATAGTATAATTTGTTATTAGTAGGATCATTGCACTACCCTCGTATTCGATGCATAAGTAAAATCTAATTCAATTATGTATAGTCCTTACTACTTCGTTGTAAGATCATGAAACCAAAATTGATTTACACATTATTAATGCAGGCGGTAATTAGTTGATTTATATAAAATGACTTGGAAAGTGAATAAGAGCGCAGTATTCAGTTCGCCGTCAAACAAAGAACAGTAGTTAATTGTACTCTTGTGACAAAATTGCGTATTTTTACAAAAGTTCAACTTACAAAGTTAAAATCGAAACTAACATGAAAAAAATCTCACAATTCAACATCCGATTGTTTTGACAATCAAAAGTTTTTATTACGTATTTCTGGATTGTTACCACATGAAAATGTTCTTTATAAAGTGTACTCAATTTGTTTATTATTTATAATAGCAATTTATCCGGTTGCGGTCATTCCACAAATTTTAAAAGATTATCATGATAATTTTAACAAATTTATCTTTTCTGTGATGATCGAGTTTGGACAATGTATGGGTAAGATATTTTTGAAATGAGTATAAATTACGTTCAATTTATTGCTTTCTGTAGAATAATTTATACATTAAGATAGCATTTAAAGTTTAAATTTTAAATTTATATTGTTAAGAAACAGTTTGTTAGGAACAAATTGTTGTTAGGAAACAGGTAAGTGCTGAAGTGTTGCATATGTTTTTGAAGGTTCTTTTAATTTGATGTGGGTGGAAAGATACATATAAATATAACAATTTTAACTCTACGGAGGCACATTTCGCTCTTCCGGCTCATCGAGAATTTTTTTAGTGTAGTTAATGTCAAACGTTTGAGCATCTTTTGAGATTCAATAAGTTTTTATCTTCATCGTTTGAACCACAACAATTGCGGAATTACAACAGAATTTTTTCAATTCTTTTGATATCGTGATGGGTTTGATGGGATATCAAATTAAATGATTATCTTTATCTTCGTATAAATGTTTATCAGTTTAATATAAGAATTGTTACCACCTGAGAATGATGTAGGTTTTTACTTTTAATTTTTAGCGACTTTCGAGAATTAATATTTTTTGTTTGATTGATTGCACGAGTTGTGTTCAAGTGTCGATAATTTTATTAAATTAAGGATTACTTAATTTCGGATATATTGTTATGGATCAATTGTTTTTTTTTTGATACTTGGGAGATCATATGGGCGAGTGTTGATAGCTTTCGTTGATATGGTGGAAGTTTTCCATGGGATAATAAGGGGTGCATCGATTCTGGATGTTCGAGAGTATTTGGAGAGGACCGATGTTAGCCGATTTCCTCTGCGGGATTCGTTGACCATTGCCATATTGCGAATATAGTTTTCAAATGGTTTCATTTTTTATTCGTTTGAACGCCCCTATGGTTGGTGCTACCATCCTTGTTAAGACTTGGGAGTAGTTTGTTCTTTTATTTTGCCTCGCTTTTGATGTAGGTTGACCGACATTAAAAGTGGCCAATGTAATTTGATTATGTTTAAAGTTGGCTGAGTTAATAAATATTTGCTACAAGACCGATTGCAGGTATTTCTGATTTGGTTAATAAGATTTCTGTGCGTTCTTTAGTTTTAGAATTCTGCACTTGTGCAAAGCCGGCGTTCTTTGGCATTGAACCAGAAATGTACCAAAGTTAGTAGTATTGCGATAACAAAAGATGTTTTTGACAAAATTAAAGCAATTTTTCTGTGCGGAGCTAGGCGAGTTTGAAATTTGTTTTGAATTTATTATTCACAAAATAAACAAGGATCATTGTTTGAATTTGAGGACTTCAGCTTTTTAACTTGGGTTCACTTTAACTTGGTTTTGGTAAATATTTAGAGTTTTGTGTTGGCTCATATTGCAGGTGTTTGAAAATGGAAAAAAATAATTACAATTGAATAATAGCGCGCATCGCTTACTTGGAGTTACCGTAAATTTAAAATAATTTATTTCAGGTAATTTCTTAAAAAATAAAATGAAAAGTGTGATAATGGAAGCTCATTAGATCTCAAATGAAACTCTATCGATTGCCACCGAGTTCACACAAAATTTGAAATGAAGCGGAAATGGACCCGAAAATTTTTCGGGAGTAACTCCGCAACGGTTGTGGTTAAACGTTTGACACCAATTTTATGAAAATATTCGCAATGGGAGGGGCCGGTGAAATGTGCTTACCTTGCTGTACTGTTTAGGCTGAAACGAATTTTTTCTGTAATGAAACTACTATTGTGTGGTTTTAAATTAACTGTTGGCAGTCTACACACGACCTGATATTGCATTAATCTGATTAAAGACACCCGACCGCTTGACCAAATAAGCGCCATGCCCTTCCAATGAGTAGTAATAAATTAAATTAATTAATACTGCTTTGAATTTGTTGTTTTTGGTAATTCTATTTTCAAACCCATTTTTTTCCAAGCGACTTTTTTTGAATTTGTGTACGCTCTAGATCAAAAAATTTCTAACCTACCATGTTATAGAGTTTTTTATATAATTGGTACGCTGTACATGAGGAGTGGCCAAACTTTTCATCACTATACCGGAAACTTGATTTTTTAAATCATAATTAAACAAAAAATCTTAAATTTAGTTGACAAAATTATAACCATTTTTAGAAAGGATCTTACATTGCTAACATCCCCTGGATGAGATTTGAAGCTGTACTCCTTTACATCGTCTTTTCCATTCCCAAGTGTAACTTTACTAGTAACAGGGCTTCTACCCTCTGTGCCCAGCTTAAATCACAACTGATTGAATATCGTAATTTATTTATTTCTTCGTTGCAACTTTTATTAGAAATTTAACATCAATATAGTAACAATATTACATTATTTAGAATTATTTTAGATATTCAGCGTTTCTTGTTTTGTGGCTTACATGCATAACAGTGTCGATTGTACTGTCATTAAATAAGGAAGAATGGATTCTCCCATTTGGAAGTGGACCTCATATGGTTAATAATAATATGCAATTTATTATTCAAATATTCCAAATTGGAATAACCATAAGGAATGGCTATTTATTAATATTAATTTATATAAATGTATTAACATTAATTTGGGGTCATTGTAAGTTATTACAACACTACCTTTCAAAATCATTAAATGCAGATAAAGAAGAAATACTCGAGGTAATTACTTTATATTTTGCTTATACTAGACTCTCCATGTACGCGAGTACTCCATATGCAAAAATAATCGCGTACATTAATTTTGCGAAAGACGTACTTAAAATTATAAGTAAATGCCACCAAGAAGCTGGCAGACGAGAAAAATGTAATGAACCAAAAATTAAGTTGATACGTAAGTCTGTGGTCCGTAGCGTTCTAATTAACATTAAAACACTAGCAGTACTTAAATTGGATCATAGTAATATGTATTATATAGTGAGAAAGAAGGGTCAATTGTTTAATTTTTTGCTAAAATATTAAAACGATAACAATTGATACACATAATGTATTATGTTAGCAGCTTTAATCGGCTTATGAAATGTTATCTTTGCGGATAATTGCGCGTCACAATTTTTTTTAATAAACAAATTTGCGTTTTAATCTGCGTAATCACTAAGCACGTCTATAGTACCTACCTAATACTAAACAAGCAAAACAATAAATTATTAAATTTACGGGTAATATATGTAATAGAATATTATATACGCATACACACAATATGAGTATTAAAACTTAATTTTCGTAACTCGCGAACAAAACCCGCGAACATGGAGAGTTTTGTGTACTATACATCCTATCAAATTTTAAAATTACAGGAATATTTTACAGGAATACGATACAGAACTTATTGAAAACAGAACTATTGATTGGGAATCATTTAAGGTACAACTTCAAGGCATTGTACCTTACCATGTTGGTGTTTTTGATGCTGCAGATCATTTGGAAACTACATATATTCTCATTTATAATATTTTGGTAATTTGGAGGAATAGGTTTTACTATGTGTTTAATAATCTATCACGCACAGGTACGAAATTGATATAACTTTTAACAAATATCTAAGTAATATAGGTTTTAACTGAATGCTATTTTAGCAAAATATAGAAATGGAAGAATTTATAAAAGATGTGGTTATAATCGCATCAGGCTTTTCTGTGCTGATTATAATAATGTGCTTATGGAGAAAGTGTTATCGCTGAAAGTGAAAAAATAGCAAGTGTATGTTATGAATTGGATTTCACTGACTGTGATTTAATAATTCGAAAATCTTTAATACTTATAATGGCCAGAGCTCAGAGACCAATAACTTTAACAATTGGAAAGTTTAGATTGCTAAGTTTACGTACCATGCTTGGTGTTAGTATGACATAAACAAATATTTTTAATTAAATTTTAATAGAATGTATTTTTCAGATCTTTCAACCGATTTACAGTTATTATACGTTTCTTAGAAATATGAATGGTATTAATAACTGAATTAAGTGTAATAATTGCACCAATTCACTAATGACTGCCGAAATTGATAACATTATTAACCTGCAATATTAAAATTTAGCGCGATAATAAATTAATTAATTAACAGTTAATTAAGATTTAATATTTTATTAGTACGCACCGTATTTTCAAATTCTATGTCCTAAAGTTCTAACATTGAAAGATTAAATTAATTAAGAAAAGCTTCTTAATTTTAAAATTATTTAATTATTATGTATTGCAAAATTTTAGGTAAAGAACAATTTAATATTAATTATTAGTTAAAATTATTTAAAACGGGAGATCTTTTGTTCATTAGATAATTTATCTATTTAGTTTTTAATTATTGACAAGCATTAATTGTTTGAACTATTTATGTTTAATGGAATTATTAAACCAGTAATTTCTTTGGAAATGTAATGTAGGCTCAATCAATCATTCAATCTGACTGATTGAGTATCCGTATCTAAATTATTATAATAGGATTAGATCGTATATACGGTTCATTAAATAACTTATGTTTTATAGTACTTTTGAAATAAGAATGCAGTAAAAATTGGTGATGAAAATTTGACCATGCAACGTGCTTAGTTAAAACTTATACAAATTTACACTGGTGAAATTTCATTTGGGATTGTTTATTTTGCAAATCGAATATTACCAAAATAAAATTTTTCCTATTTTATTGTAAATCATGCATTTTGTAGTTTTTAAAAGTTAAATACACAACTGTGGGTTTTTTACAATATGTTTAGTAAAATTTTCAAGTTGACGATTGCCTAAATTTCTTGACGTTTCCCTGTGTGAATCGTCCTTTGAGTCGCGTCCGATGCATTCATATAATTTTTACTGCATTCTTATTTCAAATGGACTCTAGGTATGTATGTGTTATATTTAGGTGTTGTTAATATTTCAAATTGTTTTAAATTCACGAAGTTGAAAAAAATCCAAAATTTTAAAATTAAAAATTGATTTACTATGTGCTTTTTAAAATTTTCTTGGTCAAAATTAAATGCATAAGTTTATAAATTAAAGTTTTCACAATTATTTTATTTAATAATAATTGTTACATTCGTTAAACGTTAATTTAGAATGTTAAATTTTTTACAGCCTTTTATAAAAATTTTTACCAATTTTTTACAAAAGCAAATTTAATATTTAAAAAATATTAAAATAACATTCAAGAATAATATTTTCTCAAATCCGAAAATGAGATTTTGATGCCGACGTCACATTTGGCCCCCATCCTTTTACATATTATTATATATTATTTAATTTTTATTGACCTAAGATTTAATGTAATGTAAAACAGCGTTTAGTAACTTTTGTCGTATTACAAAAATATTATCAACTTTTGGCTGATCCGTTAGCTGATCCGTTGATTTTGGTCGTTTTTGATAACGGTTAGACAAATATTTTAAAATAATATTAAATAATATTAATATTTTTAAATATTTTAAGTGGCAGAGTACTAAGCATGCATAGAAGTTTTTCTTGGAGTTAAAAATACTATATAAACTTCTCCTCCCATATTATAGTATGTTTAAAACCTGTGTATAAAAATTGTGTGGTGGTCGTCCATAAATTACGTCACGACCAGAGTGCGAGAATTTATCTGCATTACCGTAATTTGTATTGTAAAGAGATTAACAAAAGTACTCAGCCTCCCAGTTTGCTACCAACCTAAAGGTTTCAATAAACATAATAATAAAAGACCAAGTTGGAACATTAAGCAGTTAGTTAGTTTTGAAGTTTAATTAAAGCATCTAAGTAAATTTTTTTTTAGGTAATAACATTAATATTAAAGTATTAAAAATTATGTAGTATTATCACTTCGCGCTGTTAGAAAAATTAAACGTAATTTGTGGACGACTACTACACAATTTTTTATACACAGTTTTTAAAAACAGAAATTGTATTTCAAGATAATTTTAAATAATTTGGAATGTCAATTAGAATGTCATGTTTAACATTTCAGAAGGTTCAACAAGCGCAGTAGTTATTGCAAAAGATAAAGAAATTTGTTAAATGTTTAAATAAATGAGTATTAATATAAGAAATAATTTTAATTACCATTTCAAGTAATTATTATTACATCCCTATTCGATTCGGTTGGTAATGCTGCAGTTCATCAAATTCTAAATTAATTTTAGGTTATTAATAATGGAAATATATTAGAATATATATTATTATTCATAAATATTACCACGTTTTGTTTATTAATAGTACAAAATATATTTGTTAACATTATAAATCTATTTGTATATATTTCTACTTTTGTGTTGTTAATAGTACAAATATATTCGTAAATATTACAAAATATTCCTAAATATAATTCCGAAATAAATAAAAATTTCCTTCTGGGAGTGTTAATAGTCCTTACATGCCGTGTAGCTTATTATAATTTTCCCGTTACTGTAATGTACCAGTTTAATGTAATTATTTTAAAAACAATTTTGCCATCGATTGTCAGAACTTTAATTCAAATTTTCATTTTGTTATTTTTATTTTCTAAGTTTGATTGGCTTGTTGCTTAGTAATAAACAAACAATTATAAATAATCGAAATAGCAAAATGTGGAAATTGACGAAGCCGCTAAAATTGCTTGATTAAACTTGCTAACCATTAAATCAAGAAAAAGAATGGTCTATTAAGAAAAATGTGGAGGTTATGTCAGAAAACGTGATACTTCAATATGTAGTATATGCTTGAACGATCGGAAAAATTAAAGTCACCAGCCAGTTTATGGTGTGAGTCGGTGAGAGTATTCTATGCTGAAGACCGCCATTTACTACAATGTAAATGTCGATACTTTAAAATTTAAACAACTAATTGGTTACCTCAAAAGTAAGAATAAAGGCACCATTGAAAAAAGTCCAAAATACCAAACAGAGGGAATATCGAAAACTTTTTAAAAATGCCCCTGAAGACATCTACTTAATAATGAAGGTAAGATGGCCATTCTTTTCTTCGCGATTAAGTTTTATAACAATTTTTTTTATACATTAATGATTATGGGCATTGCTGGAGCTTGTAGGACAGACGAGTTTTATAAGATGCAGTTAACAGATATTACTGATAATGGAAGGTATGGGATTATAAAAATTTCTATCACAAAGAACGATGAACCTCGCACCTTCTTAATTGTTGAAAATCCTGACGAAAATATTGATTATCTGAAAACTTTCAAAAAGTATTTGGAAATTCGAATAAAAGTAATTAATAATTCTTGTTTTTTCTGACGATATAAATTCAGAAAGTGCGTAAATCAGCCAGTTGAAAAACACACATTCGCGAAGATTTCAACAACAATTGCCAAATTTTTAAAGTTGCCAGAATTGCATTTATTTGCTGGGTATTGTTTCTGACGCCCTTCTGGCATTTTACTTGTCAATTTTGGAGAAGATATTTTAGGTTTAAAACGGCAAGGAGGCTGGAAGTTCACAACCGTAGCAGAAGGCTATGTGGCTGAGTCGATTAAAAACAAATTAGATGTCGCCAACAAAATTCTTTATGACAAAATTACAGATGTCTTAATGAATATAAATTCTGCATCAAAATAATTACTCAAGATTATACATCTTCTCAAGTGGCATCAATTTCAACATCTCAGAGTATTGCAGTACCATGTAGGGTAAGGTAAGGTAAATTGGTGATATAGGTTATTTGGTGATAGTTTTTATAAAATTAACCACATAATATCCTATTGCCAAAATAGTCCAATTTTTTTCTAGCATATAGAGTAAATGGTCTACATTCATAGTTAAATGTGAGGCAGCCAGATGATGCGCTTGTTTACTCAAAACAAAACAAAATCCCCCTAACCTTCATTATTAAATGACATTTTTTGGGTTAATCGCAGTATCTGAATTCCGAATTTTGTTGTCAAGTTCGTGCAAATAAAATTACGTATAATTTGATATGAGTGTATTTGCCATAGATTTGGCATTATAATTTACCTTTGTTTTTGAAAATAATTTAGATTTGTAGTTGTAATAACCTTGTATTGTATTGTATTGTATTGTACTTAGGGGTCGATTGGCTATGTGTGCCTTACAGAACTGCGACCAGTTTTGATCTTTTGTTCATAACCCTTCTAATTGGCTTTTAGGAATTCAATCTTGCTAGCAAAACAAAGAATGGTCCTAAGAGGCTTGCTTTTCACCTCCTTGGTGTCAGTTGTGTTTGTCCCAAATATTTTTGCCTAAGTCTAGTTAGTGCAGTGCAAGTGCAAAGAATGTGCTCGGCCGATTCAATTTCCGATTCACAGAGTCTGCATTCATTATTTTCTTCAAAACCCATTTTTTTGAGGTGATATCTCACCTGGCAATGGCCAGTGAGCAGCCCCGTAATGAGTCTAATTTCGTTCTTTGATAAGAGAAGAAGCTTTTTAGCTTCTTCAGTCGAGTACTCTATGAATTTCTTCGCCTGTCTCTGTCCTGGTGCATTATGCCAGAGGATATTTTTGCTCTCTGCCTCCCACCTCTGGACCGCCTCCCCCCTAAGTGCTTTGGATAGCCCACAGAAGGGTTCGGGTCCAATAGGGGTAGCATTTGAGCCCAGTCTGGCTAGCTCGTCAGCCATCTCGTTTCCCTCAATTCCTTCATGCCCTGGCACCCAGCGGAGGGCAATTTTATTGCCCTTGCCAGTTTTTGAGGATTGTCTGCATTCCCAGGTGGACAGGGACTCGAAGCTATTGGCTTCTAGTGCCTTTATCGCAGCTTGGCTGTCAGACATTATGTTTATTTGCTTTCCCTTTACCTTCCTTTGCAGGCACTCATGGGCACATAATGCAATTGCAAGTATTTCAGCTTGCATGATTGTTGGGTAGGTACCTAAGGCTATGGATGCCTCATATCTTGGGCCATATATGCCTATGCCTGTTCCCCATTCAGTTTTTGATCCATCTGTGTACCAGTTGGAGGATTTTGTGTCCGTTTGTATTGTTTGACTTTTCGCCGTAGCTCGGTCCTGAATAACAACTTCGTACGGCGTCTCAAAGTCAAAGGTTTTGGAATTATGTCCCAAGGTTTTCAAGTAGATCTGGCTTTAAATAGTCCAGTATCTTTAGGTGACCTGTTCTGTCTCCCGGTTTGAATTTCCTATTTTGGGTGATTTTTATGGCGGTTTGTAGGGCTTCTCTCTTCACCCGTAGGTGAAGAGGTGACAGATCTAAGAGTGCCTCTATAGCCGCGGTTGGGGTTGTGCACATAGCCCCTGTAATACCCAGACACACTAATCTTTGCAGCTTCTGTAATCTGCTTTGTGTCGTTATTTCATTGGTTTTTGTCCACCATACGAGTGATGCGTATGTGACAATGGGTCTTATTATTGATGTATATGACCAATGGATCATTTTTGGTCTTAGTCCCCAGTTCCTTCCAAAAAGTTTGCGACAGGCCCAGAAGGCTCCCGTTGCTTTGGAAAGAGTTTTGTCCACATGAGGTTTCCATGTGAGTTTGGCATCCAGGGTTACCCCCAGATACTTCACTTCTCCGGAAAAAGGTATCAATGAACCCCAAAGCTGCGGCGCTTTAAGGTTCATTTTTCTACGCTTAGTAAAAGGAACTATGATGGTTTTTGAAGGATTCACTGTGAGCTCTTCCTTTACGCACCATTCTTTTATCTTGTTTAGGGCAGTTTGCATTAGGTTTGATATTATGCCTTCATGCTTGCCCCTAATTGTAACGACATGTAACCCGATAATTTATCGTTTAGTTACAGAACAGGAATCGACTCCTCATTAAATATTCGAAACGCCCTGTACATAAATAAAATTGAGTATTGCTTGCATTTTAATATTAATTTAAAAGGTTGGCGATTTTTATAGCTCAAAAGATTAGAACGTTGTTATCTTACGAAAAGAACATACGTGGTTGGGTTTAGAAGTTGACCAAAATTAAGATTTAAGTTAGATTGTATGGTGAATTGATTGTTGGGAAAAGTGTAGTTTTGTTTTTACCATTACCTTTATGATAAGGGATAAATCCGATATCAATACGTTTATTTCCGATTGGTTGGAGTTTACTCATCATCGGATAATAGCTTCCGTCTGTTACGGGATTAAAATCGCCACTCTCTATACGGCAATCAAGATTTGGGGTTATCTATGGATTCCAAAATACAATACTACGTTTAAGTTGTTACCATTGGGCGTATTAGCGATTTCACATCACCAGGTCGCAACAACATCTGGACGACAAATTTTGTTCAGGAGCTTTTTCGACCAGTCTTGCGGCATTCTTCGCGGAGATCACCACCTCGCCGACTCGAGATTCAGCTGGAAATTCCCAGTGGAGGCGCCGGTACTCAACCGATAAGGGGTGAGAAATTTTATCAAGTACATTCTTATTTTGGGTGGGACAAGTTGTTGCCACCGCTATTAATTATTTGTGCTAAGTGCGAACTTGCGAAGACCGACCTAACTATCAATTTTGTTTGCTTGAATTGGGGACCATCCCCCAAATTTTATCAAAAGTGGAAAACCGTGTCAGATCTGATTAGGTTGCATATTTTTTTCCAGCTGCGTCTGACAAAATTTTTATATTATTACTGTGTCGTACATGCATATTGTGCCTGTTGGTCAAACTATTTTTTTTTTTGCTTTCTGGATTAAACGCGATTTACTGGGTGCTGCGTTTTATTTCTTCTTAACTTTTTGCACTTTTAGCTTTACACCTGCCAGGCGATAAAAAAGTGTGTGGCGCCTTTATTTTTGAATATTGTTTGAGGGGTCGGTTATTCAGCACCGACCACCTAACCCACACCTAAATTGCTCTTCGGAGAGCTAGGCCGAAGTTTCGCCAGCAATAGCAGCAGCCCAGGTAAGTCGACGACAGTTTAAAGTCGCAGAAGCTTTTTGTTGGCAAGAGCCGAAGCTACGCCGCAAATTTGGCGCCCAACGTGGGGCCGGCTAGATCAAAGGCACTTTTTGTTTTGCGGGGTCACCAATTTATTTGTGGGAAAGATTGGTGATAGCCCATTTAGAGTAAACGCAGTACGGACACAGTAGTATTTAGGGTCACTAGAAGTACATACGCACAAATAAATAAAGTTTTTTGTTCAATATCTCACAGTTGAGAGGCGCGCCAGTAAAGAGTTGAAAACTGAGTTTCGAGCAATTGCGGCTTTGTTTTAAATTTCATAAGAGGTAACAATTTTTTGCCGTTACCATGGAAGCGATTGATGCATCTAGGCTGTCGAAAGATGAGCTCATTTATGAGGTCAGCGTACGAGCAACAACAGATTGCGCTAGTCAGAATGTAGAGTCGCTGAGGAAGTTGTTGCGAGCAATACTATCAAATAAAAGATCTTAGATGAGTCGATTCCTGCTTACCCGTTCACTTTCGCGGAAGACAGCGCCGCGTTAACAGCGCTAACGGCAGAGCTACAAACGTTTATAGAAGATTTTTCGGGCGAAGAACGCGACCCCCTGTTTAGAAAAATAAAAGCGAAATTAAACCACGCATTAGGTAGGATAGGTAGATCTGTTGCGGTTACAGAAACTGATAATAAAACCAAATCAGGGCTTAGCACTCAATTGTTAATGTTATCGGATGACTTCAATTCTAAAAAGGAAAAAGTAAAAAGTCTAGGGAAAGCATCTTTGATTTAAGCACCATCCGCCAATCACTTCGGGAGGACTCTATGAGAGCCACGGTTCCCGATGAATCATCATCTGATTCAGAGGTCGAATTACCGATTGTTAGGCGACCTCCAAAACCACTTCCGGTTAGGGACTGGAAATTAAAATTTTCCGGAAACCGACACGGAGAATCAATAAACGCGTTTCTCGAGCTTGTGGAAGAAAAACGTGTTCCGTGCGGCCTCTCACGAGCCGAACTCTTTGATCAATCAATAGAGCTATTCGAAGGCGACGCAAAAATATGGTACAGGTACGCAAAAACCCGAGTCCACGATTGGGACGGTTTGGTTGCCGCGTTAAAGGAAACATACCTTCCTGCCAAGTACGATCGGAGGCTTTTTGAAGAAATCAAAAGGCGCACGCAGGGCAAGGGTGAATCAATTAGCATGTACATTGCAGTCATGCAAAATATGTTTTCGCGCTTACAAGCTCGCGTACCGGAAGCGACAAAACTAGAAATCATTTCCGAGAATATAGCTCCCTACTACCACGCATATTTCGTATTTCAAGAAGTTGAAACGATTGAGCAATTAGAGCAGCGGTGTAGAAAGATAGACGAAAAAAAGCTATTGCGAGTAGTTATATGCCCCCACCGCATAAAAGTTATTGCTTAGAACCAGATCTCGCGTTTGTAGGTCCAGGTCCCTCAAAAGGTAGGGCGAGCGTTGGCAGGGTGGAAGTCATAGATTCCGTATGTTGGAATTGTGGCACGAGGGGACACTATGCGCGCGATTGCAAAACAGGAGCAGAGGGTGTTCGCTGTTTGCAATGTAGAAAACCCGGTGTCACTCGTGAGGGTTGTCCAAACTGCAACGGTTCGCAAAGTTCTCAAGGGAGGGGTAGGAATACAAGGCGAGGGGGATATGGGTATTCTAGACGTTCGGGAAACGGAGCAGATCGAGTCTAAATCGTCGAGCTAGACCGATCGCAAAACTTGATTCGACGAATAATTATATTGACCACGTCCTAAGCTACATTTTAGATCACGCTAAAGGCGATCAGCGCCCTTATTTATCGGTTAATATTTTTGGTCACGACATAAGGGGTTTGTTAGACTCTGGGGCGAGTTATACTGTCATGGGGATGCCAGGGCAAGAATTTTTAAAACGACTTGGTATAAATTTAGATTTTGATGATACCGTTTGCACAGTAGCAAATGGACAAACAGTACGCGGAGTAGGTAAGTGCACGCTGCCGATGAGAGTAGGTGATTGCACAAAATTAATTACAGTGAAGGTTATTCCTGACTTGCCGCAACTGTTAATATTAGGGGTAGATTTTTGGAAAACAATGGGTATAGTCCCAGATCTTCGCAGCGACAGTTGGATTTTTGCGAAGGATCCCATAAGTCTTTGTCAAGTTAGCGATTCTATCCGTGACGTGGGCGATTTGAGTGTAGAGCAGAGGGTGCAACTAGACGCTCTTATTAAAAAGAATTACGGTCTTATGGGAGAAGAATTAGGTTGTACGAACTTGGTCGAGCATGTGATAAAAACAACTGCTGACCCCATTAAGCAGAGGTATTATCCGGTGTCACCCGTAGTTCAAAGTCATCTTAACAAACATTTAGACGAAATGATTGCCAAGGGGATAGTTCGAAGGAGTAGTAGTCCTTGGGCATCTCCCGCGATATTAGTTAAAAAGAAAAACGGCGAATACCGTTTTTGCGTAGACTTTAGGAAGTTGAACTCGGTTACCGAAAAGGACAGCTACCCCCTTCCGTACGTGAATAATACTCTTGACCAGCTGAAGAATGCTCGCTACCTGACTTCGTTAGATGTAAAGTCAGCATTTTTCCAAGTTCCTCTCGCGGAAGATTCTAAGAAATACACGGCTTTTGTTGTCCCAGGGCGGGGGTTATGGGAATTTAATCGGCTCCCGTTCGGGTTATCGACCAGCCCAGCTACCTGGCAAAGGCTAATCGATAAGATTCTGGGATATGATCTACTCCCCCATGTTTTCTGCTATATGGATGACATCGTCATTGTCACAGACACCTTCGGAAAACACCTAGAAATCCTAGACGAAGTGTTTAAGCGCTTACGCGAGGCCAATATCACGGTGAGCAAAGACAAGTGTCAATACTGCCGTCCACAATTAAAATATTTGGGTTACGTAGTTGATAAGCACGGGCTTCACGTAGACCCCGATAAGGTGAAGGCTATGTTAGAGTTGCCGGCACCTAAGAATGTCAGCGGTGTTCGCGGTGTGGTAGGCACATTTAGCTGGTATAGGCGCTTTATACCGGAGTTCTCGACTTTGATTGCCCCCATAACCGCGTTACTTAAAAAATCAAATCGCAAATTTGAGTGGAGCGAAAGTTGCGAAAAGCTTTTAATATTATAAAGGGAAGTTGGTGACAGCACCAATTTTGAGTTGTCCTGACTATAATTTACCGTTTGAGGTGCAGACGGATGCATCGGGTTGGGGTATTGCGGCAGTACTGAGTCAACCTCACCCAGATGGGGAAAAAATAATTTCTTACATTAGCCGTTCCTGACAAAACAAGAGCGAAAGTACAGTACCACCGAACGGGAATGTTTAGCAGTTCTCTTTGGGTTAGAGAAATTTAGACAGTATATTGAGGGCGTGCCCGGCATTAAAGTAATTACGGACCATTATTCGTTGGTGTGGTTACAAAACTTACGAGACGTAAATGGGAGACTGGGGCGTTGGGTGCTAAAGATGCAGCAATACGACGTGCAGATTGTGCATCGAAAGGGTAAAGAACATGTTGTTCCGGACACTTTAAGTCGTAGTGTTCCTCTGATTGATGTTCTCGAGATTTGCGCCAAGTACGGGTCCAGATGACCGGTGGTATAGTGATATGAAGCAAAAGTACGTCAAAACCGTTAAAATACGCTCAATGGAGGGTAGAAGGAATTACTGTACAAATATTTACCTCCACCTTTTGCCGGGTTGTCTAACAGCTGGGAATGCTGGAAAACGGTAGTTAGGAAGGCAGAGCGTCAGTCGCTCATGTTCAAAGCGCATTGCGACCCCACATCAGGCCATGCAGGTGTCTATAAGACATACGCACGCTTAACACAAAATTATTTTTGGCCAAAAATGAAGAGCGACATCATAAAGTTTGTAAAGCATTGTACGGTATGTTTACAATATAAAGCACCAAATAGGGCAGAAGCGGGTCATATGTTATCTCACCCACAACCTTCACAACCGGGGAAACTATTTCTTCAGATTTAATGGGTCCGTTTCCTAAATCTAAGAGCGGTAACAGGTTTTTGTTAGTGGTTTCGGATTACTTTAGTAAATTCGTATTGGTTTTCCCAATGAGAAATTCTCTGGCCACTAACATTTGTAAGAGATTGGAAAACGAAGTTTTTCTAATGTTCGGGGCACCTAAAGTGGCTATTAGCGACAATGGTCCACAATATGTCAGTCGGGAATATAAATCTCTTTTGGAGAGGTACGAGGTTGAGGCTAAATATACTCCTTATTTTCACGCACAAAGCAACCCCACCGAACGTACCAACCGAACCATCAAGGGTATGATAGCGGCTTATGTTAAAGGGAACCATAATACTTGGGATGAACAGCTATCTAAGATTGCTTGCGCGATACGTAGCTCGAAAAGCGAGGCTACAGAAAAAACACCTTATTTTATAAATTTTGGTCGATCGATGATACTATCCGGGAAAGATTTCGAGCGTAGGGATGTCTTTAAAGATGATGAAGTCATCAAAGAAAGTTGTAGGGTTCAGGGGATGAAAGATTTGTTTAAATTAGTTAAGCAGAAATTGCTAGCCGCGTCTAATAAAAACAAAAAAGTTTACAACTTGCGAAAAAGACCCGAAGAATTTTCGATAGGTCAGGGGGTTTATAGAACAAATCACGTTTTATCGAGCGCTCCTGATCAATTCACCCGAAAGTTAGCTCCAAAGTATGTAGGGCCTTTCTTCATAAAAAGAAAAGTGTCCCCGTGGACATATATCTTAGAAGATGAAAACGGTGTAGAGCGAGGTATGTGGCACAGTAAAGACTTGAAAGCAAAGCCACCCGATTTAGAATAATCAAGCCTAGAACATTTTAATTATTTAAAAAAAAAATTTTAATTAGAATATCTTAATTGGGTATAGTTGGGAATTGATGTAACCGTGACGATAATCAAGATAGTACGAGCGATTTTTAAGAAAAATCACTGGTGGTTAGGGAGGAAACTGTAACCCGATAATTTATCGTTAAGTTACAGAACAGGAATCGACTCCTCATTAAATATTCGAAACGCCCTGTACATTAAATAAAATTGAGTATTGCTTGCATTTTAATATTAATTTAAAAGGTTGGCGATTTTTATAGCTCAAAAAGATTAGAACGTTGTTATCTTACGAAAAGAACATACGTGGTTGGGTTTAGAAGTTGACCAAAAATTAAGATTTAAGTGAGATTGTATGGTGAATTGATTGTTGGGAAAAGTGTAGTTTTGTTTTTACACATTACCTTTATGACAAGGGATAAATCCGATATCAATACGTTTATTTCCGAGTGGTTGGAGTTTACTCATCATCGGATAATAGCTTCCGTCTGTTACGGGATTAAAATCGCCACTCTCTATACGGCAATCAAGATTTGGGGTTATCTATGGATTCCAAAATACAATACTACGTTTAAGTTGTTACCATTGGGCGTATTAGCGATTTCACATCACCAGGTCGCAACAACATCTGGACGACAAATTTTGTTCAGGAGCTCCTTTCGACCAGTCTTGCGGCATTCTTCGCGGAGATCACCACCTCGCCGACTCGAGATTCAGCTGGAAATTCCCAGTGGAGGCGCCGGTACTCAACCGATAAGGGGTGAGAAATTTTATCAAGTACTTTCTTATTTTGGGTGGGACAAGTTGTTGCCACCGCTATTAATTATTTGTGCTAAGTGCGAACTTGCGAAGACCGACCTAACTATCAATTTTGTTTGCTTGGATTGGGGACCATCCCCAATTGTATAAAAAGTGGAAAACCGTGTCAGATCTGATTAGGTTGCATATTTTTTCCAGCTGCGTCTGACAAGATTTTATATCATTACTTGTGTCGTACATGCATATTGTGCCTGTTGGTCAAACTATTCTTTTTTGCTTTCTGGATTAAACGCGATTTACTGGGTGCTGCGTTTTATTTCATTTTAACTTTTTGCACTTTTAGCTTTACACCTGTCAGGCGATAAAAAAGTGTGTGGCGCCTTTATTTTTGAATATTGTTTGAGGGGTCGGTTATTCAGCACCGACCACCTAACCCACACCTAAATTGCTCTTCGGAGAGCTAGGCCGAAGTTTCGCCAGCAATAGCAGCAGCCCAGGTAAGTCGACGACAGTTTAAAGTCGCAGAAGCTTTTGTTGGCAAGAGCCGAAGCTACGCCGCAGACAATGTCATCTGCATACCCCAATACGCAGAATCCATCATCAGTTAATTTCTTCAGTAGGTCGTCCACTACGATGGACCACAAGAGTGGTGACAACACCCCGCCCTGTGGGCATCCCTCGCCGTGGCCATCGAGATCTCCTCCCCTCCTAGTGAGGCCGTTACTATGCGGCTTTTTAGCATTGATTCTATCCAGATTATCGTGGGTAGCTCAATGCCATGTCTCGCAGCAGCGTTCTTTATAGACTTATTTGAGGTGTTATCAAAGGCACCCTCTATGTCTATAAATATTCCTGCAACGATTTCTTTTTCTGCAAGAGATTTTTTAATTCCTCTTACAAGGTGGTGAAGTGCATCCACCGTACCTTTGCCTGGTTGATAGGCAAATTGCTTAGTATGAAGCGGCGTTCCTTTAAGCGATTCGCCTCTAATATAATTATCTATAATTTTCTCCATTGACTTAAGGAGAAAGGAGGATAAGCTTATCGGGCGATATGATTTGGCCTCTTCGGGAGGCCTCCTGCCCGATTTTGGTATGAATACCACTTTCACTTTTCTCCATGATGTGGGTATATATCCCATTGAATAACTGGCTTTGAATATTGCCGTTATGCAAGGAGCGATCAAGTCTATGCCTTTTGAAGTAGGGCCGGAAAGATTCCATCCCATCCAGGTGACTTGTAGGGCTGAAAACTACTAATAGCCCATTTTACTTTCTCTAAAGTAAAGATTTTTCCTGCTAACCTTCTGCTATCCCTGCTGGAATGTGATCCAGGGACATTTCGTGCGTTAGGTTTGTTGTCGCTATCATCGTAGATCCCGGAAAGTGTGTTTTTAGTAACACATTTAAACTTTCCCCGATACTATCGGTGTAAGCACCATTGGGCTGTTTTATGAGTCCAATGGTATTTGAGTGATCTTTAGACAAAGCTTTCTGAATGCGCGCTGCTGGGGCCGTTTTATCTATCCCCTCGCAGAAGCGCATCCATGATTGTCTTTTTGATTTTCTCAATTCAATATTGTACCTTGTTAGGGCTTTTGTATATTCTTCCCATAGGCCTATCCTTTTGGCCTTATTGAATGCTTTTCTGGCTATGACTTTAAGTCTCTCCAGTTCTGCATTCCACCAAGGTACATCTCGAGAGATGTTTCTTTTTTTCAGTGGACAGCTGACCTCATAAGAGTTCATTATGCACTGACTAATGTGGTTAGAGGCTGATTCCAGGTCCTCCGTGGTGGCTACTTCGTATCGGAGGCCTTCTAGCTCGGTCCTTAGTGTCTCTTGATAGAGGCACCAGTCCGTCTTTTCGGCACTCTACATTTCACCATTTCCACTTTTGTGCTCTCTATGTCGAATGTGATAGAGGCGTGATCAGAGAAGGATGCCTCCATCACTTTCCAGTTTTTAAGATTTGACTTATAAACGAAGTGGCCAGTGTGAGGTCGATTACCTCTTGCCGAATCGCGTTTATAAAGGTGGGCTTTTATCTTTGTTTATAATGTCTAAATTGTTAGAACAAATATATTCAAGTAAGTCCTTACCTCTGTTATTGGTGTCTGTGCTGCCCCAGATCTCGTTGTGTGCGTTTGCATCGCAGCCCAGAAGTAGGTGTTTGTTCCCCTTTCGACACCAGCTTATGAGGCGTTGTACTTCCTCTGGTGGTACCTTGGTCTCGTCTCCCGGAAAGTAGGCTGAGGCTATTACTATAGACCTCTTGCCTCCCTCCCTTGGGAGTTCAACCACGGCAGCTGCCAGGTCCCTGGTGTTGAATTCTGGAATGGGAACAAAGTTAATGTCTTTCCTGAGCAGTAGTGCTGCTCTTGGATTACCATACCTGTAATCAGCTAGGACGTTGGCCGTCCTTTCAGGGAGACCCCTGATTTTGTCTCCATTTATCCAGGGCTCTTGTATTAGCCCTATGGAGAGTTGTTTCTTAATAAACCTCCAATATAAGGCACTTGAAGCTGCCTTTGAATGGTGGAGGTTTATTTGGATGCACTTTGTGCCTTTGATGGCTTGTTTTTAGCCCCTCGTTTCTCCGATAGCTTTGCTTTCTGCTTCAAGGGCCCTTCCCAGCTTTCTTCGCCTGTGAGGGCTGCACTCTAGAAAGCCCAGTTGTGCTCTGACTCTTTTCCCTGCCCGTACTGGGCACTTTGGGATTTTCACCAGAGCACCCCTGTTGCCCCTTGTGAGTGGAGATGAGTGCATCTGTACTAGTGCTAGGTGCATTGGACGTTGAGGCATCCTCACTAGCACCTGCAGTAGTTGTTTGGGCCTTGTCTGGTTTGCCCTTTTTCGGGCGTAGCTGGACTTGCCCAAATCTGTAGCCGATCTTAAAGTTCAGCTTTTTCAGATTTTCAGCTGACTGAACATCAACTGAAAGAGTTACCTCTAAAGTTTGGCCTATTTGTACTTTTCGTACAATTCGCCAGTTTGAGGTAATGAGATCCTCATTCTGGGCTTCTATGAGACCCAGAATTTTCTCATTATTGTATCTTGGCTCCCGGGAGATATGCCACAAATATTTCCGTGTGAGGCATTTCTGCCTCTGACACGACTTTCAATGCGGCATTTTCCCAGGGTTTAAGTTCGGCCTCTAGGCCCTTTACCCATTCAGCTGTGGCTGTATTGGTACATGTAATACCGAGCCAGCCTGGTCTTTTGTGGATTTGGTGGAATTGAGGCTTTATATCAGCCGTCTTCCTTTTCTCCATTATTTTGTCCAGTATGGCTTCCTGAATGGCTTCAAGTTGTTCCATAGTCAGGAGCTCTTTTGGATATAAGGAATGTATTATTCCTATCTTTACCCCGGTTACGGCCTGGCTGAATGTCGGCTTTTCACCCTTACTGGGTGCAGCCTTACCTTCACCAAACTTTACCCGTTTTTTATCACGGGCTTCCGGAGTACTGCCATCAGATCTATTTCTTTTGGCAGCTTTGCTAGGATTATATCCTTTGAGGGCAAGTTCCCTGGCTTTGTCAGCCGGTTGACCCTTTTGGATGAGATATTTCATCCTTTTGCGAGCAGCTCCACTTAGTCTAACCCTTTCAGTCTTCAATTGAAGACTTTGTAGGGCTTTATTGACATCTTCTTCGCTGCTCGCGAGGAGTACGTCCTCTGCATTTTGATCTGGACTTTCATCCAGTATCATGGGCTCCGTATCCTTAGCCTTTTGGTCAGGATTTTCATCCTGAACCATAGGCTCTTGGATATTTAGGACTGGGTTGAGGCTTTGGGAGCCTCTGTTGTTGACTCTGTTAAGGGCGAGTCTCCCTTTAATTTTTCTGTGTTCAAATTCATTTGTTCCCACGAGAAGCTAGGATAAAGAGTCACTTGCAGCAGAGCCTGCTTACCACAAGAAGGCTATTGAAACCGAGAGGTCGCCTGGTATCCGGAGTTCGCATATTATTAACTGGAATTACCTTCCCAGCCATACAGTCTTCGGCATATGCTGTTCCACCTTGACTTTAGGGTTTTTTATAGAGGTTTTCTCCTCGCAGGTCAGGCGGTTAAGCCCATCCCCGCGATGTTCTCTCTGCAGCATACCAACACTACGCCTAATGCTGGTTGTTGTTGCAGAGTAACTATCCTACGGTATTAATAGACGACTGGCGTGTATCGTCTATAGCTAGGGTACCTCGGTGTGCCATACCCGTACTTAGGTTGTTTCAGCCTAAGCCCCTGAGGGTGTAATAACCTTAGCCAAGTGGGAACTTAAAGTTCACGTTTGCTGAGGTTTTATTATACCGGGTGTTAATTTTAAAACTTCCAGCAATTAATATCTCAAAACCAAAAGTCAGATGAAAAAATATTTCGAACAAAAGTTGTATGATAGCAAAGGGACAGAATATGATATAATTGTTTTCTTAATTTATTGACCTTTTCAAGGTCATTTGAAGGTCAACTTTGGTTTTTAAATGGCACCTTAATTTTTTTAGCAGATTCATATTTTGCATAAAAAGTAAACAACTTTGTAGGAAAATTTTTTATCCCACATTAGGATTTTCGAGTAAGATGCGTTGAAACAAAATAAAAACATTTTAATAAACTGCAGCTTTATGTTTTCAGATTTATGTTGTGAAGATTTTTGAAAATGTAAATACTTTACTAAAGTACATCTTAAATAAACATTTTGTTATTTTTGTACTAAAACAATGTTTTTTAATATCACCAAATAACCTAACCACTATCACCAAATAACCTAACCTGTCACCAAATAATCTATGTAGGTAAGACATTTTTCAAGTTCCAGTTGTGGCAAGCCCGATAAATTACATTCAAAATAAATTCCAAAGGGGGTGTCTGAGATGTCTATCAAAGATATCTGATAACTTAAAATTATTTAAAAACCTTAGAAGTTTATAAAATGCAGTTTTCAAAATTATCACCAAATTACCTTACTTACCCTAGTGACCAAGAGACTAATTTTCTGGAAAACGAGCATGTAATTATAAAAATTTCTAGGTTTAAATTCTACATTTGGCTACACTGTTCTACACTGTTTGGGCCGAAACGAATTTTTTCTGATAAAATTATTCTGATAAAGACAGTTAACTGCTTGACCAAATAAAGCCGTTCAGAGGGCTTTTTGGTCTTCCGTAATTTTTATATTTAAATTATATATATTATTAACCTCTGAAACTAATATTTCAGAGGTAAATAATAAATTAAGTTTAATAAACGTCTGATGACAGCATTAACCATTTCTGAAAGCTTATGTATAATATTTTGTTTTAATGTTTATTTAACCTTTTAATTTTTTATTTTCAGGAATTTTTGCATCAAATAATTAATAAATATGAGTTTATGGCACTAAGCTTTTAAAAAAAACGAATTTTGAATTTTTATTTATTTTAAAAATTAATTGTAAGCTGTAACATGTAAACTTTGTAAATAATTAATCAAGACTGATTTTATAGTGTACAAATTACATTTTATAATAAAACTAACACTACAGGCGGCCTGTCGGCAGCCATACCCTCCCAGTGAGTGGTAATAAATAAAAAAAATAAAAAGATTTTAAATTACTACATCAAATAAATTTCTTGTTTTTTTATTTATTTTTTTTAATTAAGATTTACAATCTGCTTAGTAATAAACAACGAATAAATTAGTTAATTATAAATTAAAAATTATGTAGTTTTGGTAATTTTTTTTCAAAGGCGTTTTATCGAAACACCTTTTTTAAATTTGTATACATTCAAAGTCTAAAATTTCTAACCTATCATGTTATATAGTGATAGTAAGTTTTGATTTAATAAGTACGCTCTATATCAGGTGTCTCCAAACTTTTAATCACTACGGGTGACTTGTTTTTTCTAAATTATAGGCGGCAGTTCCCCAACATTTTATGTGTTAACTTTTGCCTCTAACATGTTCTTAAAGTAAATTTACAACCCTATTGATTTAGATAAAAACTGTGGCTTTCAAAATTTCCACAGGCGGTTACGCCTGATGGCGATCTCCGATGAACGGTAGCTTATATCTTCGATATTTTTAGAGGATTTCTTGTCACCGTTGTTAGATTAATATGCGACGCAAAAATGGATGTATCATCGGCAAAAGTTGCCTACTCATACACGCAACAATCACTTGTGGAGGTGATTAATAATAATTCAAGAAAGGGTTCACAACCCGTTCTCGAGAGACCCCGCAGCACTCCATTCAACAAGTAGTTACTGATTGTATGAACAACATTAACTCAGGTATTAATCACCTTCTTTTTCTACTTTGCGGGCAATTTCAAAACTTTAACTCAATTCTAAGCTTGAAAATGGTTAACGCGCCGCATCAAATTGGATTATAGAAACTACTTTCTTTAATTGTTTTAAATTTAATATTATTTTTTAATTAATATTTCAAAAATTAATTGGAATTTCAAAATCAAATGTGGTATTCCGCGATTTTTATTAATATGTAGAGGTGATTAGGTTTTGGTTCAAATTAGTTAATGAATAATTTAAAAAAAAATAATTTTTTATATTGAGAAAGAGAATAATTAAGTCATGAGCATGGTCACATCCGATTATTTCTTATTAGATTTACAATTACATTAAATTAAAAATTATAATGTAATAATTTTAAAATCAATTTTGATCAATGGAAAATTTAATAATTTAAAATGAACAAGTTTTAAATTCCATTTTAACTAGGAGAAATGTTAAACTGCATTCTATTATTGTCAAGCTATAATCAATAAATTTACCAACTACTTATACAGTAAAATTATAACATTAAAACGGAAAATATTACCGGGGTGGTTTAAAAAGTATTAATACAAATAAATAAGTAAGTGAAAGATCAGTTTTTATTTTAGAAAAGATTCAGAAAGATTCAGATCTTTATTTTATGAATTGTAGAAATGGTAGAGCTCTTAGCGATTTTATCGGATATCTCCGTATGTTCCAAGTATATACATTTACTACTTTTATATACATTCATTTTTTTATTATAAAATATAATAGTCCAATAGCTACATGTTTCTTCTTTCATTTGAGCTTTTGAATGCTCAATTTAATTAATTAGTTTAAAAGTTACAACGAATTTAGTGCAGCGCGATCGATGCCGGACGCGCACTCACGTATACGTATATCTCAGTTTTGACAAAATTTGAAACAATCGTCGTTTTTTGACCGTAGTTTTCGACCATACCACTTGACCAAATTATTATGTTGTGGTATTTATTCGACGCAGAATTTAACGCTCTTCAATTTGTTAAACCACAAATGTTTTGATAGGATCCACGGTTTAGGAGTTATATGCAAAAAACTAAAAAAAGTCCTAAAATGTTGAAGTTTTTTGGCTGCTAAAAGTTTTCCCGAGGTCGCCCGTGTTAGCATTTTTGTTTTTCACGTGCTTGTACCTATTTATACAATTTAAAAAAATAAAATCTTCTACACCACCGTTTGCAACATACCACCTTATTTCGATTCTCTACTGACTGGCCTATTTATGGAATACTAACGAATCGGCAATTGTTTAAGAAAACTAAAACTAACTTTCACTCTTAGTGTAAAATCAATTTTTTACTTTCATGGTTGCATTTACATTATATGCTTACATTTAACACCACGATTCGAAGTAAATTTTGAATTTTGTTTTTATACTGTGTTTAAAAGCAATAATTTTATTTGCGTTACTTTGGCAAAGTGGTTTATTTAATGATGTAATAATAATCGACAAATAACTACCTAAAACCTTTGCTTTTCTTCCAAAAACTTAATTCAAATAATTTTACTATACAACAAATGTTCGTGATATTATAAAAAACAAAAATTTTATTAACAATAAAATTAACAACATGTAATCTACATATTTATCTGGGTCATTAGAATGTGGGTTCAACAACGATTTTCACCTTCTCAGCAGGGAAGTTTTGATAAACCATTAGCCTTTGATTTGCAATTCATCGAAAGTCTTGAAATCTTTAAGTTTGGCATAAAAACTTTTTATAGTTTTCATTTCAACATTTTAAACCACACTTTTCGAAACAATTTAAGTAAATTTCAACTTATATTTGTAAAATTTTCAAATTACCCAACATGATTGACAACTATATCTTCCATGTTTTCAAAGGAAATAATTCAAAAAATTACAATATTTGTTTGAATATAATATGTTTAAATACTCCCAAAGTTACAATAAAATTTATAGGTACCTTTATTTATTGTAAAAATATCATAAAAATCAATAAAATAACGTATTCCTAAATCTATTTCCCCCATTAAATTAAAAAAAATCTTAAACTTTGTTGACATAATTATAACCACTTTCATAAAGGATCTTAAAAATTGCTGAAAATCCTGATTTTACATCTTGAATTCTGCACCCCTTCATGATGTTTTGCATTCCCAAGTGCAACTTTACAAGTAACAGGGCTTGTACCCTTTGAAGTGAACTCACCATGATTAATAAAACGTAATTTATTATTTCAATATTGCAACATTACGAATAATACAAAATAAAAAAAATTATTAAATTTTAACAACAATATTACTAACAATTTTTAATTATTTAGAATCATTTTGGATATTCAGCACTTCTTGTTTTATGGTTTCATGCATATCAGTGTCGATTGTGCTATCATTAAATAAGGAGAATGGATTCTCCCATTTGGAAGTGGACCTCATATGAGTTAACAATAATACACAATTTATTATTCAAATATTCCAACTTGGAATAATCACAATAATGGCTATTTATTAAATTGTAATTTATATAAATGTATTAACATTAATTTGGGGCCATTGTAAGTTATTACAGCTCTACCTTTCAAAATCATTAAATGCAGATAAAGAAGAAATACTTGAGGTAATATTTTGCTTATACTAAACTCTCATATACGCGAGTGCTCCATATGAAAAAGCAATCGCGTACATTAATTTTGAAAGAAATACTTAAAATTATAAGTACATGCCACCAAGAAGTTGGCAGACGAGAAAAAATTGTAATCAACAAAAATTAAGTTAAAACGGAAGTCTGAGGTTCCCTGCGTTCTAATTAGCATTAAAACAGCAGCAGTAATTAAATTGGGTGATAGTAATTTGTACTATATAAGTAAGAAAGAAGGTATAATTTTTTTAATTTTTTGCTAAAATATTAAAACGGTAACAATTGATACACATAATGTATTATGTTAGCAGCTTTAATCGGATTATGAACTGTTATCCTTCGCGAATAATTTTGCGTCACAAATTCACGTTAATCTGCGTAATCACTAAGTAGGTCGATAGTACCTGCCTAATACTATACAATATAGATAATAAATTATCAAATTTACGTGTAATATATGTAATTGAATTTTATATTCGCATACACACAATATGACTACCAAAACTTAAATTGCTTAAGTCGCGAGCGACACTTGCGAACATTCAGAGTTTTGTGTACTATAATACATCCTATCAAATTTTAAAATTACAGGAAGATGACACAGAACTTATTGAACACAAAACTATTGATTGGGAATCATTTAAGGTACAACTTCGAGGCATTGTACCTTACCATGTTGGTATTTTTGATGTTGCAGATCAATTGGAAACTATATTCTCGTTTATAATTTTTTGTTTTTTTGGAGCAATAAGTTTTGCTATGTGTTTAATAATATATCACGCACAGGTACCAAATTGATATAACTTTTAAGAAATATCCAAATAAGATAGGTCTTAACTGAATGATATTTTAGCTAAATATAGAAATGGGAGAATTTATAAAAGATGTGGTTATAATAGTAACAGGCTTTTCTATGCTCATTGTAATATGTACTTATGGAGAGAGTGTTATAACAGAAAGTGAAAAAATAGCAAGTGTATGTTATGAATTGGATTTCACTGATTGCGATTTAAGAATTCAAAAATCTCTAATAATTATAATGGCCAGAGCTCAGAGACCAATAACTCTAACAATTGGAAAGTTTAGAGTGTTAAGTTTACGCACCATGCTTGGTGTTAGTATTATATTTAAACAAATATTTTTAATTAAATTCTAATAGAATATATTTTTCAGATCTTTCAATCAATTTACAGTTATTATACGTTTCTTAGAAATATAAATGATATTAGTAACTTAATTAAATGTAATAATTGCACTAATTCCCTATTTACTGTATAACTTTTGAAATCATTAACCTGCAATATTAAATAAAACACCAAAATTTAGCGCGATATTAAATGAATTCACAGTTAATTAAGATTTACTATTTCATTGGTACGTACTGTATTTTCAAATTATATGTTCAAAGTTACAGCATTGAAGGTTTAAATTAATTGAGGAAAACCTATTAAATTTTAAAATTATTTATTATCAAACAGTGCAAAAAACAGTGTCAGGATTTTAATTAGATCAAAAATTGATTTAAAATGGGAGATCCTTTGTTCAAGGATCCGTTAAATTTTATTTTCAACTGACGGGCACTTTTGTTGCGTTTAGGTAATTTATTCTATTACTTAGACGTTCCTTGTAATTAATTGGTAAGCACAGTAATTGTTTGGACTATTTATGTTTTACATCTGAAATGTGTAAACCAGAATCTTCTTGGGTGAGACAATTAGGCGTCCGTGACAATGTAATAGTCGGCTCAATCTCAATCATTCAACCTGACTGATTGAGTATATAGGTATCCCGTATCAAAATTATTACAGTAGGATTTGATCGTTTTAGGTTTCATAAAATAACTTATGTTTTATAGTCTATTTAAAATAAGAATGCAGTAAAATTAGTGCTGAAAATATGACATTGAACGTGCTTAGTAAAATTTATACATGTTTACACTGGTGAAATTTCATTTGCGATTGTCATATTACAAATCGTATTTTAACAAAATAAAAATAAAAATTTTTTTGCGTTTATTGTTAATCATGCATTTTGTAACTATTTTTAAAAGTTAAATACAAAACTTTTGCTTTCTTGTAATAAGTTTAGTAAAATTTTCAAGTTGACATTCGCTTTAATTTTTTTGTTGTTTCACTGTGTGAATCTACCTTCGCGTCGCTTCAGAAGTGTTTCTATATTTTTCTTCTGCATTCTTATTTCAAATGGACTATAGATACATATGTAGTGTGTTATTTAAATGGTATTAATATTTATAATTCTTTTAAATTCACGAAGTTGATAAAATTCCAAATATTCTAAATTCGAACAGTAAATCTAAAAAAGGACAAATAATTATAGTATAATGTGTTAAAATTCCATATCTTAAATAACTAATCAAAACATTAATAATTTTTAATTAACGATTTGCATTAAAAAACTTACTAGAGAAAGAAAAGTTTGATTTACTTTGTGATTTTCGTATTAAAATGCTATTGGCTAATGTTAAATGCATAAGTTTATAAGTTCAAGTTTCACTGTTATGTTATTTGATAATAATTGGGGAGCTGACGTGTAGAACCGAATAAATTAACTTAGAGAAAAAATTAGTAGTACATCCTTTCTATATAATTTTTATGCTAACTTTCATTTGCCGTACTTACTTTACAAAAAATCTAATAGATCTTACAGTAAAAAGAGCCTTAAATTTGATATTTTCTAAAAACGGTAGATTAATTGGTTTTATTCAAGTCAAAATAAATCTGCAAAACCAATTTCAAGTTATAACATTCTAAATTCGCCAAATTAAAAAAGAAATTAATCATAATAATCCCAGACAAATAAGAACCCTTTACAAAAACTTATTTCTGAGCAATTCGCGGAAAACTGTAGAAAAAGTAAATTTGTGTGCATTTTTGTCTATAAACATTAATAAATATTCATTTTATTCTCGCCTGAAAGCAAACAATTTGAGTCAATTTTTTTAAGCTTTCAACGTTTAGCCTTTGTAATATGTACTATATGCTTATTTACTAAAACTACTAAAAGTGGATTTATACGGCTTTACACCAAAGTTCCTCAATTAATCTCAATGTTGATTGGTAATTATTACTAGATAGTAGTTGTTCAGATCACTGAGTTAATAAATAAAAATATGAAAATTAATTTCTTTGTGTTTTATTGCCTTTAGTAAGTTGGGTAAATTTTAGATTAGAGGTTGTAATATCATGAATGTTTTTATATTTCTTATTGGTTAAGCAAGTCCATTATATCCTAATAAAAAAGAAACATGGCGGTAAGATGCTGATTTCAAGATGCAAAAGTGTAACTTTGGAAATTAATTAAATGTTTTTAAATTTCTCGAAATTCAAATTTGGCGCTCTCATTACAAGTACATATTTTACGGAAATACTCATTTTTAAGGCATTATCAAAATATAATTTTAGAAATTTTTTTTTAGAAGTTTTAATAATTTAATTTTGGGAACCTTTTTGAATATTTACAAAAAAATAAAACAGAAACGAAAAATAGGATTTAATAAAAGAGCCAGTACTTTAAATGTGAAGTCGAGAGATTTAATGTTAGTAATGAAGCAGGAACTAAATTTGAACTGTGGTATAAAGGACCATTCCCGGTAATTAGTTGTGATGGTGTAAACTGAACAATAAAGAATCAAAAAGAACAATCAGTGACTGTGCATAAAAATCGGATGAAACTATTTAAAGAGCGAAAAAAACAATCACAGTTATGTGTTACGGCTATACAAAATAAACTCTGTCATAATTCAAACTGAGCGCCTTAGTACGTATTTGTTTACGATATCAGCAATCGATCGCGCTAACAACCAGGCCAATGACAGTCTCATAGTGTTTTATACTTTCACGAATTGCGAAACTTTATAAGTATCCTTGCTAAGTATTTGATATTCCAGGTATTATATTATTGTTGTTACCTGTGCTCGCTTGGATATAAAACATATCTGATTATATTTTATTTTAAAGCAAATCAACCGATATGTTTGCATCTGCAAAAAGGAAAAAGCTAAAAAATGATATTGTATCAAATAATATTCTGATAAAACTAGCACAATAAAAATTTTAAAGAAATTTTTAATCGCCTAAAAAGTTCAGCAGAAAGAAGTTTTTAAAAACGAAAATACGCGGTGCTGTCGAATACGTTGGCATAAGCACACTAAGTCCGGACTTTATGTTGATGAATGTCACCTCAAATAGAAATAGTGCGTTAACATGATACAATAATTACATGTGATATTGCGCAGATTATACACTAGCCACGTGACGTCATGCGCAAAAATTACAAAAATAGAACTCGGGTATATCACATTTTGAATATTATTATATCATGGCGCATTAACCACCTAAGCTAGAAAATGTTAATATGAGCCGAGTTAATGTTTCGTATACGAGCAACAACCACTTGTTTAGGTGATATTAATTATAATTCCAAAAGGGTTTACAACCCGTCCTCGAGAGACCCCGCAGTACTCCAATCAACAAGTGGTTATTGGTTGTATGAACAATATTAACTTAGCTGTTAATCACCTTCGTTTTCTAGCTTGCAGGCAATTTCAAAACTTTAACACAATTCTAAGCTTGGAAGTAACCCACCGTATCAAACTGGTTTATGGAAACTACTTTCTTTAATTGTTTTAAATTTAATATTATTTTTGAATTAATACTTCAAAATTTAATTAGAATTTTAAATCCAAATGTGGTATTTCGAGTAATAGTATTTACTAACACTTAGAGCTGATTAGATTTTGGTTCAAATTAGTTAACCGATAATTTTAAAGAATATTTTGAATATTGAGAAAATGAATAATAAACATGGTCACATCCGATTATTTTTATTAGATTTAAGATTATATTAAACTTAAAATTATAATTGATAATTTGAAAATCAATTATGATCGATGGAATATTTAATAATTTACAATAAACAAGTTCTAGAATCCGTTTAAAGTAGGAGGAATTGTAAATGCATTCTATTATTATCAAGCTATAATCAATAAATTTACCACCTAATTATACAGTAAAATTATAACATCAAAATGGAAAATATTACAGGGTGGTTTAAAAGTATTAATACAAATAAATAACTAGTGTAAATGCTATTTGAACATATGATATAATGAGGTAGCAGCATATTAATAGCACTTATAATGTTGGCTTATAGATAATAAACAACAAAATAGAATTTAATTACGATTATCCTAAAACAAAGCTTTATAGTATAATTTGTTATTAGTAGCATCATTGCACTACCTCGTATTCGATGCATAAGTAAAATCTAATTCAATTATGTATAATCTTACTACTTCGTTGTAAGATCATGAAACCGAAACTGATTTACACATTATTAATGCAGACGGTAATTAGTTGATTCATATAAAATCACTTGAAAGTAAATAAAAGCGCAGTATTCAGTTCGCCGTCAAACAACGAACAGTAGTTAATTGTACTCTTGTGACAATATTGCGTATTTTACAAAGTTCAACTTACAAAGTTAAAATTGAAACTAACATGAAAAATCTCACAATTCAACATCCGATTGTTTTGTCAATCAAAAGTTCTTATTACGTATTTCTGGATTGTTACCACACGAAAATATTCTTTATAAGTGTACTCAATTTGTTTATTATTTATAATAGCAATTTATCCGGTTGCGGTCATTCCATAAATTTTAAAAGATTATCATGATAATTTTAACAAATTTATCTTTTCTGTGATCATCGAGTTTGGACAATGTATGGGTAAGATATTTTAAAAATTTTCAAAATTTAATATAATTATTTTTGAAATGAGTATAAATTAAGTTCAATTTATTGCTTTCTGTAGAATAATTTATACATTAAGATAGCATTTAAAGTTTAAATTTTAAATTTAAACTTTAATTTTAAATAAATTTAATTTAGTTTAGTTTAATTTAAAGTTAAAATTAACTTTAAATTTAAACTAATAATGTTATGCTCGAATAATGGAAACGAACTATTACATATTTCCTATTGCAGTTTTCTCTCAAGTTATAAGACATGGTATGCAATTCATTCACGACGCTTTCTTATGAAACACTTTTTAATTGATGATATCAACCTCCAAGTTATTTTTAATAACGTTCACACGATTTAGTATTAACCCGAATCTTGCTGCACCATTTAGCCTAGGTGGGTTTTTATCCGCTTCATAAAAATTTAAGTCTTTTTATGCGCCCTTGAATTTGCATTTTTGCAGATATTTACCCTTGGTCTTTATTGCATGCCCCGAATTTAGCTTTAGTCGGCTTCTAAATGAACGTAAACGTTTTGCCATACATTTGCCATTTCTTTCTATGTCATGCTGTTGACCTTCTTTTGCGTCGTTTTTTTTACTTCTAATTGTAAGATGTCTTCCTGATACTCGCCATCTTTCGCTTTATTAGATGAGCTTATTCTTAGACATTCTACTTTACACTTACACACAACTAAATCAGGTAATCGTAAGGAAGTGCTTATAGCTAATATGTATTTACAAAATTAATAATGTATTAAACTTTCTTACCTTGGTCACTTTTTTGGTGCGTTAGTGGGAAATCTTTAAAGGACACCACAGATGTTTTAGATGTTAGTGTCAGATTTCTCTGAATCTGCCTTTCTTATCTTAAACAGGTATGTGTTAAAGGCAGCCATGGCCAGTCAACACTTGGGTAAGGTGGTAATTAAGTTCCCTATGGTATCCTTGCATCCCTGTCTTGATCGAGGGTATAAGTATGCTGGTCCATTTTCCTGTGGACGGCACCGTCTATCTAGTTCTGTGTCTGTAGCTGTTCTCTCTGCCATTAGGAGGTCCTCACATTCTCAAGAAACATAGGTACATTAGAAATAAAGTAGATACAAATATGATCGCTATGATTCAGGAAGCTCCGGACGTTGTAGATACAATAAGGTTACCAGTTTTAAAATGCATAATTACACCCAACTACCTTAGGGTAACGATGGGAAAACGTGGTAAACCCACGTTTTACAGTGAATGGCAAATTATAATGATAATTTTTCTTTAGAAAATATTGTCTAGGTTAGATTTAGAGGCCGGTTAGCTGTTGTTTAATAAAGTGATTCTATATTTACGAGGTACGCCATTAATAAAATTAAGGAAATAGGATCAAGAGCGCTTAAAAAATTAAAAATGGTATTGGTTAGAAATCCCAAAATAATTAAAGAAGACAACGAAAAATTGTGGTCAAAAGAGATTATTAAAACAGTTAAAAGTAAATTTTAGGTGGAATAGAATATCGCGTGATGTAGCACGATTTGTAAGAAAGTGTAAAAAATGTCAATTAAACAAGAATAAAGTAATACATACAGCACTAATGGTTATTACTCCAACTCCACAAAAAGCATTTGATATTAGTTGTTGATTGATGCTATTAGATCATTTTTAAAAAGAAGAGATGGTTATACTTATGCAGTTACAATTCAATGCGAATTAGAAAAAATATGTAGTGGTTGTACCTGTTCCAAATAAAGAAGCAACAACAATAGCGAGAGCAATTATGGATAATTTTATTTTAATTTATCAATTAGATAAGATATGCTATTGCACAGATTATGCACTAGCCACGTGACGTCAAGCGCAAAAATTACGAAAATAAAACTCGGATATATCATATATATATGGGGCGTTAACCACCTAAGCTTTTAAATTTGCCTAAAATTTTAAAATTGTCTGCAAGCTAGAAAAAGGTGAATAATAGCCGAATGAATGTTACGCATACCAGCAACAATTACTTGTTGAGGTGATATTAATAATAATTCTAGAAAGGGTTCTCATGCCATTCTCGAGAGACCCCGCAGCACTCCAATCAACAAGTAGTTATTGATTGTATGAACAATATTAACTCAGCTGTTAATCACCTTCGTTTTCTAGCGTGCAGGCAATTTCAAAACTATAACACAATTCTAAGCTTGGAAGTGGTTAACCCACCGTTCACCATCATTCTTTAATTGTTTTAAATTTAATATTATTTTTGAATTAATATTTCAAAAACTAATTAGAATTTCAAATCTAAATGTATTATTTTGTGTCTTTAATAATACTTAGAGCTGATTAGATTTTGGTTCAAATTAGTTAATGGATAATTTAAAAAAATATTTTTAATATTGAGAAAAAGAATAATAAAGTCATGAGCATGGTCACATCCGATTATTTTTTATTAGATTTAAGATTATATTAAACTTAAAATTATAATGTGATAATTTCAAAATCAATTATGATCGATGGAATATTTAATAATTTAAAATGAACAAGTTCTAGAACCCGTTTAAAGTAGGAGAAATTGTAAAATGCATTCTATTATTATCAAGCTATAATCAATATATCAACTAATTATACACTGAAATTAAAAGATAAAAAAAATTAACCGGGTTGGTTTAAAAGTATTAATACAAATAAATAACTAAGGGTAAATACAATGTGAACATATGATGTAATAAGGTAGCAGGACACTAAATAGCACTTGTAATGTTGGTTATAGATAATTAACAAAAATAAAATTTATTTACGATTATCCTATAAACAAAGTTTTATAGTATATTTGTTATTAGTAGCATCATTACTACCTCGTATTCGATGCATAAGTAAAATCTAATTCAATTATGTATAATTCTTACTATTTCGTTGTAAGATCATGAAACCGAAATTGATTTGCACATGATTAATGCAGAGTAATTAGTTGATTTATATAAAATGACTTGAAAGTGAAAAGAGGGCAGTATTCAGTTCGCCGTCAAACAAGAACAGTAGTTAATTGTACTCTTGTGACAAGATTGCGTATTTTCAAAGTTGAACTTACAAAGTTAAAACCGAAACTAACATGAAAAAATCTCGCAATTCAACATCCGATTGTTTTGGTAATCAAAAGTTTTATTATGTATTTCTGGATTGTTACCACAGAAAATGTTCTTTATAAGGTGTACTCAATTTGTTTATTATTATTTATAATACAATTTATCCGGTTGGTCATTCCACAAATTTTAAAAGATTATTATGATAATTTTAACAAATTTGTTTTCTGATGATCGAGTTTGGACAATGTATGGGTAAGGTATTTTAAAAATTTTCAAAATTTAATATAATTATTTTGAAATGAGTATGAATTACGTGAAATTTATTGCTTTCTGTAAATAATTTATACATTAAGATAACATTTAAAGTTAATTTAAATTTAAACTTTAAAGAGTTAAAATTACATTTTAATTTTAGCGATAATTTCTTTTATTTGGCATTTTGGAATCGATTCGAATTCATAATTTATTCAAAAGCTTGAACTTCTTAATGAATTGTCAAACATTTAAAATTAATTTTCTTAATTATAAAACATTGTAAAATATTGTTAGGAAACAGGTAAGTGCTGAAGTGCTGCATATGTTTTGAAAGTTCTTTTAATTTGATGTGGGTGGAAAGATAAATATAAAATTTTAACTCTGCGAGGACATTTTGCCCTCCTGCCTCATCGAAAATTTTTAGTGTAGTGTCAAAGGTTAGCATCTTTTGAGATTCAATAAGTTTTCTTCTTCATCATTTGAACCACAACAATTGCAGAATTATAACAGAATTTTTTCAATTCCTTTGATATTGTGATGGGGTCGATGGGATATCAATTTAAATGATTATCTTTATCTTCGTATAAAGGTTTATCAGTTTAATATTAGAATTCTTACCACCCGAGAATGACTTCGAGAATTAATATTTTGTTGTTCAATTGATTGCACGAGTTGTGCTCAAGTGTCGATAATTTTATTAAATAAATTATGGATTGCTTAATTTCGGATATATTGTTATGGATCAATTTTTTTTTTTTTGATACTTGGGTGCGAAGGGGATCAATTTTTGACTGATCAAAGACTGATTTTAATTTATTAATTTTAATTCGCCACATTTGTAATTATGCCATTTTTAGACCTACTTGAAAATTTCTTGTCACCATTGTTGGATACACTTCACACTTCATAGTTAATAGGATAGAGATGGGTGTATTCATTTTGGTCCATGACCAGGAAATATCGGCTAGAATTATGAAGTAAAGATATGGAAGATTTTTCTTTAGTTTATATAGTAGTTCATCTTTTCAAATGGCTGACTAACATCCAGAAATGCCCCCGAACAGTATCTCCTAGAATTGAAATTTTTGTATATTTTCCCAAATACTTTGTGTACCTGCTCAGTAGTTCCAAGCGAGTTGCAGAACCCAAATTGACAATTACGGCTTTTGATGACTGGTTTTAAATATTAACACAGCAATTTTTTAATATTCTTGGAAAGCACAGGGAACCAGTTGATTGGTCTGCAAAATTTTAGGTCGTCTAACTTTTTTCGCGGCTAGGATATTACCACAATTTGAGTAACTTTTCATTGATCTGGAAAATGATTTAATCTAACGATGGCGTTGAAAATTTGAATAATGGGTACTAGCCATTTTTTGCTGGCTTTCTGTAACACTTTTCTTGTAATCAGATCATACCCAGTGGCCTTTGTAAGATTTGCAGCTCTTAGGGTAATCCTAGTTCCTTCTTTTAATTTAAATTTTTGTATAGGAAGCTCGATTTGAAATAGGCATAGATATTCTTGCATTTTATATATTTTTTCTTTTGTTGTCATGGGTGGAAACGGTTGAAAACTGTTATCCAGATGAATTTCAGACGCATTAGCTTTTTCCATATTGTTTCTTACCCACTGGTTATTACGTTTCTAATTGAAGGAATTGATTGTTTCATACATGACTATCAAATATTTTTGTACTACTTAATTTTGATCTCTATTACTATTTTAAGTAATTCTTTAATACATTTATTAAGTTTGGTTTTATCACCTGGGTATCTAGTTTCTTGCCACTTTTAGCGGAGTGCCGTTTTGCGTTTATATTTTCTTTTATTGTGGATGGTTTGTAGACTTTCATTTCTTTTCTTTAGCATATGAAGTTGTCCACCATGCAACAGGTTGTACGGTAATTGTTAATTTCTTTATTGCTTTCTCCATATCCTTTTCAGTTTAAACAAAAATTAAAATTAAAATTAATGTTCCAATCAGTTGTTCTACTGTACAGGGATACATTTCTTGATATGGATCTTGAGATGGATTTCTTGATGGATACTTTTCTTTACGATTATTTGTGTAAGCACATTGACGATTATAGGTTAATGGTCCGACGAGAGATCTGGGCAAGATTCGGCTTTTATTATGTTGATTTCAATGTCTTTGGTAATGCAGAAATTGATTGTGTCTGGCATTGCTGCCTATTTAAATTGTTAATAATAGCAGTAAACTTGGCAAGATTCAAACTGAGCGCTTTACGTATTTGTTTACGTTGTCAACAGTTATTGATCGCGCTAACTACCAGATAAATGACAGCCTCATAGTATTTTATACTTTCTCAATTATTATTACAGTTCCATGCAGGGCTCAATTTATTTGGGTTCAATTTATGCGACGATGCCAAACTTATACGGTTCTTCAGAAATCAAATTGGATATTCAAAACATATTTACGGAGAAACCAGATGATCAAAATTTTTAATTCTCTTTTGGCATTTTGTAAGATATTATCCTACAGGTAGGCTAATTTTTATGTCCATGACATGGGCATAACCATTTTATTTACGAAAATTCAAAACTTTTACCGAGTTCCCTATGCTTTTACGTGTTAAATTCACAAATTTCAAATCCGATCATCTCGCAAGGTACACGGTCAATCTTTTTCAAATTTGTTTACAATTATGATAAATCATTAACTTTATACTTTGTAATTTTCATATTTTTGACATGGATTTGAGAAAATGCCAATGGAGCGCTGCAACCACCTTAATGAATAATTTAAAAAAAAATTATTTTTAATATTGAGAAAAAGAACAATAAAGTCATGAGCATGATCACATCGGATTATTTTTTATTAGATTTAAGATTATATTAAACTTAAAATTATAATATGATAATTTCAAAATCAATTTTGATCAATAGAAGATTTAATAATTTAAAATGTACAAGTTCTAGAATCCAATTTAAGTAGGAGAAATGTTAAAATGCATTCTATTATTATCAAGCTATAATAAATTTACCAACTAAGTATACAGTAAAATTGTAACATAAAAACAGAAAATATTACCGGGGTGGTTTAAAAAGTATTAATACAAATAAATAAATCTGTGTAAATACAACTTGAACATATGATGTAATGAGGTAGCTGTATATTAGTAATAGTAATAATGTGGGTTTATAGATAATTGACAAGAAAATAAAATGTATTTACGATTACCCTAAAAACAAAGTTTTATAGTATAATTTGTTATGAGTAGCATCATTGCACAACCCTCGTATTCGATATAAACTCCTATTACTTTGTTCTAAGATCATAAAATTGGAATTGATTTACACATTATTAATGCAGAGGAGAATTATTTGATTGACATAAAATGACTTGGAAAGTGAATAACAGCGCAGTATTCAATTCGTCAGCAAACAATCAACATTTGTTAATTGTACTCTTGTGACAAGATTGCGTATTTTCACAAAAGTTGAACTTACAAAGTTAAAACCGAAACTAACATGGAAAAATCTAATAATTCATCATCGGATTGTTTTGGCAATCAAAAGTTTTTATTGCGTATTTCTGGATTGTTACCAAACGAAAATGTTCTTTATAAGGCGTACTCAATTTGTTTATTATTTATAATAGCAATTTATCCGGTTGCGGTCATTCCACAAGTTTTAAAAGATTATTATAATAATTTTAACAAATTTATCTTTTCTGCGATGGCCGAGTTGGGACAATGCATATATTTTAAAATTTTAAAATTCAGTACAATTATTTTCAAATAAATATGAATAACGTGCAATTTATTGTTTTCTGTATAATAATACACATTAAATTACATTTTAATTTTAGCAATAACTTCTACTTATTTGGCATTTTGGAATAGATTCGAATTCATAAAATTATTTGAAAAACTTGAACTTCTAGATGAACTGTCAAATTTTTTCAATGCAAATGATGAAAATGTTATTATAAAGCAATGTAAAAGTGTTGTTAGGATGCAGGTAAGTGTAAACAGGCATCCTAGTATAGATTTTTGTTCAAATACTGGGTGAGTTTTGAAATTTGTTTTGAATTTGTTGTTCACAAAATAAGCAGCGATTTTTGTTTGAACTTGGGGAGTTCAGATTTTTACCCGGGTTCACTTTAACTTAGTTTTGTTAAATTTTTAGTGTTTTGTTGTGTCTCATATTGCAAGTGTTTTTAATTGAGAAAAAGAATTAAAATTGAATGATAGCTCGCACCGCTTGCTCTGAGTTACCGCAAATGTCAAAATCATTTATTTCAGGTAATTTGTTAAAAAATAAAATAAAGCGTATGATATTGTAATATCATTAGATCTCAAATGAAACTTTATCGATTGACACCAAATTTACACAAAAATTCGAACTAAAACAAAAAATAGAACCCGCCCCCCCTAAACAAGTTTTCGCGAATAACTCAACGACGGTTGTGGTTAAACGTTTGACATCAATTTTAATAAAAAATTCGCAATGGGAGGGGTAGGTCTAATGTATTTACCTTTCTGTACTGTTTGGGCCGAAACGAATTGTTTTTTGATGAAATTATTCTGATGAAAGACACCCGACTGCTTGGCCAAATCAGGCCGTTAGGAGGGAATTTTTTGGTCTTTCTTAATTTTTCATTTTTAGGAATACTTTTAAGTTTTTGCTTAAAATAAATAATAAATGCGAGTTTATGGCACTAATCTTTCAAAAAAACACAAATTTTAAATTTTATTAAAATTCTTTATTAAGTGAATTGTTTATTAAGTACGCTCTATATCAGGTGTGCTAAACTTTTGATTACTAGAGGTGATTTGCTTTTTTTTAAATTATATGCGGCAGTTTCGCAGCATCTTATACATATATATGTTAACTTTTACCTCCAACATGTTTTTAAAGTAAACTTACAACCCTATTGATTTTAGATAAAAACTGTGGCCTTCAAAATTTTCACAGGCAGGAACGTCTGATGGCGACCTCCGATGAACGGTAGCTTATAGCTTCCATATTTTCAGAGGAAATATTGCAAACAAATTACACAATTTGTTTTAATATATACTACATAAAATATTCTTAACGTTTCAATAAATTCTATAAATTCCTTTTTTGCAAAAAAAAATCATGAAAATCACTGAAAACATAATCCTAAACTGATTTATCCCCTTAAGTTAAACAAGAAAACTTAAACACAATTAACAAATTTGTAAACATTCCACGGATGACACTTGAAGCTATACGCCTTTCCATCATCAATTTTTCCATTCCCAAATGAAACTTTACAAAAAATAACATTATTGTTCATTGTACAAGTAACATTATCGTAATTCATTTCTTTATTGCAACGTTACGAATATTAAATGTTGAAAAAATAAAAAAAAATTTTTATTTCAAATTTTAATGTAAACAATGGGTATAACATTACGGTCTTGTTTAGTTTAATTAATTGCATTTTGCATAAATAATTATTTGAGAAAACAACATATTTCTTAAAGTAACAATAGTAACAATGTTGTATTATTTAGAATTATCTTGGATATTCAGCGTTTCTTGTTTTATGGTTTACATGTATATCAGTGTCGGTTGCATTATCATTAAATAAAGAAGAATGGATTCTTCCTTTGGAAGTGGACCTCATATGGTTAATAATAATATACAATTTATAATTCAAATATTCCAATTTGGCATAATCACAAAGAATGTCTATTTGTTAGTATTAATTTATATAAATGTACTAACATTAATTTGTGGCCATTGTAGCTATACAGCACTACTTTGCAAAATCATTAAGTGCAGAAAAGAAGAAATTCTTGAGGTAATTAATTTGTATTTTGCATATACAAGACTCTCCGTATACGCCAGTATTTCGTTTGCAAAAACAATTGCGTGCATTAATTTTGCGAAACAGTTACTTAAAATTGAAAGTACTGACACAAAAAGCTGGAAAACGAGAAAAGTTGTAATCAACTAAAAACGTTCCTTGGCGGTTTATTGATAAAAAAATACTAGCAGTAATTAAATTGAATTATAACTATATGTACTACACCGGTGTTGAATGCAAAACATATTCAATGAAAATTAGTTTATGCAAATTTCTGCTTCCTAATTAATTTAAGAAAAATTTAAGAAAGAGATGAAAATTATGAAGAAATATTAACTTCAATTGATAAGAGTATTAGTACCTACCTAATACTTGACAACATAAACAGTACATTATTAAATTAACGTGTAATGTATGTAATTCAATTTAATTTTCTCATACACACAATATGAGTTCCAAAACCTAATTTGAGTAAACGAAAATCGCTAACGTGGAGAGTTTTGTGTGCAACTATTTAAATTTTAAATTACAAAATTTATTTTTTCAGGAATATGATGCAGAACTTATTGAAAACAAAACTATTAGTTGGGAATTATTTAAAGTACAACTTCAAAACATTGTACCTTACCATGTTGGTGTTTTTGATGCCGCAGATCAATTGGAAACTGTATTCTCGTTTATCATTTTTTGTCTTTTTGGAGTAATAAGTTTTGCTTTATTTTTAATAATATATCACGCAGAGGTATCAATTTTATATTACATTTTAAAGATATTTAAATTAAATAATTAGGTTTTAACTGAATGTTATTTTAGCTAAATACAGAAATGGGAGAATTTATAAAAGATGTAGTTCTAATAGTAACAGGCTTTTCTATACTGATTATAATATGTACTTATGGAGAGACTATTATAACAGAAAGTGAAAAAATAGCAAGTGTATGTTATGAATTGGATTTCACTGATTGCGATTTAAGAATTCAAAAATCTCTAATAATTATAATGGCAAGAGCTCAGCGACCAATAACTCTAACAATTGGAAAATTTAGAGTGCTAAGTTTAAGCACCATGGTTGGTGTTAGTATCATATTATAAACAAATATTTTTAGTTAAATTATATTAAAATATATTTTTCAGATCTTTCAATCAATTTACAGTTATTATACGGTCCTTAGAAATTTGAAAATGGAATGATAGTAATAATTGCACCAATTCACCAACCACTACAAAAATTTATTAAATTATTAATCTGCAATATTAGAAAGGCATTCAAATTTAGCGCGATATTTCACTTATTTCACTGTTAATTAAGATTTAATATTTTATAAGTATGCACTGTATTTTCAAATTCAATGTCCGAGAATTTCAAGATTGAAAGTTTAAATTAATTAGAAAAGTTTTTTTAATATTTTTAATTATAAGTTAATTATTAAGCAGTGCAAAATTTTAAGTAAGTAACCATTTAATATTAATTATAGAATAAAAATGTATTAAATCGAGGGAGATCCCTTGTTCATGAATACGCTTGTTTTTGTTCTTAATATAAGATGGCAAAATTTATCGAGTTACTTTAATTGTATTTCGTGTCAAGACAGTGTTAGTTGTTATATTGTTATATTGTTGAATAAATTATTTGTCTTCACATGTTGGTCTTTAGCATTATAAAATTCATAAAATTACTAATGTGTTCTTAATTTTTCATATACTTTTAAATTCAAGAAGTTGATGAAATTCCAAATATTTTAAACTAAAATACTAAATCTAAAAACAGACAAATAATAATTATAATATGTGAAAATTCCACATTCAAAAAAAATTACTAATCAAAAGATAAATAATCGAGAGTTTACGATATTCGTTTAAACACTTACCCAAAGAAATTAAATTTACCTTATGTTTTTGTAAATTTAATGCTATTGGCCGAGTTTAAAACATACCCTTTTTGAAAAAATTAGTAAATTCCACCGTTATGTTATTTGATTTGTGGTACTTTTTGCAAAACCGAGTAAATCCCCTTTTTGGGAAAAATTAAGTCGAATTTTCTATTAACAGTTTCAATTTGTTTTATCAAGTCAAAAAAATAGATCTATGGGAAAACTAATGTTCGGACATTTTCTAAAACAGTAAATTAATAATATCAAATTAAGCCAAAACAAATAAACCTGTAAAACTTTAAATTTACAAATTAAAACCCTTATTAATTTACGGACAATTTAAAAATAATAATCAAATTAATCATAGACAAATAAAAACCTTTACAAAGACTTATTGCTAGCAAAATTGTGAAAAACTGTTTTTTAAAAAAGTAATTTTACGGTTTTAAATTTTTTAAATAAACCATTAATAAACTTTCATTTTGTACACAAAATTAGTACTGTTGAGCAAAACCAGATAAATCTAATATTCTTTTGCAAAATATCTCCTAAAATACTTAGTATTATTTAAACAAAACTTGCTTATATTTTATTTTCTTGAAAGAAATTTGAGGGTAAATTCTTTTATGCTTTCATTAGTAACCTTTTTATAATAATTTTTTTTTTGAAAATACTAAGGTGGATTTATACGGTGTTGCATTTGGAAATCTATTAATCGTAATGATTTGGTTTTTGTAATTATCATCTAAGTTAGTAAATATTCAAATCACTGTGAGTTATATTGTAAAAAAACATTAAAATTAATTTTATTTGTTTTGATTATCTTGATGGTAAGAAACTTTAAGGTTGTATATCCTAATGTGTCTCATTAGTGAATTTAGTATAACATTTATTTAATATTGAAATCCGTATTATTTATAATTACCCAAGTAGCAGTGTGCTGACATTTGGGGTAAATTTTCGGAGATCAGCTGACATCGATTGACAAATTTATCAACATTTTAATGACGCGAATGCGTCAATCCGTAAATCCTTGCAAATGTCTGTAAATAACGTATGGTGAATAAAATACGAACTTAGTATAAAATTAACAAAAACATGTGCAAAAAAAAATTATTTTAAATTAAGTTTTATTTATTTTTAATGCTTCTATGTTAAAGAACACTTACAAAAAAAATTGGCTCCGTCGCGATTTATTTTCCTAATTTTCTTTGGTAGTTCACTCATTGACCTCTGAATACCCTTTGTATTTATGGTTTTCAGCTCCTTTTTTATTTATAGAATTAAGGAATCAACATTTTTAGCTCTGTATCCGTTTTCGTATACTTTTCTTTTCAGATTACCCCAAAAAGTTTCAATAGATCGCAATTGTGGAACATTTGGGAGGTTCATTTTCTTTGGCTGAAGTTCTATTTTTTATTCTTCAAGTTCTCTATTGTGGATTTCGCGTTATGTGAGAACACCAAATCCGGCCAAAAAATTATTTTTTCTTTTTGATGATATTTTTCGATAAATTTTCTAAGTGCTCGAACACATTTTTCGTTGTAAACTTGGGCATTCATACCTATACCACCTTTAAAAAAAACTAGTTCGCTGACACCACGTTCGCTTATGGCTAACCACAACAAAACTTTTCCTGGAAACTTTGTCTTACAAATAAATTTAGCTTTTTTGGTTTCTTTGTGACTGGAAGACTCAAAATAATGTTTTAACTGCCATTCATTTCCTTCCACGGTAAAATATGAGTCGTCATCCTTCACGCATTTGTACTCTGATGAGCAAGAAAAGTAATTTCTGGACAGCTCGCGTAACCTGCATTTATACCCTTCTGTTGTGTTTCAGTAGTAAATGATGCCATTTTTTTCTTCTTTTTTCTGGACTCCCATCGATTCTAAATATTTCTTAATTGTGTTTTTGTCAAAATTATATTTCTTACCCAATTGGCGATAAAATTTACACTGCAACCTGCTGTTTCACTTTTAGTTTTAACCGAACTTTGAGTCTTGCAAACTACATTTCCAACCTAATCCACATTTTCTTTCAATTGATTTATTATTCTTAAATAAATTTATTATCGTTTAGATAAACTTTTTTTGAAACCCATGTCGTTAAAATGCCTAAAAATTTCTATTTTAGTTTTGTTTGGAGTTTTTTTACAAAATTTACAAATTAATTTGTGGCGGTTTAGCACGTTTAGTGTCATTTTCACAACTAATTTTTAACTGACCAGAGCAATCTTAGTTTTGTTTTTATAAGTAGACAGTACAGTTAACTGTACCGTGATTTTGTTTTTGTAAGAGTATTGTGTCCTTTTTTAATAAGAGTGTTGTACGTGTACGTATTTTATTCACCATACTTATCTGAAATTGTTTGCAAATAACTTTGTAAATTTTTGCAAATAAGCGTAAATTTTTGAAAATGACTGTAAATCTTTGCAAATGTCTGTAAATATCTGAAAATGTTTGCAAATAACTGTGTAAATTTTTGCAAATATTTGCAAATGTTTGCAAATTTTCAAATTATTTGCAAATTTATGCAAATGTTTGCAAATTTTCAAATTATTTGCAAAATTTTTTGCAAATTATTGTAAATGCAAATATAGTGTACACATTTTTTAACAGTGGTGAACCCCTCGATTTATACTTTGAAACCGATAAATTATTTAAACAATTTAATCGCGTAGTACAAAAGTTATTTAATTTAAATAGACCCGAGCTAATTTATTGAACTGAGAGACTAGAAACTTTAGACTATGCTTAGGACTGTTCATTTTTAAATAGTATTTTTTTCTCTAATCAATTTTTAGTTTGTAATATAATTTTCAAATTTTATAGTTTCTTTGTTTATAGCAGATAAAAAACAAACACAAAATTATATTTAACCATTATTTTTATTTTCACTGTTACTACATTATACCACTAAAGTATCCGAACAATAATTATTTAAAGACATCTGGCAAGCAACCCTTAAATTTTGTTTCTACTACCTACAATTTCTTGGAAGGAACCCATTTTTTTAAAAAAGGTTTTTAAATTTTTTAAATACTTATTAAAATTTACTTTAAAATTTAAATTGTATTAGACCTTATATATAAGGTCTTTATAATATATTTCTAATACCGAATAAAATTTCATTTAAAATTAAAATTAAAATTTTAATTTTAAATTAATAATTATTTATTTATTAAATTAATTATTTAATTAAATTAAATTAAAATTAAATTAAAAATTTAAATTTTAATTTTAATGGGTATTAGATAAACTTAATCAAATTATAAAAGTAAATCTTTGATATACACGACCGTCCGTGCACTGAAAATTTTATGTTTGAAAAAGTTATGTTTTCGTTTGACTGCAAAATTTGATTTTTATATTTTTAGGCTTTTGCGGTACACAAATTTGTTTATACAGCAATTTTACACAATTTTACAATTTTACAATACAGTAATTTTATACTTTATAACCGGTTAATTTAATGACCACTGCTGTTAGAATATTCATTTACACCCCATTAGTTGTTTCATCATTTGCTTGAGTTCATCCATATCGTTTGCTTGTGGTGCAGCTGCTCGAGTTTCTAGGAAAGTATTTGGTATTCCAAGTATCATATTATTGTTGTTACCTGTGATCGCTTGGACATAAAACATATCTGGTTACATTTTATTTTAAATCAAATTATTTGATCTGCTTCTACAAAAAAAATAAAGAAACAAACATATTTTTCACGTGAACGGCAAAGAAAATATGTTTCGTATCTTATTTTTGAATTCATTATTTTGTCATTTTAAATGGGGCGTCCAAACTTAGCCCGTATGTTACAAATAACAAAAAGGTTTTCTAATTTTTGTAACAAATTTTACAAATGTAAATTGTAGATAAATTGTAGAAAACTGATTTTCTACATAAAAATAGTATTTTTCCTACTACCGCTTCCGTAACTAACATTTACTATTGTAATAATACGCATGTAAACGAAAGTGAAACGTTTGAGGACCCCGTTGCTAGTCGCGGAAGTGATCACTTCCGCGGCCTGGGCATTAAAGTAGATCGTCTTTTGTTACACTTAATTTGACAGATCGTATATTAATTAAATCGACATCTGTCAAATCACAAGCGACTCCGGAAAGAAAAAAAGCAAATTTATAATAATTAAATTAGTTATTCTGGCAGGAGTGAGGCGCAAGCAATATTTGCAGCCTTATCAATTGCACTTTCACTAAACATTTTCCAACTTAATCAAAAATTATTTCAATTAACGATACAATTTAAAAACTTTCGAGATTGTCATTAACAAACATGTCAATTGTTAATTGTTGCTAGTGAACAAATTTTGAAATGACACCGGCCTACTCAAAATAATAATAATAGAAATACTGTCATAATATTATACATCATAATCGTTTTCTTTTTATATAATTTTGAGTTCGGTAGTAGGAAAAGTTTAATACATCACATGCTGCGTAAGCTTTTTATGCCACGGAGGATCACGGGCCTCGGCTTTGCCTCGGCCCTTAAACAACCTCCTTGCCCAAAAAATCACTTACGCAGCTGGTGATGTAAATAACTATTATTTTGTAACACAAAAAACAAAACATACATACAAATTGTAACACAAATTTTTAATTTTTTCATTAGAAACCACAATGTAGAAGTCGGTATTGATTTTGACAAACATGAATGTAACTAACTGGTTAAGTTGCTATAAATTATAATTTATGATTCCACAGAATGACAATTTTGTTAGTTTGGGAAAGAAATCAAATTTATATATATTTAAATTTAACTTAAATATTTAATTTGAAACTTAAATGTAAAACTTTGTTTGACAAACAAAAATTGCACGTCAAACAAATACACTTTTAATCCAAATGAGACATACTATTTTTTCTCCAACCAAAAATTAAATACTACGTACATCATTAATAACGCGAAATTCAAAATTTAAATTACTTCCTAAAAAAATATAAAATTCTATTCTGAGAACGTTTTATTGGTATATTTTTTGCATTTGGCTAGTACAATAAAATCTTCAACACTTTGGTCACAATATTCCATGGTTAAAGCAACACTGAACCTAAAAAATAACGTGGATATTAAAAAATTTTCAAAATTACGTGCGTTTTTAAAAAAGCAAAATAATTGGATTTTTTTTGACAGAAAATTCTAAATTAATGTGTGCGTTAAAAAGTTGTTTAACAGGATGAACGATATTTCATTGTCAGTTGACTTTTAACTTTTAAGTAGGTATGTGGGGTGGCCACAACACCCCAGGTATTGTTTTCTCATATATTTCATACTTATAGGTTATTAACATAGATAATTTTTTTTCCTTCCTGTTATACATCCCTTCTAAGATTATGATGACAATTTACCACATTATTATCATCCAATGTGTTTGCATCGTTTTAGTCACATGGACCAATCAAAAGCTATCTGATATTCTTTCAGCGAATATTATGCTGGGTGCACTCTTGCCATCGCCGTGGCAACAAGAAAAATAATAGCTATCAACAATATCTTAGCAACGTACTTACCTATGCTTGTTGATTTTAATTTAAAATTAATTTTATTTAAATTAAAATTATTGTTCGATAAATTGTCAAAATAAATATCACTCGTGATCATGATTTTGCTTCGGTAATTTTGCGGAATGACCACTCCTGCTTGTTGCTACGAGAAAGAAGCCCTCGTGCTGCGCACTCGTGCTTCTTTTCATCGCAACAAGCAGTCGTGATCGATTCGGCAAAATTGCCGGCAATATCATGATCACTAGTGATATTACTGTTGACAATCGCATATCTAACCTGAACTGGTGAACAGTGACAGTGTTAATTGTGCTGTGGTGCTGTCACCACCCCACCTAAATCGTACATACTTACGTTTTGTTTTCAGAATTTTTTTTTATGAAATATAGTTATAGGGGCACTAAATAAAATCTTAAACTAAAAATCAAACAAACATAGACACAAAGACAAAGAAAAAATAAAATTGTTTAATTTTATCAAAAAAATTTTATAATTTAAAAATAAAATTTTTAGTAAAATTAACAAGTTAATTTTTTGTAAAAAAATAATTGGCGTTTTATAATAACGTTTTTTGTAGTTATATCAAACCAAACAATTGTAATGATTATGTGAAGGTTGTATAAAAGGCATTATTTGTGACTCGGAGGAAAATAATATTTACTTTACATATCAGGAACTTATAACACAATAAGAAATTTAAATCGAATTGTTTAGTTAATCTGTTAATTTTTAGTTAAAATGTTGTCTTTACGTTGGTGCAAGCGCACTAAGTCCGGACTTTGTGTTTAGTAATGTGATCTCAATTAAATACGGTCCGTTAACACTTCCAAACTTAGAATTGTGTAATAACTTTGAAATTGTGTGTAAGCTAGAAAAGAAAATGATTAGTAGATGAGTTAGTGTTATGCAAAGTTATCACTTGTTGAGATGACAATAATAATTCCATAAAGGGTTCACAACCTGTCTTCGAGAAACTTCGAAAAACAACCACTTGTTGATTGTATGAACCACAACACTAACTCAGCTATTGATCCTTTTCCTTTTCTAGCTAGCAGACAAATCAAAATTTTAGCACAATTCAAATTGGTGTAAGAGAATTATTTTTTTAACTTTTTGCATTTAATATTAGATTTTATTTAATATTTTATGTATTAATACTTAAAGCTGAGATTTTGGTTCAAATAGGTTAACAAAAAATAATATGGGCTAGCTTTTTAATATTTATTTATATTTTTAATACTTGAAATACTTCATACTAAGAATGACAGTCATGAGCATGTTCCCATCCCACTTTTTATGGCATTTTAGATTGTATTAAATTTAAAATTATAATATGATAATTTAAAAATCAATATTGATCGATGGAACATTTAATAACGTAAAAAGTCCATTTTAAGTAGGAAAATTGTTTAAATGCATTCTATTTTTATCAAGCTATAATAAATTCACCAACTAATTATACCGTAGAATTATAATCATAAAAACTGAAAATATTACCTGGGTGGTTTAAAAAGTATACCTATAAAATAATTATGGGCAAATACATATACATATACAATACATATAAAAAAATATATTAACGGCTGTAATAATGTTAGTTTATAGATAATTAACAAAAAAATGAAATTTATTTGCCATTATACTAAAAACCAAATTTTATAAGATAATTTGTTATTAGTTGCATCATTGTACTACCCTCGTATTCGATGCATAAGTAAATATAATTTAATTATGCATAATCCTTATTACTTCGTTCTAAGATCATGAAACTAAAATTGATTTACACATTATTAATGCAGACGGTAATTATTTGATTGAAATAAAATGACTTGGACAGTGAATAAGAGCGCAGTATTCAGTTCGCGATCAAACAACGAACAGTAGCTAATTGTATTCTTGTGACACGAAATTGAGTATTTCAATAAAACTAACATGAAAAAATCTAACCATTTAACATTCGATTGTTTTGGCAATCAAAAGTTTTTATTGCGTATTTTTGGATTATTGCCAAATGAAAATGTTCTTTATAAGGTGTACTCAATTTGCTTATTATTTATAATAGCAATTTATCCGCTTGCGGTCATTCCACAAATTTTGAAAGAATATTATGACAATTTTAACAAATTTATCTTTTCTGCAATGATCGAGAGTGGACAATGTATAGGTAAGATATTTTAAAAAATTTTGAAATTCAGTACAATTATTTTTGAAATAAGTACCTATGTTCAATGTGCAATTTATTGTTTTTTGGAATAAAATAATTTATAAGTACATTAAAGTATATTTTTATTTATAGCGTTAATTTATATTTATTTGGCATTTTGGAATCGATTCGAATTCATAAAATTATTTGAAAAACTTGAACTTTTGGATGAACTGCTGAATTTTTCAAATGCAAAAGGTGAAAATGTTATAAAACAATATAAAAATATTATTTGAAACAGGTAAGTGCAAAAAGGCACTTAAAGGTACAATTATTATATTTTCTATACACATAAACTTAACAAAATCACGCACTCACTCATTCATAATGTACAGGGCATATTTCGTGCGGTCGTGGACAGCTGAAATTTGGAGGGTACGCGGGAAACGACGGGGATTGAACGAGAAAATTGTCAGATTTTAGGTCGAAACGGGGGAAAAAGGGTAGAAAAAATGTGGAATTTAAGCGGTGAGGATGTAATTTTACGATTAGGTAGAGGCACGCGTGGAGAGCGTAAAACCGATTTTACCCCCGTTTTTATTTTAGAACGCGTGCGAAGTTTTTCCCTTAAAACGCACTGGTGCTTTTGTTTAAAGCCGGATCGTCGTGTTTTTGAGATCGATTTTTCGATTTGATTTTAGATTTGCGCGATTATAAAAAACTTGATGGGTCGCGCATCGGGAAATACTAGGAAGTTCAATTACTTGCGCGCCGGACTGTTTTCTACCTGGCTCCGCCATTTGGACCCAAATCGGATAGCGTTTAGACCTACCTACGGCGAGCACGATCTCATGCATAATTTAGTGTTTTACAATTTTTTCGATTGAACGCACCAATTTTGCACAATAGCGATGTATATTTTCAAAAATGTCAAATTGCATTTTATCGATTTAAACTGTCAAGTCAATATTAAAATTTCGTATTGCACAAGAGCGAGAGAGAAAGCGAGTCTTTCGTCTTCGTCCTACTCATTGAGACAAAACAGACGTTTACGGTTTTCTAAATATATTCCATTGTTTTTTTAAATTAAACTTACACTTTTATAAAATCCTATTTGAATTAGAAAAAATTGCATATTTTTATGACAGAAATTGTTAAATTTTTTAAAACTCTTGGCGCCAATCTAGATTAACCGGTGGGCGTAGGTCAATTTGTGTTATAGGAAGTTTGTTTAAGAACAGCGGGTATGAAAACAAATAAAGTACACAATGGTGGGAAACTTGACATTTTCGATTCTTTTTCTTCTTTAAAATTAAACTTAAAAAATTGTTACAAATAAAAAAGGAAGAGCTAATCACACGTCACATCAACATTGCACAAGTGTTATTCACTACTACATCGCGTTTTGTTAACACGAACAAATCTTTTAAAATGCAACCACCAAATACAAAATCAAAAGTCAGTGTTAAAAAAGGCAATACGTTAAAAAAAACCGCTTTGCAGAGCTAACACGTAAAATTGAACTTAAGGCCGATTTTACCTTGCTAGTTAATTATTTATAAAGCTAAGTTTGTCACTCACTGACTGGCTCACTAATTCATAATTTACAAGGCATTTGTAGGGCGGTCGTCGAGTTGAAATTTAGAGACCAGGTGAGAATCTACAAGGATTGAACGGAAAAACTGTCAGATTTTAGGCGGGGGGGGGGGCACGCGAGGGTTGAAACGAGAGACGAGAGAGAGTCAAAACTGTGGAATTCGAGCGGGGGGCACAAAATTTTGTGGACAGATTGGAACAAGGGCCAAAGGCACGAATCTAATTTTACTTTTTTAAATTTTTTTCGGACGTCCTCCATAAGACTTGCGCGTTTTATTTGTTTTTTCGCTACACTTTCCGCAGTTTTTCAACGATTTTAATAAACTTTGGAGAGGTAGTGTAGGGCGCCAAAACTATGAGTTTTCTGAAACAAATTTTGAATTTTGCCCAGTTTTTATTTTAGAGCGCATGTTAGGCTTTTCTTATAAAACACACTGCTGCCCTCATTTAGAGCCCAATCTTTGCGTTTTTGGGCTCGGTTTTAGATTTGCGTTTTTACAAAAAAATTGATTTGTCCCGCATCGGTAAATGCCTCATTTTGTGCTCGCAAGTTTAATTACTTGCGCGCCGCACTGTTTTGTACATAGTATTGCCGTTTCGTGTCAAACTTTTGAGCTTCAATCAGCTTCCATTTCCATCGTTTGAAGCACAATCGTTGCGCAGTTGTAACAAAATTTTTGTAATTTTGTTACTTAAATTCGTATTTTAGTGTTTTGTATGTTGAAATCAACAAAAAAAATCAAAATGTTAAATTAAAAATTGAAAGAATAACTTTCAAGTGCCCTACCATCAACGATTTTGATTGAAAATTCGACAAAAATTTTAATCTTTACCAATAATATATTTAGTTACTACTTCTGTTACTAATACTGGCGTTTCATTTAATCTGATAAAATAGAATTAAAGTTAAATTGCAACTGTGAGTTACCGCAAATTTCAAATACCTGTAATTATGTAAAAAATCGGATGTGGCCATGCCCATAACTTTATCATACGTTTATTAAATATTTAAAAATAATTTTAATAATAAAAGAAAAGAAATTTTCTATTAACCAATGTGATTCAAAATCTAATCAGCTCTAAATCTAAATATAAAATACAAAATACCAACTTTAGTTTTGAAATTCTCATTAGTTTTAAAATATTTAATAAAAAGTAATAATAAATGAAAAGATTAAAAAAATTGTTTCCATGAACCAATTTTATCCAAAATTTAATCAGCTCTAATTCCTGCCATAAACATAACAAATTTCAACTTTAGTTTTGAAAATCCTTTTAGTTTTTAAAATATTAAATAAAGGCTAATATTAAATAATAAAATTTAAAATAATAAAAAACAATAGTTTTTATAAACAAATTTTAACTAAAATTTAATCAGTTCTAAATATTGATTAAAATATGCGAAAACCTAAATTTAGTTTAGAAATTCGTATTACTTTTCGAAATATTAATTAAAAACTAATATTAAATAATAAGATTTAAAAAATTAAAATATATAAGAAATTGATTTGCATTTTGTAAGTGTTATTTTACGTTTTACGTAATTTTACTTTCACTCTTTCGCACCTTTAATTGGTTAGTTCATTTATTACCAACCCAAAATATTACGAGATCTGGTTCTGATTTAAGAAGAAGAAAGAAAGGTCGGTCGTGGTATCGCGGTTATTGAGGCCATATTCTGACATGGCGGAGAGGTTTTACGTGAATACGTCTTTACCCGGTACATCCATTTTGCCCGGATTCACCGATTGGAGAAAATTTCTGTGACCATTGAACGACTTTAACATTGGTCACACACACTTTTGTTACATATTTATATTAAATTTATCAACATGCTACCGACTTTATTTAGTCCGGACATCCGGACACCACCCACCATCCGTTACACTTTTCGTTACATGTTTATATTAAATTTATCAACATGCTACCGACTTTATTTAGTCCGGACATCCGGACACCACCCTCCGTTACACTTTTCGTTACACGTTACCGATTTTAAAGACGTATTCACGTCAAAAAAATAGTTTCCATAAACCAATTTTAACCAAAATTTAAATAACTTTAACTCCAGCTATAAAGATAAGAAATATCAAATTTGGTTTTGAAAATTCTGTTAGTTTTTAAAATATTAAATAAAGACTAATATTAAATAATAAAACTTAAAAAAATTAAAAAACGATAGTTTTCATAAAACAATTTTAACTAAAATTTAATCAGTTTTAAATCTTGACATAAGTATGCTAAATCCTAAATTTCGTTTTGAAATTCTTATTAGATTTTGAAATATTAATTAAAAACTAATATTAAATAATAAAATTTAAAAAAAATAAAAAAAAATAGTTCCGTGAATCAATTTTAGCCAAAATCTAATCAGCTCTAAGTCTCAATATAAGGATTCAAAATCCAAAATTTTGTTTGAAAATTCCTATTAGTTTTGCTGTAGGTCGCACACAAAATTTGACCACACACACACACACATACACACACTACACACACACACACATACACACACAGACATTTTTGAAATGGTCTTATTTTACTCAGGGACCTCAAAAGTGTAAATCCATCAAAATCTCAAATTTTTTTCTGACGAAAACAATACTTTCTCATATTACATATGATAAAGTAAAAGAAATTAATAGTATGCTAATAGAAGCTCATTAGATCCCAAACAAAATTATAGCAATTGACACCTTATTCCCATAAAAATTCGAACTGAAACGGAAAATAGAAAAACCATTTTCTCAGCTTCGCCTCAAAAGTTTTCGCGGATAACTCCGCGATGGTTGTGCTTACAATAATTAAAATATAAGGTCATTAAAGCTCAATCATTGGACACAAATTTTACCCAAAACTTTGATTTGGAGAGTTCCCTCCTCCTTCCAATTTTGCGAATAACTCCGCGACGGTTATAGTTTAAACGTTGCAAATGGAAGCTCAAATGTTTAACGCCAATTTCACAAAAAATTCGCGATTGGAGGGGCTTGCAAAATGTATGTATTCTACTTTCGGGCCGAAGCGTAATTCTTTCTTTAATGAATCTACCGTCGTGAGGTTTTAAAATATTTTTATTTTTATGACGGAAGATATTAAATCTAACAGCCGATATTAAATTTCGAGGAGTCAACCGCTAGAAGAAATTGTGTACAATTAATTTCACACTTCACGTACTTCGTCATAATTCACTGTACTCATCGTACTTTAGATACTTCAGCAGTAATTCACGGGATTTTACGTACTTCACCAGTAAATTCACAGTACTTCACCAATAATTCACGGTACTTCACCTACTTCATCTATACTTTATTGTATTTCACGGACTTCATCGGTATTTCAAAGACTTCCCGTGTTAAAAATATTACCGATTTTATACAAAATAATGGTAACTATAATATGTGTCGTTTGTGTTCGTCACACATTTCAAAAATTTAACTGATATAGGCAGGGAACATTGGATAATATTGTAAGTGTTTCAAAAACCAAATCTAGTACATGTACATACACTACCGGTCAAAAGTATCTGCATACACAAAAAAAAATATTACGATTTTAACTAAAGATTAGTTGAAATCATATAAAGAAATTGATTAAATTTTAGCCATTGAATCAAATTGGATAATTCATTTAAAATAAATTAGATGATTTTAGGATTAAAAAGTAAACAAGTCATAGAAACATATTAGTTGAAACAATGAATTTGTTTTAACGATTTGATGAAATAAATATTCATAGTTTATTGAATCGTAATGTATAAATACAAAAATTAGTTGAATATTTGAAATGATTTCCTTGAATTAATTATTTATATTAAATATTTTTTACACTTTGTACAATTTCCACTATAGTGTCAATATAGTAATGCAATATTGCTACAATGTCAAAAGGAAAAATATAATTTATTAATTATTTATTTAATTGAGAATTATAGTCAATTTTTTCAACTTTTAAAATTTTTTTTATTATTTAATTTCTTACATTACATTTCTTACATATTATTATATAAAAATACAAAAAAAAATTTCAAAAAGGAAATTATAATTTTGAAATGTGAAAAATATTTAACATGAAAATATAAGTTAAAAACATAAATAATTTAAATTTAAAATCAAATATCAAAGGTTTTTCCATCTTAAAGGTTTTATTTCAATTTTAATTTCAAAATTGGTAATCTTCAAAGTTCGTTATACGTTGTATATCAACGTATTTAAAGAATCGATTAGTTAAATGACCAATAGAAAACATGCATTTTAAATAACATAAAGTATGATATGTGTTTATTACACGTCTTTATTCTTGTTATGATTGTTAAAATTAAAATTAATTAATTGGAACAAATAATAAGAAATAATACTGAAAAAAGATATAAAAATTGAAATTTTTATAAACACCCACGCCAATTTCAATTTTAATTTCAAAGTTTTCTCTTAATACGCTCTATAATATCAACGTATTTAAAGAGTCGTTTAGTTAAATGACCAATAGAAAAGGTGTATTAAAGACGTTATAAAGTTGAGTCTGTCACTCACTGACTGACTGACTCACTCACTCATTCATAATTTACAGGGCATATGTAGGAAGGTCGTGGAAAGGAAATATAAAATACTCTACATATTATATATAATTGAAAAGAGAATAAAAACTCTATTTAAATATGTCATAGCCAACTATGGTTTCTATTTAAAAAACACAACTTTATATTATAACTCGGAAACAAATAAGATATTTAAAATCCTTCAGCCCAGTTTATTCTCCTTAAAAAGTGTCTAAAGAAAGTATAAATATTTTTCTATAACTTTACAAACAACCGAGATATCGACATTTAACGAAAAGTCGAAAAAGCGAACTTTTGCCATAACTCGAAAACGAAAAAGATATCGATATCCGCTTTTCACCATTAAGCTTTTCTCAAAAAGAGATCGAGGATGCGCCATCCATTTTCCATATCTCCTATGGTTACCGAATTTCCCATAAGGAACTTCAATTTGAACCACCCATATAGGATTCATACTTGTGTCTGAAATTTTGGACTTTTACCGGGTAAAACTACTAAGGGCCAGTTGCATAACAAAAGTTAACCCTTTACTCACGTTGTTTTGTAGATTAAGTTTTGTGATTGGTTGAAAATTTAAAATCAACCAATTTTAAAGAAAGATAGAGGAACCTTATAGAGCCTACCCTTAAATTTAGCCGCTCAAATTCATTAAATTTGTTTTATTTTAGTGTATTTAGCAATTTTGAAATTTATTGCAAAGTTGTGATTGGGGAGGGTTACATAAATAAACTTTCAATGATTTTAGACTCCTCCTCTTGGTATAAGCAAAATTTACAAAATCATAAACCAACCTTTCACTAAATGACAAGACGTAAGAATCCATTCATAACATTTACTAAATATCAAAATTAATAAATCTTAAATTTATAATATCCAGCTTTGTCAAAAAGCTAAAAAAATTAAACGCCCTCTCTCGCCTCTTAAACCTGCTTTCATAAAACTTGAATGACCCCTTTATAGTCGAAAGATGTCATAAGGTTACGTAAGAAAATATTTCAGAAAAATACATGATATAAGCAAACAATAATAATATTAATTATTTACACGTAATGTAGGTATATGGAGTGCTATAAAATCAATAAATACTCTACTAATGCCAATTTCTTCTCTCATAGATATCTCAAGATTAGACTATCTTTGAGATATCTTAAGGTTAAATCAATTTTAGTTTTCTTCACGGTTTTTATCTATGAGTTTTGAGATATCTACCGCTTTTGTTCGATTTCAACTTATAGATATCTCGGCGAGAGTTAATTAACCGTGATTGCGATTTTACCATTATTTTTGTAAATTATGATAGATAATGATGCTGTATAGACATAAAAAGTGAAATTTGCGGACGGTCCACAAATTTGGTTAAAACTGCTTTAAAATTAATTTAGAATGCAATTTTATCATTGGCTCTGGTGAACTATAACCCGCCCATCGCAATTAAAATGGGCTGTGGCAACATTTAAAATACCAGAATCTCGTTTTTACAACGAATTATGAAAGATAATGATGTAATTAGCTAATAAAAAATTAAAGTTGTGATCGGACAACAAATTTTCGAAAAAATCACTTTTTGTGAATTCATTTCTGAGGTGGTTGCACTGTCAAAACCTATTCTCACCGCCCTCGCCCTCCGGGCTCGTACGGGTCGAACGGTTTTGACACGTGCTAAACTCATTAAAACACCTTAGCGGCTCCAACTCGAAAATTTTGAAAGTTGACGCACGGATCTCTGAGCGACTGGTATCTCCACCACTAGTCACTGTCGACCCAGGCACAGCACACGTACCGCCAACAGAATGAACGATACTTTTCATTTTAATACACTTACATGTATTTCTTATGGGAAATTTGCAATTTTCAAAATTAAATTGTGGCCTTATTACAAGTCCGACTAAGTTCATCCTGCCTTTAAAGTTCTTGTATTTTTCTGTTCTTTCGTTTGGTTGAACCATTTCTATAGGGAAAAGTGTACTTTCAGTCACGTTTAATTAACTCTTCCGATATCTCAAGGTTATAGTTATCTTTGAGATATCTTAGGTTAGAAAAAATTGGATTCCTTGATCTTTTATCTACTAGTTTTGAGATATGTACCGATTATATTGTACCAAAGTTGAACTACGAGATATCTATAAAGTTATAAACGTCAAAAGTGATTTAATTGTGAGGTTTGAATTTTTAATAACTTATAAAATACATAATTACAACTTATTTATAAAGTATTTCACTTACTTCACAAGTACTTCACGTACTTCACAAGTACCTTACGTACTTCAGAAGTACTTTATGCATTTCACAAGTACTTACGTACTACACACGTATTCATGTATTTCACAATACTTTATGTACTTCACACACACACATACCCTACGCACATCCGAACATCATTCCAAAATTGACTTAAACGACTTCTATGGACTCATAGACCATGGAAAATGCTAACTCAAAACTTTTGTTATTTGATTACAATACTTTCCTTTACTATGTAAATGGGAAAGTAAAATATAATTTTGTTTTATAAAGGTATTATAATTATGTTGAATAAAATATTTTAAAAGGTTTTACGTATAATAAAATTTGAAAAACTTATTATTTTTTACAATTCTAATGAAATTTAAAATTTTCCAACTCACATTAAAGTTTAGGACCTTCTTTGCGTAAAATGTATCGTCTTTTCAAGATATCATCAGTTGGAAAATTAAATTTCTCTAAATTTAAATCTCTATTATTGTTTCTTCTCTTCTCACCATTTCTACCCATTACTTCTGTTTTAGCGCTACTTTTTCCTACTCTTCCGTTAAAGTCTCCCGCAATATATATCTTTCCTTTACTACTTTCTATCGCCATATCCAGGTCTTCCCAGAATCTATTCTTCATCTCCATCTTTTTGTCTTTCTTAGGTTCATATCCAGCAATTATAGTGTTTACTTCATATCTTTCATTTTTCAATCCTACTGTCAATATTTTCTCTGTTATAGATTCCCATTTCCCAATGTAGTTTATCATTTTTTTTCTATTACAAATCCCACGCCCGCCGCTGCTCTTTCCTCCATTTTTACTCTTCCATATATCTACATCTGCTCATCTAACTTAATCTCTCCCGTACTTTTTTTCTTGGTTTCTGTTAACGTCAGTGTATCAAGTTTATTCTCATTAAATTCATATAACAATTCTGCCTCTTTACCATTTATTCCTCGTACATTCCATGTTGCAAATCTCCATCTTTTATACTTTTCCAACTCGTTTATTCCGTTTCTTCGCCGGTTCGTCTTAAGTTTATTCCGATCGTTGTAATCTGGTCAGTTTTTTTATATTTCCTTCAAGCAGCCATCTTTTTTCTTCCATCTCAGCATTTTATCTTTGTATTGCAACCTCTGGTATCCCATCTTGATCTTTTTTCCAGAACTTCTCAGTTCATCTGCGTTTTCTTTTATTTGTGCCTGAATTTTTCTGTCGTTAATCGTTAGATCGTTATCTATAAGTCAGTTGTCTCCGCTTAGATTTGTATCTCATTATTCGAAGTTTTTGCCCTAACTCTTTACCTAGATCACCTTCCTCTCGTTTCCTATATTGTACGTAGTTGTAACTTTCACCTCTATCTCTAGATTCTTCCTTATAAATTTCTCTATTTTCTCTTCCATTGGGATGTTTTCGCGTTCATTCAATTTCAATCCTGTGATAATCATTTTATTCCTTCTCTTTTGTAATTCCAATCTGTGTTCGGTTGCTCCTAGGTTTTCTCAAGTCTTTCTATCTTCTCTTCTTTCATCTTCTTATCGTGTTCCATTCGCTTTTTATCTTTCTACATCTTCTCTAGCATTTTCATCTCTTCTGCTTCAACTTCCATTTGTTCTCGGATATTCTAATATTTTCCTAATTTCGTGCTTTATTTCGGCCTTTTAGCTTCATTTCATTTCATTCATTTAGGATAGCTTAGTTGATGATATCTTAAAAGACAAAACCATTTTACGTAAGGGGTCTAACTTAAATGTAAGTTGAACAATTTTCAAATTTCATTAAATCTTGTAACCTTTTAAATATTTTATTCAACATAATGTATTATAGTAACAATTTGTATTATTTAGATATACTTTGGATATTCAGCGATACTTGTTTTATGGTGTACTTGCATATCAGTGGCGGTTGTACTATCATTAAATAAAGAAGAATGGATTCTTCCATTTGGAAGTGGACCTCATATGCTTAATAATAATGCACAATTTATAATTCAAATATTGCAGTTTGGGATAGTGTCAATTATTGTCTATTTGTTATTACTTAATTTATATAAACGCATTGACATTAATTTGTGGACATTGTAAGCAATTACAACACTACCTTGCAGTATCATTAAATGAAGATAAAGAAGAAATACTTGAGGTAATTAATTTAACATATTTTAAATATACTAAGCTCTCCATGTTCGCGAGAATTCTATTTGCAAGACCAATCGCATACAATAATTTTGCGTAAATATTATATTACAAATATAAAATATTTAATAATACGTAATATTACTTTAAATTAAAACTAGCAATCAAGAAGAAGTAGTAATCAACTCAAAATTAAGTTAGTAAGTAAGTCAAGTGGTCGGTGGCGCTCTAATGAACATTAAAACCGTAGCAGTGATTAAATTGGATCATAGCAATATGTAATATATTAATGGAAAAAAGTATCAAATATTTAATTTTTTACTAAAATATTAAACATAATATAGTAAGTGATCTCTTCTTCTTAGTCGTTAACTCGATTTCGAGTGTCGCGACTCCTCTCTATAAGGGGGGTTTTTTTGATTAATTACTTTGGTGGGTAGCCACTTCCTTATAAGGGAAAACGGTCAAAATAAAATTTTATCTTACTATTTAGTGAGTAAGTAATATACATAATACAGCGTGACCTACAAGAACTCGGACAAACGTTTAAAAAAAATATTTAAACGCATCAATTCAAAAATTTAAAAATGAATAACAATTAAAAACAACCTTATTTATCTCGTTTTTCGTATCTCTTCTGTGGATATTCTGTCCCATTCCTGACGCAAAGATTGTTTTAGTGATTCCAAATCTTTGTGGGGCTTTGCACAGGCTCGGGCCTCTAAAATTGACCATATAACGTAATCCATTGGATTGAGATCTGGTGAGTACAAAGGCCATTCATCTGAATGGATGAAATCAGAAAAACTAATTCGGCACCATTCTTGGGTAGTTTTTGCCGTGTGGGCAGGTGCCGAGTCTTGTTAAAAGCTCCAATGTTGGTCACCAAAGTGCTGTTGGGTCCACGAAAGAACTAAAACCTCTAAATATCAACCTCTAACATCAAAACCCAATTCGCGTAAATAAAACTTGCGAACCTGGAGAGTTTCGTGTACTACTGATAAATTTTAAAATTAAATGATTTATTGTTTCAGGAATGTGATACAGAACTTATTGAAAACAAAACTATTGATTGGGAATTATTTAAAGTACAACTTCAAGGCATTGTACCTTACCATGTCGGTATTTTTGATGCCGCAGATCAATTGGAAACTGTATTTTCGTTTATAATTTTCTTTTTTTTTGGAGCAATAAGTCTTGGTTTGTGCTTAATAATATACCACGCAGAGGTAACAAGTTGATATACGTTTTAAAAGATATCTAAATTATATGGATCTTAACTGAATGGTGTTTTAGCTAAATATAGAAATGGGAGATTTTATGAAAGATGTGGTTGTAATAGTATCAGGCTTTTCTATGCTCATTGTAATATGTACTTATGGAGAGAATGTTATAACAGAAAGTGAAAAAATAGCAAGTGTATGTTATGAATTGGATTTCACTGATTGCGATTTAAGAATTCAAAAATCTTTAATAATTATAATGGCCAGAGCTCAGAGACCAATAACTCTAACAATTGGAAAGTTTAGAGTGCTAAGTTTACAAACCATGCTTGGTGTTAGTATCATATTATTATATAAAATAGTTTTCGTTAAATTCTAATAGAATATATTTTTCAGATCTTTCAATCAATTTACAGTTATTACACGTTCCTTAAAAATATGAATGATAGTAATAATTGAATTAAGCGTAATAATGCCAGCAATTCTTCACCAATCACTACAAAAATTAATACAATTATTAATATGCAATATGCAATATTAGATAAGACATTTAAATTTAGCTTGATATTAATTAAAATTTAATATTTTTTTAAAACTCATCATATTTTTAAAATCAATCTCCAAGGGATTCAATATTCAAAATTTAAATTAATTAAGAAAAGTTTCTTAAATATTAAAATTATTTAATTATTAAACAGTGCAATATTTTATGTAAGTAACAATTTAATATTAATTATAGATCAAAAATTTATTAAATCGAAGGATATCCTTTGTGCAAGGATATGTTTGCTTGAATTGTACTTTTGTTGCGTTTAACTGATATACGATATTTAACAAACTTTGTTTATAGTACATATAAGATGACCATGTTTATTGAGTTACTTTAATTGAATTTTGTATCAGTACTGGGTTAGTTGTTTTATTGTTAATATAGAAGAATAATTAATTTATATATTCACATATTGGTCTTTAGCATTTTATCCATATAGTATTTATTTAACGAGCAGAGGTTCGGTTATTTGTAAAGTAAATTTTTTGAGGCAATTAGGTAATTTATTCTAACTTAATAGAGTTTCATGAATTTTCCTTTGTGCTATGCGAAGTAATATTAAATTGCATTATGACCGATTAACGTTATTTTATAGCAGGGTAGTTTATTCTAAAGATGTCTAAACGATTAATCAGGCGTTCCTTGCAATTAATTGGCAATCTCAGTAATTGTTTAAACTATTTATAAGTTTGTTCGTTGGACGTGTTCTGAACATTTTCTGATTACGTCAGACTGACAGCTGTTCAAAGCAGCATTCGGCGAACGCTGTTGAAACAACTTGTCCTTGATATAAATAACCTAACCTTAAAATATTTTGTAAATAAGTTGTCGTTGTGGTGCCAAATATAAATAAGTTAAACTGCAAGAAATTGCTATATGAATTGTAGCACCTTTAGCTTAAATTATTTATATTAGACATCACAATGACAACTTATTTAGAAAATATTTTGAGGTTAGATTATTTATACCAAAGACAAATTGTTTCAAAAGCATTTGTCAAATATTGCTCTTGCACAATACTGTCAGTGTGACGTAATCTGGAATTGTTCGGAGCAGTTTCAAATCCATCCAACGAACAAACCATAATCTTCTTGGGTGAGATAATTGGGCGTTACTGACTTAGTATACAGGTATCTAAATTATAATAGATGTTGATCCTGCTTAGACTTTATGAAATTACTTAGGCAGTATGTACTATGTGTTATTTAGATGTTATTAATATTTTAATTTCTTTTAAATTCACAAAATTAGTAAAATTTCAAATATTCTAAATTAGAACACTAAATCTGAAAAAAACAAATAATAATTATAATAAGCTAAAATTCCACATTTTAAATTAGTAATCAGAAAATGAATAATCTAGAATTAACAATTTGCATTTAAACGCTTACTAGAGAAAGAGAAGATTGATTTACTATGTGCTTTTCGTATTAAAATGCTATTGGCTAAAGTTAAATGCATAAGTATATAAATTACAGTTTTTATCGTTATGCTATTTTATAATCGGGGAGCTTTCGTGCAAAACCAAATATATCTACTTTTGCATACAATATGCGATATGTACAGTACTGTGTAAAAGTCTTAGACCACTTTAAAATATTGAAGAACACTGAAAAGTGTTGAAAATTTTTGAAAATGATCATAGTACAACCTTTCTGATTTATTATTTTATTAAAGCAAAAATACTAAGTATTAAGGGCTTTACGATTTTTATTAAATTCTAGTTTTTTGACCTCTTTTATACGCTAAAATAGCTGGTAAATTTTATCAAAATTATATAGTACTAATAATTACAACTAAGTATTGAAAACAAAAATTGATTAGAAACGTACTGTTTTCGAAATATAACCAAATCAAAAATATACATTTTTCAAAAATAAAATGATAAAAATTCTAAAAAGTCACAAACAGTTAATTTTACAACTGCAATGTTATGAAAATTTTATTTATTTTAAAAACACTAGTACATAAAACTAAAACTTCTAAAATGTCAAGTCAGCAGTTTTTTCCGTAAACCGAGAAATTTAAATTTTGTTATAATTCAAAAACGATACGTTTCTGACCGATTTTTTTAAGACTTTTTTGTCGGTAATTATTAGGACACAAAAAAAATCGGATGTGGCCATGCCCATGACTTTATCATAATAATAATTTTTAATAATGAAAAGAAAAATATTTTCTATTAACCAATGTGACTCAAAATCTAATCAGCTCTAAGCCTAAATATAAAGATACAAAATAGCAACTTTAGTTTCGAAATTTGATTAGTTTTTGAAATATTTAATAAAGACTAATAATAAATAAAAAGATTTAAAAAAAATTGCTTCCGTGAACCAATTTTATCCAAAATTTAATCAGCTCTAATTCCTGTCATAAAAATAACAAAAATCAACTTTAGTTTTGAAAATCCTTTTAGTTTTTAAAATATTAAATAAAGGCTAATATTAAATAATAAAATTTAAAATAACAAAAACCAATAGTTTTTATAAACAAATTTAAACTAAAATTTAATAACTTTTAAATATCGACTAAAATATGCGAAAACCTAAATTTAGTTTAGAAATTCGTATTACTTTTCAAAATATTAATTAAAAACTAAAATTAAATAATAAGATTTAAAAAAATTTAAAAAAATAGTTCCCATGAACCAATTTTAACCAAAATTTAAATAACTTTAACTCCAGCTATAAAGATAGGAAATATTAAATTTGGTTTTAAAAATTCTGTTAGTTTTTAAAATATTAAATAAAGACTAATATTAAATAATAAAACTTAAAAAACTAAAAAACATTAGTTTTCTTAAACAATTTTAACTAAAATTTAATCAGTTATAAATCTTGACATAAGTATGCTAAATCTTAAATTTAGTTTTGAAATTCTTATTAGTTTTGAAATATTAAGTAAAACTAATATTTAATAATAAAATTTAAAAAAAAAAAATAGTTCTCGTGAATCAATTTTAGCCAAAATCTAATCAGCTCTAAGTCTCAATATAAGGATACAAAATCCAAAATTTTATTTGAAAATTCTTATTAGTTTTTGCTGTAGGTCGAACACAAAATTTGACCACACACACACAGATACTATTTTTGGAAATAGTCTTATTTTACTCAGGGGACCTCAAAAGTGTAAATCCATCAAAATCTCAAATTTTTTTCTGCACGAAAACAATACTGTCGCGTTAAGGGTGGTTCGGGTGTAGCTTAATTGTTTAAAATCGGTTTGGGTATCAATTAAATATTATATTAATCAATTATTTTACATTATTCCTATATCTAATATTTACATGGTAAAATTACTTTACTTACATGTCCATCACCTCACGCAACCTTAAGGGCTGCCTAGCCTTACGGCTCACCATTGTCGACTCCCTTATTTTTCCTCATTCATTCGTTCACACAACCATTTAGCTTATCCTACATTTTCGTACCACCTTAAGGTATTTGATGACGGTGTTCCTGTTCATTTGATTACTGAGTTAGTTTATTTTATATACAGGGTGGACATATGTGACAATACTTTCTCATATTACATATTATGATAAAGTAAAAATTTACGATTTTAACTAAAGATTAGTTGAAATCATATAAAAAATTGATTGAATTTTAGCCATTGAATCAAGTTGGATAATTCATTTAAACTAAATTAGATGATTTTAAGATTGAAAAAGTAAACAAATAAAAGATACAAATTACAGTAGAACCTCGATTATCCGGGCCGACCGGGACCGTGCTCGGCACGGATAATTGAAAAACACGGATAATAATAATTGACATTTTTTGTTAAATTATTACAAAAAAAACACTAAACAGCTTTGTATGTAATCCAAGTGCAGCTCTGAAGTAAGCATAAATTTTATACATTTGATTTCACATAGTATACTACTAAAGTTGCGAATGTCCACGGATAAACCGCTGGCGCCGCACGGATAAGCCGCCGCACGCATAATAATCTGACGGTAATCGATGTATAATGAGCCCACGGATAAACCGCTTCACGGATAATCCGCGCACGGATAATCGGGGTTCTACTGTGGTTGAATGTTTTAAATGATTTCTTTGAATGAATTAATATTAGATATTTTTACACTTTGTGCGATTTACATTCTAGTATCAATATAGTAATGGAATATTGTTACAATGTAAAAGGAAAAAAATAATTTTTAATTTTTATATATTTGAGAATTATTATAGACAATTTCTTCAATTTACGTATTTTTAATTTTTATTATTATTTAATTTCTTATTTACACATTATTTATACACATTATTAGGATTTCAACATTTATATTTACACATTAAATTATTAATTACTTGTAGGGTAAGGTAAGGTAAATTGGTGATATAGGTTATTTGGTGATAGTTTTATAAAATTAACCACATAATATCCTATTGCCAAAATAGTCCAATTTTTTCTAGCAGATAGAGTAAATGGTTACATTCATAGTTAAATGTGAGGCAGCCAGATGATGCGCTTGTTTACTCAAAACAAAACGAAATCCCCCTAACCTTCATTATTAAATGACATTTTTTGAGTTAATCGCAGTATCTGAATTTCGAATTTTGTTGTCAAGTTCGTGCAAATAAAATTACGTATAATTTGATATGAGTGTATTCGCCATAGATTTGGCATTATAATTCACCTTTGTTTTTGAAAAATAATTTAGATTTGTAGTTGCAATAACCTTAGCCAAGTGGGAACTTAAAGTTCACGTTTGCTGAGGATTTTATTATACCGGGTGTTAATTTTAAAACTTCCAGCAATTAATATCTCAAAAACCAAAAGTCAAATGAAAAAATATTTTGAACAAAAGTTGTATAATAGCGAAGGGGACAGAATATGACATAATTTTTTCTTAATTTATTGACCTTTTCAAGGTCATTTGAAGGTCAACTTTGGTTTTTTAAATGGCACCTTAATTTTTTTAGCAGATTCATATTTTGCATAAAAAAATAAACAACTTTTGTAGAAAATTTTTTTATCCCACATTAGGATTTTCGAGTAAGATGCGTTGAAACAAAATAAAAACATTTTAATAAACTGCAGCTTTATGTTTTCAGATTTATGTTGTGAAGATTTTTGAAAATGTAAATACTTTACTAAAGTACATCTTAAATAAACATTTTGTTATTTTTGTACTGAAAACAATGTTTTTTTTTAATATCACCAAATAACCTAACCACTATCACCAAATAACCTAACCTGTCACCAAATAACCTATATAGGTAAGACATTTTTTCAAGTTCCAGTTGTGGCAAGCCCGATAAATTACATTCAAAATAAATTCCAAAGGGGGGTGTCTGAGATGTCTATCAAAGATATCTGATAACTTAAAATTATTTAAAAAACCTTAGAAGTTTATAAAAATGCAGTTTTCAAAAATTATCACCAAATTACCTTACCTTACCCTATATTTCCTATAAATCTCTTTGCTGCGGTGAGTTCCTGTAAATAATAATTGAAATTTATATCATTACAATTTATTATACTTACTTTTTCTTACTTACCTTAATCTGGATTCAAACCGCTGCCGCATTTCACCGCACCTTCCATGCATTTGAAAACCCTACCGCCTTAACCCTGGCCCATCAGGGTGTAATGGTTGTTTGGTATTCTAATTCAAATATTTCATAAATTTCAAAAATTAATTATTTAATTTATTAAAAAAATATGAATGTTTTAGTCTATTTAAACGTGCAAAAAACTGAACAATTTTCATAATAAAATTTATTTACAAAAATAAATTATTAAAACAATTTCCAAAACGTCTCTCGAAAAATTAATTATTGTTCAAATTAAAATTAATTAATAAATTATAACAAATAATAAATAGGTGTAATACTGAAGAAAGATTTAAAATTAGAAATTTTTTATAAACACCCACGTGGTGTTGCAAAAATACAAAAAAAATTGCAAAAGAAACTATAATTTTGAAATCTCTTCTTCTTCTTCACATCAGGGATTAGGCCTTAAGGCCTGTTTCATAATTTTGAAATGTAAAAAATATTAACATTGAAATATAAATTATAAAAATACATACAAAGATTTTTTAATCTTACAGGTTTTATTTTAATATTAATTTCTCGGTTTTGTCTTTCTCCCGGTAATTTTAACGTATTTAAAGAGTCACTTAGTTAAACGACACATAGAAAACGTGCATTTTAAATAAAATAAAGTATGGCACGTGTTTATTGCACGTTGTTTTTCTTCTAGTTATTATTGTTAATTATTGTTAAAATTAAAATTAATTAAATATAACATATAATAAGTAGGTGTAATACTGAAAAAAAGTATAAAATTAGAAATTTTTTATAAACACCCACGTGGTCTTTTGAAAATACAAAAAAAATTTCAAAAAGAAAATTATAATTTTGAAATGTGAAGAATATTAAACATTATAATATAAATTATAAAAATAAATAATTTAAAGTGTATTTTTAATAAAGCAAAGCATGACAAATGCTTTTAGTACGTTTTTTTTCTTCTCAATCTTTATTGCAACTTTAATCAAGTTATTTAAAATAATTCAAAGTATAATTATTTTCAAGTTCCAAATCAAAATATTTTATTTATTTTATTAATTCAATATTAATTTTTTTAAACAATGAATTGTAATTGAATTAAACTATAAACGAAATCGGTTTTTTAAAACAATTATCTAGTCAAAATAAATTATAAAAAACTTTAAATAAACCTTACAATTTCCATAAATTTTGTCTAATATTTTTTTATAAAAACCATTAAAGGGTATAGCCGGATAAGCATGTAAAATCTGCCGATTTTAAAAATCCATATGGTAGATCGATTTCTAACTAAAAAAAATGTTTTTCTGAAAATTTTAGCTTTAAATCCCGTGAGGTACGACGTAATTAAATAAAACGTGTTTTAGGTAATTATTTTATTGTAACTATTCTACTGAATATTTTTAACAAAAATTTTATTCGTAATAATTATCAACAAGGGACGTTAAAAATAATTTTTATAATTTTGTAACCACCCTTTTTAAAAAAAAATAAAAAGTTTTGTCGTTATATTTAAATATGTTCCTTTCATATGTCACTCACGAATTTTTTCAAAAACTCCTTTTGGCTCTTCACTATACGGTAAAATTTTCAACTTGATCCATTTGGTGGAACAAGGTCAAAAATAATAAAATTGATTTTTATATTTTCTTCTAATATTATTCACTAGATTTACTTGTGAAATACTGCTTTTTTATTCAAAATATATCAAAATCTTATTTAAATGTATATACTACTAGCTGGATACCCGGCTTCGCCGGGGTCTCATTAAAAGGTGGAACTCTGCCTTTGTTTGAAGTACTTTACTTTAGGCTCTTGGACTTAAAAAGAATTTAAATGGGTAGACTGAATAATTATTCAGCAAACTTCGTACCGCCTTAGAATTAATAATAATGTTGTGTTAAGTTATTAGGTGATTCTTAATCTTATAAATTTTATTTTAATATAAAAAAGTTAATAAAAGTTCAAAATGGAACTAATTCACGTACAACAAAGCAACCATGTGCTGAATGGGTTGCACTCGCGTCAATTATCTTCATTGAAGGACCTTGCGATACACTATATTTTTGGTTTTATTGTTAGGGCGAGAATGAATAAAGCGGATGGTTTGCCTACACGTGAACATGCTACGTACAATTGACCATGAGAAAACAACTATTTTCTATATTCAGTCCACAAACATTCAAGGATTGGCCTTGCGATTTGTTTATCGTCATGGCGAATGCAAGACGAATCGGATATTGAATTCGTTTAAATTCGAATGGCATATCGGTTGGTATCATCGGAATTCTCGGAATGAGAACTTCCTCACCCTTAAATTTTCCCTTAAGTATCGTTGCGTGAATTATATTGCCCATGAGTTTTTTCACCACCAAACGCGTTCCGTTACATAGCTTTGGACTTAAAACATACTAACACGATGCCTCTCTTGTGCGATTTCATCTCCAGCAGATTGATTCGCAATATTTCGCAGTCTATTTGCATTACGGCTTCGTTGTGAAAGATTCGATCTTCTTGCTCGCGGCATTGTAGAGATTAGATTACATTAATTTCCATGTCCATGACTGACTGACTCTTTAATATCTGCCGGTTGTGTCATGTACCAACCTTTAGATATTAAATATCCACCAATCACCGTTCACCATACCTAATCCGTTATGCTTTATTTACATATACACTGTATACAACATTATTACACTAAATTAATACAGGACCGTATTTATTTACATATAATCATGAAAATCGGTTCAGCCGTTCTCGAGTTATAAATGGTGTAACTAAACACAATTTTGCGACTTTCTTTTATATAAGATATAGATGTTACTTTAAAACTAAGATTCATTTATTATCCACCAATCACCGTTCACCATACCTAATCCGTTATTAAAAATACAAAATTTCTAAAACCGTAATAGTTGACTTTCTATTCATTTTAATAGTTATTCTGTTAATCCAGGAGGAGACAAATCCAACAAAGCAAAAATCATGAAAATCGGTTCAGCCGTTCTCGAGTTATAAATGGTGTAACTAACTGCCTTTGTCTGAATGATTGAATAGCTGGATACCTGGCTTCGCCCGGGGTTTCCCTATAATTAAAATACTTTGCCTTTGTGTGAAGTATTTAGATTTTCCCGAGTATCCTGCTTCGCTTAAGGTTTAGGAACAGCAAAATAGCGATTTGAATTTAACAACTAACTGGCAAGTAACATTTACGTGTGTTGTATTTATTGTATTATAATCGTTTATTAACAAAAATAATAAAATTAACAAAAGTTTTAAATCTAAAAATAGTTAAATAAAATTTTTTAAATTCCATCATTTTTATTCTGGCATGGAGTGATCCATGGCACTTCAATTGCAAATTTGTTTACTAGCACGACACGCACATTTATTATTCTTACATCCACCCTTGCAGTGACAACGCTTGTAACCCTGTCCTCCTAAAACACTGTTTTGAGCTGCAGCTTGTCTAAGAGTAATTTCATTTTCCTTGATCGTTTCGCTAATGTTTTCTAACATAATTAGCTTTTCAGTACAAGGGTTAAACTCCGATCGAGTATATTTATGCTTTAAAACACCATAATTTGTGCAAAGTTTATAAAGGCCATCTTCCACTGAAATAACAACAGCCAGTATGTTTTGAAGGGAACCGCGAGCTCTGTCTACGTCTGGTATAGGAATTCGAACCGTACTTCCAATTTGAACAACAGAAAATTTTTCGAACTTGAGCATTTTAGAGGCTTGTTTTTCTAATGCTTCTCTACATCTTTTACGTTGTACAGTAATATTCTCCTGACTTTCGCAATTGTGGCATATTCCAGCATGGTTAACTTCTTCGCCAAGAGGTAATACTATAGTACACTGGCTGCAAATGTTTCTTTCTTCAACAACGGGTTCTAACAAGTTTTCAATGTCTTCTTCGGTTTCAAGTATTGGTTCCACATTACCTTCCATTTCACCAACTGATTTGTTATCTTGCATTTCTTCATCTGCATTTTTATCTGTTAGTTCTTCAAACCTTCCTTCCATTTCTTGTAATAAAGTTTCGATTTCTTCTTCTGTGGATAAATTAAAATTTAAAGTCTTCGCCTCTTTAACTTCACCAATTCGGTTGTTGTATTCACCAACGTCTAAATACGATTTATTATCATTACGTTTTTCTTGTATTGCTAGGTTAATTTGTTCATTAAATCGCTTTCGCATTTCATCGAGATCTTTGTTATTCATTTCTGTTACGTTCAATTCCTTTTCATTTTAATCGTTTTCGTTTCAATTGTTTTCGTAACTTCTTTACTTAACTTATTAGATATATTTTTAAGTTGGTAATTACTTAATAATACTTAATCTCTATAAAAATCGCCAACTAAAATGATACTAGTTTTGTTATACAGTATTCCTCACCGTACAATAGTAATATCATCATTGCCCACTCTGTATTGGGCAATGACGTCTTGCCGGACAATAATGTAAAACTACATATGAAATTTTAAATGTCATCATTGCCCAAAATGCTTGGTCATTATCGTTATTGGCCGGGCATTAACGTCAATGGCCAACGTAAGTGGGCATTGAAGTCATTGACCGGCCATTGACGTTAATGGCCGAATTGTCGTCATTGACCGTAACATATATATAGATAGATAAAAGATAGAAGATAATTTTAAATTCACCCTGTATGGGAATCTCGTTCCATTCATGCGCGTCCGCAATTTTTCACTTTTTTTAAATTAAGCTTTTCGGTCCCGATTTTAGCGGAAAACCTCTTTAGGGTCCTAGAGAGTAACTGTGCAAAATTTGGTTGGGATCGGTCCAACGGTCTAGGAGTCTATAAGGAACAAACACACACAAACACACACACAAACACACAAACATACATCCATTTTTATATACAGTAGTGTGCAATGAAATCCGAACACTAAAGATTTATTCCTATAATCGACAAAATTTATTTTACCTGAAATTATTTTTGGCTTTTCTAAGTAGAGGGTGTTTAAGTACTTCTCTTACAACCGCATAGATCTTTTTTATTTTAAAACTGGTGGTCAGTTAAATAGTACTTGTTATAAAAAATTTGAGTAAAATATCTAAATTACTAAACGAGAAAAGCAGCAGTTATTCTCCTTTCAGAGAAGAAAATCTTTCAATGCGTGAAATAAATAAGCGAGTTAAGTATAGTGTTTAAACAGTAAGTGCATTATTAAAAAAATTTTGGGAAATTAGATCCACTGAAAGAAAACGGGGTAGTGGAAAAAAGTGCAACAACAGCAAGAGAGATTCGTCTTTTAGTACGAATGTGTCTAAACAATAGGGCGTTGACATCATTAAAGTTGTGCTGTGAGTGGTTGGAAGCAATTGGGGTAAAAATTTTTTCAATGGTACCTAAGAGGCTTATTTTCACTGGAGTTAATGCTAGACGACCTAGAAAAAGCCATTGCTTTCAAAAAATGCGATCAGCGCGGCTTAAATGGGCACAAGAGCATTCAAAGTGGACTGAAAAAATGATGGATGAAGTCATCTTCACAGATGAATCAAAATTTAATTTAAGTGGCACGGATGGCATTAAATATGTACGGCGAAAACAAGGTGAAGAATGTAAGAATCAGTGTTTAAAAAGTACTGTTAAATTTCCTACAAGTGTAATGGTATGGGGATGCATACAAGTAACAAGTTAGTCTCTTGTACTTTATAGAGAAGACTCTTAAGGCAGTTGGTTATTTAAAAATTTTAAATGAGCATTTACTGCCATTTATTAAAAAACCATTATATCAACTAAAATTGCATATTTCAAGACGACTAAGCTCCGCGCCACCGTGCAAAAAAGGTAACATAGAATTTTTTTTATAATTGTACAATGTTCTAGCTGGTTTTTCTATAAATATCTTTTAAAAATATTACCGTTTTTGTTGCAGGTTAATGAGTTTATAGAAATAAAACACATAAAACCTTTGCCCTGGCTCAGAAATTCTCTAAATTTACACCTAATCGAGAATTGCTGGTATATGATTTCAAACAAAATAGCGAAAGTACATCCAAAATATAAAGAGGAGTTGTTAAAAGTTTTAAAAAAAGTGTGGAAAGAAGACTTGGATAATAATTATCTAAGAAATTTAATTCATTCAATGCCGAGGCAAATAGAAGCTGTTATTAAAGACGGGATTCTACCAAATATTAAAACACACCACAAATTGTAAAATTGTAATTGCAGGCCATAATAAAATTTAACTGTTGAAATTTTATTTAATTAAAAAATAAATTCTAATTGGAAATATTTACTAAAATTGTAATAATTTGAAAAAAATACCAAAACCCAAAAGTTACGTCTTTTTGAAAACCTACTTATGTTGGGATTTGTACCTAAGGGTTGTGTTAAACTGTACAGGTATAGAAAAACCTGAAAGATTGACTAAAAATAATTTTTCTTAGTAATATCTTAAATTAGATAGTGTTCGATTTCATTTCACACTACTGTATATAGATTGGAAATAATTAATCAATGTCAAAATTTCCAATTTTGTAATTTATATTATAATATTAATATGGTTCAACAAAAGCTTATCAATTATTTATATTGAATTAAGTAATTTTGCATAAAATGTATAGATTATACTTTAATACAAGTAATTTAATAAAATTAACTAATTACAATAATAATTAATACAATGAATCGATGTTACAAGAACTAAATGAAGCTTCCAAGGCAATATTAGACCTGAAAATGAACCTAGGTAAAACATAAAAAAATGTGTCCCCACTACGCAAAGATTCAAATTGAAACCTAGGACACAAAATCACCAACTCTAAAACTAACCAAACATCGGAGTTATCTAGAAGAATAATCTTTTTTTAATCTGCCCTGCTTTTGGAAAGCTAAACTGCATATTCGGTAATCAAAAATCCTATAATTCTGAAAAGGAAGGTATACGACGCATGTGTATTGCCTATTGCAACATATGGGATGGAGACGACAACAACAACAACAAAAGCAAAGACGGAAAATATAAGTACAACACAACGAGCAATGAAACAAAGAATGCCAGAAGTGAATTTCAGTGAAAAAATCAGAAATGAAGTAATAATGAAAAGAATAAGAGTGGCGGACATAACAGAACGAGTAGCAAAGCTAAAGTGGCAATGCATGTGATACGTAGTCAGGCAGAGCTCACTTAAATAGACTTAAGAATTGGGAATAGCTCCCAGGGGACCAAGAACTACCAAAAGAAGCTTAGGAAGACCCCGAGACAGGTGGCTAGACGACACAAAGAATGTTACAGGAAGATACTGGTTTTAGGCAGCGGCCAAAACAGAGATAAATGGATAGAAATTGGAGAGGCTTACGTTCAGGAGCGGACGGAGATATCCTGAGAAAAAGAGTTATTACACTATGAGAAATTCTTTGTTAAGATTGCTTTTAATAACATTAGTTAATCCTCGTCATTATCTTTATTCACTACAGCATTAACTTTGTCATCTGTAAACAAACGACTGAAATATTTCGACAGGTCTTATTATTTTAGCCAAATATCAACCACGAAAAGGATAATATATAATAGCCGCAATGTGAGAGCAGTACCATGTCGCCTACCATTACCACAATCACAACAATAAAAATTATGGCCAGAGATTTTATTCGTACCTGGTTGATAATAATCAATGAAACAACGGTATTTTTTGAGTTAATATGCCGAGATTTAATTGTTAGTTTTATAATATTTGGTGTGATTTTTACATAGTGAAGTGTAATAGTAACGTCTTCATTCATCAACTCACAATCAGCCAAATAAGATACGGTTCTAGACATACGATATTTTTTAAATATATTAATACTGAATAATTATTCCCAATAGTATGAACATTTAAATAAGATTTTGATATATTTTGAATAAAAAAGCAGTATTTCACAAGTAAATCTAGTGAATAATATTAGAAGAAAATATAAAAAATCAATTTTATTTTTTTGACCTTGTTCCACCAAATGGATCAAGTTGAAAATTTTACCGTATAATGAAGAGCCAAAAGGAGTTTTTGAAAAAATTCGTGAGTGACATATGAAAGGAACATATTTAAATATAACGACAAAAACTTTTTATTTTTTTAAAAAAGGGGTGGTTACAAAATTATAAAAATTATTTTTAACGTCCCTTGTTGATAATTATTACCAATAAAATTTTTGTTAAAAATATTCAGTAGAATAGTTACAATAAAATAATTACCGAAAACACGTTTTATTTAATTACGTCGTACCCACGGGGTTTAAAAGCTAAAATTTTCAGAAAAACATTTTTTTAGTTAGAAATCGATCCACCATATGGATTTTAAAAATCGCTGGGGCAGATTTCACATGCTTATCCGGCTATACCCTTTAATTTGTTAAACTTAAGAATGGCGTATATTATAAAAATTAAAGAATCTATTTTAATATTTTATCCAAAATTAATTGGTCTTTAGCCTAATCCAGGAAGTTTGATGATGATGATGATGATTATCATACAAATCATTAAAATTACATTTCTAGTAATTATAGAATGTTATTGAATGAATCAATGACAATGATTTATTAAAATAACTATTTCTTATAATTGATTTAATTAAAGTTGAAATGTTGTATCACCTATTTTAAATTAGATGAAATTACTAAATCAGCTGTTTGAAATTTATAAATATTCTAAATGAATTATATAAAACTTTAAATAAACTATATAATTTCAGTTCATTAAATTTAGATTAGATGAAAATGCAAATTTATTTTTTTCTGTGTACTATGTAATTTTGATAAAATTTACCTGCTATTTTAGAGTATAAAAAAAGCTGGAATGTAATCAAGGCCGTAAAGCTCTTAATACTTAGTATTTTTGCTTTATTAAAATAGTAAAACGAATCAGTTTGTTACCAGAAAGATTATGCTATGGTCATTTTCAAATTTTGACGTGAATACGTCTTTAAAATCGGTAACGTGTAACGAAAAGTGTAACGGAGGTGGTGTCCGGATGTCCGGACTAAATAAAGTCGGTAGCATGTTGATAAATTTAAAAGAAACATGTAACGAAAAGTGTAACGGAGGGTGGTGTCCGGATGTCCGGACTAAATAAAGTCGGTAGCATGTTGATAAATTTAAAAGAAACATGTAACGAAAAGTGTAACGGAGGGTGGTGTCCGGATGTCCGGACTAAATAAAGTCGGTAGCATGTTGATAAATTTAATATAAACATGTAACGAAAAGTGTAACGGATGGTGGGTGGTGTCCGGATGTCCGGACTAAATAAAGTCGGTAGCATGTTGATAAATTTAATATAAATATGTAACAAAAGTGGTGTAGGTGTGTAAAAATATGCACGACCAATGTTAAAGTCGTTCAATGGTCACCAGAAATTTTTCTCCGGGCAATCCGGGCAAAATGGATGTACCGGGTAAAAGACGTATTCACGTAAAACCTCTCCGCCATGTCAGAATATGGCCTCAATAACCGCGATACCACGACCGACCTTTCTTTCTTCTTCTTAAATCAGAACCAGATCTCGTAATATTTTGGGTTGGTAATAAATGAACTAACCAATTAAAGGTGCGAAAGAGTGAAAGTAAAATTACGTAAAACGTAAAAATAACACTTACAAAATGCAAATCAATTTCTTATATAGAAAATTTTAGTTACCAACTAAAAAATTATTTATATTACTATATTTATGTTATTTCATATTTTGTTTTTAATAGTTTTCAATGTTAGTTAATATTTAAAATGATCTAAGACTTTTGCACAGAACTGTACATCGTTTCTATATAATTTTATTGAAATTATATATATATTATTAACCTTTGAAATTAATATCTGATTCAAATTTTTTAAAATTAGAAGGTTAATTATTATTATTGAACGTCTGATTACAGCAGTAACTATTGCTGAAAGCTTACAAATTATTTTTTGCTTTATTGTTCATTTAATCGTTTAATTTTAAAAATTTGAATCAAATGTATAATTTTTATGTCGCACTTATTTTCAAAAACTCAATAGATCTTATAGTAAAATGGCTTTAAAGTCGACATTTTTTAAAAATAGTAGATTAATTTGTTTTATTCAAGTCAAAACCAAATAAACCTGTGAACCAATTTCCAGTTTTAATTACCTCATTTCAAATTACGCTAAATTAAAAAAACAATTAATCAAAATAATCCCAGACAAATAAAGAATTCTTTCGGAAAACTTATTGCTGAGTAATTTGGAAACATTATTGTAGTAAAAAATACAATTTTTACTGTGTTATATTGTGCCTTTGGGTCAATAAATACTAATAAATATTTATTTTGTACACAAAAATTGTACTTTTTCAACAAACCAGATAAATCTATATTATTTACTTTGTACTATTTATCAAGACTTGCTAAATTTTATTCTCACCAGAAAGTGAAATATTTGAGTAAAATTTTTTTTAAGCTTTCATCAGTTAAATAATATGATTTTTTCCCGAAAACACCTAAAGGTGGATTTATACAGTTTTGCGCCAAAGTTCCTCAATTATTCTCAATGATGATTAGTAAATATTACTAGTTTGTAGTTGTTCAGATCACTGTGACTTATATATTAATAAAAATATCAAAATTAATGTATTTGTGTTTTGTTTCCTTATCTTGGTTTAGAGGTTGGAACCCCATGAATGCATTAATACATATTTTCTATTGGTTAGGCAATTCATCATATTCTATTAACTTGCGGTTTAATGTAAATGATGAAAAAATACAAAATGCATCTACAAAATGCATGGTGTATAATAAAATCGGAAAAATTATAAATTTTATATTAATATAAATACAAATACATATTAATATCACTAATAGTGTTGGTTTATTTATGATTAAAAAGAAAATAAAATTTATATACGATTATACTCAAAACAAAGTTTTATAAAATAATTTGTTATTAGTAGCATCATTGCACTACCCTCGTATTCGATGCATAAGTAAAATCTAATTTAATTATGTATAATCCTTATTACTTTGTTCTAAGTTCATGAAACCGCAATTAATTTCAACATTATTAATGCAGACGATAATTAGTTGATTCAAGTAAAATGACTTGGAAAGTGAATAAGAGCGCAGTATTCAGTTCGCCATCAAACAACGAACAGTGGTTAATTGTATTCGTGTGACAAGAAATCGCGTTTTTACGAATGTTTAACTTACAAAATTAATTTTGTAATTATGTTTTAATTCGTCTTTAAAGCCAAAACTAACATGAAAAAATCTAACAATTTAACATTCCATTGGCTTGACAATCAAAAGTTTTTATTACGTTTTTTTGGGTTGGTACCAAATGAAAATGTTCTTTATAAAGTGTACTCAATTTGTTTGTTATTTATAATAATAATTTATCGGCTTGCGGTCATTTCACAATTTTTAAAAGATTATTATAATAATTTTAACAAATTTCTTTTTTCTGCAATGATTGAGTTTGGATAATGTTCAGGTAAGATATTTTCAAAATTTTCAAAATTCAATATACTCATTATTTTTAAAATAAAGATGTATACAATAAACATGCAATTTATTGTTGTTTGTATAATAATTTATACATTGAAATACATTTTTACCACTACTAGCCGTATAGGCTATCATTTTGACGTAGATGTTGACTGAGTGAAGTACGCCTGCTGTCACTAGTAAATAATTTTATATTATTGACCTGAGGCAAATAATGAACAAATGTGCATTTTTGGAAAACTTCGCCACAGCTTTAAAGAAAATTTATGTATAAAATAAATTAATATAATCAAGAAATGTTATTAATAGTATTTAAACCATTAAAATTAGTCTTTAAATAGGATTAATTTAATATTCAAAATTTTGATTGTACTTGAATTTTATGACGTTTGACTGTCTTTGATATTTAAACAGATGACTGTCATTTGTTTTATAATTCGAAATAAATAATTAGAATAACGTTTTATTTGTTAATATTTAGATGAGTTAATAAACCTAGTAGTAGATAAAATTGTATATACACCTAGGTTGTGAAGCGTGTTATAACTCGGGCACCTTAAATCCATCGGTGCTCCGCACCTCGTGATTTAATCTTGGTGCTAGCATTATAACACCTAGCTTCTCAATCTAGGTATATAATATACTATTAATTTTTAGCGGTCAATTCTATTTATTTGGCATTTTGGAATCGATTCTAATTCATAAAATTATTTAAAAAAGTCGGATGTGACCATGCCCATGACTTTATCATACTTTTATTAAATATTAAAAAAATAATTTTTAAAAAGAAAAAAAGATTTTCCATTAACCAATGTGACCCAAAATGTAATCAGCTCCAAGTCTAAATATAAAGATACAAAATACCAACTTTAGTTTTGAAATTATCATTAGTTTTTGAAATATTTAAACTAATATTAAATAAAAAAAATTTTAAAAAATTGCTTCCATGAACCAATTTTATCCAAAATTTAATCAGCTCTAATTCCTGCCATAAACATAACAAATTTCAACTTTAATTTTGAAAATCCTGTTAGTTTTTAAAATATTAAATAAAGACTAATGGTAAGAGTTCGAATTCCCGGGTTTAAAAATACACTTTTTGTGTTTCAATGGTCTCGATCACAAATTTAATTCTTTTTATTTGCTAATTACACCATTATCTATCATAATTCGTGGTAAAACCGAGATTCTGGTATATTTACGGTCGCAAACACCTTTTTCAATTTTGGGGCAGGGTTACAATTCAAAAAGAGCCAATGACAAAAATGAGATTATTTTGAAGAGCATATCAATTACTCATCAGTAATTAATTGCACAATATCGTTATAAAAAAGTTTAAATAAAACTGTAGATCTAATTTCGCCATTGATAATATCACTAGCATTATCAAACTCAATTCCACCTTTAGGAATTGGTAAATCTTTTTTTACATATTGGTAACCGTTTCTTCCGTTTTGTTTATTTTTTTACAAAATCACAAAGCGATAGCTCATCTTCAGACGACCAATTAGAATCATAATTGATTACATTTTCAACTGGTGTTTTTATTTGACTGTTCATTGTGGAAGATGGTAAATTATTGATATTTACATTTTCCTTATCACCTGAATCTTCATCGGTCAAATTTCCACATGCATTATTTGGAGGAAATAAAGTAATCGTATTTCCAACAATTTCATCATTCTCAATCATACACGGAGCTTCATGTAAAGAAAGTCCACTAAAACAATAATTTTAATGATTTAGTATTATTTGTGGCGATACTTGTGCCTGATGACCTACATGGAAAATGTTATGATAGCAATAATTGAATGAAGTATACTAATTGCACCAATTCACACCAATCACTACAAATATTTATAAAATTATTAACCTGCAATAGGAGAAAAGGCGATTTAAATTTCGCGCGATATTAAATTAATTCACAGTTAATTAAGATTTAATTCTTGATTAGTACGCACCGTATTTTCAAATTCTATGTCCAAGGGTTTCAAAATTCAAAGTTTAAATTAAGAACAGTTTTTTAAATATTAAAATTATTTAATTATTAGTGCCCGATTTCTTCACTCGTAGTTATCTTCAAGTTAGCGAACTTTAGGTTAAGTTGATGAAATAACAATCAGATGATTGATTTATTTGTTTTGTTTTCGGCCTGATTGGTTATTTCGTCAATTTATTCTAAAGTTCGCTAACTGGAAGATAACTAAATATGAGTGAAGAAATGCGGCATAAGTAGTGCACAATTTTATGTAAGTGACAATTTAATAATAACTATAAATCAAAAATTGACTAAAGCGAGAGAGATCCTTTGTTGAAATTGTAAGATGCGCTTGTTTTTTTGTAGCGTTTAACTGATATTTAACAAGGTTTGTTATAGTTATAAGATGGCAATGTTTATTAAGTTTGTTTTATTGTTAATATAGTTGAATAATTTATTTCTGTATTCAAATGTTAGTCTTTAGAATTTTACTTACTATATGACACTTATTTGACGAGCAGGGGTTCGGTTATTTATAAGGTATAATTTTGTGAAGCATTTCAGTAATTTATTCTAACTTAAAAGAGTTTTATAAATTCTATGTTTTATGCCAAGTAATTTTATATAATTTAATATAAGTAATATTAAATTGCAATATGACCGATTAACGTCATTTTATAACAGGGTAGTTTATTTTAAAGATGTATGCATGATTAATCGGGGTTCTTGGCAATTAATTGTCAATCTTTGCAATTGTTTGTAGTATTTTTGTTCGTTGGATGTTGTCTGAACTGTTTTGGACAGTTTGTGATTACGTCAGACTAACAGCCGTTTAGAGCAATATTCGACGAACGCTTTTGAAACAACTTGTCTTTGATATAAATAATCTAACCTCAAAATATTTTGTAAATAAGTTGTCATTGTGGTGTCAAATATGAATAAGTTGAGCTACAAGCTTTTGCTACATGAATTGTATAAGCTATTTGATGTCCCATTAGTGAAATAAAACCATTTCCAAAAAATGTTTGTGTGTGTGGTCAAATTTTGTGTGCGACCTACAGCAGTAACTAATAAAAATTTTTAAACCAAATTTGGGCATTTGCATCCTTGTATTGAGACTTAGCGCTGATTACATTTTGATTAATTAATATTTCTAAAACTAATAAGAATTTTAAAACCAAATTTAGGAAATTTAGAAGCCACTCTAGCAAACTACTTCAGATGTTAAACAAATCATATGCTCTCAGTACCAGTAGTAGCTTTGGATCTTTGTCGAGGTTTCTGTTGGATATTACAGGACCTAGTCCTAATTTAAGAAGAAGAAGTCTTTATTTAATATTTTAAAAACTAACAGAATTTTTCAAACTAAATTTGATATTTCCTATTTTTATGGTAAGAATTAGGGCTGATTAAATTTTAATTAAAATTGATTGAAAACAATTTTTTTTAAATCCTTTCATTTAATATTAGTTTTATTAAATATTTGAAAAAATAATGAGTATTTCAAAACTAAAGTTGGTATTTTGTATCTTTATATTAAATTTATTGCTTTTTAATATTTAATAAAAGAATGAGCATGGCCACTTCCGATTTTTACTTTATATATATATATCCGGTTTTATACCGCCATACGCGGCTTTCCGGTACGCAAACGCCAGGTATCTCGGTTCAATGCGTCTTCCTCCTCGAGCTGGTAGGCCAGCATTCTCTCTTTGGTGCCGTCATTCCAGGATCTTCTTGGTCGACCCCTCTTGCGTTTACCTGGAGGGTCCATTGGAAAATTCTCTTAGGCCATCTCTGGTCGTTCATTCTCAACAGGTGTCCAAACCACTTTAGGCCTCTTCTGTCGATTCTGTCTACTACAGTGTCTTGAGCCCCCATTCTGTGTCTTATTTCTTCATTTGTTATGTGTTCGGTTCTCGACACTCTAGCGCTTCTTCTAAGGTAATCCATCTCCACTGCCAGAAGTTTTCTTTTATATTCTGTGTTGATCGTCCAAGTTTCACAGCCATAGTTTAGAACTGACTCCACCATGGTTTTTCCTATGTGCTTCTTAGTTTTGAGCGAGATATGTCTGTTCCACCATATTGAGTTTAGACTACCCAACACCTTTCGGCTATTCTCTATTCTAGACTTGATTTCTTCTTGTCCGACTCCATCTGTGGTTATAGTTGTTCCGAGGTATTTAAATTTTTGGACCTGGTTGATTTCTTCGTTGTCGTTGATTAAGATTTGGAATCGCGCCACGCTATTAATAACCAGATATTCGGTTTTCCTATATTTATGGTTAGACCCCATTGTTGGTAGCTGTCGTGGAGTCTTTTAAGCATAAATTCGAGATCGTAGGCGTCTTGAGCGATCACCACCTGGTCGTCCGCAAAATTTAGCGTGTAGAGATGGTTATTATTAATGGGTATGCCCATGTACTTCACTCTCTTCTTCCAATCATCCAGCACAACCTCTAAGTATGTGTTGAACAACAGCGGGGACAAACTACAGCCCTGTCTTAATCCTTTGGAGGGGATAAACGGTTGTGCGATTTCTTTGCCGTTTTTGACATACGCTTTGTTGTCTTTGTATATTTCTTTTATTATGTTTATCAATTTTTGGTTCACATTCATTGAATGGAGGGCTTCCCATAGTTTGTTGCGAGGGATCGAGTCAAATGCTTTTTGTAGGTCTATGAAAGCCAAATGTGTCTCCTCTCCACTGCCATTCTCTTTTCTGCCATTTGCTGGAGTACGAATATATTATCAACGCAGGACCTCCCGTATGAAGCCGCTTTGTTCTTCGCTGATCTTATTTTTTAAGTCCTCCTGTAATAGTGTGGTTAAAATTTTTCCAAATAGTCTGCTAAAGGTGCCATTTATGCTCAGACCTCGATAATTGTTGGGGCCCTTCCTTGATCCTTTCTTGAAGATTGATATTATGTGGATTCTTTCCATTGGGATGGTACTCGATTATGCGTTAAGCAATTATTAAAAAATGTCGTAATTCTTGTGATTAAATCAGAACCTCCATGTTTAAGTAGTTCAGCAGGAATTTGTCCTGGGCCTGCTGCTCTCCCATTCTTTATCATCTTTAAGGAAGTTTTTACTTTATCATTATGAAATATGAAAAAGTATATATTGTTTTCGTGCAGAAAAAATAGAGATTTCGATGGATTTATTTTTTGAGGTTCCATGAGCTAAGTAAGGCTATTTCTCAAAAATGTTTGTGTGTGTGTGTCTGTGGTCAAATTTTGTATGCGCTCTACAGCAAAAGTAATAGGAATTTTCAAACCAAATTGGTGATTTTGTATCCTCATATTGAGGCTTGGAGCTGATGAACAAAAAATAGATTAAAGAAATATTAAAAAAAATTAACCGATATGATTTGATCCAATTTCTCTTTAAGGTTGTTGCAATCAGATTTTCTACTATACAAGGTTGGACACTTTTCCTTGCCCATTATTTTGTAAGCACATTGACAATAATTATAGGTTAATGGTCTGACAAGAGGTCTAGGCAGGATACGGCTTTTATTGTCTTGATGTCAGTGCCTTTGGTAATGCAGAAATCGATTGTGTCTGACATTTCTGCCTGTCATTAGGCCAATATGTTGGTTGACCAGTTGACATGCACTTTAAGTTATTAGCTTGAATCGCTTCATTTAATTGTTAACCTATATCCCAATGTAGGATATTTGGCATTGAAGTCACCGTCGGTTATGAATCTATTTCCCAGCATTTTGAGTTAATAAAATGTTGTTTTATTATTGTGTTTCGGTAGATGGTATGTTGCCGAGATTGTGAAAGAAAAAGGCTAGAAAACTTTTAAGAATTTTTTTTTAACTCCTTCGATACAAGCAATTTATCCTAGGATAATAAGCTCAAGATAAGCGCTAGAATTTTAAAGAAATTTTTAATCACCTAAAAATTCACCAGAAAAAGTTTTAAAACGAAAATAGGAGGTGCTGTCTTTACGTTGGCGAAAGCGTACTAAGTCCGGACTTTGTGTTGATGAATGTCACCTAAATTAGATATGGTGCGTTAACATGGCGCGTTAACCACCTAAGCTTAGAATTGTGCTAAAATTTTAAAATTGTCAGCAAGCTAGGAAAAGTGAATAATAGCAGAGTTAATGTTACTCATACAAGCAACGACCACTTGTTGGGGTGATATTAATAATAATTCCAGAAAGGGTTTACAACCCGTCATCGAGAGACCCCCAGCACTCCAATCAACAAGTGGTTATTGATTGTTTGAACAATATTAACTCAGCTGTTGATCACCTTCGTTTTCTAGCTTGCAGGCAATTTCAAAATTTTAACACAATTCTAAGCTTGAAAGTGGTTAACCAAGAGCATCAAACTGTTTATAGGAACTACTTTCTTTAATTGTTTTAAATTTAATATTATTTTTAATTAATATTTCAAAAACTAATTGCTTTAAAACTAAATGTGGTATTTCGTGTCTTGAATAATACTTAGTTCTGATTAGATTTCGGTTCAAATTATTTAATTGTTAATTTAAAAATTATTTTGATATTGAGAAAAAGATTAATAAAGTCATCAGCATGGTCACATTAGATTATTTTTATTAGAATTAAACTTATATTAAACTTAAAATTATAATATCATAATTTCAAAATCAATTATGATCGATGGAATATTTAATAATTTAAATGAACAAGTTCTAGAATCCGTTTAAAGTAGGAGAAAGGGTAAAATGCATTCTATTCTTATCAAGCTATAATCAATTCATCAACCAATTATACAGTAAAATTATAACATAAAAACGGAAAATATTACCTGGGTGATTTAAAAAGTATTAATACAAATAAATAACTAAGTGTAAATACTATTTGAACATATGATGTAATGAGGTGCCAGCATATTAATAGCACTAATAACGTTAAATTATAAATAATTAACAAGAAAATAAATTTTATTTACGATATCCCTAAAAACAAAGCTTTCTAGCATTATTTGTTATTAGTAGCATCATTGTACTACCCTCGTATTCGATGCATAACTAAAATCTAATTTAATTATGCATAATCCTTAGTACTTCGTTTTAAGATCATAAAACCGGAATTGATTTACACATTATTAATGCATAATTATTTGATTCAAATAAAATTACTTGGAAAACGAATAGGAGCGCAGTATTCAGTTCGCCATCAAACAACGAACAACAACATTGTTGTACTCTTGTGACAAGATTGCGTATTTTTGCACAAAGTTGAACTTACAAAGATAAAACCGAAACTAACATGAAAAAATCTAATAATTCAACATCCGATTGTTTTAGCAATCTAAAGTTTTTATTACGTGTTTCTGGATTGTTACCTAATGAAAATGTGGTTAATAAGGTGTACTCTATTTGCTTATTATTTATAATAACAATTTATCCGGTTGCGGTTATTCCACAAATTTTAAAAGATTATCGTGATAATTTAAACAAATTTATCTTTTCTGTGATTATCGAGTTTGGACAATGTCTGGGTAAGATATTTTAAATTTCAATATAAATTTATTTTTGAAATGAGTATGATTCATTTTAATTTTTAGTAATAATTTCTACTTATTTGGCATTTTGGAATCGATTCGAATTCATAAAATTATTCGAAAAACTTGAACTTCTTGATGAATTGTCAAATTTTTCAAATGCAAAAGGTGAAAATGATGTTATCAAACAATGTAAAAATATTGTTAGGAAACAGGTAAGTGTTGAAGTGATGCATATGTTTTTGAAGGTCCTTTTAATTTGATGTGGGTGGAAAGATCTAAATATAACAATTTTAACCCTACGGAGTACATTTCGCCCTCCCTGATCAGAATTTTTAGTGAAGTTAATGTCAAACGTTTGAGCTTTTTTCGAGATTCAATAACCTTCCATCTCTATCGTTTGAACCACAACCATTGCGGAACTATATCAAATTTTTAAATTTCTTTGATATCGTGATGGGATATCAATTTAAATGATTATCGTTTTCTGCGTATAAACAATTATCAGTTTAATGTAAAAATTGTTACTACCTAAGAATGATGTAGGTTTTACTTTTAATTTTTTAGCGACTTTCGAGAATTAATATTTTGTTGTTCGATTGATTATTTACGTTTGCACGAGTTGTGCTCTTGTGTCAAAAATTTTATTAAATTATTGATTGCTTAATTTCGGATATACTGTTATGGATCAGTTTTTTTTTGGATACTTGGGGGATCACATAGGCAAGTGTTGATAGCGTTTGTTGATATAGTGGAAGTCCTCCATGGGATATTAAGGGTGCATTGATTCTGGAGGTTTGAGAGTATTTGGAGAGGACCGATGTTAGCCATTTTTCTGTGCGGGATTCGTTAACCAATGCTATATTGCGAATATAGTTTTTAAATAGTTTCATGGATATTTCTCCAGCGGTGTATACTACCAGATTTTTATTTGTATAAACGTCCCTATGGTTGGTGCTACCGTCCCTGTTGAGACCTGGGAGTAGTTTGTTTTCTTATTTTTCCTGACTTTTGATATAGGTTGACCGACATTAGAAGTGGCCAATGTAATTTGTTTATGTTTAAAGTTGGCTGCGATAATAAATTTTTCTGAGTTAATAAATATTTATTACAAGACCGATTGCTGGTATTTCTGATTTGGTTAAAGCTTCACTCCTTTACATCATTTTTTCCATTCTCAACTTTACAGGTAACAGGGCTTTTACCCTCTGTACCCAGCTTAAATCACTACTGATTGAATATCATTCATTACTTCGTTGCAACATTACGAATATACGAATAAAAAAAAAATTATTACAAATTTAACAACAATATAGTAACAATATTGTATTATTTAGAATAATTTTGGATATTCAGCATTTCTTGTTTTATGGTTTTCATGCATATCAGTGTCGATTGTACTATCATTAAATAAGGAAGAATGGATTCTCCATTTGGAAGTGGACCTCATATGGTTAATAATAATGCACAATTTATATTTCAAATATTCCAACTTGGAATAATTACAATGAATGGCTATTTATTATTATTAATTTATGTAAATGTATTAACATTAATTTGGGGCCATTGTAAGTTATTGCAACACTACCTTTCAAAATCATTAAATGTAGATGAAGAAGAAATACTTGAGGTAATTAATTTATATTTTGCTTATACTAGACTCTCCATGTACGCGAGTGCTTCATATGAAAAAGCAATTGCCAAAATTATAAGTACATGTCATCAAAAAGCTGGCAGACAGAAAAAAATTGTAATCAACCAAAATTAAGTTGATACGTAAGTCTGTGGTCCGTAGCGTTCTAATTAACGTTAAAACAAAAGCGGTAAATAAATTGGATCATAGTAATTATGTATGTAATATATAAGTGAAAAATAAGGGTTAATTGTTTTATTTTTCGCTAAAATATTAAAACGGTAACAATCGATACACATAATGTATTATGTTAGCAGCTTTAATCGGCTTCTGGAATGTTATTTTACGCGGATAATTTTGCGTCAATCTAATCTGCATAATCACTAAGCAGGTCGATAGTACCTACCTAATACTATGCAACATAAACAATAAATTATTAAATTTACGTGTAACATATGTAATTGAATTTTATATTCGCATACACAAAATATGAGTATTAGAACTTAATTTGCTTAACTCGCGAAAGAAATTCGCGAACATGGAGAGTTTTGTGTACATCCTATAAAATTTTAAAATTACAGGAATATTTTACAGGAAGATGACTCAGAACTAATTGAAAACAAAACTATTGATTGGGAATCCTTTAAGGTACAACTTCAAGGCATTGTACCTTATCATGTTGGTGTTTTTGATGTCGCAGATCAGTTGGAAACTATATTCTCATTTATAATATTTTGGTTTTTTGGAGCAATAGATTTTGCTTTGTGTTTATTAGTATATCACGCACAGGTACCAAATTGATATAACTTTTAACAAATATCCAAATAATATAGGTTTTAAGTGAATAATATTTTAGCTAAATATAGAAATGGGAGAATTTATAAAAGATGTGGTTATAATAGTATCAGGCTTTTCTATGCTCATTATAATATGTACTTATGGAGAGAGTGTTATAACAGAAAGTGAAAAAATAGCAAGTGTATGTTATGAATTGGATTTCACAGATTGCGATTTAAGAATTCAAAAATCCTTAATACTTATAATGGCCAGAGCTCAGAGACCAATAACTCTAACAATTGGAAAGTTTAGAGTGTTAAATTTACGCACCATGCTTGGGGTTAGTATCATATTATGCACAAACATTGTTAATTGAATTCTAATAGAATATATCTTTTAGATCTTTCAATCAATTTACAGTTATTATACGTTTCTTAGAAATATGAATAATATTAATAACTGAATTAAGTGTAACAATTGCACCAATTCACTAATGACTACAGAAATTTATAAAATTAATAACCTGAAAATTAGATAAGACATTAAAATTTAGCGCAATATTAAATTAATTAATTCACAGTTAATTAAAATGTAATATTTCATTAGTACGCACTGTATTTTCAAAGTCTATGCACAAAAGTTTCAACATTTAAAGTTTAAATTAATTACGAAAAGTTTCTTAAGTTTTAAAATTATTTAATTATTAACCAGCTAAAAATTTTATTTAAGGAATAATTATAATTAATTATAGTTAAATATGAAAAATATCACAAATTGATTTAGAAGAGTGAGATCCTTTGTTCAAGGATTTGTTAGTTTTTATTTTCAGCATAACAGGCACTTTTGTTGCGTTTAGGTAATTTATTTTATTAATCAGGCGTTTTTTGTAACTAATTGGCAAGCCCAGTAATTGTTTGGACTTTATATGTTTCACATCAGAGATTTGTAAACCAGAATCTTTTTGGGTGAGACAATTAGGAGTCAGTGACAATGAAATAGTCGGGCTCAATCTCAATCATTCTACCTGACTGATTGAGTATACAGGTATCCCGTATTTAAATTATTATGGTAGGATTTGATCCTTTTTTAGGTTTTATAAGATAACTTATGTTTTATAGTCTATTTAAAATAAGAATGCAGGTAAAATTAGTGTTGAAAATATGACCTTGCAAAGTGCTTAGTAAAAGTTTATAAATACAAGTTTACACTGGTGAAATTTGATTTGCGATTGTCATTTTACAAATAGAATATGTATTAACAAAATAAAAATTTTAATTTTTCCGTGTTTACTGTAAATCATGCATTTTGTAATTATTTCTAAAAGTTAAATACAAAATTTTGGTTTCTTATAATAGATTTAGTAAAATTTTCAAGTTGACATTCCCTTTAATTTTTTGAAGTTTCTCTGTGTGAATCTTCATTGGCGTCGTGTCAGAAGCGTTCTTATAATTTTTTAAGGCATTCTTATTTCAAACGGACTATAAGTATGTACTATGTGTTATTTAAGTGTTATTAGTATTTCAAATTCTTTTAAATACACGAAGTTTATAAAATTCCAAATATTCTAAATTAGAACACAAAATCTAAAAAAGCTCAAATAATAATTAATTTTAATGTGTTAAAATTCTATGTTTTAAATAACTAATTAAAAGATTAACAATCTTGAAGTAACGATTTGCATTAAAAAACTTACTATGAAAAGTGAAGATTGATTTACTATGTGCTTTTGGTATTAAAATGCTATTGGCCAAAGTTAAATGCAAAAGTTCATAAATTATTTATGTAATTTTGGATTTGAAAGTCGTGTGGTTTCCAAATCCGGAGATATTTTTGATGGAATATACGAACATAGTAATAAAACAACTTGAATAAAGAAAACTGCATTTATTTGCAAGATTTTTACTACTTGAACGCTTACAGTTAACTAATTACAATTAGTTTAAACATAATGCACATCGTAGGTAAGGTCACATTTGAACGGCAGTTCATACACTTACACAAGATATCCAGATAATTACATTATTTAAAAAAGAAAATCACTTCATCTGATACAATAAATATAATAATTACATATTTTATATAACAAATTCAAGATTTTATTATTATGTTATTTGATAATAATTGAGGAGCTTTCGTGCAAAACCTAATAAATTAACTTTTGAAAAACATTAGTAATACATCGTTTCTATATAATTTGTATTGAAATTATATGTATTTTTAACCTTTGAAATTAATATTTGATTCAAATTTTTTAAAACTATAAGGTTAAGTAAACAATAAAACAAAACAATATTTGCTAGCTTTCAGCAAGGGTTACTGCTGTCATCAGACGTTTAATAATACAAATATTGTTTTGTTTTATTTTTCATTTAACTTATAATTTAAAAAATGAAATCAAATATATAATTTTATCAACTTTATTTGTTGTACTTATTTTCAATAAAAATCAATTGATTTTTATTCATGTCAGAAGCGAATAAATCTATGAAATGTTATAAATTTAAAAAAATTAATCATAATAATTCTAGACAAATAAAAAAGCAATTTGTGAAAACTGTAGAAAAATAATTTATACTGTGGTATATTGTACCTTTTATCAATAAACATTAATAAATATTTATTTTTATAAAATAAAACTTTTTGAGCAAAACCAGATAAATCCATATGGTTTTGCTAAAGATATCTAAAATACTTTGTATTATTATCAAAACTTGCTATATTTTATTCTCGCTAGAAAGCAAAAATTTGAGTCAATTTTTAATGTGTAATAATACGTTTATTTTCTGAAATCTACTAAAGGAGGATTTATACGGTTTTGCACCAAAGTTCCTGAATTAATCTCAATGATGATTGGTTATTAGTACTAGTTAGTAGTTGTTCAGATCACTGCGAGTTATATTTTAATAAAAATGTTGAAATTACTTTATTTTTATGATTTATTGCCTTTTCTTAGTTTAGAGGTTGTAACACCATAAATGCATTATGGGGTAATGACACTCTAGAGACTCAAAAAATAATTTATACAATTTTTTATGGCCTTATAGCAAACGCAATAAAAAAATTGTTTACAGGGATTTATTGTACATACTATTTTAAATAATAATTTATAATTTTTATTTTTAGTTTTTTACAAAATTGCAGCGGCAAATCACAGTAGAAAAATATCTCTTTATAAATAGGATTCCACGGCCGGCAAATTTTCTCTTTCAATTTTTGACCTTCAACAAAAAACAAATAATTTTTCAATTCTAAGATTATCCCGAGAAGTACGTAAGAAAGTTAAAAAATATTAGTTCTTGTAAGAATAGTGCACGATTGATTTCAAATTTCCATTTTTGTTGAAAAATTACATAAAAAATTGTTTATAACAAGAAAAGTTAACGATGTAACGTTAAATCCCTACATACTTCTCTAGATAATTTAATTTTATACCTATAGTTAAAATTTCAAGAAAATCGGTTAAAATCTGTTGAAAATTATGTTGCCGGCCTATTTACAAATTGCAGTTTTGAGATAAAGAGTTTTAAAGCTTTACATAGCATTATTTAATTAAAATTTTATTTACCTCTAATCTGCAATACCTGCACCATACAATTGACCTTCTATATTAATGTACAGGTAAACGTCGTTTTACGCCGGTTCGTTTTACGCCGATTCACAATTACGCCGGTTGGTGCCAGCGTGGGATTCCCGGTTCGGTCGACACCAGACGATAGTAGGCGCCGCGATTCCAATAGCAAACACACTTTTACACGTTTTTATTCTATTACCGTGTACGCGAGCAGCTTATTGTGTGTGTAAAATTGTTTCCGAGTTAGTTTTTGTTTTGTTTAAAAAAATAAAACGGTATGATTATATTTTTATTTTATTATTATTAAAATTAAAAGAATATTCAAATATTTGTAGTTTCATTATGGGCAAAAAAGTGTGAAAATTTAATTCATCATATTCATTATTTATATGAAGAGATTATTATTTATTTTGTAAACGAATTTAAACTGTATTTATTAAATACATTTATAATTTATTTTGAATATAGTATTGGATATAATGTATTAAATTAACATGTTAGATTGGTCTTAGAATTTTGACACGGAACCTAACCTTATATCGTCCATTATATTTGTGTTCATTTTACGCGATTTTTTACGCCGTGTATCTCGGAACGGAACCCCGTACCGTTTTAGTTTATTATGTTTTACCGACAGTTGTAATGCTTTAATATCATAAACATGAGTATTATGCATTACCCACGTCTTATTGCGCTTTAAATGCTATAGTTCGAAAATATTTGGAATATCAATATGAAATTTTAACAAATAAATTGTAAGATATTGAACTATAAATTAATTTAAAAAAAAAAAAATTTTGCGTCCTTGAAAAATCCTAGAGTGTCATTACCCCTTAATATTTTCAATTAGGTAGACAACTCGAGACAAATCAAGAGAAAGAAGTTAGACAACTCATCATATTGTATTAACGGCAAGAGTTAATTAACCGTAATTGCGATTTTCACCATTATTTTTAAAGTTTTGATAGATAATGATGCTATACAAACATAAAAAAAATTAAATATGCGGACGGTCCACAAATTTGGTTAAAAAACGGCTTTAAAAATTAATTTGAAATTCCATTTTATCATTGGCTCTTTTGAACTGTAATCCTTCTCCTCAAAATCAAAATAGGTTGTGGCGACATTAAACATGCCATAATGTCGTTTTTTGCAACAAATTATAAAGAATAAAGGTCAAATTATTAACTAATAAAACAATAATTAAATTTAGCAAGAGTTATTTAACTGTGATTGCGATTTTTACCATTATTTTGGTAAATTATGATAGATAACGATGCTATGTGGACATAAAAAAATCAGATGTGACATCCCATGACTTTCCGATTCACTGTTAGGTTTATTATAAAAACTATAATTTTAATCTTTTTTAAATTTTAAAATTTTTAATTTAAAAATTTAAAAATTTTTTTGAATTTATGGGTTATTTTGTTTCAAAGCCGCTCATATTTGCTTAAATTTAATGATCCTATTTATGTATTTTAAAAGTAATTTATGTTAAATAAAATATTTTAAAATTTCAAGTATATTTTAAAAAAATTTCAATTTGATATTTTACAATAGAAATAAAATTTTCTTTCGATTGACACTATTTTCACTTTAACTATTACAATCAAAGAAGTAGGCCTTAGAAGTTTGTCATTTCAAAACATAAAGTAAAAAACATTTTAACCAAAATCTAATAGTTTTAACTGATTCTAACATGTCAAATTTAAGTAATCTGCATCGTTTGTCTGAAATGGTTGATCAACGTAAATTCAACCATACACACATCATAAAATTTTTGAAATTCTTCTTTACTCATAACCACAAAAGAGTAAATGATTCTAGTTTTTATGCACAGAAATCAATACTTTCCATATTATATATGATAAAGTAAAAATTATATTATTTAATAAATATAACAATGGTAAATTGCTGTTTATTATAATTTATAACAATATATTATAGATATAAATTAAAATAGTAACAAAAAAATTTCAATATTTTTTTTGTCAATATTTGTCAACTGTCAAATATTTAAATATTTACCTGTCATGTACTTGTCAAGTTGCAATGTTGCAAAATTTACATAAAATTGTAGCTGTAGTCGGAAAACTAATTCTTTTTTGAATTTCAAATTTGACTTTCTCAGCAATGACAGTATTTTAAAACTTTTTTTGTTTTAAATTTTTTTAATATTCTTTTCAGAAATGGAGTTATCACTAAATTGATACCATCAACATCCCTATTAAATTATTATTATTCTGTATACGCTACCTGTAACACCAAGATTGATTTAGGTTAGATTCGGTTTTATTTAATTAAGTAAAGAAAAATTTCAATGGAATTGATTTATCGGAATATTCGTTGTTGATAACAGTAATAGATGTCGTTGTAGAGCGCGTCAATATTAAACTTTGTTTTTAATGTACGGACACTTTTAAGGTCTACATTAATTTTAAAAGATTTATTTAATATAATATTTTAGTAATAGTAACTATTGCATTTAAATCGGGTGAATAAATTCAAAATTTTATCTAATATGATCAAAATCCATAACATTGAAGATAGTTAAATGTATCCACTTTTTTGTAGCGTGGGTAGGTTTTTATTCTATTTTATTTTACTTTGAAGGTGGCTTTGTTTTTGGTTTTGGTTTTATTTATATTAAATTAGATATTTCATATTGTTTATTCATTTTGGTGTATAAAATTATTTGAAATAAGGTAAATTTCTGATTAGTATCTGCTCGTAAATGATTGCTAAAATACTGCTATTTTGGTATTGTAACATGACAGGATGCTTATTTTGGTAATTTGATGTTTGGTAATTTTATACTTATAATAGTAATATAAATATTCTACAATATAAAATGCAAATTAAAAAAAGATCAATAAAAGACTGGTGTTTATCAACTCTGCTGCAAACACTGTAATGCCACCTACATAAAGTGAAACTGGAGAAGACTGAAGGTAAGGATCAACGAACATATCAAGTCTAACCACTGAAGACAAAAAAGCACAAATAAATTAGTTTTGATAATTTTATTAAAATATAAAACTTACAGTGATTTGAACAACTACTAATTAGTAATATAATTACCAAACAATATGGAGATTAATTGAGGAACTTTCATGTAAAACCGAATAAATCCACCTGTAGTAGTTTTTGGGAAATGATCATTTTTTGCACAGGCTAAACGAAGTAACACTAAAAGTAAAATTGAACTCAAATGGATTTTTTTTGGCGAGAATAAAATATAGCACATCTTGATAAATAATAATATAAAGTATTTTAAGAGATATTCCACCGAGCAATAATGGATTTATCTGGTTTTGCTTAAAAGTACCATTTTTATGTACAAAATAAATTTTTATTAATATTTATTACCAAAACCACAATATAACACAGTAAAATTACTTTTTAAAGGTCTGACATATTTTTATTATGCGTAATTTAATGGGATAATTAAAACTGTAAATTGGTTTTACTATATTTATTTGGTTTAGGTTAAATAAAACGAATTTAGTCTCTATTTTTAGAAAATGTCGACTTTAAGACCATTTTACTTAAAAGCTATTGAGTATTTTTGAAAATAAGTACGGTAAATATAAAAGTATATAGAAACTATGTATACTATTTTTTTCAAAAGAGGATTAATCGGACTTTGCATGAAAGCTTTTAATTATGAAACAACATAGTAGAATTTACTTTATTAATTTATAAATTTATGCTTGTAGCTTTGAATAGTATTTAATACAAAAAACGTGAGTAATCAACCTTCTATTTCTAGTAGTAAGGGTGAATATAAATGCTAATCGTTAATTATTCTAATTATAGTTTCTAGAAAATGTGGAATTTTACACATTATAATTTTAATTGCTCTTTTAGAATTAATATTCTCGTGTAGAATATTTGCAATTTAATAAACTATGTGCAATTTATTGGTATGCGTTTAAAATAATTTAAAATAATAATAACACCCTAACATCTAAATAACACATTTTAATACATTTTTTTCAAGTATAATAGTAAGAAACCTAAACAGAGTGCTCGTTGAATACCATATGGGTACGAGTAAACGTTAAAGATCAAAATGTGAACACAAAAATAAATTATTCAACCATTGTAACAACAAAAAAATTAACCCGGCCCTAACATGTAATTAAATTAAAATAACCCAATAAACATAGCCATTTTATATAAACACTTAATCATCAACACACCCAGATGGCGTAATCAATCTATAACACTAGTGTTCGTTCGTTGGACTTCGAAATGTTCTGAACAGTTTTGATACGTCAGACTGACACCTGTTAGAGCAACACTGCTGCCATAAGAAAGAACGCAGTCAGTACAATAGTTATAGAAGCTTTAAACTGCTGACAGGGTAGTGTATCACGATCGTGCCATTCGTTCCTGATAATTTTCAATACCGTTTTCAATTTAGTTCACTGACCGACTAAATATCAAACATGTTTGATCTTACCACGACTGCAATTTTATCAGTTTGTGATAAAATAATTTTTATCTTTTGAATTTATAAAAATTGAAAACATTTGAAATTATAGAAACATGGGGCCGATCGTGATATCCATGTCAAGCAGTTGCAACCATAGTTCGATAATTTTCAATACCGTTTTTCAATTTAGTTCAGCACTAACATTTAAATCATTAATTTCTAAATTAAATTTATCAATTCGTGATAAAATATTGCGATTAACTTTACGATTCGAAGTTGAGACAGCGTATCCTAAATGTGGCTACGGTCGTGAGTCACTACCTATTCAACGCTGTTTATGCAAAATTTGCTCTAAAATATGCATTTTCTAATCAAGACCAGCAAAGTAGTAATTACGTTTTTTTTAAGAGGATTACTGAATAACTTAAATACTATTCAAAAGCTGTCAACAAATCACTCGAATATAAATTTACTGACAGATTTTTCAAAAACTTTGAGACTTTCTGCCATCAGAGCAAAGTTTCTTAACAATTACTTTCTGATTATAAACAATTTCTTTCTGTTAAGAAACTTTAATTTCCTTGAACTTTTTTAAAACATCTTTAATATCTTTTTTTAAAAAAGTATTTCTATACAATTCCCGTCGAAATCGGTCCAGTACGTAAATCCCGATTATTTCTCCCAAATTAAAATTTTATAATAGTTTGATGTTTTTGTATCATAAAATTTTTTACTAATTACATAGTTTAGTCACAATCAGAAATCATCACATCAATTTTTGTAAATTTAAAAAATTTCGGGTAAAATTTTTAATCATGAAATTTTAACTCATATTATTGAACCAAACATATGTAATATAGATGCATTTTTCATGTTGATTTCATATATTTAAAATCTTAATTTTGAATAAACATGTGCTTTCTGCCTTCCCTTTTGATGGCAGAAATATCTGACAAATAGAGGAGAATGCAAATATGGAATTTAAGTAATATGGAATACATCGGTTTTGATTAAACCAAAATCCTCGGTCGAAAATCACAAATTAACGCTTCAACTTTATTGAAATAATACTGTACCTTTTAGTATGATTTTAGTTTACCATACATGTGATATAAATTGTACATTGATAATTTTAACTTTTTTATTTGCATGTTTTTTATTCAAAATATTTGTTACGATGCCTTTGATATAAACTAAAGTTTAAATAACGTTGTATTTGTTTAGTTTTTTTTTAACATATTAACCTAAAATATTGATGACATTGGTTTGTAATATGGAATACCAGTGTTGTATTCAGTACCAGTGCATAATAAAAAAGTTATATATTGATTCAAAAATATGTTAATCTAGGACGTTATAGTTAGTTTAAGTTTTATAACAATAAGTTATTTAATTATTTCTAGATATTTAATGTAAAATTTATTTTCTTATGCATTTTGTAGTTTTTCAAACTTTTTTTTGTAAAATGTTTTAGTTTTACATTTGTTTTTAGATTATGGTGTCTACTTGTCTGAAGTAACTTTTACCTAAATTTGGCTTAATTCTATTAAAAAAAGAAATTTTTATATACCAAACAAAATGGTATTATATTTACCCTTTTCCTCTAAATTTTCAACAATTTTTTTGATGTAAATAACCTATTTCATCCCTAAACTACCACCCAAATTTTTTAATTAGAACATTTTCAAAAAAAAAGGAACTTCAAATTATTTCGTAAATAAGTTATTATGATTGTAAAATGAATAATTTAAGCTTCAATATTTTGCAATTGAAGTAATAAATTTGTATTCAATATTTTTCAATTAAGAAAACTATCTTGTAGTCTTATTCTATATTAAAAACCAACAACTTATTTACAAAAATTGTGAGGCTAGGTTATTTATATAAAGACAAACGTTTGCCGGATGTTACCTGAGAAACTGTATTAAGTAATACGAAACAGATCAAAGCAGTTCATATACAGTTCAAAAAAAGGGAAGTTTTCAATTTGGGTTTTTCATAAAATGAAAGTTAATCGTATTTGAGCCTGTGGTTCATTGATCATTTTTAAATTTTATTCAAACTAAAACTGACTTTAAAGTAAAAAAAAAAGAAATATGGCGGCGTAATTATGATTTTGATATGTTGCAACGTCGCAAGTTTGCAATTTAAATATATCCATTTTTCGATAAAAAACATAAAAATTGACATAAACATGTATAAGACAGAGAAAATTATTTGTGTATGAAACATGAGATTGCTTTAATTTACCATAATCATTTTAAGAAGTTATTTGAGTAGTTTTGCCAATATTTTATTATTGTAGTCAAGTTGAAAATTTTGTAATTAAAATAACTTGAACAGTTTATTAAAATTATAAGAATACAAGAATTAGTTGTTACCATCATATTTGATAAATAAGAAAATATGTTATACCTTATGTAGAAATACTATGTCATAAAGCATTTTAGTGCCAAGAAATGTAGAGCAAGAGGTTATGGTATAGAAAGCTGGTACATGTAAAATACTGCTCAAAAAAATTTTTTTCTATTAGAAAGACGTTTAATGGCTACCGAAATTGTCCGTGATTTTAACGAGAATCGCGAAGATAATATTAGTGTTTCGACAGTGAAACGTCGACTAAATCAACTGACTATTTGGTGCGTCCTTCTAAAAACCAATAATTTTGAAGAAAGAAGAATCAGTCCCGATTAAAATTTGCCAAAGATCACTTAATTCTGGTAGTTCAAGAATGGTCCTTTAAAATTCTTTAATTTTAGCGATACCACAATATATAATAATTTTTTCTTCTGATGTTTTAAGTGAATTATATTCGACGTCCAGTAAATAAAAGATATGATGTTAAAATCAGGTTCCCTGTAAAAACGGCGGTGGAAGTGTCATGTAATGGCTGCTTCGATGGTGTTGGACATACACTTAATCGATGGTTTATGGATGTTTACTATGCTGACATATTAAAGATCAATGCTACACATAGAATAATGCCACCCGTTTCACAATAATAATATTCATGTTAAGGTCATGGCGAAGTAATATCCGCTACTTGGTGCTAGTCATTTCTGACTTAAATCTTAATTTGTGGGAAGACTCAAATTAGTGGGACATACCAAAGGAGTTGTTAGAAGCTTTAAGAATCAGATTCCATTGGAGCGTTTTAGTACCTATGCTCTCGATAAGCAGTATAGCGCAATTATGCAACAAAGTATTTTGTTTTAATCTTTATATTTAATAAGTACTTTAAATTTTGTTTTAAGTGCTTTTAATAATCTTATAGCAAATATCCATTTTATTTTAAATTTACTGTTTATTTTTCAAATAATTTTAATTATGTTATAATTCAGGTATAAAAATAAATTTTGAAAATTTAGGAAAATTTCCGAAATTTAAAATTATACACTAAGCACCTATTTTTAGATTTTAAAAATAAGTGTGTTAAATATTAAATCTAATTAAGATTAATTTAATATCAAATTTGATCTAAACAATAATAATTTTAAAATTTTTTTATTGAATTAATTATCATAATTCAATTATTCCGTCGTTTGATATTCATATTTCTAGGAACGTATAATAACTATAAATGTTTGAATCTGAAACAATAATCAATTAGAATTTAACTAAACTATGTTTTTATACGATACTAACCCACATGGTTTTAAATTTACACTTTAATTTTCAATTAAGTTATTTCTGAGCTCTGGCCATTATAATATTAAAGATTTGAATTCTCAAATCACAATCAGTGAAATCAATCATAACATACACTTGCTATTTTTCACTTTCTGTTATAACTTCTTCCATAAGTACATATTATAAATAGTGAGAAAATGCTGATCTAATTATAACTAATTCCTTTATAATTCTTCTATCTCTATATTTACTAAATACATACAAATATTAGTTAAAGCTACAATTAATTTAGATTTAAGTAACTACTCTATAATACGTAAGATGGTTCTTAGAAATTAATTGTGTGTTATTTTCGTGAGCTCAGAGTTATAGTATAAAATTGAAGGTTCTCAAACAAATGTATTCAAACATGAATTGTGCTACTATTTACTTTTGATATTTCATAATACATACTTGTTAAACAGTAGAAGTACATTATAACGTTTAGAATTTTGCAATTCTATATCTTAGAGCAAACCCTGTTGTAAGATAAATGTTATAAAGGTTACCTTATAATAGTAATAGGTTTTAATGGTACCTTGTGTTATATTAAAAGCTCAGAGGCTACAAAAAAAGTAGTTCCAAAATTATTAAAAAACATTAATTGAGTGCGCTATATGTAATAATATGTAATAATTTTTAAGTTACTAAAAATTCAGTGCTATAGTTATTTTCAATATTTGTTCTATCGAAAAAATGTTGTAAGATACATGTTATAGAGTAGTGCAGCAAACCTCCATGTTTAACAAATTAGGTTTTGATAATCGTATTATTGTGTAAGAAAAAATAAAATTGAATTACACGCGAATTTATAGTTTATAGGTAGGTATAGTATTAGAAAGCTAATATCAGCCTACTCAGAGTTTCGGGATGCTGACTCAAATTTGGGTGATGGATTTAAATACGTTGTGAGTACTTGGTTTGATTGACCACCGGAGATACATCGATTTACTAGAGTACTAAGTTTTCCTTGCCCCCAACAAATAATATTCAACTCTATTAGTTTAATTACAGTTTTTGGTTAATGCGCTGTTAGCAGAAAAAAGAGAAGAGGTCAGTGCAATACTTATGTATTCATATAATCATCTGCTTAAATAAGAAAAATTTAACTTATTATTTCCTTTAGTGTTAATAACTGTATGTTAAAGTACATATTTTGATATATTCTAAATTGTGTCTATATAAAAAATATATATATTAATTACCTCAAGTGTTTCTTCTTTATCTGGATTTAATGATTTTCCAAGATAGTGCTGTAGTAACTTACAATGACCACAAATTAATGTTAATACGTTTATGTATATTAATAACAACAAATAGAGGATCAATACTGTTATACCAAAGTGCAATATTTGAATTATAAATTGTGTTTCATTATTAAGCATATGAGGTCCACTTCCAAATGGAAGAATCCATTCTTCTTATTTAATGATAGTACAACGACACTGATATGCATGTAAACCATAAAACAAGAAACGCTGAATATCCAAGTTGATTCTAAATAATACAATATTGTTACTATAATCAGTTTAATAAAACATTAAATTTTTACAAGCTAACATAAGTGAAATTTTTTAAAACTTACATTTTTAGTCTAAGACACCGTTGGGAAATGTTCTTTCCCTCTTTAAAGGTCTCATCAGTTAAACTACTCTTAAAGAATAAATATGGATTAAAATCCATTAAAATTGAAGTCAAAACTGATTGGAAAATTTTAGTAATAATTAATTGAGATGTTTTGACAAACTCATGGACACACTAAATACTCAAAACTTTTAAAGGCGAAGCAACATTGTACAACGGTGTCTTAAACTAAAAACGTAAGTTAGAAAATTTTAAAATTGCACTTAAGCTCGCCTCATACAAGACTTAATTTGGTGATGGATTTCTTGCATGGTTTTTTAAATGACTGGTATCGTGATGCACAAAAAAGCTTGTAAACCGGCAGGTGATGGAAAGTGACGTCACGTGCTGGGTCGCTTTTAATTATTTTCGTTCTGAATTTTGTAATAGAAGACAGAAGACGTGCTATTTTACTTGCTGAATATCCTAATGGTTTTAACCCATAACAAAGTTGCGTCGTCTTCGTAAATACAAATGCCATCGGTACGAAAATGCTAATAGTTCATTGTCTGCTGTCGGGTTACAAGCGTGTTTGTGCAACACAATACTTAGCCCTTAAAACCTTCAAAAATCATCACCAAAACAAGCCTCATGTGAGGTGGGCTTTACTTATAAAAATTAAACAAAAAAATTTCAACATATAATTTTACAAGTTAATAAACTATTTATAAATTGTTACTATAATCGTAAAAATAAACGATAATTGGTACTTCTCAGTTTGTAGAAGTACGTTATTTATGTCAAATAAAATTAATTTTTGTTGTAAATGTAATTAATTAAAGCGTCAAATATTCGACTCTCCACTTTCTATTTTTAAAATTTGTAATAAAATTTTTTTTATTGGTACCCTATTTAGCTTGTTTAGAGTACGCCTCAGCGTGTATAGATCCAACGTTTAAAAACGCGCATGTTTTAAAGTTTCTATAGCAACAACAACAACCCGAGAAACGTGAAGTTTAAATGTCAACTTTTAATTATTGATCTGACAGCAGTACCTCGTAACGTCAAATAAAGTATTTCTAACAAATGTTTTAAAAAGTTTATTCAAATATTTAACAATCTGAATTATTTAAATTAATGTGAAAATTGCAGTTGGTATTGTGACAGATTGCATATTAATTTTTACTTTTAAAGTTTGTAATAAAAAATATTTTTTTTAAATTTTCACAACATTGGTTGTTCGTAACATTACAATGAAGAAATGAATAGTTACGATACTATGAATAATTTTTAAACTTTTTACAAAACTTTAGCCGACCTATGTACATACTTGTATTATATTCATTATTACGTCAACTTAAATTATTTTTTAAAAGTTAAATTATTTTGGAATTTATTTAAATTGAAAGTTATTTAAAATTAAATAAATTAGTTCACTTACATCTTTTCAAGAATTTTGAAAAACCATACAATTTATCAGCATATTTCATTTGGCCCACAACCCGCATGGGCAATAGAATTCGAAAATATTGTCTTTCTTAAAAGTAATCTTTTTGGTTTAAACCTTATTTATAACAGTTTACCGCCTTGTCCTAAGCACTTGATCGTTCAGAAGAAAAATGTTAAAACAAGACGTGGATCTTTGTGTTTCTAAAAATACGCTTGATCTCCTGCCCTGCATTGGTTAGACTTCGACTATGCAAAGCCATAATTTCTACATAATTTGTAAATTTAAGCATATTATTTAAAATACTGAGTATTATATATATACATACGACAATACAAATTAATTTAAATCAACGGTACAATACTTAATAGTTAACGCAAAGTGTACAAAATTTAACATTGATGTGACTTTATTGAATACTGAAAGTCATTTAAACTCAAAATCCAGTTAATCGAATTCAATAGTTCGATTTTACCTATATGGTAATCACAATTAAAATTAAATAAATCAAATAAGTATTTCTTTCTGTACCATTTTTGATTTTACTGATTCAATGACAGATGACGATGTGTTGTAATATTATTTAAAACAAAAGTGGTCTGGCTTTACAATGAGTCCGGTAATGGTTTACTCTGGGCCCATAAAGTTGCAGTAATTGATCAAATATGATTTCAGAAAAAATAATTAACAGTTTAAATTTATTATCCCCAAAATAACTGTAATCATTATTAAATACCAAAGTACGAGACAATACAAAACATTAAACTAATGGTAGCAAAAATTAATCCAGGTTGAAGACCTGAAGTTTACAAAATCCTAACATTTGATGTCGCTTTCCATTGAGTATGAAAAGCTACCAAACTCAAAATACAGTTTGAATGAACACCGAACTATCCGTTGATGTAACATTAAATTCGACACAAAGATGACTGGCAAATACCTACAGAATTTTGCCAATGAATAAGCATGCATAATCTTAAAAGGTTTCAAAACTTACCAAGCTCTGTACAAGTTACCGTCTCAACTTATCAAAAATATCCCTTGTCATCGAAATCCTTTCAATTTTGATATATTTCTGTTTATTGTATGAACCGTATATAACCTAAGTGTAGATTCTACAACTCATGAAGGCACAAAATCTGATTAAACAAATTAGAAATACCTTCAGTCGTTATCACACGCAGCCTTGAACAATTATTAAATAAAAATGTCACAAGTGTCATATCAGGTGTTGGTAGATTGTAAATAAAACCATTCAAGAGCGGACGGAATAACACACCTCGGATAACCAAAAGAAGAACGATAATTTTAATCATAGAGTAATCAGCATCGTGATAGGATAATGTCAGTGATACCATATTAAAAATCCGTCATCTGAATTACAATAACAGGGCTCATAAAACTGTTACACAGCACAACTACAGTACGACACCAACTTCCAATGATAGTACCTCTTTTCTAAAACATGATCAAATTCTACTTCTATCTAAAGCCGTCAACATCCAAAAAGACAAATACGTCACACAGCCTGGAAACTAACTCTCCACAACTTTCCATCGGTACCAAAATGATAAGCGACTCTAACCACATACATAGAACCACTACAAGGAAATTTTAACAAGTGTCAAAATTACAAAGCCGGAACAATAATAATTAATTAATTATCGTATTGTTATGCCAACAAATTTGTTATCCAGTAGAAATTGCTAAAAAGAAAATGGTAACAAACACACTACGTAAAATAAAATGTAATTACTTCGCTACGGATTTGTTAAAGGTTAACATACGACGGCCTACTAAGTAATATAAAATTTACCTTAGCCTGGCAAGATAACGTGTAACAAATAAATATAACATAACCCCTATAAAGGACTTTAACAAAAAAGATGTAATTAAGAATTGCCAAAAAAAAATTATTTATACAAATTTTGAAGTTTAGTAATAAGATATCAAGTAGATCGGTAAAATTATTTTCTAAAAGAGTTAAAAAAATTCCTCCCGGTTAATCGGTTAACATTAATCACAAATTCAGATCCATTAAAAAAAATATAAGTGTACATCTATATAATAGACTAAATAAATGTCAAAAATATTCATTAATAATTATTGTTAAATGCAATTTAAAATTTCATTAAAAATTTTGTAAAATATGTTGTTTGCCATTATCAAATAAAATAAATAAACTTTTGTAAATGTATCTAATTAAAGCGTCAAACATTCGACTTCTCACTTTCTACAATTTAAAAAGCGTGTTTTAAAGTTACCATGACAACAACAACGAGAAACGTGAATTTAAATGTCTACTTTTTGATCTGACAGGGTATTATTATAAATAATAAGCAAATTGAGTACACTTTATAAAGACCATTTTCGTTTGGCAACAATCCGAAAATATGTAGTAAAAACTTGTGATTATCAAAACAATCAAAGGGTAAGTAATTTTTAAATTTTATCATGTTAAGTTTTATTTTGTAAGTTAAACTTTCGAAAAAATACGCGATTTCTTGTCACTAGAGTACAATTAACTATTGTTCGTTGTTTGCTGGCGACCTGAACACTGCGCTCTTATTCAGTTTTCAAGTCACTTTAATTGAAATAATTACCGTCTGCATTAATAATGTGTAAATCAATTCTGGTTTCATGATCTTAGAACAAAGTAATAAATTATACATAATTAAATTATATTTTACTTATGCATCAATACGAGGGTAGTGCAATGATGCTACTAATAACAAATTATATTATATTTCTTGTTTTAGTATAATCGTAAATAAATTTTAATTTAAAATTTAAATACTACATATAAACTAACATTATTACTGAAATTAATATTCTGCTGCCTCATTACATCATATTTGTTTAAATTATCGTATTCACACAATCATTTTATATGTATTAATACTTTTAAACCACCCAGGTAAAAATTTTTGTCTTTATGCTATAATTTTACTGTACAATTAGTTAGTGAATTTATTATAGCTTGATAATAATAGGATGCATTTCAACATTTCTCTTACTTGAAAATGGATTCTAAAACTTGTACATTTTAAATTATATTTTTATCGATCAAAATTGTTTTAAATTAAATTATAATTTTAAATGCAATAAAAAATCGGATGTGACAATGCTCATGACATCATCATTCTTTTACTGAATATTTTTATAATAAAATAAAAAATATATCTATTTATTAATTTGACTTAAATCTAATATAATAAATCAAATTATATTTTAAATTAAGAAACCAATTGGTTTAAAACCCTTGTTTGCTATAAAAAAAACCTTATATTAAATAAATTTTAAAATGAAGAAAATGAAAATGAGAGTTGATCCAAAAAATTTAATATAAAAGCCATAATAATGAATCGAATGGTAGTATTTTTATTTTTGGAAATCAAAGTAAAGATTTAAAATTTTTTTTAAATAAGCAAGTTTTGTAGTAAATATTATTTTATTACTTACTGCCTCTCTTTTTTAAGTAACACTCGCGTGAAGTTATGCCATTTTCAAGACACTCAACAATAAATATACAAACATATCTCGATATAGCCGCATTACAAAAATCTCTTTATTATCTATACAAAGTTAAAATCATAAGTAAAGTTCTATCATCTAATAAATAATCATTGATTTTAATTTTGTTTGTCTTTCAATGTACGTTGAGATGTTTTTATGAAAAGCTTTACTTATGATTTCAACTATACTTTAATGCGTTTTGATGGTTCTCCAATCGTTAGTGGCGCTCCTGTAATGTAAACAAATATAAATGCCCTGGGCGGATCGGAAGGTAAGCAGTAGGCATTTTATTTACTTTTTATGTTGGAATTCTGCGATATTTTTTCCGCATATTCTGCAGATCTTAGATCTGTTATCCAAGTAGCTTCTACCAACTCTTCTGCCAACACTGTGATGCCACCTACAGAAGTAAAATTGGGAGACGGCTGAAGGTAAGGACCTACGAACACATCAAGTTTGACACAAACACAAATAAATTAGTTTTAATATTTTTATTAAAATATAAAACTCACAGTGATCTTAACAACAACTAACTAGTAATAATTACCAATAATCATTGAGATTAATCGAGGAACTTACATGCAAAACGATGAAAGATTAAATAAAATTTAATTTAAATTGTTTGCCTTCTAGCAAGAATAATATATAGCTGGTCTTGGTAATTAGTACCAAAACCAAAACTTCTCAGGAGAACCAAACCAATTCTTTCCAATGTCCAGCAATGGACGAATATGGGCTAACTAAGAAGATTGTGTCAAAAAAGCAAAAAAATTACTTTTTCTACAGTTCCTCCAAATTGCTTAGCAATAATATGATTATTTTGAATAATTTTATTTTTAATTTGGTATAATTTAGTATGAAGTAATTAAAACTGTTCAATTCGTTTTTAGTTTTAGCAACAAAACAAACTTATCTACTGTTTTTAGAAAATGTTAACTTTAAGGCCATTTTGCTATAAGATCTATTTTTTGGAACTTTTGGAATTTATTGTTTTTTAAATACTATGTGCGGCAAATGATAGTTAACATACAAATTATCTAGAAACAATATTTAACTCATTTTTTTTCAAAAGTGAATTCATTCGGTTTAGCAAGAAGGCTTTCCAATTATCAAATAACATAACAGTGAAATTTACATTATTTAATTTATAAATTAATGAATTTAGCTTTAGTCAATAGCATTTTAATATAAAAGGCATATAGTAAATCAACCGTTTATTTTTCTAATGCCCGTTTGTACTGTTTTTTACTTAAGTTTTTGCTTAACTTTGTCTCAACTTTTTTTTACTTTTCGTATTTCTTCGTAAATACAAAACTACAATTACCACGTTAACATGCAGTGGTTAGTTCGAATTAGCCCTTTGTTCGATCTCAACTAGTTCTTCCATTTTCAGCACACAGGTGTGCTTTTTTCAAAAGGTGTTGCACGGTATTATTTATAACGGAGCTTCGCTTGCTAAGTTCTGTCACATCTATCTGTATTCGTTTCCCTTACTTCCTCTCCGGTCTTGAGCTTTCTTCTATCGCTGTAAACTATAACTTTAAGGGAACCCCATAAAAAATAATCGAGAGATGTTAAATCGGGTGATCGAGCCGGCCAATTGATAAATCCTTCTCTTCCTATCCATTTTTCTGAATGCATTATTTAAAAAATTTTGTACTTGACGTTCAAAATGTACCGGGCACCATCATGCTGAAACCACATTCTTTGTCTTGATGCCAGTGGAATACGTATCGCCTCGTATCATCTAGCAATAATCGTAGATTATTAAAGAAAATGAAAGCTAGCATAGAAATGATATAAAATCGATATGCAACTAATTTTTCAAAATAAATGCATTTATTTAGTTTTGCACAAAAGATCCTCAATTATTAAACAACGTATTACCGGTAGAATTTACTTTATTTAGCTTTGGTCAATAGCATTTTAATAGAAAAGCACAAACGCATAGTAAATCAACTTTCTATTTCTGTATTATTCATTTTTTGATTAGTTATTTATATTGTGGAATTTTCACACATTATAATAATTCTTTTATCTTTTTTTTTCTAGATTTAATATTCTATAGCGAGCCGTTTTACTATTTATTGCAAATGTTTAATTGTGCATCGATTTAGTAACAAACTATTTAATTTAAGAAATAAAAAATTCTTTTGCTTAAATTTTTGTTACAATTTAAACTATCGACACATTGTGACAAGCACCCACCTCGTACATTTTTAGTGTAAAATTATATTGCTAATTATTTTATTCTATTAAAGTAAATATCATATGAATAATAATTAAAACATCAGTACTACGCTTTACGAGGTAATAGCGCTTTAAATTTATTAATGCCGGGTTTCAGATTTGACTTAAAAACTTTTAACATAAATTAAGTTTTATAAAGTCAAATTAAAAATTAGAGAAATTACACACCATTTAAGACAACCTTTCAAAAGACAACTAAAATAAAACGGTATGATTATATTTTTATTTTATTATTATTAAAATTAAAAGAATATTCAAATATTTGTAGTTTCATTATGGGCAAAAAGTGTGAAAATTTAATTCATCATATTCATTATTTATGAAGAGATTATTATTTATTTTGTAAACGAATTTAAACTGTATTTATTAAATACATTTATAATTTATTTTGAATATAGTATTGGATATAATGTATTAAATTAACATGTTAGATTGGTCTTAGAATTTTGACACGGAACCTAACCTTATATCGTCCATTATATTTGTGTTCATTTTACGCGATTTTTTTTTACGCCGGTATCTCGGAACGGAACCCCGTACCGTTTTAGTTTATTATGTTTTACCGACAGTTGTAATGCTTTAATATCATAAACATGAGTATTTTGCATTACCCACGTCTTATTGCGCTTTAAATGCTATAGTTCCGAAAATATTTGGAATATCAATATCCAATTTTAACAGATAAATTGTAAGATATTGAACTATAAATTAATTTAAAAAAATAAACATTTTGCGTCCTTGAAAAATCCTAGAGTGTCATTACCCCTTAATATTTTCAATTAGATTGACAACTCAAGACAAATCGTGAGGAAGAAGTTAGACAACTCATTATGTTGTATTAACGGCAAGAGTTAATTACAATTAAACCGTAATTGCAATTTTCACCATTATTTTGTAAAGTTTTGATAGATAATGATGCTATACAGACATAAAAAAAATTAAATATGCGGACGGTTCACAAATTTGGTTAAAAAACGGCTTTAAAAATTAATTTGAAATTCCATTTTATCATTGGCTCTTTTGAACTGTAATCCTTCTCCTCAAAATCAAAATAGGTTGTGGCGACATTAAACATGCCATAATGTCGTTTTTTGCAACAAATTATAAAGAATAAAGGTCAAATTATTAACTAATAAAACAATAATTAAATTTAGCAAGAGTTATTTAACTGTGATTGCGATTTTTACCATTATTTTGGTAAATTATGATAGATAACGATGCTATGTGGACATAAAAAAATCAGATGTGACATCCCATGACTTTCCGATTCACTGTTAGGTTTATTATAAAAACTATAATTTTAATCTTTTTTAAATTTTAAAATTTTTAATTTAAAAAATTAAAAAAAATTTTTTTTTGAATTTATTGGTTATTTTGTTTCCAAAGCCGCTCATATTTGCTTAAATTTAATGATTCTATTTATGTATTTTAAAAGTAATTTATGTTAAATAAAATATTTTATAATTTAAGTTATAACAATATATTACAGATATAAATTAAAAATAGTCAAAAAATTTTAACATTTTTTTGACAATATTTGTCAACTGTCAAATATTTAAATATTTACCTGTCATGTAGTTGTCAAGTTGCAATAATAAAATTTACAAAAATTTTAAAACTTTTTTTTGTTTATAATTTTTTTTTAATATTCTTTTCGAGAAATAGAGTTATCACTAAATTTGATACCATTCAACATCCCTATTAAATTATTATTATTCTGTATACGCTACCTGTAACACCAAGATCGATTTAGTTGTTAGATGCGGTTTTTACTTTCCCATTTACGTAGTAAAGGAAAGTATTTTCAATGGAATTGATTTATCGGAATTTTCATTGTTGATAACAGTAATAGATGTCGTTGTAGAGCGCGTCAATATTAAACTTTGTTTTTAATGTACGGACACTTTTAAGCGTCTACATTAATTCTTGAAAGATTTATTTAATATAATATTTTAGTAATAGTTGTGCATTTAAATTCAGGTGAATAAATACAAAATTTTATCTAATATGATCAAAAATCCATAACATTGATACTAAGTAATTATCTTATTATCCACTTTTTTGTAGCGTGGGTAGGTTTTTATTCTATTTTATTTTACTTTGAAGGTAGCTTTGTTTTTCGGTTTTGGTTTTATTTATATTAAATTTAGATATTTCATATTGTTTATTCATTTTGGTGTATAAAATTATTTGAAATAAGGTAAATTTCTGATTAGTATCTGCTCGTAAATGTGCTAAAATATTGCTATTTTCGTATTGGTAACATGTACAGGGGATGCTATATTTTTAGTACTTTTTGATGTTTGGTAATTTTATACTTATAATAGTAATATAAATATTCTACAATATAAAATGCAAATTAAAAAATGATCTATAAAAAGACTGGTGTTTATCAACTCTGCTGCAAACACTGTAATGCCACCTACATATGTAAGTGAAACTGGGAGAATACTGAAGGTAAGAAACAACGAACATATCAAGTCTAACCACTGAAGACAGAAATAGACAAATAAATTAGTTTTGATAATTTTATTAAAATATAAAACTCACAGTAATCTGAACAACTACTAATTAGTAATAAATATCAAACAATATGAGATTAATTGAGGAACTTTCATGTAAACCGAATAAATCCACCTGTAGTAGTTTTGGAAAATGATCATTTTTGCACAGGTTATAAAACATAAAAGTAATTTTCAAATTGGCAGAAAAATTCAAGTAAAATAATAATACAAAGTATTTTATTCACCGAGCAATATTTATCTGGGCTCAAGTATCATTTATATACAAAATATTTTATTAATATATTACTAAAAGCCACAATATAACACAGTAAAATTACTTTTTTCTCAGTTTTCTAATTACGTAGCAATAAGTTTTGTAAAAGGGTCTGACATTATTTTTATTAATTATTTTTAGTTTAGTAATTTAAAATGGGATAATTAAAACTGTGAATAGGTTTTACATATTTATTCGGTTTTTTAAATAAAACGAATTTATCACTATTTTAGAAAATGTCTACTTTAAGACCATTTTACTATGAGCTATTAGTATTTTTTGAAAATAAGTACAGTAAATATAAAAAGTATATAGAAACTATGTATAACTAATTTTTTTTCCAAAAGAGGATTTATTCGGATTTGCATGAAAGCTTTTCAATTATGAAACAACATAGTGGAATTTAATTTATTTAATTTATAACTTTATGCTTGTAGCTTTGGTCAATATATTTAATAAAAAAAAACGTAATAATCAACCTTCTATTTCTGTAGTCTGAATAAAATGCTAATCGTTAATTATTCTACATTATGGTTCTAGAAAATGTGGAATTTTTACACATTATAATTTTAATTGCTCTTTTAGAATTACTGTTCTCGTGTTGAATATTTGAATTTAATCAACTATGTGCAATTTATTATGCGTTTAAAGAATTTGAAATAATAACACTAACACCTAAATAACACATTTTAATACATTTTGTTTAGTATAATAGTAGAAACTCAACAAGGATGCTCGTTGAATACCATATGGGTACGAGTAAAACCTAAAGACCATGAGAACTCAAAATAAATTATTCAACCATTGTAACAACAAAACAATTAACCCTGTCTTGGTTATAATTAAATTAAAATAACACAATAAACATAGTCATCTTATATAAACACTTAATCATCAACACACCCAGAAGGCGTAATCAATCTATAAACTAGGTTCGTTCGTTGGACTTCGAACTGTTCTGAACAGTTTTGATACGTCAGACTGACACCTGTATTGAAAATACCGTAAAAGAATCAATACTTAAATGTATATGAGTTAGCTGACCGTTAATAACAGCTACGGTCAATCAAGCGGCTAGTGTGGCAAAATTAAAATTTCTGCAATTATTGTTACATGTGACCATGCTTATGACTGTCATTCTTTTATTGAGTGTTAAAAATATTAATAATTTTTATTAATAAAAAAGGAAGCAATATTTTCTGTTAACCAATTTGAACCAAAATCTCAATCCACGAAGTACCACATTTGATTTTGATGCTTTTATTAGATTTTGAAATATTAAATAAAACTAATATTAAATTAAAAACGTTAAAAAAATAGTTCTCATAAAGCAATTTTTTACGATGCGTTAACCACTTCTAAGCTTAGAGATGTGCTAAAATTTTGAAATTATCTGCAAGCTAGAAAAGAAGGCTGAGTCAGTGTAGTTCACACATGCAACAACCACTTGTTGATTGTACTTATGTACGTACAGTGAATCACAAAGGTTTCTAAAATTACAACGAATTTCTCATTTATTATTGATTTACTCAGTTATTTTGAAAAAATAGTGTTTTTAAACTGTATTAAAGAACCAACAATTATAATTACATAAAACACAAAAATTAGATAAAATTGTTTATAATATTAAAATAATCGAGATTATTTTATTCACTTTGCATTTATATAATTTCATAGTGTTACAAAGGTTTCGCCCAGATACGCAATATTATCAGAAAGACGTTCTTAGAAATGCACCTGCATTTTGCATACGTAAGAAAGTAAGGATCAGTTTCATTGTTACATTCAAAGTTTTATTTTGTAATTATATTGCGTTATTTATATTAAAATGAACGAAAAACATAAAATATGTTTTGTTTACGTCAACTGGTGTTTTTAATTGACACCGTGGTAAATCATACGACAAAATTGAAAATTTATTGAATTTACCAAGAAGTACAGTAAGAAGTATCATATAGAGGTTTAAAACGAGGATTGAATTGATGATTTGAAACCAACAGTGCATCCAAAATTGTTCAGTACGCGAAAAGAAACAAACATCACTAGAAAAGTAAAAAATCCACGTTGTAGTGGTCTAAAAGTTTCAAATGAAGTGCAAGTAGAAACAGGAAAGCATGCAGGCCCACAAACCATAAGTAGAATTTTTAAAAAATTTGAATAAAACGGGCGTTTGGCCAGAGAAAAATCTTTTATTAATAACGTTAATAGGATTAAACTTTAAAATTTGCTTCAGAAGGAATCTACGTGGTAGAGTGGCGTAATTTTTGTTGATGATAGCAAATTTAACTTGATAAATTCGGATGGCGAGTAATGGTGTGGCAAAACCTAACATTTAGTTAAGAAACGAAAATTGTGTGGGACAGTAAATCATGGGCAAGGAATGTTTTAGTTTAGGGTGCCATTTCGGCTGTGGTAGGGGGAAGTTTGGTATTTATAGACGATATAATGGATTGCTACAAATATCTAGACAATCTACAACAAAATTTATTTCAAAATTCTGAAAAATTAGGTATAAAAAACACATTTAAATTCCATCAAGACAATAACCCCAAACATAAATCATCTTTAATTAGGAATATCTTTTATACAAATGCCCCAAAGTATCACCCTCCTAATCACCAGACTTAAATCTCATTGAGAATTTATGGGACGTTTTGGACAAAAAAATCCGTGAAACTCCGATCAATCCAATACAAGAATTGAAACAAAGATTCCAACAAAAAAGTGTCCTAATAACGCTCGATTATTTATCGAAAATTATTAGTAACATGTCAAAACGGCTAAGGTGTGTTAAATAACAGAAGGGCTATGCAAAAAAATATTAAAAACCTACAAAATACTTTATTAAGGCGTATGTTGCACTTTTGTTAAGTGGGCGAAACCTTTTGTAACTATATACAATTGGTAAGTGGATGACTTTTCTTGATTATTTTAATATTATAAATAAATTTTACCTACTTTTTTTTGTTATGTAATTATAATTGTTGGTTCTTTAATATAATTTAAAAAATATTGTTTTTCCCAAAATAACTGAGTAAAACAATAATAAATAGCAATTTCTTGTAATTTTTGAGGTAAAACCTATTTGATTTAAAAATTTTTTACCCAAATTTTTTAACACCGAAAAAGATTTTTGGGGTTTTTTCAATCAAGAAAAATATTTTAAAAAGGAATATTTTGGGTTTTCCCAAAAAATTTAATTTTAAAAATTCTTTAAAGTTTTATTCCCGGCCTTTTACCGGATTTTGGAAAAACCCAAAAAGGAAACAAAAAATTTAAAGGGGAAAAATTTTTTTTTTTAAAAAAAGAAATTTTTTTTTTTTGGCAATTTTTATTTTAACAAAAAAATTTTAAAAAATTATTCGCCAGCTGTTTTTTAAAAAAGATTTTTTGTAATTTACATTAATAAATTTTTTTTTTTACAGATTTAAAAAAAAAAAAAAATTTTGGAAAATTTTTGGGGGGAAAAAAAAAAAAAAAAAAAACTTACCCAAAGTTTTTAAAAAATGGAAAAAATTTAAGTGTATCAAAAAAAACGAATTTTTAAAATTATTAAAAATTCTTGGGAATTTTTAAATTTTACCAATTTTAAAATTTTAAAAACTATTTCGGTTTAAAAAATTTCTGGTTTTTTTAAAAACCAAAATGGTTTTTTAAAATCTAATTAAAATAAAAAAAAAAATTTTAAAAATTTTATTTAAAAAATTTGACAATTAACAAAAAGGTTTTCCCGCTTTTTCAAACCTTTGTTAAAATCATTCTGCAATATCTTTCATAAGTAACGTTATTTGTCTTCGAAAAGAAATTATTTATTGAAAACAAAAAAGTAATATTTCCATATTATGAAATTTTGGCAAATTTAAAGTAATTTTTGACTTTGTCCTAACAATGAATTTGTTGCTAAAGGTAAATTTGCGGATCCTATTTGGTTTAAAAAACCAGCGGTTTTTTAGGGTTTGAAATAAAATTACGAAAATTTTTTAGAAGTCAAATTTAAATTTTAATTTATATTTTCTTGACTAAAAATTTTTTATTGAAAAATGTAAATCCTTTCTTCAAGTAATTTTAAATTAAATAATTTTTTTTCCTAACAATTTTTTAAAACCCAAAAGGAAGAGCTTTTAATTTTAAAAATTTAAAAATACAAAACTTTTAGAACAAATTAAATTTTAAATAGATATTGGTAAATATCTTGGGTTTTGAAATTAACTCTTTCTTATAAAAATATTAGTTCAAAAAACGAAAGCCCTTAAAAATTAATGATAATTTTTAAGGTAAGGTGAAAGTTTTCGGTATACTTTTTATAAAATGGTAAACGGAATTTAATTTTAGTAAGGATGAAATTATTTTAACAATTAACTACTAAAAAAAACACTATACCTATCTCGAAACTAAAAATTATATTATCAATACATCTAACAATGATAAATTGCTGTTTATTATAATTTATTATAAACTATATATTATAGATATAAATTAAATATAGTCGAAACAAATTTTTAACATTTTATTTGACAATATTTGTCAATAGGAAGTTTCTAAAAAAATTTACGTTTTTTCAAATTATAAAATAAATCAATTATTAAGGGACCCTATTCGACGGTTTTCTGGTAGATTTTCGAAAGCCGTAAAAATCGATTTTAAATTAAAAAACAATATCCGACATTTGTAGGATTTTGATATGTTGCAACGTCGAAGTTCGAAATCTAAATATATTCCTTTTCGATAATACACACGTATTGACGTATACATGTAAAGACAGAGACAAAATTATTCGTTGTATGTGAAAATGAGATTGTTTTAATTTTGACAAACGACAAACATAGAAACGTCAAACTATATTGTTTGCATTTGAAATTCGTTCATTTTAATAATATTCTAAATATTCTTAAATTAAAAATGTTTAAAGTTGACGTTGGATTTGAAAAAGCCAACTCTAATAATCTTCCACGCATTACATCAGTTATGATTACTGATTTTTGCGAATAACACCAAAATTTAAGTTCGAATCTAGAAAATATGCTAGGTAAATTTAATTTCAAATTTTGTTGTTTATTATTTTTTATTTGATATATTATTTAGATCATCCAGACAGTCTTATGGAGATTCTGCAGTCGGATACGTACAAGTGAAACTTGATGATAACTACAAACTAAAATGTGGACAAAACTAAACTCAAATAATAACAAACGTAACTGTCAAATGACTACCGGTGAAAATTAAAAGCAATCTCATGTTTCATACACAACAAATGTTCTGAATATATATTTAATATTTTAAGCAAACTTGCGACGTTGCAACATATCAAAATCATACATTACGCCGCCATTTTTTTTACTTTAAAGTCGATTTTAGGCTTCTTAATGAATAAATTTAGAAAATGATCAATGAACCACAGGCTCAAATACGTTTAACTTTCATTTTATGAAAAGACCCAAATTGAAATTCCCATTGTCAAATATTTAAATATTTCCTGTCATGTAGTTGTCAAGTTGCAATGTTGCAAAATTTACACAAAACTATAACTGTAGTCGGCAAACCGTTTCTTTTTTAAATTTAAAATTCGATTTTCTCAACAAAGACAGTATTTTAAAACTTTTTATTTTGTTTATAAATTTTTTTTGATATTCTTTTCAAGAAATAATAGAAGTTATCACTAAATTCGATACCATGCAACATCCTATTAAATTTTATTATTCTGTATACGCCACCTGTAACACCAAGAGATATTTAGTTGTCAGATTCGGTATGTTTTTCAGTGGAATTGATTTGTCGGAATATTTGTTGTTGATAACAGTAATAGATGTCGCTGTAGAGCGCGTCAATATTAAACTTTGTTTTCCATGTACAGACACTTTTAATTGTCTACATTAATTATTGAAAAGATTTATTTAATATAATATTTGAGAAATAATAATTATTGCATTTAAACTCGGGTGAACAAATACAAAATTTTATCTAATATGATCAAAAATCCATAACATTGATAGTAATTTATTATCCCTATGTGAAGGCATCCACTTTTTTTGTAGCGTGGGTAGGTTTTTTTATTCTATTTTATTTTACTTTGAAGGTGGCTTTGTTTTGGTTTTGGTTTTTTATTTATACTAATTTAAGATATTTGATATTCGGTTATTCATTTTGGTATATAACATTATTTGAAATAAGGTAAATTTCTGATTTAGTATCTGTTCGTAAATGTGTTGCTAAAATACTGCTATTTTCGTATTGGTAAGATTCACAGGGGATGCTATATTTTTGGTATTCTTTGATGTTTGGTAATTTTATACTTATAATAGTAATATAAATATTCTACAATATAAAATGCAAATAAAAAATGATCTATAAAAAGACTGGTGTTTATCAACTCTGCTGCAAACACTGTAATGCCACACATAAGTAAAACTGAGAAAAGACTGATGGTAAGGATCAACGAACATATCAAGTCTAACCACTGAAGACAAAAAAGCACAAATAAATTAGTTTTGATAATTTTATTAAAATATAAAACTCACAGTGATCTGAACAACTACTAATTAGTAATATAATTACCAAACAATATGGAGATTAATTGAGGAACTTTCATGTAAAACCGAATAAATCCACCTGTAGTAGTTTTTGGGAAATGATCATTTTTTGCACAGGCTAAACAAAGTAATATTAAAAGTAAAATTGAACTCAAATAGTTTGCTTTTGGTGAGAATAAAATATAGCACATCTTGATAAATAATAATACAAAGTGTTTTAGGAGATATTCCACCGAGCAATAATGGATTTAATCTGGTTTTGCTTAAAAGTACTATTTTTATGTACAAAATAAATATTTATTACTCAAAAACCACAATATAACACAGTAAAAATTACTTTTTAATGAGTCTGACATTATTTTTATTAATTATTTTTAATTTGGCGTAATTTAAAATGGGATAATTAAAACTGTAAATTGGTTTTACATATTTATTTGGTTTAGGGTTAAATAAAACGAATTTAATCTCTATTTTTAGAAAATGTCGACTTTAAGCTCATTTTACTATAAAAGCTATTAAGTATTTTTGAAAATAAGAACGGTAAATATAAAAATATATAGAAACTATGTATAACTAATTTTTTCCAAAAAGGATTCATTCGGATTTGCATGAAAGCTTCTCAATTATGAAACAACATAGTGGAATTTAATTTATTTATTTTATAAATTTATGCATGTAGCTTTGGTCAATAGAATTTAATACAAAAAAACGTAGTAATCAACGTTCTATTTCTGTAGTTTAGGGTGAATAAAAATGCTAATCGTTAATTAAATTTTAGATTATAGTTTCTAGAAAATGTGGAATTTTCACACATTATAATTTTTAATTGCTCTTTTAGAATTAGTATTCTCGTGTAGAATATTTGAAATTTAATCAACTATGTGCAATTTATTGGTATGCGTTTAAAAAATTTAAAATAATAATAACACCTAACATCTAAATAACACATTCTAATAATTTTTTTTATAAATTATATAATAGGTTGATACCATATGGGTACGATAAAATGCTAAAGACCAACATGTGAACACAAAATAAATTATTCAACCATTGTAACAACAAATCAATTAACCTGGTCCTGCATGTAATTAAATTAAAATAACACAAATAAACATAGTCATCTTATATAAACACTTAATCATCAACACACCCAGATGGCGTAATGATCTCTATACACCTAGGTTCGTTTTGTTGACTGTTGAACTTCGAACTGTTCTGAACAGTTTTGATAAGTCAGATTGACACCTGTTCAGACACAATCTGCCATAAAAAAAAGCATCAGACATTTTGGTAGTTTTGAAAATCACAAAAAAGAAATTTAATGTACGTTGTCCTCTTAAATTTGGGATTTTAAAAGAACATGTTTTGTATGAATAATTTGAATGGTATACAAACCATACACTTCCAATTTTAACATTTTGCAATAATTTTTAAAGCTTTTGCAAATTTTCGCTTAAAATATGCATTTTTTAATAAAGAACAAACGCATAGTAGGAATGTTTACGTTTATAAAATTATTGATAATTGCAAACAATCTTTTTGATTAACATTGACAAATAACCAATCAGGTGTTTGATTTGTTTTGTATTGTTATAATTTGGTTATTTCGTTAAAGGTCTGATTGGACTAATTTGGATACGAACCGTTGTATTTTTAATTCACAAAAGTAAAATTTATTTAAATCTTTTATTTTCGTAATTAGACCATTTTTGTTTAATTATTTTGAAAAATATCTTAATAATAATCGATTTTAAATTAATGTCAAATTTATTTTTGTATATGAAATTTCTGCAATATTTAATGGAAGGAGGAGACTCAAAGCCTTCTTTTTAATTTTAGATCGAAAATGGTCTTAACCTTTATATTGTTTTCAAAATCGCAATAAAGTTTTGAAACAATAATTTAAATTTACAAGATTAATTTATTTAATTTGCTATATGTTTTTTAGAGGTAATTTAATTTTTATTGCAAAGTTACGTTGAATATCAAAATTTTACAAGTTGGTAAAAATTTTGATAATATAAATTTTTATCTTAAAACTAACCAAAAATTGTTTCAAATACCTAATTCAAATAAATTTCAAATATAATTTTGCAAAAATTTCTATACTTGCAGAATTATAAATTTTATGTACACAGGTTTAAAAAAGACAAAGATTTAAAAATATTGCGACTGAACTTAGATTTTCTTAAATTGTAATAAAATAAATTGAAAAATATTAGGCAAATACTTTCCGTAACGTTATGTAAATGTATTGGTGGTTTTGAAACTACACATTCTACATACAAACTACACATATAGTTAACATTATTTTTTGTAAAATCGATATTATTTAACACGTTAAGTCTCTGAAATACCGATGAAGTACGTAAAAGCAATAAAGTATCGATGAAGAGATAAGCTTACTGCTTTTTACTCTGAAAACCCTGATTTGCGGTTGATACATTTCTTGTATTGGTTATATTTAAAATTTCAAAACATTTCAAAATCTAATTACAAAGTAATATAGATTTTTTACTTGATTTCAAATATAAAAATTAATTTTGAAAAACATGTACTTTCTGTCTTCTTATTAGATTTAGAACATCAGAAATACATTTGAACAATTTCTCTTGATGTAAAAATAATAAAATAATTTGTACATAACTAATCTTAAATATTTTGTAATAAGTTATTATTGTAGCAAATTACTCAAATTGCAAATTTTGAATTATAAATATTCATATTAGAACACAGTGGCAATTAATTTACAAAATATTGTGAGTTAGGTTAAAAAAAACTGTAAGTTGTGAGATAATGGAAACTATTAAAGCAGTTCTAAAACTTCAACAAACAAACCTATTTAGATTAGATTTTAAAATACAGTGGTGTTAAAATATTAAATCTTAATTAACTGTGACTTAATTTAATATTCGCTAAATTTGAATGCTAAACTTTAATAATAATTTTATAAATTTTGTAGTTATTGGTGAATTGGTGCAATTATTTCATTTAATTAATTATTCCTGTCGTTAATATTCATATTTCTGAGAAACGTATAATAACTATAAATTGTTTGAAGGATCTGAAAAATAGTAATCAATTAGAATTTAACTAAAACTAATATATGTATTATACGATACTAACACCAAGCATGGTTTCTAAATTTAGCACTCTTAATTTTCCAATTGTTAGAGTTATTGGTCGCTGAGCTCTGGCCATTATAAGTATTAGAAGATTTTTGAATTCTCAAATCACAATTAGTGAAATTCCAAATTCATAACATACACTTGCTATTTTTCACTTTCTGTTATAACATTCTTCCATAAGCATATTATAATCAGTAAAAAATAAATAACTATTATAAATACGTCCTTTATAAATTCTTCCATCTCTATATTTAGCTAAAATACCAAATATTATTAAGACCTATATTAATTTTGTTATACAGGTAACCCTCTATAATACGGTAGATAGGTTTTAGAAAATGTCGTGTTATATAAATATGAGGACCTTATAAAGAGGAGTTTCGTTCCAAAAAATTATTAAAACAAACATAAATTGAGTGCTACTTATAGTGTGTAATTTAGATTTTTAATAATTACATACTATGTTAAACAGTAGAAGTAGTGCTATACGATTTCTGCAAATTTCTGTTCGTGAGAAACCGTGAAAACCGTGTTATAGGAGGGTTACCTGTATTTCAAAAGTTATATTAACATGGTACCTCTCTGATATATTATAAACAAAACATATGCTTAGTCCTCCAAAAAAATAAAATTATAAACGAGAATACAGTTTCCAATTGATCTGCGGCATCAAAACACCAATATGGTAAGTACAATGTTTTGAAGTTGTACTTAAATAATCCCAATCAATGGTTTTATTTTCAATAAGTTCTGATCATTTCTGAAATAATTCTGTAATTTAAAATTTAAAATAGTGCAGCCTCATGTTTAGACAAATTAGGTTGATATGTATTTGTAAAAAAAAATTAATTACGATTTATAGTTTATAGTATTAGTAGAAGCTATATCGCTACTAAGTTTTGGATCGACCAAATTTGGATGACGATTTAAATAGTTGTGTACTGGTTTGATTGACACAATACATGATTTACTATATAGTTTTCCTGGCGCAACAAATAATATTCATTCTATTGTATTACAGTTTTCATGCGCTGTTGCAGAAAAGAAGGGTGTGCAATACTTATGTATTCATATTTATGATCTCCAGTTTAATATTTGTATATTTATAGGACGGTCATGCGAACGCGATCAATCTAATATAAGGCGTCGGTTCGTTCCGAGCTACTTTAATGCGCCGTCTAGCATGTGACGTTGTCTCAAAGGTGCTCAACATCTTAGTATAAATTCTAGTACCCTTAACGGATAAACGACGTAAGTGTATCCTTAAAGCAAATATATATATTTATAAATAACATATTTTTTCTATTATACACATTTTACTGGTTTGGCATGATTTAAAAGTTAATTTTACAAATAATGTACGCGATTGATTATGTAAATAGAATACTCGTAATGGAGTTTAGTAAAAAAATTATATTATTACTAGTTCTTACTGATATGATTTTAATATGCTTAATAACAATACCACAAATATTTAATATTTTTTACATATATAATACTGTATAAGTAATTTTGATTATAAATTGTTTTATTATAAATATAAATACTCAGGGATCCTTCTTTATTAAGATAGTAAACACATATATGAGTAACAAGGAACCTGTTCCAAATGATTTAAATAATAAATGTATTATAATAATAAAACATTTTTAGTAACATGAATAAATATAAACTTATCTATTCTAAATAAATGAATATGGATTAAAATCTATTAAAATTGAAATCAAAAACCATATTGGAAAATTTTAGTAATAATTAATTGATATTTCATTCATTTTGGATAGAACTAAACTCTTAACAGGCAAAACAACATTGTACAACGGTGTCTTAGACTAAAATTAAGTTGAAAATTTTAAATTCATAACTATATTGGAAATTTTAGTAATAATTATTGAGATGTGTTTTGAAAACTCCATGGCACACTAGATACTCAAACCTTGTAAAAGGCAACAATGACAACGTTGGGCTTTAATAATTTGTGAATTTAGAAGAAGATTTCAATTTACTTGCTGTATCCAGGTTTTTCGTGATGGTTTCTGCATGGTTTTAAGCGACTGATCGGGTGATGACAAAAGCTTTAACCGGCCGGCGTGATGGAAAGTGACGTCGTGCTGGGTCGCTTTAATTATTTTCGTAATTTTATGATAGAAGACGTGCTATTTTACTTGCTAGATATTCCGATGGTTTTAACCCATAACAAAGTTGCGTCGTCTTCGTAAATACGAATGCCATCAGGTGCGACGATGCTAATAGTTGATCGTCTGCTGTCTGGTTACAAGCGTGTTTGTGGATCACGATACCTAGCCGCTTAAAAATCATGCAAGAAATCTATCACCAAAGCAAGCCTCGTGTGAGCTTTAGCTTATAAAAATTTAAAAAGAATTTTCAACATATAATTTCACAAGTTAATAAACTATTTACAAATTATTACTATAATGGTAAACATAAACGATAATTGGTACTTTATAAAATAACTTTTCATTTTGTAGAAGTACGTTGTTTTTATCAAATAAAATTAATTTATGTTGTAAATGTAATTAATTAAAGCGTCAAACATGCGACACCATAAAGTTACTCCCCAATTTTTACTTTTAAAATTTGTAATAAAAATATTTTTTTTAAATTTTCTCAACATTGGTATTCGTAACGTTGCAATGAAGAAATGAATGAGTTACGATAACTAATGAATTAATTTTTTTAACTTTTTTACAAAACCTTTTTACCGACCTACATACGTGATATCTTATTATTAAACGTCAAAATTATTTTTAAAAATTAAATTATTTTTGAATTTATTTAAATTTAAAGTTATTTAAAACAAAATAAATTAGTTACACACTTACATCTTTTCAAGAATTTTGAAAAACCATAAAACTAACCTGCATGTTTCATTCGGCTCACAACCCTCATTGCAATAGAATTGGAAAATATTGTCTTTCTTAACCTTTAAGTAGGTAGGTGGTCTAAAGTAACGTAAGTAGGTAGGTGGGGTGCTCAGAACACCCAAGTAAAATTTATTTTCTATTATATTGTTTACTTTTATTTTATGTTATAGTTAAATGTACATGAGTTACACCTTTACAAGATAGATTAATGTAAAAATTATCAGAATTGACTGCTCTCAGGTACACCTTTATTTATATTTTTAATATGGAAATATTAAAAGAGTTGTATTTTTGCGGTACAAAGAATATCATTTATTGAAAAGAAGACAAAATATGAAGATAAAAAAATTGAAACGCGAGGTTGTATATGCACTAAATAATACCTTGAACTAATATGCAATCAAAAATTTTATTTCCACATATGTATATAAAACAAAGAAAATAATTAAATTGTTTAATTTTAACAGAAAAAATTAAATTGCTTAATTTTACAAAAAAAAATTTTTTTTAAATTATAAACAGTTTTTGTTAACCCGTAACCGGTATTCCGGGGTCTGAGAGACACACTTGAATGCTTAATTTGTTGTTGCACTCGCACCTTTTTGAATATAATTATAATATTATCAATACCATCAAATTAAATCATTTCTGATGTTGTTGCAAAATTTGAGTGGTGTGGTAAATGTAAACCTTTTGAAAGTCTGAGAGACCACCGCGTACCGTTTACGTACGCAATTTAATCCGTAACTAATCGTAACCATCCGTAACGTGGTTGATTTGTAATCGGTTATATAGAGGTTTGTTAGCAAAAATATATATGTATTTGGACTTTATATGGTATAACTAGGTATTAATTTCTGATAATTTTTATCTTCAAAATTTTAAACCAGTTTTTAAATTTTATAATTTCGAATTATATTTGAGGGTAAATCTAGGGTAGTTAGTTTTATTTAAGTGTTAAAACTTTTGTATTATTTTAAGTTTTAATTATAGTTTTATGTATAAACATGTGGGATCCAATGTGAGGGATGAAGGAAGGGGTGAGCGACTGCGCGCGAGACACGAGACAGAGACAAAGTAGTTGAGACGCCTAGCATGAGAGACGTATTTGGACGTATATTGTGACGTATATTTGTGACGTTATTTGCGACGTGTATTTGTGACGAAAGAACCATTTATTTAATTACTTCAATAAACGCATTAAAACAATACAGTGTTTTGATTTGTTAAACCAAATCCTACATTTTATGGGGGCTCGACCGCGATTAACAGCTAACAATCGTTATTGACAGTGATTAAAATAAACTTTGCCGTAGTGGGTTAGAACAATAAATAATTTTAGTGTTAAAATTAATGTGTAGTGCGAAAAACATTATAAAATAATTAGTGACGAAAGGCGAACATTTCTATCAAGCGAAGATAACGTTCATGGTCAATCTGCAACCAGCAGCTGCACAGATAAGAAACTTAAATTTAATCGTATTTTATGCATGCAACAAAACTTTAAAATTGTTTCAAAGACAATAATATTTATTCATTTAAACTGCTTTAAATTTGTGAAAATAATTTTTAAAATTTTGAATTTAACTTTTAAAATGGAAAAATTAGGCGACGACGAAATAATTTCGAATAATATAGCAAATGTGCCATTCAAGACGATAAAAAATTTAAATTTACTAATTTTGAAAATGAAGAAAATACGAGAGCGATGCGACGCAATATTAAAAAATTTAGCGGGTTCAACTTAGAGGAAGAATCGCAAGAGTTTAGTAGTAAAGTAGATAATGCATGTACGAAATTTGAAATTGCCGAATTAATTGAAATGTGCAATACATTAAACCTAGACGAATCCGGAAAAGAAGAAGACATAGCAGAAAGGCTGTGCATATTTTTGAACAAACTTGAATATAACGAAATAAACGATGGCGCGAAAGAAAATGAGAAAGACGATAGCACAAATGATAGTGAGGACAGCGAAGCGAGACCTGCAAGAACACAGAAAACGCAATTTTCATTATCGTTTCGAGATGTAGAAAATACTTTAAAACCTTTTAGCGGTGAAGACGACGATCCCATACAAAAATGGATTGAAGAATTTGAAGAATTCGCACAACTTGCGGACTGGACGAAATTACAAAAATTGATTTATGCGAAGAAATTATTGACAAAATCAGCTAAAACGTACATTCATTCCGAAAAAAGTGTCATTAGCTGGGAAAGAATGAAAAGTTTGTTAAAAAGTGAATTTTTAGACAAAACAAGCAGCGCGGAAATACATAAAATGCTAATGAGCAGAAAAAAGAAAGTCGGTGAATCTATCCAACAATATGCTTTAATTATGCAAGAAATTGCAAGTAGAGCTAACCTTGAACACAAGGATGTCATACAATATATTATTAGTGGTATCGATGACGAATTGGTAAACAAATACGTATTATATGGCGCTACAACATTCGAAGAATTCAAAAATAAAATTAAAATTTACGAGGTAATAAAGAAAGAAAATAGAAGCCATTTGCCGACGACAAAACAACGTGAACTCAAATTACCGAAAAGTTGTGAACCCAATGAACTTCCAAGTACCTCGCAACAAATAAAATACACACGACGACGTACACCGTGCGCTGTTATAATTGTGGCACCAGAGGTCATAAATCAGCTGACTGTTATTCGAAGGAAAAAGGAACCAGATGTTTTGCATGTAGAAAGTTTGGACACATATCGATCAATTGCCCGACTAAAGAGGTTAACACCATTCAGATGACGAAGCAAAATGTTTGCAATAAAGTCGGTTTAAAATTTAACAATATCGAAGTAGACGCGCTATTTGATACAGGAAGTGACGTAAATTTTGTGACTCAAAATTTAATACAGAGATGCCAACCAAAATTAGAGATCCAAGATGTAAAAACTACATTGAACGGATTGGGAAACAAAGTGACCCAAACTTTGGGACTTTTTTCTCAAGATGTTGTGGTAAACGACGAGGTATTCCAACTGACCTTCCATGTTATACCTAACCATGTTACGAAATTCGAAGCGGTGATTGGAAAGGAGTTATTGCTTCAAGCCCAGGTAACAATCAACCAAGATGGAATCGTTATTCACAAAGAAGAGTCGAATAACACTGTGATGACGATTTGCCTCAAACCAGAAAAAGAAGAAATGCCGGACTTAAGTCACATATTAAAAGACGAAAATAAGAAAGTTGTTAGTGAGATGCTGAAAAACTACAAACCAGAAAAGACGAAAACGACGAATGTGATGATAAAAATAATTGTAAAGATGACCAACCAATATATAATACACCCAGAAGATTGCCTTTTGCCGAAAGAGATATAGTCGACGAACAGATTGAACAATGGATACGAGATGGTATCGTAGAACCATGCGAATCCGAGTATGCAAGTCAAGTAGTTGTGGTAAAGAAGAAGAACGGTACACCGAGAATTTGTATTGATTACCGGAAGATTAATAAAGTGTGTATCAAAGATCGATTTCCGTTGCCACTTATTGAAGATCAACTAGACAAATTACAAAATGCCAAAGTTTTTAGCACGATAGATTTAAAAAATGGATTTTTCCATGTGCCTGTTCACCAGGAAAGCCGGAAATACACAGCATTTGTGACGCATAATGGCCAATACTGGTTCTTGAAAGCACCTTTTGGAATGTGTAATTCTCCACCAGTGTTCCAAAGATTTGTCTTCCATATATTTAGAACGCTGATGAACAAAGGAATCGTCATTCCATACGTAGACGACATCATTATTCCGTCAAAGGACGAAACTGAAGGTATTCAGTACCTGAAAGAAGTTTTGCCGTTGCCAAAAGTATGGATTGGAAGTCAATAAGAAGAAGTGCCAATTTTTAAAACGACGAGTAGAATTTTTAGGTCATGTTATCGAAGATGGAAAAGTTCAGCCATCGCCTTACAAGACAGCCGCAGTTAGAAATTTTCCGAAGCCTACCACTTGTAAACAAGTCCAAAGCTTCCTAGGACTAACAGGATATTTCAGAAAATATATGCCGTCCTATGCGTTGATAGCAAAACCACTGAGTGATCTTTTAAAAAAAGAAAATGATTTTAGGTTTGGAATAAAAGAAGAAGAAGCTTTCGAGCAATTGAAACTTTTGTTGAGCTGCGAACCAGTTTTACAAATTTATCGACAGGATTGCGAAACAGAATTACATACTGACGCAAGCATATCTGGGTACGGATCGGTACTCTTACAAAAATCGAATGACGATGGTAAACTCCACCCTGTTTACTACATGAGTAAGAAGACAACTCCAGCAGAAGAAAAATACAACAGCTATGAGTTGGAAGTACTCGCAATAATACGATCGCTAGAAAAATTTCGTGTTTATTTACTGGGGCACGAATTCAAGATAGTAACTGATTGTTCAGCATTCCAGAAAACAATGGACAAGAAGAATCTAACCACCAGAGTCGCCAGATGGGCAATGATGCTCGAAGAGTTTGACTACAAAATTGAACATAGATCAGGAGAGCGTATGAGGCATGTCGACGCTCTAAGCAGATATCCAGTGATGATTGTGGAAGTTGATAATATAAGTGTTCGTATTAAAGCCGCACAGAACAAAGACGATTTAATTGAGAGTGTAAAAACCATTTTAAAAACGGGACAATACGAAGACTATTTTTTAAAAAATGACATTTTATATAAATACAAAGACAGGCGCGAATTAATAGTAATTCCCAGTGCAATGCAAAACAATATAATATTAAGTGTACACGAAAATGGACATTTCGGTGTTAAAAGACAGAAGAAGTGATTAAGCGCGATTATTACATTCCAAAATTAAAACTTAAGATTGAAAAATGTATTTTAAATTGCATTAAATGTATTTTAATTAACAGGAAAAGAGGAAAACAAGAAGGGTTCCTGCATCCCGTGTCGAAAGGTGACGTTCCTCTGCATACCTACCACGTCGATCATTTGGGGCCGTTGGAAACAACAAATAAGAACTATAAGCACATTTTAGTCGTTGTAGACGCTTTTACAAAATTCGTATGGTTGTATCCAACCAAGTCCACCACCACGAAAGAAGTGATTGAGAAGCTAGAAAATCAAAAAAGGATATTTGGAAATCCAAACTGTATTATTTCCGACCGAGGTACGGCATTCACGGCCGAAGATTTTGAAAATTATTGCAAAGACGAAGGCATCATGCACCACAAAATAACAACCGGGTTACCAAGAGCGAATGGGCAAGTCGAGCGAATTAATTCCATCATAATTCCAGTCCTTTCCAAGTTATCAATCGAAGAACCTACGAAATGGTACAAGCATGTGGGCCAACTGCAACAATTAATAAATTCGACATATCAAAGAAGTGTCAAAACCACACCTTTCGAATTGATGATAGGCGTCAAGATGAAAACTAAAGAGGTCCTAAGAATAAAAGAATTACTAGAAGAAGAACTCAAAGAACAATTTGAAAAAGAGCGAGACGATCTGCGAAAGGAAGCGAAAGCGCAAATAAGTAAGATTCAACAAGAAAATAAGCATAATTACAATTTAAGAAGACGACGACCTAAGACTTACCAAACAGGTGATCTTGTTGCAATCAAAAGAACCCAATTTGGTCCGGGTTTAAAACTGAAAGGAAATATTTTGGACCTTATGTAGTTACCAAAGCTAAGACGAACGATACCTACGACGTTGAAAAGAAGGCAACCACGAAGGACCGAAAAGACGACAACTTGTGCCGAGCATATGAAGCCATGGGTTGAAGTTCCACTGGACAATGAATCCGAGACGGATCCAATTCAGGAAGGCCGAGTTGTGGGATCCAATGTGAAGGATGAAGAAAGGGGTGAGCGACTGCGGCGCGAAACGAGAACGAGAGACAATAGTAGTTGAGACGCCAAGCAGGAGAGACGTATTTGAGACGAATGATAAGATTATTATTTGTGACGTATATTTTGACGTATATTTGCGACGTGTATTTGTGACGAAAGAAACCATTTATTTAATTACTTCAATAAACGCATTAAAACAATACAGTGTTTTGATTTGTTAAACCAAATCCTACAAACATTTAATATTAAATCATTTTATTTATTATTTCAATATTTTACCAATAATAATTATTAACTATCGATTGTTATCCGACAAATTTGTTATTCCAGTAGAAGTTGCTAAAAAGAAAAATGGTAACAAATACACTACGTAAAAATAAAAATGTAATTACTTCGATACGGCTATATTCGCTATAGCTTAACATACGACTGCCTACTAAGTAATATAAAATTTGCCTTAGCCTGGCAAGATAACGGGTAACAAATAATTATAAAACGACCCCCATAAAGGACTTTAACAAAAAAGATGTAATTAAGAATTAGCAAACAAAATTATGAATACAAATTTTGACGTTCAGTAATAAGATATCAAGTAGACCGGAAAAAGTTTTTGTAAAAGAATTAAAAAATTCATTTCGGTTAATTGGTTAACATTAATCATAAATCCAGATGCAAATGACGAGTGTTCTATTGAAAAAATATAAGTGTACATCTATTATATTGGACTAAATAAATGTCAAAATATTCATTAATAATTAATAGTTAAATGCAATTTAAAATTTCATTAAAACTTGTAATAATTGCTAATTTAATACTTACAATAATATCTTTATAAAATAGAATTTTATTTTGTAGAAATATGTTGTTTGCCATTATCAAATAAAATTAATATATGATGTAAATGTATCTAATTAAAGTGTCAAACATTCGACTCCCCACTTTCTACCTTTAAAATTTGTAATAAAAATTTTTTTTTATTGGTACCCTATTTTGCTTGTTTAAAGTACGCCTCAGCGTTAATAAATCCAACTTTTAAAAACGCGCGTGTTTTAAAGTTACCATGGCAACATCAACAACCGAGAAACGTGAAGTTTAAATGTCAACATTTAATTATTGATCTGACAGGAGTACCTCGTAACGTCAAATAAAATATTACTAACAAATATTTCAAAATTATTTTATAAACCACATTTATCTGATAAATTGTATAATCGCTGCAATAGGCGCAGATATTTCTAACATAAACATTGTAAATACGTGTAAATATTAGATAATAAAGAGATTGATTGATTGATTATTTAAATGAATGTGAAAAGTGCAGTTGGTATTGTGACAGATTGTAAATTAATTTTTAATTTTCTCAATTCCATGACAACGAAAGGTTTACTGATGTCACATCACGAATGCAAACCATTTTTTAAATATATTATTAGTTCTTATTTCTATTTTTTGGAATCAATAAAAAATAGCGTAAAGTATTCGTGGATCGTTTAAAGGATATGATCGATTAAAGGATTCGTGGCTTCGCCGTCGTGCTCGTAAAATTGCGCGTGTTTTAAAGACCTTAATATCCACTTATACTTTAATATACTATTTTTTAATTTTCGCAATATTTGCAATATATTCTCGATATTCAATTAGTTGTGAGTTAAGTTGGGTACAAAGGATGAAAGCTTTGATACTTGTTACGTTACACGTGAGAATGGGAAGATGAATATTACTGACGAGGTGTGAAAGATAATCTACTATTTAAATGCCCTTTTACACTTACCTGTTTCTTAACAACATTTTTATATTGCTTTATAACAACATTTTCATCTTTTGCATTTGAAAAATTTGACAGTTCATCCAAAAGTTCCAGTTTTTCAAATAAATTTATCAATTCGAATCGATTCAAAAATGCCAAATAAAAACAAATTATTGCTAAAAATTAAAACGTATTTGAATGCATAAATTATTTGTATACAGAAAACAATAAATTGCATGTCATGCATAACTTATTTCAAAAATAATTGTAATGAATTTTGAAAACTTTTAAAATATCTTACATGTACTTTGTCCAATCTCGATCATCGCAGCAAAGAAAAATTTGTTAATATTAGCACAATAATCTTTTAAAATTTGTGGAATGACCAAAACCGGATAAATTGTTATTATAAATAATAAGCAAATTGAGTACACTTTATAAAGACCATTTTCGTTTGGCAACAATCCGAAAATATGTAGTAAAAACTTGTGATTATCAAAACAATCGAACGTTAAATAATTGTTAAATTTTGTCATGTTAAGCTTTAATTTTGTAAGTTAAACTTTCGAAAAAATACGCGATTTATTGTCACAAGAGTACAATTAACTAAATTGTTCGTTGTTTGCTGGCGACCTGAACACTGCGCTCTTATTCACTTTTCAAGTCACTTTATTTGAAATAATTACTGTCTGAATTAATAATGTGTAAATCAATTCTGGTTTCATGATCTTAGAACGAAGTAATAAGGATTATACATAATTAAGTTATATTTCACTTATGCATCGATTACGGGGGTAGTGCAATGATGCTACTAATAACAAATTATATTATAATACTTTGTTTTTAGTATAATCGTAAATAAATTTTAATTTATAGATAAAATATACATACATATAAACTAACATTATTACTGCTATTATTATGCTGCTGCCTCATTGCATCATATTTGTTTAAATTATCGTATTCACACAATCATTTTATATGTATTAATACTTTTTAAACCACCCAGGTAAAATATTTTCTGTCTTTATGCTATAATTTTACTGTACAATTAGTTAGTGAATTTATTATAGCTTGATAATAATAGGATGCATTTCAACATTTCTCTTACTTAAAAATGGATTCTAAAACTTGTACATTTTAAATTATATTTTTTCCATCGATCAAAATTGATTTTGAAATTAAGCTATTATAATTTTAAATTTAACATAATTTTAAATGCAATAAAAAAATCGGATGTGACAATGCTCATGACTTTATCATTAATTTACTGAATATTTTTTAATTGGATAAAAATAGGTTTTTAGCGAAATGAGAAACAATTAATTATGACAGCTAAACTGAAACTTTATAAATCGATATTAATAATTTATTCTAATTAAAGGCCAACAAATAAAAAAAAATTTGGTGCCAATCTAACATCTATTTTAGATGTTTTAATGTGCTGATTCCAAAATGCCATCAGATTTTTCTATCAGCTCTAGTTTTTGAGATACACGTTACAGGTTAAATGATATATTTTCTTCTGATAAAGGACAACAAATAAAGAGATAAATATGTACTTAATCGTCAAAATAGAAATTTCCCAGAATCTAATTAGCCAAATGGATACCTGGAATTCTCCTGACCCAATGTTCCTATACTAGGAACTACTCAATGCAATGCTCTTAATTACTTTTATACCTGAAATTGCCTATGACCCGATCCTTCTATACCTCCTTGGCTGTACTTGATTTAGTGTATGACTGAGTTTTCTCAAGTGAAGTTGTGCTATCATTTTGTGTAAATTTTGGTCGTTTTGTAGTATCAAGACACTAAACTGAAACAATGGCATCCACAAGCAGACGTACCTGCGTAAATCATCCCGATGTTTTTTGTTATGTGTGTGGTGAATACACTTTGAAAGAGAGCAGAAAAACGATTTCTGACTTTGTGAAAAGAGCTTATCTTGCCTATTTTGGCGTTCATTTAGGAGATCAAGATAAATCTTGGGCCCCACATTTCATATGTAAAACATGTGTTGAACATTTGCGACAGTGGACAACTGGAAAGAGAAAGTGCCTAAAGTTTGGTGTACCAATGGTTTGGAAGAACCGAGAAACCATCATGACGACTGCTATTTTTGTCTCGTTAATATTAAAGGCATAAATAGAAACAATAGACACAAATGGACATATCCTGATCTAGATTCTGCAAGAAGGCCTGTAGTGCATTCGGAAGAAATACCGGTTCCATCATTCAGCAGTCTACCCGAACTGACAGAAGATGATACAGAAACATCAACGTCTGACGAAGTTAAAAGAATTCAATCAGAAAACGACAGCGATTTTGAAGCAGATTTAGCAACTCCGCAGTGTTTCAATCAAGAAGAACTAAACGATCTTATAAGAGACCTGAATCTCTCAAAGGAATCCGCTGAATTACTTGCATCCAGATTAAAAGAAAAAAATCTACTTTGTCGAGGTACTAATATTACATTTTATCGTAAAAGAGATAAGGATCTGCTGCCTTTTTTCACTCAGGAAAATGACTTGGTATTCTGTAACAATATAAAAGGGCTCTTAGAAAAAATGGGTTTGCCTGAATACACTCCAGATGATTGGCGCCTTTTATTGACAGTTCAAAACGTAGTTTAAAATGTGTTCTTTTACATAATGGTAACAAATATGGCTCAATTCCTATTGGTCATTCTACTACCATGAAGGAAGAATATGGAACAATAGCATTAGTTTTGAGAAAAATTAAATACGAAGAACATCAGTGGTCAATTTGTGTTGATTTAAAAATGATTAACTTCCTCCTTGGACAGCAGAGTGGTTTTACAAAATATCCTTGTTTTCTGTGCTTTTGGGACAGCAGAGCTAAAAATGAGCACTGGGTTAACAAAAATTGGCCTTCAAGAGATGTCATCATTCAAGGAATACAAAACGTGATCAACGAACCTTTGGTTTCAAAAGAAAAAATCTTACTTCCGCCCTTGCATATCAAGCTAGGCCTAATGAAGCAATTTGTGAAGGCTTTAAATCGAATGAAATTGTATTAAATTGAATTGGGTTTTTCTTTAAATATTTAATTTTAATTATACTATTTTTAACGAACGGAAAGTTTAGCACACGAGGCGAAACCGATTCTATTTCCTAGTGGATAAAATATCTTTATCAAAGGGCATATAACATTTTAACCAAAACCCCTAAATGAAAATTTAAAATTAAAAGAAATTTATTTTTGGTTTCAAAAAAGGCTTCTTTTGAACAAAGAAAAAGGAAACTTAATTTCTGGTTTCAAAAAAAGACGATTTTTAAATAATTTTTTTTTCATCGAAAATCAAAAATTAATAATTGAATTAATTTGAAGAAATATTTGTTAATTTTTCCTTTTTGGAAAAAATTTAAAAAAAATTTTGTGCAATGCAATGCCAAGTTAGGGTTTAAACTCAGGGATTTAAGACTTAAACCCCGGTTGGAGTCCTAGTATCAATAAAGGTTGTTGATTCAAAAGGGCCAATAAAATTGTATTCCAAAGGGAAAACCCCGGAATTAAATTCCCAAACCCAAAACAACGGTTTGGAAATTACATAAAAAAAAATAAGAAAAAGGGAAATTTTGACGATTCTAAGGAACACAAAAATTAACCCTTTCCATTCCGTTAAAATCACGGACAAAAATTTTAATAGAATTAATAAAAAATTCTTTACCGCATCAAACGATTAAAATTTATCTTTGTCCGGTTGTATTTCGTGGTCGCTGGTTCTTATTGGCCACTGATCCATATTATTATTTTACGGATTAAAATCAAATTATGTTTGATTTGGTATACCAAAAATTTCGTCCGTTGTCCAAAGGAGTCTCCATTTTAATGATTTCAAAATCGCATTTTCAGATTTTTCGGAAAATATTCTTTCGTTTTTTACCAAATTCTTACTGTTGAACAACTACCTAAACAAGTTTATTTCGAAAAATTAATTTTATTTACCAGTTTTTGACGTTTTAAGAATATGCCACTTTACTTTTGGAACTGAATAAGAAATAATTATATTTTTATACTGTTCACGTTATTAACCCAAAATTAAATTTTATACGTCAAAATCTGTATTAGCCTAAATTACTTTTAGGAATGATACAACAAAAAATTTGCAAAAAATTTAAGTTTTTGCTTTGAATATGCCCAAATTTAATTGAACGGAAACAGAAACCTTTTTCATTTTTAATTTTAGATTGAAAATGGTTTTAGTCCTTTGTTGTATTTTTTTAACAATCGAATAAAATTTCAAGAAAATAATTTATTTAGCCTATTTATTTATTTAATTGCTAAAGGGGGTCATTTTAAACTTCCGCAATTAATATCTAAAAAAAAAAGTCAGATTTAAAAAAGTAAAGTTTTATATGGGGGAAGAATATGGATTGTGTTTTAATTATTGACCTTTTAAAGGTCATTTTCAACTGGTTTTTTAAAATTTAATTTTTTAGCATTTATTTTCCAGAAAAAATAAACAATTTTTGAAAATTTTTTTATCCCAATTAAAATTTTCAAAGTTTAGATGCGTTGAAACAAAATAAAACATTTTCAATTTTAAATTTTTTTAATTAAAATTTTTATTTACTGTTTTAGAAGGCTATTTAAATTAGTTTAAACAAGAAAAAATTTTTGTAACAGTTTTTTAAACAAGTTTTAAAATTTGATATTAATAAACAATGAAAAAGCCTTTGTTGAAATCGTTTAACATTTTCAAAACAAAATTTGGTAGTTTAGGATTTAAAATTTTGTCCGGTTAGCCCTTTTTCCTTAAATTGAAAAAAATTGATTGGGGATTATATTGTTTTCAATTTGTTTTAGTTTTTCAAAATTTTAGTTCTAAACTTAATAATAAGGGAAATCGGGAAAAAACAGTATTTGCCAATCCTTTTCAAAATTTTGAATTTTTTTCTTGTATTGTATTGTTTTCAATTTTTTTTTTTGGTTTAAAAATTTTTGTTTTAAACTAAATAAAATCAAATCACAAAACAAATTTCACCCTTTTAAAAAAATTTGCAATTTTTTTTTTGTATTATATTGTTTTCAATTTGTTTCGGGTGTTTTGTAAAAATTTCAGTTCTAAACTTTAAAAAATAAAATTTTTCTTTAAAATTTTAAATTTTTTATTGGTTGTTTATTTTTTTGGGGGTTTTTTTAAAATTTCAGTTCTAAACTTAATAAAAAAAAAAAAATTATTTTTAATTTTTTTTTGAAAAATAAAACAAAATCCGAGATGAAATCAAGACAAACTCAACCCTTTTGAAATTGTAAAATTTTAATTTTCTAAGAATTGGAGAATCAAGAAAAGACATGTTCAAAATGGAACTTATTAAAAATGAAAAGAACATACACAAAAGAAGTTTTAAAATATCGGGTACACCTTGACCGACGCCTGACCTCAAACATACATGGAGCAAGAGGTTGCAACTGGGACACCCTCAGGAAACACATGTGGTTGCTAGCCGTAACTCACAACTTTCATTGGAGAACAAGATACTGATATAGTACAAGGTCAAAATAATACCAATTTGGACATATGGCATTCAGCTCTGGGAAAACAGTCAGTAGTTCCAACATTGCCAAGTAAAAACCAGGATTATGACTGATGCCCCTGGTTCATTCCAAACCATGTAAGTGTAAACCATGTCCAAGTATTTAGCAACAGATACCAGGATCGAGTTAGAGACCACTTCAACTCTCTCGCAGCAGATCTCCTCACCATTCATCGTACTAAGGCTAAAACTAGTAATCAACCTTCTATTTCTGTAGTGAGGGTGAATAAAATGCTAATCGTTAATTATTCTAGATTATAGTTTCTAGAAAATGTGGAATTTCAAAATTATAATTTTTAATTGCTCTTTTAGAATTAGTATTCTCGTGTTGAATATTTGGAATTTAATCAACTAAGTGCAATTTATTGGTATGCGTTTAAAAAATTTGAAATAATAATACCCTAACATCTAAATAACACATTTTAATACATTTTGTTTAGTATAATAGTAAGAAACCTCAACAGGTGCTGCTCGTTGAATACCATATGGGTACGAGTAAAATGCTCAAGACCAACATGTGAACACAATAATAAATTATTCAACCATTGTAACAACAAAACAATTAATCCGATCATGGCATGTAATTAAATTAAAATAACACAATAAACATAGTCATCTTATATTTAAACACTTAATCATCAACACACCAGATGGGTTCGTTCGTTGGACTGTTGAACTTCGAACTGTTGTGAACAGTTTTGATAAGTCAGATTGACACCTGTTCAGAGCAACACTGCTGCCATAAGAAAGAACGCAGTCAACACAATTTTTGGTAGTTTTGAATCAATCCCAAAAACTAATCGTACATTATCCTCTTAAATGGATAATAGGACATGTTTTGTATGAATACCATTTGAATGGTATACATACTATGAATACCATTAACATTCTAGAATAGTTATAGAAGCTTTATGCAAAATTTTCGTTTAAAAATGCATTTTCTAATAAAGACAAGCAAAGTTGTAATTACGTTTGTAGATTTCAACCCAAAAGGCAGTAAGTAGGAAGTTACTGTCTTTTAATTTGCTTTAAGCCAGTTAGAAAGTACTCATAAATCTATTAGTGCTTTGAAATTTTTACAAAAATATAACATAGAACTATTCAAAATCTGTCAACAAATTACTCGAATATAAATCTACTGACAGATTTTTCAAAACTTTGGACTTTCTGGCATCAGAAGAAAATTTCCTAACAATTTCTTTTGTTTAGAAACAGTTTTTTTTTTTAAGAAACTTTAATTTTCCTTGGAACTTCTCTAAGAACTGCTTCTTTAAAACCTTTTTAAAAAAGTATTTCTATATAATTCCGTCGAAATCGTTCCAGTACGTAAATGCCAGATTATTTCTCCTAAATTGCAATTTCATAATAGTTTTGATGTTTTAGTATCATGCAAGTCACAAAGCATTGTATAAATTATCAGATTACATTTTCTAAATTTAAAAGTGTCGGGTAAAATTTTTTAATCGAAATAAAATACTTACTGCCTTTCCATTGAGAATCCAGTATTTAGCGTGTATAATAGATTAAAATTTTTAAATTAATAGGTTAAATAAAGAATAAAACGAAGTTATTCGTAAGCTTTCAGCAATGGTTACTGATGTCATCAGACGTTTAATAACAATTTAATGAATACTGGATTCAAAGCAAAATGGCAGAAAATAACACTAACAAAGTAAAAAAGGGAGTAACTTACAAAAGTAAAGCAGTAACGTTTTTAGTTCATTGGTTTGAATATCATGCAGGTTTGGTAGTTTGATAAAATGCTTTGGTAATTCATTGTTTCACGTTATTAATTAATTACATTGAAACAAATCTTTTGATTACATTGACGAAATAACCAATCAGGTGTTTGATTTGTTTTGTATTGTTATGTATTTGGTTATTTCGTTATAGTCTGATTGGATCGAATTGGATACGACCGTTGCGGATTTTTAATTCAAAAAGTTTAAATTTATTGTACATCTTTTATTTTCGTTTAGACCCCATTTTTGTTTTAATTATTTTGAAAATGATCTTAATAATAATCGATTTATAGATATAATAGTCAATTTATTGTTTCGTATGATTCTGCAATATTTAATGAAGGAGGAGACATGCAAACCCTCCTCTCATTTTGAATTTTAGATCGAAAATGGTTCCTTTTTATATTGTTTTCAACAATCGCAATAAAGTTGTGCAACGAACTAAATTTATTTGCCGAGTATTTATTTATTAATTGCTTATGCTTTGTAGAGGTAATTTAATCTTTTATTGCAAAGTTACGTTGAATATCAAATGTTTACAAATATTTAAATTTTGATAATATGCAAATTTTTCATCCCTAAACTACCACCCAAATTTATGATACCTAATTCCAAAAATTTCGAAATACTGTAATTTTTTCAAAATTTGCTATTACTTGCAGAATTATAAATTTTATGTACACAGGTTTAAAATATTTACAACAGGTGCTAAAAAATATTGCAGACTGAATGTGATTTTCTTAATGTAACAAAATAATTGAGAAAATATAGAGGTGGCAAATACTTTTGCGGTAGCGTATGTATGTAGATTGGTGTTTTGAAACTACACATACTACATACAAACTACAAATATATATTAAAATTATTTTTGTAAAATCGGTAATATTTTAACACGTGAAGTCTTTGAAATACCGATGAAGTATAAAAGCAATAAATATCGATGAAGGAAGATGAATGCTACTTTCTGTATTGGCTATATTTAAATTTCAAAACATTTGCAAAATCTAATTACACATATGTAATATAGATGCAGTTCTTCGTTGATTTCACATATATAAAAATTAATTTTGAAAATATGTACTTTCTGTTCTTACTTATGATTCAGAACATTCGATGAATACATTTGCAACAATTTCTGTTGATGTAAAAATAATAAAATAATTAATGTAAATAACTAACTTCAAAATATTTTGTAAATAAATTATTGTTATTATTGTATTGTCAAATATGCAAATTGAAAATATTGAAGCTTAAAATATTTATATTAGACACCACAGTGGCAATTAATTTACAAACTATTGTGAGGTTAGTTATTTATATGAACGACAAATGTTTGCCTGATGTAACTCTGAAAAACTGTCAGTGTGAGGTAATCGGAAACTGTTCAAAGCAGTTCATAAAACCTTCCAACGAACAAACCTATTTAGATGTAGTAGATTTTAAAAATAAGTGGTGTTAAAATGTTAAATCTTAATTAACTGTGACTTAATTTAATATCTGCTAAATTTGAATGCTAAACTTAATAATAATTTATAAATTTTTGTAGAATTGGTGAATTGGTGCAATTATTTCACTTAATTCAATTATTCTGTCGTTCGATATTCATATTTCTGAGGAACGTATAATAACTATAAATTGTTTGAAAAATCTGAAACATATAATCAATTAGAATTTAACTAAAACTACATATATGTGTATACGATACTAACACCAAGCATGGTTTCTAAACTTAGCACTCTTAATTTTCCAATTGTTAGAGTTATTGGTCGCTGAGCTCTGGCCATTATAAGTATTAAAGATTTTTGAATTCTTAAATCACAATCAGTGAAATCCAATTCATAACATACACTTGCTATTTTTTCACTTTCTGTTATAACATTCTCTCCATAAGTACATATTATAATCAGTAGAGAAAATGCTGATACTATTATAACTACGTCCTTTATAAATTCTTCCATCTCTATATTTAGCTAAAATACCACCAAATATTAGTTAAGACCTATATTAATTTCGTTATACAGGCAACCCTCCTATAATACGGTAGATTGGTTCTTAGAAAATGTCGTGTTATGTGAAACTTATATGAAGCTCAGAGGCAGTACAAAATGAAGGGTTACGTTCCAAAAATTTATTAAAAACAAACATGAATTGAGTGCTACCTATAGTGTGTAATTTAAATTTTTAATAATTACATACTATGTTAAACAGTAGAAGTACAGTGCTATACGAGGATTTCTGCAAATTTCTTTTCGTCGTAGAGCGAAACCGTGTTGTAAGATACCGTGTTATAGGAGGGTTACCTGTATTTAAAAAGTTATGTTAACATGGTTAACAAACACACAGATATGCTTGCTCCTCCAAAAAAATAAACATTATAAACGAGAATACAGTTTCCAATTGATCTGCGGCATCAAAAACACCTACATGGTATGGTACAATGTTTTGAAGTTGTACCTTAAATAATTCCAATCAATGGTTTTATTTTCAATAAGTTCTGTATCGTGTTCCTGAAAAAATCAATTCTGTAATTTTAATATTTAAATAGTTGTGCAGCTAACCCGCCATGTTTCAGACAAATTAGGTTTGGATACTCGTATTATTGTGTAAGAAAAATAAAATTCAATTACACGCGAATTTATAGTTTATAGCTATGTAGAGTATTAGATAGCTACTATCGGCCTACTAAAGTTTTGGGATGCTGACGCAAATTTGGATGACTGATTTAAATATGTTGTGGGTACTTGGTTTGATTGAACACCGGAGATACATAGATTTACTAGAGTGATTAGTTTTCCTGGCGCCTAACAAATAATATTCGATTCTATTATTTTAATTACAGTTTTCGGATAATGCGCTGTTAGCAGAAAAAGAGAAGTGGTCAGTGCAATACTTATGTATTCATATAATGTATTATATTAATCGATCATTACCAGTTTAATATTTTAGTATATTTAGTAGCGACGGTCATCGGCCTGGCTTTTAACGCGATCAACTACTAATATAAGGCGTCCCGGTTCGTATCCGGGTAGAGGCGTACTTTGCAATGTCGTTTCCGTGCTTCGAAGGCATGTAAAGACAGTTGTCCTTGCACAAGTTGCTTGCAACATTTTGAGGTATTAAATTATGAAGTACCTTCTAAGGGGAACGGATAAAATGACGTCAGATGTATCCTTGCAAAGGAAGTCCGAAATCTATATTATAACAGGAAATTGTGACTTAACAATTCCTGTTATGAATAATCCTTTGGGTTTTATTAAGTTACGTGTAAGGTGAGAGGAAAGGGGTTTTGATCATCTAAGTTGGCACTATGTTTTCGTACTTAGATATCTTGCTTTCTGATAAACGCAGTGCTCAACCAACACCTCAAGGGCACCTATATATTTTTAATTTGGTGCAAATTTTCATCTGTTTTAAACCTACTGTGATTTATTCCATCCTTAATATCACAGGTAATTTCATTTAATATTATTTTACCGATTCTGACCACTTATTTTTAGTGGGTTTTAATGCCAGGGTACAATATAATTAATTTCGATTCATTGCATATTTTGGTGCTGCGTTATATTGTTGCAATAGCATCAAGTCGTTATCTTTTGGAAATCTGTACACCTGTACTAATATGAAAATTTAGCCCGCAAGGAAAAGTCGACCTTCGTCCATTTTAACTTTTACATTGGAGCGGTTCGGAAAATTAGTTTTCATATTTTATTGGATTTTGGACTGTTGTGTTTAGTTGATGGTGGGGATCCTTGCATTTTTTTGACGATGGTATTCTAGAAGATTTAAGAGAGCTTCTATGCTTCTGATCAATTAGATATATTATATATCTGCTTTGTAGATATATAATATTTTACCATCATACTGTAACCCTAAATATAGCTATAGCGGAAATCTTGCTTTTTTCAGGAAACACAAACGAGATTATATATTACTTATTTTTTTGCTCGAATCAAACTTTGGTGCGGCTGTAATTTTACAATAAATTTATTTGTTCACAGTTCAAGCGTATCTCTTGCAGCTCTTGCAATTTTTTTTTTTTATCAGGTGACTTCTTTGCTAAAAGCTACTCTTCGTGATTTGGGTAGTAGAGTATTTTGGGAGTAATATTTTATAATCACGTGGCGCCTAGGGCAATTTGAGTTACTTTTCTTAGTTTTTGCTTGAAAAGAAGTCGCCAATTAAGCTTTTTTCTTGCTCCAATTGAGCTAGCCATAGGAGCATATGCCAATACCCTGAGATTTGGGAAATTCCATCAAATCTCTTTGATACCACCTTTACCGTGGCAACCAACCCTTGCACTTCGACTAAATACTTAAATGTATAAGAGTTAGCCGATCGTAATAACATCAACGATCAAGCAAGCGGCTAGCGTGGCAAAATTAATATTTATGCAATTATTGCTACAATATATATTTTAGTAAGAAAAATTAAACAATTAACATTTCTTTCTGATTTACATAGCACATTTTACTGGGCTTTTTGGTAGTATGTATTTTTAATTTTAAGTATTAATGTTTACGCAACATTAATGTTCGCGATTGATTACGTAAATAGAAACTCGCGTACATGGAGAGTGTAGTATAGACAAAATATATATTAACTACCTTAAGTATTTCTTCTTTATCTGGATTTAATGATTTTCCAAGGTAGTGCTGTAATAACTTACAATGACCACAAATTAATGTTAATACGTTTATGTATATTAATAACAACAAATACATAATCAATACTGTTATACCAAAGTGCAATATTTGAATTATAAATTGTGTTTCATTATTAAGCATATGAAGTCCACTTCCAAATGGAAGAATCCATTCTTCTTTATTTAATGATAGTACAACCGACACTGATATGCATGTAAACCATAAAACAAGGAATGCTGAATATCCAAGATGATTCTAAATAATACAATATTATTATTATAATCAGTTCAATAAAACATTAAATTTTTCAAGCTAACATAAGTGAAATTTTTTAAAACTTACATTTTTAGTCTAAGACACCGTTGGCGAATGTTCTTTCAGCTTTTAAAGGTCTCATCAGATAAACTACTCTTAAATACATGAATATGGATTAAAATCCATTAAAATTGAAATCAAAAACTATATTGGAAAATGTTAGTAATAATTAATTGAGATGTGTTTTGACAAACTCACATGGACACACTAGATACTCAAACTTTTAAAAACAAAACAACATTGTACAACGGTGTCTTGGACTAAAATGTAAGTTGGAAAATTTTAAAATTGCATTAAGCTCGCCTCACACGAGGCTTGTTTTGCTGATGGATTTCTTGCATGGTTTTTAAGCGTATCGTGAACACGTTTGTAACCGGCCGGCCGTGATGGAAAGTGACGTCACGTGCTGGGCCACTTGCTTATTTTCGTGCTGGATTTTGTGATAGAACGGGTGCTATTTTGCTTGCTGAATATCCTGATGGTTATAAGCGCTAACAAAGTAAACACGAATGCCACTGGGTAAGATGATGCTAATAGTTGATCGTCTGCTGTCTGGTTACAAGCGTGTTTGTGCATTACGATACCCAGCCGCTTAAAAAGCATGCAAGAAATCCATCACCAAAACAAGCCTTGTGTGAGGTGAACTTTAGCTTATAAAAATTTAAAAAAATTTCAACATATAATTTCACAAGTTAATAGACTATTTACAAAAAATAAAAAACAAAAAAAAGGGTTTAAAAATTAACCCTTTTTTTTTTTTTTTTTAAAAAAAACCAAAAAATTTTTAAAACCAAAGGTTTAAAATTTTTAAAAAAACCCCCAAAAAAAAAAAAACAAAACCAAAAAAAAAGGGAACTTTTTAAAAGGGAAAAGTTTAAAATTTTAATCCAAAACCCCTTTTTTTTTTCCAAGGAAAAAAAGGGGGGAAAAAAGGGGGGGGAAAAAAATTTAAGGCCCAAGAAAAAGGGTTTTAAAAAAAAATTTAATTTTAAAATTTTAAAATTTTTTGGGGTTTTTTTTTAAAAGGAAATTTTTTAATTTTTAATAAAATTTAAAAATAAATTTTTTTTTAAAAAATTTTCCCCAAATTTTTTTAAAAAATTTTTTTAAAAAATTTTTTTTAATTTAAACCTTTTTTTAAAAAATTTTTTTTTAAAAAAAAAAAATTTAAAAAAAAAAAAAAAAAAATTTTTAAACCTTTTGGGGGTTTAAAAACTTTAAAGGAATAAAACCCCTTTTTTTAAAAATTTTTAAAAAACCCCTTGGGGGTTTTTAAAAAATTAAAAAAACCCCAAAAAAAAAATTTTTTTTTTAAAAAAAATTTAAAAAAAAAAAAAAAAAATTTGGGGAATTTTAAAAATTTTAAAAATTTTTTTAAATTTTAAAGGGAAAAAAAGTGAAAACAAAATTTTAAAAAAAAAAAATTTTTAAAAAAAATTTAAAAAAAATTTTTTTTTTAAAATTTAAATTTTCCTTAAAAAATTTTTTTAAAAAAATTTTAAAGGGTTAAAAATTTGGGGAAATTACCAAAAAAATTAATTTTTTTAAAAAAGGGAAAAAAATTTTTTTTTTTAAAAATTTTAAAAAATTTTTTTGGGGCCCCTTTTTTTTTTGGTTTAAAATTTTAAAATTTAAAAAGGGGTTTTAAAACCAAAAAAAAAAAGGGTTTGGAATTTAAATTTTTAAATTTAAAAATTGAAAAAAGTAAATTTTTAAAAATTAAAAATTTAAAAAAATTTTAAAAATTTTTAAAAACCCCATTTTAAAATTTAAAATTTAAAAAATTTAATAATTTTCCAAAAATTTAAAAAAAATAAAAAAAAAAAAATTTTGTTTTTTTAAATTTTTTTTGGGGTAAAAATTTAAATTTTTTTTTTAAACCCCCCCTTTTTTTAAAAAAACCCATTTTTAAAATTTTAAATTGGTTCTTTTTTTTTAAAATTTAAAAAAAGGAAAAATTTTTTTTTTAAAAAAAAAAATTTTTTGGGGCCCTTTTGGCCGTTCCGTTTTTAAAATTTTAAAAATTTATTTAACCTTTTAAAAATTTTTTTTTTAAAAAAAAAAAATTTAAATTTTTAAAGGAAATTTAAAAAAAAGGGGTTTTTTTCCAAAAAAAAAAAAGGGGGGTTTTAAAAAAAAAATTTTTTTTTTTAAAATTTTTTTTAAAAAAATTTTTTAAAAAATTTCCAACCCAAAAAAAGGAAAAAAAACCCAAAAAAAAAAAAAAAATTTTTAAAATTCCCCTTTTTAAAAAAAAAATTTTAAAATTTTTAAAAAAAAATTTTTTTAAAATTTTAAAAATTTTTTGGGGGTTTTTTACTGAGATATACGTAGTACATGAGTGGCGTCCGGCATCGATCGCGCTGCACTAAATTCGTTGTAACTTTTAAACTAATTAATGAAATTGAGCATTCAAAAGCTCAAATGAAAGAAGAAACATGTAGCTATTGGACTATTATATTTTCTAATATAAAAATAAATGTATATAAGAGTAGTAAATGTATATAGTTGGAACATACGGAGATATCCGATAAAATCGCTAAGAGCTCTACCATTTCTACAATTCTTAAAATAAAGATCTGAAATTTTCATAGATTACTCTAGAAGTAATGTATAAAAATATCCGATAAGTAAAAAATCTCAAAATTTAGTATTGAAGATGCATACTTCCAAAATTTCAAAATTTTGGGTAAGTAATAAAATCTGAAATGTATACCTAACTTTAACCACATATTACTCTTGCTTAAATCGCGTTATTGGATTTCTACAGGTGCGATTTTTAAAGCTTGAAATGTGTACTTTAAGATGCTATAAGAGGATTTAGGTTAAAAGTAAATCAACCCTTTTATTTTACAGAAATAAAAATAAATTTTTTGCTCCAAAATTCGTTAAATTAGAGTACGTTAAACGTTAATAACTTTTATAAAAAATTTATTTAACCTACCTAACTAGCATATATTATTAATAGGACTTAAAAATAAGTGATTTTAGTGTAAAAAATTTTAGAATATATAATAATAGCTTTTAGCGATTTTATCGGATATCTCCGTATGTTTCAATTATATACATATACTACTCTTATATACATTCATTTTTTATTTAAAATATAATAATCCAATAGCTACATGTTTCTTCTTTCATTTGAGCTTTTGAATGCTCAATTTCATTAATTAGTTTAAAAGTTACGACGAATTTAGTGCAGCGCGATCGATGCCGGACGCGCACTCACATAAGTATACGTATATCTCAGTTTTTGACAAAATTAGAAAAAATCGTCGTTTTTGACCGTAGTTTTCGACCATACCACTTGACCAAATTATTAAGTTGTGGTACTATTCGAGCAGAATTTAATGCTCTTTAATTAGTTAAACCACAAATGTTTTGCTAGGATCCACGGTTTAGGAGTTATATGCAAAAACTAAAAAGTCCTAAAATTTTGAAGTTCTTTGGCGCCAAAAGTTCTCCGAGGTCGCCCGTGTTGCATTTTTGTTTTTCACATGCTTGTACCTATTTATACAAGTTAAAAAATAAAATCTTTACACCACCGTATTATTGGCAACCTTAAACCATTAAAACCAAATTTTTTTCTGCAAAAATACTCTCATATACATGATAAATAAAAATTACATTGTAAACTGTTCCAGTTTGATAGGAGAATAAATGGATCCCGATTGATCCCGGATCAAAATTTTATTTTTCACAAGAAAATCGTAAAGGAAATTTTTAAAAATAACTTTGTAAGCATCTCACGTTTTCCCAGATCGATTTATGAAAAGCAGCATAAAAAATACATACATTTGGGGATTCCATGAGGGCTATCCGCTTTTGTTTTGAAATTGAAATTTTGTTAGTAAATATGGATGCTAAGGCATTCGGAGGGATTTTCAAAATTTCGACCAAAATCCGTACTTTCTCTCAATATTTTAACATATTGAGAAAAAATTATTTTATTGAACAGGACGTAAGTTAGTTGGCAAGAGTAAAATAATTTCCAAAAACAAGTATTTGCCTTCTTAGGTAATATGTCATGTAAGAGAATCAATCCGCAAAAAAAATCTGTAAAAAAATTTGACATCTTATCAAGTTTACAAATAGAACTCTTTCTGATAAATGCTTTTGCTTTCTACCATTTACGTACGATTAAGCGTCTACTAAAATCGTGTATATTAAGAATTGTAAAAAAGTGTCTAAATTTTGAATTGAAATTAATTTTTTTTGGGTAGATTTGGATAACGAGGGTTATTTTAAGCGAGACGGAATGGCTTTTCTGAAAAATACCATACAGTTTTTGTTTAACGAAATTAATCTACAGAGAGAAAAATATTTTGAATTCCTAAAAGTTTTAGCAAACCGTTTTTTCTATTTCATTGGAATTTATAAAATTTTTGTAGAAAATTAAGAAAATAAACAATTGCCAATTAGTTGACTGAATTCCACGAGATGTCATTACGTTGTCGAGAAAATTTGCCATTGCGTTTGGAGAGATTAAAAAAATATTGCATTATTTAAAAGTAAATCACACGTCACATCAATTTCGTACAAGTGTTTTCATTTTCCAATACTACATTACGTTTTGTTACCATAAAAAAATTCTTTTAAAGTAAAACCACCTAATACAAACCAAAAAGACAGAGTTAAAAAAGTAATACGTCAAGAAAAACCGCGCGGCCGAGGGGCGCGAGCCGACCGCTTATACTTATACTAAATTGATTTTAAAGTATTGTAAAATTAAATATTGAAGTAACGTTTAAATTCATCGATGGTTTTAAATAGACAAAAAATTCATCGATAGTTTAAACTGCAACAAAAAATTTGAAGGTAAATGTTTTAATTCCTTGTATTAAATTTTTTGTTATTAAAACGATGCACAATTAAACTTTTGTAATAAAAAATAAAACGCACGTAAAAAAATTACATGATTAACACTTTTTGTAAGTCAAATTGCTTTATAAAAATGACTGAACGAAGTAGTATTTCAATTTCGATGTGCTTTTTACTTTATCATATGTAATATGAGAAAGTATTGTTTTCGTGCAGAAAAAAAATTGAGATTTTGATGGATTTACACTTTTTGAGGTCCCTGAGTAAAATAAGACGATTTCCAAAAAATGTCTGTGTGTGTGTGTGTGTCTGTGTGTATGTGTGTGTGTGTGTGGTCAAATTTTGTGTGCGACCTACAGCAAAAACTAATAGGAATTTTCAAACAAAATTTTGGATTTTGTATCCTTATATTGAGACTTAGAGCTGATTAGATTTTGGTAAAAATTGGTTCATGGGAACTATTTTTTTTATTTTTTAAATTTTATTATTTAATATTAGTTTTTAATTAATATTTCAAAAACTAATAGGAATTTCAAAACAAAATTTAGGATTTAGCATACTTATGTCAAGATTTAAAACTGATTAAATTTTAGTTAAAATTGTTTTATGAAAACTATTGTTTTTTTATTTTTTTAAGTTTTATTATTTAATATTAGTCTTTATTTAATATTTTTAAAAACTTGAAAGAGTACGGCCCTGCCATAGTGAAGTGATAACACGGCGATTTCTTGTGTATACATAAAGCTATTAAATAGTGATTATAAATCGAGTGTTAATTCAAATTGTGGTGTACGGAGTGTAAATACACCGATGCAGCCCCTATGAAGTCATAATCGAAACTGTGAGTTAACTTTTTGGTTGTAAATTATTCAAAAGTTGTAATTGAGACACCGTTTCAAATAAACAAATTCAATTCTTATCAGTCAGTTGTTTGATAATAAATTAAACAGTGCAGATCCGGAATGAGCCAATTGTACTGTTTTGAATATTTCGATCGTTAGATAGAAAGTATTTTTACGGGTGGGCAGCCCGCGATGGCCGGAAATCATATACCACAACCCCAACGGCTACAGCCTATGCAATCAACATGCGACCCCAACGTACAACAACAGTACTTTTCTCAACATCTGCCACAACCTGTTCCACAGGCAATGTTTCCCCAATACTCGTGGCAACCACCATCGTCAATACAGCAACCAATGCTAATATTGCCTAATGCAGGTCAAAATATGTACAATGGAGTGCCCTTACTAACAACAAGTCACCCAGTACCACAAAATAACCAATCAAGCGAGCAAGAGGCTGTACACAGTCAAACATATACAAATGAAACCCAACATAATAACACATTCCAAACAGTACAAAATAAAAAACAAAATAAAAAACGAATTCGTAGCCCTGAGCAAATGAGCTCTAGAAAACAAAGCAAAATCTCGGATTACTGGCTTGGAAGTAATCCTACCACAACACAAAACAGGTTTGAGATCCTGGCAAGTGAAGAAGTTAGTGATGAAAAGACAACGCACCTCAAACTACTGACAACCAAAACACAGAAACAGAACTTAAGCCACCACCGATAACAGTTTATCATGTACAGAACGTTGCGCCTCTGCACGAAGTCTTAATCGCAGTAACCAAAGGAGAATACCAAGTCAAATCTTTCGGAGAGAACACTGTAAAGGTTCAACTTTTTAAAAGCGAGCACTATACCCCAGTTATAGCTGCTTTGGATGAATTAAAAACTGAATATCACACGTATAAATTTAAAGAGAAGACCATCCAAGTTGTCTTAAGAGGATTGCATTCGTCAACTGAAGAGAAAACAATAATAGAAGAACTAAGCAAGCTAGGATATGAAGCTACAAATGTACGGAACATCAAACGTAAAGAAATAATAAATAATAAAACGGCTTACATACCCTTACCAATGTTTTACGTGGATTTGAAACTCGGCAAGGATATTAAAGAGATTTACAAAGTTAGATGTCTAAACCACTCAAGCGTCAAATTCGAGCCACCACATCCTAAACGTGAGATCCCTCAGTGTTTGAGATGCCAAAACTATGGCCATACTAAGAACTTTTGTCGAAAAACACCGCGTTGTGTCAAATGCGCAGGAGATCATCTGACCCGGGAATGCAAACGACTGGAACGAAGTAATCAAGTAAAATGCGCTAACTGTGATGGTAATCATCCAGCTAATTATCGCGGATGTGCAGTTCATAAGCAACTGCAGCAAAAATTACACCCTACCCTACGAACAAAGGAAAAAAGCCAACTAACCGAAAATACAAATAATCAAGAACAAAACAGAACTAGAACTTATTACAGAACACCAGTTAATTATAACAATTCTTATCCAAGCCTACCAAATCAGCCAGTAACGTCATACTTGAACGCAGCAAGAGGCGATGTACAGCAAACCCAGCAAAATTGCGTGCAAAATCAACCATCAAATGATATTAGAGAACTCAAGGATTTACTAAAAGAACTGATTGAACAAAACAAAAAAACGCCAAAAATATGAGCACTATGCTAAATCTTTTAACATCTCTCGTCAACAAAACCCAAATATGCCAATAAGCCATAAATACAAAATATGCATTTGGAACGCTAACGGTATGTACCAACATCTTCTTGAAATCAAATCTTTTTTAATAGATCTAGATATTGACATATTGTTAATATCTGAAGCAAAAATCACCGACAAACATAACATCAAAATTCCAAAATACAAAATATACTATACCAAACATCCAAAGGAGGGCAAAGCCCACGGAGGTACAGCCATAGTCATCCGCGATAGTATACAACATCATGAAACTGAAAAATATGAAAAAAGACCATCTACAGGCCACTAGTGTGATTCTGAACGACAAATTAGGGGAATGCCTTATATCCTCAATATATTGCCCACCAGGCCACACAATCAAACAAATCGAGTATGATGAATTTTTCAACACCCTGGGGAAGAAGTTTATCGTTGGGGGAGATTTTAATGCAAAACACCCAGCATGGGGTTCCAAATTAACCACTACGAGAGGAAGAGAATTAATCAAAACTATATATGCCAAAGCCTTGCAAACCATATCTACAAGCGATCCAACCCATTGGCCGTATGATGTAACAAGAGCCCCCGATGTAATTGATTTTTTTGTCACAAAGGGTATAGACATGAAAAAAACATCAATAGAAACCAGCCTCGATCTTTCCTCTGATCACTCCCCAGTAATCCTCTCTATTTACTCTGAAATACAAAGAAAACAAAAACAACCAACCTTAACGAGCAAAAAAACAGACTGGAATGCTTTCAGAGAAGAACTGGACCAACTCATAAATCTAAAAATTTCTTTAAAGTCAGAACAGAACCTAGAAAACGCCGTTAATGAACTGACGACCAACATTCAGCAAGCAGCATGGAGGGTTACCCCCGACATCAATGATAATGAAATCAAAGAAATAACGCCACTCATAGTACAACAGAAAATATCTGAAAAGCGGGAACTACGAAAAGATGGCAACAAACAAAATCCCCAGTAGCTAAAACCAATTTTAATAAAGCCGCTAAAGAGCTAAAACAAATGTTAGCCGATATTCGAAATAAAGGATTTCAGGATTACCTCGAAAATTTGGGTTCAACGGATGCAACTGACTATTCTCTGTGGAAGGCTACAAGAAAGCTAAAGAAGCCGATAAATATTAATCCTCCAATTAAGGACCACAATAACAAGTGGACCAGAAACAACAAACAGAAAGCTGAGGTCTTCGCAGAACACTTGGCAAAGACTTTCCAACCTAATCCATCTTCGAATACAGTAGAGGAAGAGAATAAAATTTACGAATATCTGAGAGCTCCCTTCCAAATGGACCTGCCAATCTCAAAATTCAAAATTAAAGATATCAAAAAAACTATTAAAACGAAATCAACCCAAAAAGCACCCGGTTTCGATCTTATCACCGGAAAGTCCTACAGGAATTGTCGAAAATGGGTTTAGGGCAATAACTCAAATATTTAATGCAGTAATTGGTATCAATCACTTTCCAAGTCAATGGAAGGTTGCTCAGATAGTAATGATCCGAAGCCCTGGAAAAACACAAACGATGTCAAATCATATAGACCCATCAGCCTGCTTCCGTTATTGTCTAAGGTATTTGAGAAGGTGCTTATAGCCAAACTGAGACCAATAGTGGAGGATCGAGGCGTCATACCTAACCACCAATTTGGCTTCCGCCATAAACACGGTACCATCGAACAAGTCCATCGAATAGTCAATATAATAAACAGAGACTTAAACAGTAAACGTTACTGCTCCGCGTTCCTAGATATAAGTCAAGCATTTGACAAGGTCTGGCATGAAGGATTATTATACAAAATAAAACTCAACCTTCCCTATCACTACTACCAGATCATTAAATCCTATCTTAGTGACAGACATTTCCTTATCAAACAACAAAATGATTACACCAACCTTCACCCAATTAATTCCGGAGTTCCTCAAGGAAGCGTTCTCGGTCCTCTCTTGTATCTCATATATACAAACGACCTACCGTCAACAAAATTTGTTACAATCGCCACCTTTGCTGACGATACAGCAATACTTGCCTCACATACAGATGCAACTATGGCATCTAGACATTTACAGAGTTGCCTTAACAGCATACAGGATTGGCTCAAAAAGTGGCGAATAAAAGCAAACGAGACCAAGTCTACACATGTGACCTTCACCATGAAGAGAGATACCTGTCCACCTGTAAAACTCAACAACTGCCAACTACCACAGACTGAGAATACCAAATACCTGGGTATGCAACTGGACAGACGCTTAACGTGGAGAAAACACATAATGACCAAAAGACTACAGCTTGGACACAAACTTAGAAACATGTATTGGCTTATCGGACGAAAATCTCAACTATCTATCGAAAACAAGGTACTGTTATACAAAGCCATACTAAAGCCAATATGGACGTATGGAATGCAGCTCTGGGGCTCAGCTGCCAACTCAAGTATCGATATAATACAGAGATTTCAAAACAAGGTTCTTCGCATGATCGTCGACGCACCATATTACGTACCTAATATGGTAATACTACGAGACGTCCCTTTGCCCTCCGTCATGGAAGAAATCAGAAGATACAGCGACAAATATCAAGAAAGACTCTCAAATCACCCCAATGTTTTTGCTACCAAGCTATTAGTTAACAATGGTGAAAGTGAAGTGCGTAGGTTAAAACGATATCAGCCGGCTGACTTAGTAAACAGACACTAAGATTGTGTTTAGCTAGTAGAATTATTACTATATAATTAGTGAATTGTATCAAGAGATTGTTCGTTGGAACGATTCTCTACATGTTATTATAATTTGTCAGTAAAAGAGCTTATTATCCTAGGATAGATTGCTTGTATCGAAGGAGTTAATAAAAAAAAAAAACTTAGAGAATTTTTAAAACCAAATTTGAGATTTTCTATCTTTATAGCGGGAGTTAAAGTTATTTAAATTTTGGTTAAAATTGGGTCATGCAAACTATTTTTTTTAATTTTTTTAAATCTTATTATTTAATAGTAGTTTTTAATGAATATTTCGAAAAGTAATAGGAATTTCTAAACTAAATTTCGGTTTTCGCATATTTTAATCAATATTTACAACTGATTAAATTTTAGTTAAAATTTGTTTATAAAAACTATTGTTTTTTATTATTTTAAATTTTATTATTTAATATTAGCCTTTATTTAATATTTTAAAAACTAAAAGAATTTTCAAAACTGAAGTTGAGATTTGTTATGTTTATGCCAGGAATTAGAGCTGATTAAATTTTGGATAAAATTGGTTCATAGAAGCAATTTTTTTTAAATCTTTTTATTTAATATTAGTTTTTATTAAATATTTCAAAAACGAATGAGAATTTCAAAACTAAAGTTGATATTTTGTATCTTTATATTTACACTTAGAGCTGATTAGATTTTGAGTCACATTGGTTAATGGAATTTTTTTTTTTATTAAAACTTATTTTTTTAATATTTAATAAAAGTATGATAAAGTCATGGGCATGGCCACATCCGATTTTTAGGTGAAAATAATATTACACAAACTTATAGACTTAGTAAAAAATTTCAACTGTAAAAAAATTAGTGTCCTGCTTAGGTTTTCTCATGAGATTATTTGATAAGTAATATGTAGGTGAACGAATTCAGAATATGTTTGTATTTTATGTTAAATACAAATCTGGAACAAAATTTGTAATTCTAGATTTGTATTTGAGTATTTGACATTTGGAAATTATAGAACATTCCGATATTGATGATTTTTCCTGCAACCAAGCTTAGAGATCGAAAGAAGTTTAAATTTTATTTAAAACTGTGGCGACCTAGAATTATCTGACCAGAGGAAGATAGTCATCATATTAATAAAATTAGATACTCAAACCTTTAAAAGGCGAAACAACATTGTACAACGGTGTCTTAGACTAAAAATGTAAGTTGGAAAATTTTGAACTTGCACTTAAGCTCGCCTCACACAAGGCTTGTTTTGGTGATGGATTTCTTGCACGGTTTTAATTAAAATTAAAAAAATTTCAACATATAATTTCACAAGTTAATAAACTATTTATAAATTGTTACTATAATCGTAAATATAAACAATAATTGGTATTTTTAAAATAACCTTTAATTTTGTAGAAGTTTTTATTAAATAAAATTAATTTATGTTGTAAATTTAATTAATTAAAAGCGTCAAACATGCGACACCATAAAGTTACTCCCCAGTTTTTACTTAAAAATTTGTGATACAAAATATTTTTTTTAAATTTTCTCAACATTGATATTCGTAACGTTGCAATGAAGAAATGAATGAGTTACGATAAACTAATGAATTAATTTTTTTAACTTTTTTACAAAACCTTTTTACCGACCTACATACTTGATATTTTATTATTAAACGTCAAAATTATTTTTTAAAAGTTAAATTATTTTTAAACCTATTTAAACTTAAAGTTATTTAAAATTACATAAATTAGTTCACTTGCATCTTTTCAAGAATTTTGAAAAACTATAAAATTTACCTGCATGTTTCATTCGGCCCACAACCCGCATGGTCAATAGAATTAAAAAATATTGTTTTTCTTAAAGGTAATCGTTTTGGTTTAAAACTTATTTATAACAATTGTCACTTTTGCTCTAACCACTTGATCGTCCAAAAGAAAACTGTTAAACCAAGATGTGGATCCTTTTATTTCAAAAAATACCCATTTTTAATTTTTTGCCAATAAAAAAATTTTTTTTTCAATTTTCGCAATATTTGAAATATATTCTCGATATTCAATTAGTTGTGAGAAGTGGGATGAAATCAAACTTCTTTATACTTGTTACGTTACACGTGAGAATGGAAGATGAATATTACTGACGAGTGTGAAAATAATCTACTATTGAAATGCCCTTTACACTTACCTGTTTCTTAACAACATTTTTATATTGCTTTATAATAACATTTTCATCTTTTGCGTTTGAAAAATTTGACAGTTCATCCAAATGTTCTAGTTTTCAAATAAATTTATCAACTCGAATCGATTAAAAATGCCAAATGAAAACAAATTATTGCTAAAAATTAAAACATATTTGAATGCATAAATTATTTGTATACAGAAAAAATAAATTTTATCATGCATAACTTATTTCAAAAATAATTGTAATAAATTTTGAAAACTTTTAAAATATCTTACATGTACATTGTCCAATCAAGATCGTCGCAGCAAAGAAAAATTTGTTAATATTAGCACAATAATCTTTTAAAATTTGTGGAATGACCAAAACCGGATAAATTGTTATTATAAATAATAAGCAAATTGAGTACACTTTATAAAAAACATTTTCGTATGGCAACAATCCGAAAATATAAGTAAAACTTATGATTATCAAAACAATCGAAAGTTAAATAATTGTTAAATTTTGTCATTTAAGCTTTAATTTTGTAAGTTAAACTTCGAAAAATACGGATTTATTGTCACAAGAGTACAATTATCTAATGTTCGTTGTTTGCTGGCGACATGAACACTGCGCTCTTATTCACTTTTCAAGTCACTTTATTTGAAATAATTACCGTCTGCATTAATAATGTTAAATCAATTCTGGTTTCATGATCTTAGAACAAAGTAATAAGGATTATACATAATTAAATTATATTTTACTTATGAATCCAATACGAGGGTAGTGCAATGATACTACTAATAACAAATTATATTATAACACTTTGTTTTAGTATAATCGTAAAAAATTTTAATTTATAGATAAAATATACATAATGTACATATAAACATCATATTTGTTCAAATTATTGTATTCACACAATCATTTTATATGTATTAATTCTTTTAAACCACCAGGTAAAATATTTTCTGTCTTGATGCTATAATTTTACTGTACAATTAGTTAGTGAATTTATTATAGCTTGATAATAATAGGATGCAATTCAACATTTCTCTTTTGAAAATGATTTAAAACTTGTACATTTTAAATTATATTTTTCCATCGATTAAAATTGATTTTGAAATTAAGCTATTATAATTTTAAATTTAATATAATTTTAAATGCAAAAAAAATCGGATGTGACAATGCTCATGACATTATCATTCATTTACTGAATATTTTTATAATAAAAAAAAAAATATCTATTAATTAATTTGAACTTAAATATATTTTAATATATAATAAAATATATAAAATATTTTTTGTGGTGAATAAGGTTTTGAAACTAATTTAAGGCATATTTGGGTCGCAAAATCTAAAACTGTTGTTATTTTTCTCTATCAGGTCTAAATTTTTAGATAAGTCGTTTTTGGGAAAAAATTTTTTGCTGATAAATTTATGTTGTTATTAAAAACCGTTTCACACTTTACATGTTAAGGCGATAATGCTATTAATCCGTCATTATATTATATCCGTCATAAATATTATATAGTTATAAGTAAAATTACTTCACATGTTGAATAAAAATAAAATGAGCCAAAATAGAAGAGGCTGTGTAAGGAATTAAAAATTTTTTTTGCTTAAATTTTTTTGTTACAATTTAAACTATCGACACATTGTGGCAAGCACCAACCTAGTACATTTTTAGTGTAGAAATATATTGATTCTGTTGAAGTAAATATCAAATGAATAATAATTAAAACAGCAGTACAACGATTGACGTAATTGCGCTTTTAATTCATTAAGAGACCTATAAAAGACCTATAACTCAATCAGTTGAAAAAATATAGTTGAGGTGATAGGCCAATGAAAATCTAACAAGCAGACACCTTTTCACAACACCCCACCAACGTAAACATTCAAAAGCAGAGGCGCATTCAGCAACATCGTCGACTTATGCATCGAATACGAGGGTAGTGCAATGATACTACCAATAACAAATATATTATAAACTTTGCTTTGAGTATAATCGTAAGTCAATTTTATTATCTCGTTAATTATCTGTAAACCAACATTATTACTGCTATGAATATGCTGCGAAGTCGTTATATCATATATGTTCAAATTTATTTACGCAATTGTTAATTCGATTAATACTTTTAAATTACCCATGTAATATTTTGGTTTTATGTTACAATTCTACTGTATAATTAGTTGGTGCATTTTTAGAGTTAAAATTACCAGATTAAAATTTAATAAATACAATCTAAAATGCCATACAATTCGGATGTGACCATGCTTAGGTATGACTGTCATTCTTTTATTGAGTGTTAAAAATTTTAATAATTTTATTAATAAAAGGGAAACAATATTTTCTGTTAACCAATTTGAACCAAAATCTAAACTCTTAATATTAATATCAATCCACGAAGTACCACATTTGATTTTGATGCTCCTATTAGATTTTGAAATATTAAATAAAAACTAATATTAAATTAAAAATGTTAAAAACATAGTTCTCATAAAGCAATTTTATACGATGCGTTTACCACTTCCAAATTAAGAGATGTGCTAAAATTTTGAAATTGTATGCAAGCGAGAAAAAAAAAGGCTGAGTCAGTGTTGTTCATACATGCAACAATCACTTGTTGATTGTATCAAACACGTGTTGCGCGGTTTCTCGATGACCGTTGTGCGCGTTTATGGAATTATTATTAATGTCACCGCAACAAGTGGTTTTCCCTGGTCGGTTATTTTTACAATCGAAGAAAGAATATTTGCTAGTTTTTCTAAAACCGGGATAGTTTGGCGGTAATTTCAAAATAATTAATTTTATCAAAATTCTTTAAAAGTAATCTTATTCTTCACGTGCCTATCCGTTACCGGATGTTGGCGATCATAAACTTGGCGAAACCAAGATGAATATTCTAGGAGTATAATTTACGGGATAGTTTTCGTTGCATTCCCATAGTCTACAGATCGATATTGGACTTTTTGATCACAGTAGTGTATCTAACGCCAGCAAGCTTAACGTTTCGTAGTCGACCCATGCATGCTTTGCGCTATACTGTTAGCATTTTTAAAAGTAATAATTCTATTAAATTAATTATTGGCATTCCACCACTGTCCTGTCATTTTGTAAGAAATAGATTCGCCATTTATTGTTCCATGACTATCGTACCATCTCGTCCTTAATCTCAATTTGAGTGTTATTCTTTTTTGTGACAGCTATTGTTACTTCTATGCAAGGCAAAGATTCCTTCGATTTTTGCCATAGAAATCTTGGTATTTATTTTAATATCTTTAGTTGCAGATGCTGATAAATGTTTCAGTAAAGAATGCATGAAACATTAAAATCTCACAGCTGTTTATATTTACCGGCAAGGTTGCCTGATGTAGGTAATTTTTCCCAAATGTAAAAAATTTTAAGTGTTAAAGGTAAGCGGAATTTTTAAATTTTTGCTAAAATCTTACGAATTTTCTTAAATTTCACCAGTAGAGTTTAATATTTAAAAACTATTTACGGTAAATTTGAAAAATTAGCATCCCAGCGCTAGTCTATCCAAGTATGAGTAAAGCACCGAAATATTGTTGATTTATTAAAATCTTAATTAAAATCCAAATAACCAAATCGGTTAAAGATCCATTGGGCATATATCAAGAAAATTCACTACCAGGACAACTTCAACAATAAAATGCACAAAAACTACCTAAAATATCAACCTAAAGACAAAATTTAAAATCAACTAAAAAATCTGTTAGATAATAAAATCATTCGGCCAAGTATCTTTCCATACAGCTCAGCCGTCTGGATAGTACCCAAAATGGTAGACGCTATCGGAAAAAAGAAATGGCAACTAGTAATAGTTAGATAGCAGGAAACTCAACGAAAAAGTGATTGAGGATAAGTATCCACTTCCGAGAATTTAAGAAATTCTCAACAACTCAGGTAAATGTGAAAAATTTTTGACTTTGGATCTAACTCAAGGTTTTCACCAGGTTGAATTAAAACGGCCATTTGGAATGTGTAAGGATGCCTTTCGATTTAAAAAACGCACCCAGCGGTTTATAACGGGTTATGGATAATATTTTTGCGCATATTACTATAAATTTTGCTTTGTCAATATGCACGACGTCGTAATATTTTCAAAATCTTGTAACGTTATATTAATCCATGACGAATTATTTATTGAAAACACCTCATAATCCTTTCCATTTGTTATATTTCGGCAAATTAAAGTAATTTATGAGTTTGGCCTAGCAACAATTTGTTGCTAAAGGTACTGGTCGCCATATGTGTTAGAGAGCAATTTTTGATTTTAAAATAAAATATACGAAAATTTTTAGAAATTAACTAAATTTTAATTTAATAGAAGTCGACCATCTGGTAAATATATTTGTTTGTTAAATCTTGTCTCTCCGATCCCAAACAACATTTTAGGTTTTACGTATAACTTCAACTTACGAAAATTCCAACTTCAAAATAACTTAATTTCGAGTATAACTTATTTGAGTATAACTTCAAATATCACTTTAATTTTGACTACAACTTTAATCGTTGCGAACATAGTTGTTCAAATTTGAATCTTCAAGAGACCAAAATTTGTTGTTTTATTCTAGCGTTTGAAGAATGGTTTTGGAGTTTTGTTGCAATTTTTAAAAAATCCTGAAAATCAATTTTATTAATTTACATCAGAACATAATTTAAAATCTTAAACTTTACTAAAATCGAAATTTTTTTAAATTTCAAACTTTACAACAAAAAAATAATAAAAACGTGTTGAATGTACAATGTGGAACGCAGAGATATGCATATCAATACCACCGCAGTATTATTGGAGTATATTCTTAAAGTTTGTTTTATATTTAGATTTTGGTCTAAACTATAAATTATAAACTTGTAAATTAATGATTTTGAGTGCATATTGTTTAATGAATTACATTTAAACGCATTAATACATACATATAGCACATATTATGTTTAAAGCTTTAAGTAACAGAAATTTTAAAAATAATTTCATCTTTGATATAATGTTCACTTTAAGAATACAAATAAATTAATTGTAAATGTTTAATAAAATTTGTATTCTGTTTATTAAAATTAAATTTTTAGGTAAATTATGATACATGTGTTATTCGAACTAATATGATTTACTGTCATAGATAAACAATATTTACATTGTCTTGTTTAAACAAAAACTTAAGTGCAATAAAATTTAACAACTAAATCAATGTGTCGATAACGAATTATCATTGTTTTAAAATTTTAATATTTCTTCATGAATATTTAAAATATTTGTCTTATTGAATTGATTGTTTATGTTTTAAAGAAAATAAAATTGACTACAATAAATATTTTAATATTGTAAAATAATTTTTTATAATACGTAAATTAATTTATGTCATTATACAAATTCTTTAACTTCAAAATAATTTGAGAAATTTAAAATGTAACTATTTGTAATAATAACATTAAATATTATTTCTAAATTAAACTGAAACCAAAATTAAATAACTTGTAGTCCTATGGTTTAAGGGTATAAAACTTGTTTGATAATACTTTTCATAAAAGGTAACCAAAGAAAAGCATAAAATATGAACATTTAAGGTAGATGAAAGTTGTCGGACTTGTAATAAGGTCCAATTTAATTTTGAAAATTACAATTTTCCCATAAAACTAAAAAAAAAAACACTATCCTTTAAACTAAAAAATTATATTATCCAATACATTAAAATGTAAATGTTTATTATAATTTATTATAAACTATATATTATAGATATAAATTAAAATAGTCAAAACAAATTTTAACATTTTTGACAATATTTGTCAATTGTCAAATATTTAAATATTTACCTGTCATGTAGTTGTCTGCAATATTGCAAAATTTACACAAAATATAGCTGTAGTCTGCAAACCGATTCTTTTTGAATTTAAAATTTGATTTTCTCAACAAAGACAGTATTTTAAAACTTTTATTTTTATAAATTTTTTGATATTCTTTTCAAGAAATAATAGGAGTTATCACTAAATTCGATACCATGCAACATCCCTATTAAATTTTATTATTCTGTTACGCCACCTGTAACACCAAGAGATTTAGTTGTCAGATTCGGTATGTTTTCAGTGGAATTGATTTGTCGGAATATTTGTTGTTGATAACAGTAATAGATGTCGTTGTATACGCGTCAATATTAAACTTTGTTTTATGTACGGACACTTTTAAGTGTCTACATTAATTATTGAAAGATTTATTTAATATAATATTTTGAATAATAATTATTGCATTTAAACTCGGGTGAACAAATACAAAATTTTATCTAATATGATCAAAATCCATAACATTGATAGTAATTTATTATCCCTATGGAAGGCATCCACTTTTTGTAGCGTGGGTAGGTTTTTATTCTATTTTATTTTACTTTGAAGGTGGCTTTTTTTGGTTTTGGTTTTATTTATATTAATTTAAGATATTTCATATTCGGTTATTCATTTTGGTGTATAAAATTATTTGAAATAAGGTAAATTTCTGATTTAGTATCTGCTCGTAAATGTGTTGCTAAAATATTGCTATTTTCGTATTGGTAACATGTACAGGGATGCTATATTTTGGTATTCTTTGATGTTTGGTAATTTTATACTTATAATAGTAATATAAATATTCTACAATATAAAATGCAAATAAAAATGATCAATAAAAGACTGTGTTTATCAACTCTGCTGCAAACACTGTAATGCCACTACATAAGTAAAACTGGAAAGACTGAAGGTAAGGATCAACGAACATATCAAGTCTAACCACTGAAGACAAAAAGCATAAATAAATTAGTTTTGATAATTTTATTAAAATATAAAACTCACAGTGATCTGAACAACTACTAATTAGTAATATAATTACCAAACAATATGGAGATTAATTGAGAACTTTCATGTAAAACCGAATAAATCCACCTGTAGTAGTTTTTGGAAATGATCATTTTTTGCACAGGCTAAACAAGTAACATTAAAAGTAAATTGAACTCAAATGTTTGCTTTTTTGGGGAGAATAAAATATACATCTTGATAAATAATAATACAAAGTATTTTAGGAGACATTCTACCGAGCAATAATGGATTTATTGGTTTTGCTAAAGTACATTTTATGTACAAAATAAATATTTATTAAAAAAAAACCACAATATAACACAGTAAAATTACTTTTTCCTAAATTGTAGCAATAAGTTTTTAATCTGACATTATTTTTATTATTATTTTTAATTTGCGTAATTTAAAATGGGATAATTAAAACTGTAAATTGGTTTTACATATTTATTGGTTTAGGTTTAAATAAAACAATTTATTCTATTTTTAGAAAATGTCGACTTTAAGACCATTTTACTATAAGAGCTATTGAGTATTTTTTGAAAGTAAGTACGGTAAATATAAAAATTATATAGAAACTATGTATAACTAACTTTTTTCCAAAAGTGGATTCAATCAGATTTGCATGAAAGCTTCTTAATTATCAAACAACATAGTGAAATTTGATTTATTTATTTTATAATTTATGCATGTAGGTTTGGTCAATAGAATTTAATACAAAAAAACGTAGTAATCAACCTTCTATTTCTGTAGTGAGGGTGAATAAAATGCTAATCGTTAATTATTCTAGATTATAGTTTCTAGAAAATGTGGAATTTTCACACATTATAATTTTAATTGCTCTTTTAGAATTAATATTCTCGTGTGGAATATTTGAAATTTAATCAACTAAGTGCAATTGATTGGTATGCGTTTAAAAAATTTGAAATAATAATACTAACATCTAAATAACACATTCTAATACATTTTGTTTAGTATAATATGAAACTAACAGGTGCTGCTCGTTGAATACCATATGGGTACAGTAAAATGCTCAAGACCAACATGTGAACACAAAATAAATTATTCAACCATTTAACAACAAAACAATTAACCTCTGACATGTAATTAAATTAAAATAACACAATAAACATAGATCTTATATAAACACTTAATCATCAACACCCCAGATGGGTTCGTTCGTTGGACTGTTGAACTCAACTGTTTGAACAGTTTTGATACGTCAGACTGACACCTGTTCAGAGCAACACTTGCCATAAGAAAGAAAGTCAGCACAATTTTTTTTTTGAATCAATAAAAATAATGTACATTATTCTTAAATATAATACATTTTTGTATGAATAATTTAAGTAATATATGAATACCATTAACATTCTAAATATTATAAACTTTATGCAAAATTTTTTTAAAAATGCATTTTTTTAATAAAGAAAGCAAATTGTAATTACTTTGTAGATTTCAAAAACAGTAAAAAGTTTGTTTTTAATTTATTTTATTAAAATACTATAATCTATTATTTGAAATTTTACAAAATATAACAGAACTATTCAAAAGCTGTCAACAAATCACTGAATATAAATCTACTGACAGATTTTTAAAACTTTGGGATTTCTGGCATCAGAAGAAAATTTTTAACAATTTCTTTCTGTTTAAAAATTTTTTCTGTTGAAACTTTAATTTTTTAATTTTAAAACTTTTAAATTTTTTAAAAGTATTTATATAATTTCGAAATCGGTAGTACGTAAATGCCAGATTATTTCTTAAATTGCAATTTCATAATTTTTGATTTTTAATCATGAAGTCACAAACATTGTATAAATTATCAGATTAATTTCTAAATTTAAAAGTTTCTAAAATTTTTAATCGAAATAAAATAATGTTTTATTAAATAGTATTTACTTATAATAGATTAAATTTTAAAATTAATATTAAATAAAGAATAAAAATTTTCTATTAAATTTATATGTATCAATTTAATAACAATTTAATGAATACGATTAAACAAATCAGAAAATAACACTAACAAATAAAACATAACTACAAAATAAACATAATTTTTAGTTCATTTTTAAATCATATTTTAGTTTGATAAATGTTTTAATCATTGTTTCACGTTATTAATTAATTACATTGAAACAAATTTTTATTACATTGACAAATAACCAATCATTTTATTTGTTTTGTATTGTTATGTATTTGGTTATTTGTTATGTCTGATTATCAATTATACAGTTGGGATTTTTAATTCAAAACAAATTTATTGTACATTTTTATTTTCGTTTAGACATTTTTGAATTATTTTGAAAATATCTTAATAATAATATTTATAGATTAATAGTCAATTTATTGTTTCATGATTCTGAATATTTAATTGAAAAACATGAAATTTATTTTGAATTTTAGATCAAAAGTCTTTTTTATTGTTTTCAACAATAAAATTTGTAACAACTAATTTATTTACATATTTATTTATTTAATTGCTATTTTTTTAATAATTTAATTTTTATTAAAGTTACGTTGAATATCAAATGTTTACAATATAAAATTTTATAATATGAAATTTTTCATTAAATACAAAAATTTTAAATATAATTAAAAATTTTCAAATAGTAATTTTTGAATTTCTATTACTTAGAATTATAAATGTTTATGAAATTTAAAAAATTTAAAACAGTGTAAAATATTCAGACTAATTGATTTTCTTAATTAATAAAAATAATTAGAAAATTATAAATTTTATATTATGTAATTTTTTTTAAATCACATATAATAACAAACATATAATTTAAAATTATTTTTGTAAAATCTAATATTTTTAACAGTAATCTTAAAAATGATACTAAAAACAATAAAGTATCATAAAATAATTTTTTTTTTTATTAAAATATTTTTTACATTTTGTTTCTATATTTAAAAATTTTAAAAAAATTTAAATCTAATTACAATGTAATATAGATGAGTTTTGTTATTTCCATATATAAAAAATTAATTTTGAAAACATGTACTTTCTGTTTCTTCTTTGATTAGAACATTATGAATAAATTTTCAACAATTTCTGTTGATGTAAAAAATAATAAAATAATTTAAATAACAAAATATTTTGTAAATAAGTTATTATTGTATTGTCAAATAGCAAATATTGAAGCTTAAAAAATTTATATTAGACACCATAGTGGCAATTAATTTAAAATATTGTGATTATTTTTATATGAACGACAAATGTTTGCCGGATGTAACTCTGAAAACTGTCAGTGTGAGGTAATCAAACTGTTCAAACAGTTCATAAACTTAACGAACAAACCTATTTAGATGTAGATTTTAAAAATACAGTGGTGTTAAAATATTAAATCTTAATTAACTGTGACTTAATTTAATATCGCTAAATTTGAATGCTAAACTTAATAATAATTTATAAATTTTTGTAGTATTGGTGAATTGGTGCAATTATTTCACTTAATTCAATTATCCTGTCGTTCGATATTCATATTTCTAGGAACGTATAATAACTATAAATTGTTTGAAAGATCTGAAACAAAATCAATTAGAATTTAACTAAAACTACATATACGATACTAACACCAAGCATGGTTTCTAAATTTAGCACTCTTAATTTTCCAATTGTTAGAGTTATTGGTCGCTGAGCTCTGGCCATTATAAGTATTAAAGATTTTGAATTCTCAAATCAAATCAGTGAAATCCCAAATTTATAACATACACTTGCTATTTTTTCACTTTCTGTTATAACATTCTTCCATAAGTACATATTATAATCAGTAGAGAAATGCTGATACTATTATAACTACGTCCTTTATAAATTCTTCCATCTCTATATTTAGCAAAATACCACCAAATATTAGTTAAGCCTATATTAATTTTGTTATATTTTTTTTAAAAAGTTTTGACCCAGTTAAATGGTTTTCAAATAATTATTTATTGTTTTTATAAATGATATTATTTGTAAATTATTCGTTAAAGTCGAACGTTTAGTTTAGGGTTTACGTACATTTATGTTAAAAATTAAACAAGATAGAAAAAAAAAATTATAAAAGAATTACCACACAAAATTTAAAAATTTTTAAAACAAATAAAATTTACAATAATTCTGCAAATTCCTGAAAAAAACGTATTTTAAAAAAAAATTAATTTTTCCAAAATTTAAATAAAATTAAAAAAATTACCTCTGTGTTTTTTTTATTATTTAAACCAAGATATGCTGTTAAAAATAAAAATTAATTTAAACGAGAAATAACAAAAATTAATCTCTTATCCAAAAATATTTAATTTAAAGGTTTATTTTAAATTGGGTCCCTTAAATAAGAATCCATTTTTTTTTTAATAAGTCCCGCATATATCAAAAATAAAAAAGGAATTTTAAAAAATTAAATAGATTTTGTTAATCATTAAATTTTTCCCTTTAATTTTTAAATTAATTTTAGCAAGAAGTTGGCAATGTTCTTTATTTAAATCTATCAGAAATTTTTAAAAAAATATATTAAAATTATTAAAATTGTCACTTATTGGAAAATTTTTAATAATTTTGAGATAGTTTTGAAAACTACATGGACCACAAATAAATTTAAAAAACCTTTAAAGGTGTCTTAATAAAAATTAAATTTTAAAATTATTATACCAAGGCTTTTTTGGTATAGATTTTTCATTTTTAAGGAGGGTACTTCCAAAAGAAACCGGCCGTATAAATGAGTCACCGGGCGCTTTTAATTATTTTCGTGTGAATTTTAAAAAGGAACGCTGATATCCTGATGGTTTTAAATAACAATTTGTTTTAAACAGTCAATCAACTGTTTTCAAGATACCTACCGTTAAAATAAAAATTTACAAAACAACCGTTGGGGAATTTCTTTAAAATTTAAAAATTTTCAACATTAATTTAAATTAATAAATATTTAAAATTTTAAAATGTAAAAAAACGATAATTGGTATTTTAAAATAATTTATTTTGAGAATATTGTTTTGAAAAAATTAAATGGAAAAATTAATTAAAGGCAAACATTGTCCCACTTTCTTTTTTAAAATTTGTTAAAATTTTTTATTTAATTTCTTGTTTGGTACGCTCCTGCATAGTCAATTTAAAACATGTTTTAAGTTACCATAGAACAACAACCCCGAGAAACGTGAATTTAATGTCAACTTTTAATTATTGATCTGACAGATACCTTTGAAGCAAATAAAATATTTTAACAAACTTTCAAAACTTTTTAAATATTTAACAATCTGAATTATTTAAAATGAAAAGCAGTTGGTATTGTGACAGATTGCAAATTAATTTTACTTTTAAAATTTGAAATAAAAAATTTTTTAATTTTCTTAACATTGGTATATTTGTAACATTACAATGAAGAAAAAATATGTACGATTACTAATAATTAATTTTTAACTTTTCTACAAAACCTTTTACGACCAGTAATATTGATATTTTATTATTAAACGTAAAATTATTTTTAAAAGTTAAATTATTTTTGAATTTATTTAAATTAAAAGTTATTTAAAACTAAATAAATTTGTTCACTTACATCTTTTTAAGAATTTTGAAAACCATACAATTTATCTGCATGTTTCATTTACAAATCAAAGAATTGGAAAATATAGTCTTTCTTAAAAGTAATCTTTTGGTTTAAAATTATTTATAACAGTTTAGTTTTAAATTGATATTGTATTGTTATGAACAAATTTGTTATCCCAGTAGAAATTGCTAAAAGAAAATGGTAACAAATAACTACGTAAAAAAAATGTAATTACTTGCTACGATTCGCTATAGTTAACATACCACGTACTAATAATATAAAATTTGCCTTAGCCTGGCAAGATAACGGGTAACAAATAAATATAACACCATATAAATTTTAACAAAAGATGTAATTAAGAATTATCAAAAAATTTATAAAATTAAATTTTGGGTTTAGTAATAAGATATCAATAGGTCGGTAAATTTTTTGTAAAGAATTAAAAATTCATTCCGGTTAATCGGTTAACATTAATCACAAATTCAGATCCTATAGAAAAAAAATAAGTGTACATCTATATAAAGAATAAATAAAGGTCAAAATATTCATTAATGCAATTTAAAATTTCATTAAAATTTTGTAAAAATATGTTGTTTGTATTATCAATAAAATAAATAAAATGTTGTAAATGTATCTAATTAAAGCGTCAAACATTGACTTACTTTCAATTTTAAAATTTTAATAAAATTTTTTTTTAAATATTTTGCTTGTTTAAAATACGCCTTAATAACACATGACCGCACCGAAATACGAGCAAAGTCCATGTTACAAAGAAATTGTCCTATGTGATCCGTGTCGGCCTATCTGTCACACATTACAGTTTAGTATTTTTTAAAGCTTATTTGTACGCATGTTTCGTAAAAAATGTTGAAAATTTACAAATCGTGAATTAATTATAGCATTGTTTAAAAGAACATATCAATTAAAAGAAATCACCAAAATCAAAAGAATTGGTTTATTCAATTTATTTTATTATGTAATTTAATATTTAAAATAAATAATTAAAAGAAATTAAAATAAACAAAATATTCATTGTTGGGGTCTATTATACTATATTTACATTGTGCAATCTCTTATATAAAGGGTATACATTGGTCCATTTGTTTTTAGCGTGTATAGATCCAACTTTTAAAAACGCGCATGTTTTAAAGTTACCATAACAACAGCAACAACGAGAAACGTGAATTTAAATGTCAACTTTTATTTATTGATCTGACAGGAGTATTACTAACATTACAATATTACTAACAAAAATTTTTCAAAAGTTTTATTCAAATAATTAACATTCTAAATTATTTAAATGAATGTGAAAAGTGCAGTTGGTATTGTGACAGATTGCAAATTAATTTTTATTTTTCGCAATTCCCTGACAACGAAATGTATACTGATGTCACATCACAAATTCAACCATTTTTTTAATATATTATTAGTTCTTATTTCCATTTTTTGGAATCAATAAAAAAAATAGCTCAAAGTATTCGTGGATAACTGGTCTTTAAAACACTTGCTCAATTTCCTGTATTTGCTCTATTTTAAAAATTGCGCGTGTTTTAAAAACTTAATACCGTATACTATTATTATATATATAATATTATTTAATTATATACTTTTTTTCAATTTTTGCAAAATTTGCAATATATTCTCGATATTCAATTGGTTTTGAGTTAAGTTGGGTACAGAGGGTGGAAGCCCTGTTGTTACGTTACACGTGAGAATGGGAAGATGAATATTACTGACGAGGTGTAAGGACAATCTACTGTTTAAATGCCCTTTTACACTTACTGTTTCTTAACAACATTTTATATTGCTTTATAACAACATTTTCATCTTTTGCATTTGAAAATTTGACAATTCATCCAAAAGTTCCAATTTTTCAAATAAATTTATCAATTGAATCGATTAATATGCCAAATAAAAACAAATTATTGCTAAATTAATAGTATATGGAGATTAAATCACTGTATTTTGAAAATTTAATATTACGTTGTTAAAACAAATAAAGTTTAGTTTATATTATTTTAGTGTTAGTTTATATACATATAATCTTTTGTATTAACATTTGCTAAAATAAATTTTCCCAAAAAATACAGCGATTTAAATTTTATTTACCATCTCTAACTTACTAGCGAAAATAAAAATTGTGTACAAAAATGTATCACAACAAAACATTTACTTTGATGGCGCGTCGAAATACCGACAAATTTTCAGCTCTACAACTAATTCCTAAGTACAAGATTAAAAATATTTTTTGCTAATTTGCTTTTGAAAGTTCTAACTTATTAGTTACTAATAATATTAATGTCCATAAAAATGTAACATATAAAATTAACAAATTTTCTTTCTGGACTTATGTTGTTTTGCTGGAAATAGGGTTGAATGTTTAATAAATCGATTAAAAGTCATATCTTTCGATAATATTTTATTAAAATGAAAAATAGTATTACTATTAGAAAACATGACTTCATTTTAATTCAAAATTTGATATTTAAATTAAGAGTATTTGAATCTTTTACAAGTTAAAGTTACAATTAATGACGTTGGCGCGCACATCCGACCAGGTGGCGCGTCGCGCAGATTTATACGAGTTAGAAACTAGTCTACTCGAGTTGTATACGCACAAAATTATACCGACAAAGTATTTATCAATAATTCGCAAAGTTAAGAATATAGAAGAACCTAACTACAAAGTTAATCCAAAACAAAAAAAAACTATTTTAAGAAATCTATCGAGTCAAGCAGGAATGATCCAAAAGCAATGTGGAGGTTGCTTAAAAAGCTATCGATGGCCAAAAACGAAACGAAGTAACGTGTATGAAATTTAATGATATACTGGTAAGAGATTCGGAAACGATCGCTGAACAGTACAATATAATACAATTAAAAGTATACAGGAAATAGTTGGTACTCAGAATTATATACCAAACGAAGATGAAGAAGAATGGTCACAACAATTTAATTTTCTAGAATTTAATGAAGAAGATGTTATGGATGCAATAAAAGCTATTACGAAACAATCATCTAATGACACTATTAATGGGCAAATACTCAAATGTGGTGGAAAGTTCATTTTAACCAAAATAACTGAAATTTTTAATCTATCCATTAGGAGTGGTGTTTTCCATCTCTTTGGAAGAAGACAATTGTAACACAATACACAAAGTGGCAAACTCAGTTCAACCGTCTGATTTTAGGCCAATTAATCGTGGTTTTTCTCGAAAAAGTATTCGAGAAATTGATTTATAAGCAATTATTGAAATTTGTTAAGGATAAAAAAATATTAATTGAAAATCAATCAGGATTTCGTGATGGTCACTCGTGTGAAACTTCGTTACAATTAGTTATTTCTCATTGGAAAGAGTGGTTGGATCGTAAGGGGAACATGATAGTAGCTGTGTTTGTTGATTTTCGTCGTGCCTTTGAAACAATAAACAGACACATTCTACTTGACAAATTGAAGAAAATGGGTTTATCCAAATTGGCGATAGAATGGTTTCGATCATATCTAAGCAATCGGGTACAGGTGACCAAGGTTGGTGAATACATGTCTTTGGAGGTGCATTGAATAACGGAGTGCCTTAAGACCGTGTTGCCACTGTTGTTTATACTTTACATTAACAAAATTCATGACATCCTACTAAATGGAAACGAAGATTTTGAAACGACAACAAGATTTTCCTTAACTTGTTTGCGGATGACACTTTGATTGCGATTCAAGATTCCGACACTACCGAGCTGTAGAAAAAGTGAATAAGGTGCTGCTAAAGTTAAATTTATGGCTAGGTGAGAATAGTCTAGTAATAAATGTTAAAAGACAAAAGTAATGATTTTAGGTTCGAGGCAAGCGCACAACCCGTGTATTTTGGGAACGAAGTCATTGAAGTTGTTGACACAATTAAGTACTTAGTACTTATTGATAGGAAACTGACTTTCAAAGATCATGCTTTGGCCGTAATTAAGAAATTGTCAAAAAAAGTGAATTATTTTAGAAGAATCTCACAAAATTTGGATTTGCAATGCCGGTTAACAGTTTTCAAAAGCATTATTGCACATATGCAATACTGTCCTACAATTTTGTTCTACCTAGATTCAACCAGCATACAAGAAATACAGAAACTACAAAACAAAGGAATGAGAAGTATTCTGAAATGCAACAAATATACACCAGTTGCAAAAATGTTGGAAGTTCTAAATTTTTGTCTGTACGCCAGTTCCTGATGTATCACACAGTTTGTTTTATATATTGTGTAATGATTTAATGCCGGAATATTTGAGTCATGGCTTGATCTATGGACGTGAGATTCACGACCACTTAACACGCAACCGTAACAATGTATACGTGAGAACTGTCAGAAAGAGTGTACAAAGCGTTCCATCTACTATGATGGTTTCGCTTTGTATAATAATACCAACTGCAACGAAACAGGTTAACCTTCGTCACTTCAAGAGGAACGCAATATTGTTTGTTAAACTCAACCAATATTTTGATAATTTCTTTTTTGTTTTCAAATTTTTCTTGTAACTTTAATTATATTTGTATACTTAATATTAATTTTAATTCTGCTGTAGATATATGTACAAGTTTTACATTTAAATAAATATCTAATCTAATCTAATCTAATTAAAATTCCTTTTGCTTAAATTTTTGTTACAATTTACACTATCGACACATTGTGGCAATCACCCACTCGTACATTTTATACAGATTTTACACGATTTGAACATAATCTCAGTTGAAAAGAAATATATTTCGACGTGATAAATGAAAATCTAACAAGCAGACATTTTTACAACAACCACCAACGTAAACATTCAAAAGCAGAGCCGCATTCAAACATCGTCGACATATGCATCGAATACGAATACTACTAATAACAAACTATATTATAAAACTTTGCTTTTAGTATAATCGTAAGTCAATTTTATTATCTCGTTAATAATCTGCAAACCAACATTATTACTGCTATTAATATGCTGCGAACTTGTTACATCATATATGTTCAAATTGTATTTACGCAATTGTTAATTTATTAATACTTTTTAAATTACCCATATAATATCTTTGGTTTTATGTTATAATTCTACTGATAATTAGTTGGTATTTTTAGAGTTGAAATTATCAGATTAAAATTTTAAATTTAATGCAATCTAAAATGCTATAACAAAATCGGATGTGACCATGCTTATGACTGTCATTCTTTTATGAGTGTTAAAAATTTTAATAATTTTAGTAATAAAAGGAAACAATATTTCTGTTAACCAATTTGAACCAAAATCAAACTCTTAATATTAATCCTCGAAGTACCACATTTATTTTGATGTTTCTATTAATTTTGAAATATAAAATAAAAACTAATATTAAATTAAAAACGTTAAAAAAATAGTTCTCATAAAGAAATGTTATACGATGCGTTAACCACTTCCAAGCTTAGAGATGTGCTAAAATTTTGAAATTGTCCAAGCTAAAAAAGAAGGCTGAGTCAGTTTGTTCATACATGCAACAACTACTTATTGATTATATCAAACAAGTGTTGCGCAGTTTCGCGAGTACGAGTTATGAACCGTTTATGGAATTATTATTAATGTCACCGCAACAAGTAGTTTTCCTGGTCGGTTATTTTTCCAATCGCAGAAAGAATATTTGCTAGTTTCTCTAAAACCGGGATATTTTGGCGGTAATTTCAAAATAATTAATTTTTATAAAAATTCTTTAAAAGTAATCTTATTCTTCACGTGCCTATCCGTTACCGGATGTTGAGATCATAAACTTGGCGAAACCAAGATGAATATTCTAGGAGTATAATTTACGGGTGGTTTCCGTTGCCTTTCCCATAGTCCACAGATCGATATTGGATTTTTGATACAGTAGTGTATTTAACGCCGCAGAGTTCAACCACAAGTTAATGCTTGTAGTACTCTTATATGCTTTGCGCTATACTGTTAGCTTTTTAAAAGTAATAACTGTATTAAATTAATTATTGCATTTCACCACTGTCCTGTCATTTGTAAAATTTTCCATTTATTGTTCTTGACTATCGTACCATCTTCTTAGATGTCAATTTGAGTGTTATTCTTTTGTGACAGCTATTGTTACTTTTATACAGGCCGAAAGAATCCTTCGATTTTTGCCATAGAAATCTTAGTATTTATTTTAATATCTTTAGTTGCAGATGGATGAATCTTTCAGTAAAAATGCATTGCACATTAAAATCTCACAACTGTTTATACTTACCGGCAAGGTTGCCTGGTGTAGGAATTTTCCTAAATCTAAGAAAATTTTAAGTGTTAAACTTAAAGCGAATAGGATGTTGCATGGTATCGAATTTAGTGATAACTCTATTAATTCTTGAAAATAATATCAAATGAAATTTATAACCAAAATAAAAATTTTTGAAATGCGGTCTGCGCTGAAAATCAAATTTGAAATTCAAAAGTAAATCGGTCAGCCGATTACAATTATTACGATTTTCTGTGTTTTTATTAAAATTTATTTTCAATTTTACACAAACTATTTATAGGTTACATTATCAACACAAACTCATTTGTTGTGTTGTCATTGTTAAGAAAAATACTTTGTGACGTCATTCAAAAACACAGTTTAAAAATCATTTTATAATTTTTTTTGAGAATACTAAAGGTCTTCTGAATTTTTATCTATGCAGTGCTATTTATCAGCACCTAAAGTTTATATAAAAATACTTCAAAAATCATGCAACATCATTATTTTTAAATTTTGTTAAAATCTTAGAATTTTCTTAAATTTCCGGTACATTTTAATATTTAAAACTATTTACGTAAATTTGAAAATTAGCACTCAGCCTAGTTTCCAAGTATGAGTAAAGCATCGAAATATCATTGATTTATTAAAATATTAATTAAAATCAAAAAACCAAATCGGTTAAAGATCCATTGGGATATATCAAGAAAATTCGCTACTAGGACAACTTCAACAATAAAATGCACAAAAGCTACCTAAAATATCAACCTAAAAGACAAAATTTAAAATCAAATAAAAAATCTGTTTGATAATAAATCATTCGGCCAAGTATCTTTCCATACAGCTCAGCCTCTAAATAGTACCCAAAAAATAGACGCTAGAAAAATTAATGGCGACTACTAATAGATATCAGAAACTCAACAAAAAGTGATTGAGGGTAAGTATCCACTTCCGATAATTAAGAAATTCTCGACAACTTAGGTTTGTAAATGTGAAAACTTTAATTTCAAAATAATTAATTTTATCAAAATTTTTTAAAAATAATCTTATTTTTACGGCCTATCCGTTACCGGATGTTGAAATCAGAAACTTGGTGAACCAAAATGTTTCAGCAATGGTGAGATGCCATCAGACGTTGAATAATAGCCACTCCCGATAATTGAGAAATTTGACAACTTGGTAAATGTGAATACTTTACTTTATCTAACTCAGGTTTTCACCAGGTTAAATTAGATCCCGATTGTATTCTCGATAGATAAGCATTTGGAATGCGTAAGATGCTTTCGTTTAAAAAACGCAATTTCTTCGGTTATGATACTATTTTGATATTTCTATAAATTATGCTTCGTCAATATGCACACGTTAATATTTTCAAAATCTTGTAACGTTTTATTTGTCCTTGACGAATTATTTATTAAAACACCTCGTAATTCTTTCTATTAGTTATATTTGCCGAATTAAAGTAATTTATGAGTTTGACCTAGCAAAAATTTGTTTCTAAATACTGGCCGCCATATGGGTTAGAGAGCGATTTTGATTTTAAAATAAAATATACAAAATTTTAGAAACGAACTAAATTTTAATTTAATAGATGCCGACCATCTGGTAAATATATTTTTTGTTAAATTTTGTCTCTCTATCCCAAACAAATTTTAGGTTTTACGTAACTCCAACTTTACGTATAATTCACAACTTCTAAATAATAAACTTCAATTTTGAATTATAACTTCCATTTCAAGTATAACTTCAAAATATCACTTTAATTTTAACTCAACTTTAATCCTTCTAAACATAGTTGTTTAAATTTGAATCTTCAAGAGACCAAAGTTGGCTGTTTTGTCAAGCGTTTAAGGAATAGTTTTGGAGTTTTGTTGCAATTTTTGAAAAATCCTGAGGATCAATTTCATTTTTTTTTGTGGTTTTGGAAAGTCACAGTCAATTGCTTGAAATCAACAATTACCTGAACTCACGATTAAGGTCAGATAATTTTGTTAATTATTTACAACGTCGGACATTTGCGTTTCTTATTGACCAAGCATAAGTACATAAATCGATATTACCAAAGTAAGATTTAAACAGCTTTCAACATCGATCAGATTTGTTCAAGTTACTTGAAGTGAAAACTTACATATATCGAAATCTATTTTCCCAAATTTTGGAGTTGTATTGGATATTGCATCAAGTAAATAAACTAAACACGTCCACAAAAGGCTTAGGCCTTTTTATTGTAAGTTAATGATTTTGAGTGCATATTGTTCAATGAATTTACATTGTAAACGCACTAATATATAGCTATATACGCGTGGGTTAATAACAGAAATTTTTATATTAATAATTCTCTTTGATATAATATCGTTCCTTTAAGAATACAAATAAATTTGACTGTAAATTTTGTTTAATAAACTTTTGTAGTGCTTTCTGTTTATTAAAATTGATCATTCTTAGGTAAATTATGTTTATTTAAAACTGCTGGCGCCATTAATTATTCCTTTTCTTGATATATTTGAGAGGAACGCGCGCTCTACGTTTATCTATCTGAGCTACCGTTCGCTGTTTACTGAAAGTCTTGGAGGAATAAACACCCTGGACGTACAATCTTCACGAATATTTTTATTATTGATATAATTTATATTTATTTCGAAATAATCAGTTATTTATTACTTTATGTCATTTATAATAAATTATTCTTTAGGTTTTCAAAATTATTTAAATAAAAAGTTTAAAAATATTATAATCCACGTGCAAAATTAGGTCTTGTTAAAAGTTATCTGAATTTAAATAATTAAAACTATTTTACTTCAAGTAACAAACAATAAATAACTATTCTCATTTAATTTTCAAAAAATCGAAATAGCTCATTAAATTAACTATTCTATGATACGTCTACTAACTTTTCTGAAAACACTGTGAAGCTACCTACATAGTATGTACATAGGAGAAACTGAGAACGGCAGGATCAACGAACACATCCAGCCTGTTCACAACTCATGTAGAACTTTTATAGTTTACTCAATTTACCAACATAAGGCAAAAAACACAAATAAATTAGTTTTAATATTTTAATTAAAATATAAAACTTACAGTGATCTAAACAATTGCTAACTACAATAATTACCATCATCATTAAGATTAATTGACGAACCCTCATGCAAAACCGAATAAATCCACCTTAGTAGTTTTGGGAAATGAGATTCTTGTTGCACAAGCTAAACGATAGAGCTTATAAAAAATTTACTCAAATTTTTTGCTTTCTGGCGAGAATAAAATATAGGAAGTTTTGATAAATAAAACAAAATATTTTAGGAAATATTTTGCAAAAGAATATGGATTTATCTGGTTTTGCTCAAAAAGTACTATTTCTATGTACAAAATTAAATAAATTGCATTAAGGTTTATTGACAAAAGGCACAGTATAAATTATTTTTCTACAGTTTTCTCAAATTGCTCAGCACAAGTTTTCGAAAAGGTTATTTATTTGTCTGAGATTATTTCGATTAATTTTTTTAAATTTGGGGTAATTTTAATTAGGTAATTAAAACTGTACATTGGTTTTATTCGGTTTTGGCAGAAATAAAATGAATTAATGTACTGTTTTAAAAAATATTATTTTAAATGAAAGCTAGCCTAAAATTATATAGAAACGATGTGTTAATAATCTATTTTCAAAGTGCATTTATTCGGTTTTGCCCTAATTATTAAATAACATAACGGTAAAAACTTTAGTTTATAAACTTATGCATTTAACTTTAGCCAATAGCATTTTAATACAAAAGCACATATAATAAATCAATTTTCTTTCTCTAATAAGTTTTTAAATGCAAATCGTTAATTCTAGATTATTAATCTTTGTTTAGTTATTTAAAATGTGGAATTTTAAATTTAAATTTAGTCTTCTAATTTAGAAAATTTAATTTTATAAACTTCATGAATTTAAAAGAATTTGAAATAAATAACACACATATTTAATACATCAGTAATTTTAATGAAACCTGAACAGGATCGAAACCTAGAATAATTTAGTTACAGGATACCTGTATACTCAATTAAGCGTAGTATATACACTATATGATTTCGTTTATGATTTAAACATAAGCAGTTTTTATGTTCATACTATGTGATTTTATGATTATAAATAAGTCATTAGGCCAATCATAAGGATAATCATACGCGATTGTAAGATAGCCTTGTTTTATTTCAATATGCTATTTCTTGTGATTTTCGATAATATCGTTGCTCTACTTTACCGACTGCGATAAATTTTTACAGTTTGACAGATAAAATTTTATTAAGCATTACATAAATATCATAATAGGTAAAACCAGGCACAATGATGCTATCGCACATTAAGATTATTGCTCTTACTCTTAATAATTACTCTTTTGGGATCAATTTTATCTTAATCTCAAAATTTATAACAGGTTTGCTTTGTTGAAAATTTATTTTATCATTTAATTTTTCACAAGCCATCACAAGGTGTAAACACATTAAAACTAATTATACACAAAGCATAAATCATATATCTAAAATCACAACAAAAGTCATAGAAAATCATAAGCTAAATCACATTGTGTGGACATTGGTTTTACAGATTTATTCGGTTTTATTTAAACAAAAGACTTTATACACTGTTTTAGAAAATTCGACCTTAAGCATTTTACTATAAAATCTATTTGGTTTTTTTTTAAATAAGTATTAATATAAAATTACAATGTACAACTCATTGTTTTTCTAAAATTTATTCGGTTTTGCACGAAAGCTGCTCAATTATTATCAAACAACATAGATGAATTTACTTTACTTAATTTATAAATTTGTGCATGTAGCTTGGGTCAATAGCATTTAATGCAAAAACACAACATAGTAAATCAACCTAACACATTCTAATACATTTTGTTAGTACCATTTTATGAAACCTAAATAGGAGCTGCTTATTAAATACCATATGAGTACACCTAAAATGCTAAAGACCAACATGTGAACACAAAATATATTATTTAGCCATATTAACAACAAAACAATAACGGTCTCATATGTATAATTAAATTAAAATAACCCAATAAACAGTTTTTATATAACCAACCATGTTAAATATCAATTAAGCATCATCACACAAATGGCGTAATCGATCTCTACAGATACGCTTGAACATAGAATTTGAAAATACAGTGCCGTAATAATAAAATATTAAATCTGAATAACTGTAACTTAATTTAACATCGTGTTAATTTCAATGCTTTCTCATATATTGCAGGTTAATTTTATAAATAATTTTTATTATTATTTTAGTGTTTGTGAATTATTGGTGCATTTATTTCACTTAATTCTATTATTCTGTCGTTCAATATTCATATTTCTAAGGACCGTATAATAACTATAAATGGACTGAAAGATCTGAAAATTATATTCTATTAGAATTAAACAAAAGTATTAGTGTACGATAATTCGATACTAACACCAAGCATGGTTTGTAAACTTAGCACTCTTAACTTTCCAATTGTTATAGTTATTGGTCGCTGAGCTCTGGCCATTATAAGTATTAGAGATTTTGAATTCTTAAATCACAATCAGTGAAATCCAATTCATAACATGCACTTACTATTTTATCACTTTCTGTTATAATTTGTCTCCATAAGTACATATTATAATCATTAGAAAAAAGCTGATACTATCAGAACTACGTCTTTTATAAATTCTTCCATATCTATATTTAACTAAAATATCAATCAGTTAAAATCTATATAATTTAATATCTTTCAAAAGTTGGTACCTCTGAGTGATATATTACTAAACACGCACTAATACTTGCTCCTAGAAGAAAAACATTACAAGTGAGAATGCAGTTTAATTGATCTGCCATCAAAACACCAACATGGTAATACAATGTTGTGAATTGTATTAAATAATTCCCAATCAATAGTTTTGTTTTCAATAAGTTCTATCATTTTCCTAAAAAAAAAAATTTGTAATTTTAAAAGTTAAATAATAGTTTGCACTAAAGTCTCCATGTTTTAGACAAATCAGGTTTTGATACTCATTTATTGTGTAAAAAAAAAAATTAATCACGATTTAATAATTTATAAGTATGATTGTATAGTATTATGTACCATCGGCCTGGTTAAGTTTACATGTTGACCAATTTTACATTTAAATACGTTATCTCGATTACATCAAACAATTGATTATATTAATTAAAGTTTCTGGCGCTCAACAAAAAGTTTAATTACAAATAATAAAAATAAATTACTTGGCCTGTTTGGTAGACATCAATACTCGGTTTGAATATAGAAGCTCACTTATGATCTCCGTATTTAAGGCACGTATAAACTAGTTTATTAATGAATTACTATCATTAGCAATATAAAATAGAAAAACAGGCACATTTGATACCATTAGCAAGCTACTCAGATGTAAAACAAATAATATGCTGTAGTTACTGTTAGATATTACAGGACCTAGTTCTAAATTAAGAATAAGAACAAATAATAAAAAATTCGTTCATTATCCTGTATTGCTGCTATTAAGAAAAAGAATTGTAATACTAATGTATTCATATAATTTTGGTTGTAAAGTATTAAAGCAAAATGAAAGAATGGAACTTTTAAATAAAATTAGTTTTTATTCAATATAATCTTCAACTTCAATACACTTATTCCAATGATCCTGCAATAATTTTATTCCATCTCTGTAATGATTTTCTGGAAGCTCTGCAAAATACTGTTCCCGACTGAAATAGCTTCTTCATTCGATGAAAAAAGCTTTCACGAACGAATTGTTTCAAGTTTCTGAAGAGGTAGTAGTCGCTAAGCCAAATCTGCGAATACGGTGGATATTCAAGCAATTTGTATTTAGTTCATTGAATTTTGCCATTGTTAAAACACTTTTTGAAAGGTGCGTTGTCTTGGTGAAAGATGATTTTTTATGTTGCAAACCGGGTCTCTTTTCACGAATTTGTTCGTTCAATTGATCCAAAAGGTTACAATAATATTAGAGTTAATTGTTTTATTTTTCAAAATAATCAATCAATAAAATTTCCTTTTTCATTCCAAAAACTGATGCCATAACCTTTTTGCTGATCGTCCTGACTTCACCTGTTTTGGAGCTGAACAACCAGCCTCAGTCCACTGTAATCGTTCTTGTTTCAATTTAGGATCATGGTGGTAGATCCAAGTCTCATCCATAGTTACAAAACGACGCACAAAATCGATTTTATTCTTATTAAAAGATTCAAATGATGCTGAAATTTGCTTGTGTGAGTTTTTTAAATTGTTAACGAATGCGGATAACTTTCCAAACAGCTTTTCATACGTAATTCTTTATGTAAAATATAAATACTCGTTTGTCTGAGATGCCTATGGTATTAGCAATTTCATTAGTCAAACTTGGATCTTCACTAACAATATTATGTACTTGTTCAATGATTTCTGGTGTTGTTGCAGTTTTGGTCGTCCACTACGTGGTTCATCTTCAACGCTTGTACGACCACGTTTAAACTCTAAAACCCATCGATGTACAGTTGGAAATGAAGGACAGATTCTTTTAACACGCTCACCATTTTGTATGAATTTCTGTTGCTGATAAACCTTCCAAAACAAAGAATTTTATCACTGCACGATACTCAGTTTTTCCATTGTTAAAAATACACCGACACGTTGACTTCAAATAAACGTAAACAATGAATGAATTGACAGATCGAAATAAATTTTAGTAGGTTCATATGAAAAATCAAAATAATTCAAAATGACGTATGAATTTTGATTCCTCCACTATTAATGTCGCTTTCAGTACTTTTCAACCAACCTTATAATATAATATGATAAAAGATATAATTGAACATATTGGTTTTACTTTGACATAATATTTACGTTAATGTTGTGTTGCAATAATTATGTATAATGATAAAACACTATTATTATGTCACTATTTAATTCAACGTTATCGTAATAGCTGACAATATTGTCGATAATATAGATAACTAAATAAAGTGATTTAAATTATCACATTTTTTAAATTCATATTTAATGTGCTTTTTGGTAGCATGTACTTTTAATTTTAAGTAACATTTACATAACATAAATGTACGCGATTGTTTTTGCAAATAAAATACTTGATACATGGAAATTTAGTATATGCAAAATATAAATTAATTACCTCAAGTATTTCTTCTTTATCTGCACTTAATGATTTAATAGTGCCGTAATAGCTTACAATGGCCACAAATCAATGTTAATACGTTTATGTAAATTAATAATAACAAATAGAAATTCATTGAGATCATAACAAAATGCAATATTTGAATTATAAATTGTGCATTTTATTGACCATAAAGTCCACTTCAAATGGAAGAATCCACTCTTCTTTATTTAATGATAGTACAACAGACACTAATATGCCGTAAACCATAAGACAAGTATCCCTGAATATCCAAGGTAATTCTAAATAATACAGTATTATTATTAAGATATTATTTTTATATTTAAATATTAGAAAATATTTTTAACATTAAATTAACATTATATAAGTAGATGTACATTTATATTTTATTCAATACTCTATAGGATACTCGTCAGATGGACCAGGATTAATAATTGAATTTAAAAAGCAAATTTCAGAAATCTGTATTAACCGAATCTTTTTCAAAATGTTTTTATTGCTACTTGATATCTTATATTAAACGTCAAAATTAGCTTTGTTCTTTAAATTATTTTTAAATTTATTTAAATTTAAAGTTATTAGAGTAAATAAATTAATTCAGTTACATCTTTCAAAATTATAAGAAAACATAAAATCTACCCATGAATGACAATATTTATGTAATTCGTTTTGTTTAAATTCTCCATTATTTAGGATAATATTTACAGATTGACTTGTTAAAACAAATTGTGAAAATCTGTAATTTAATAGTTATGTAGCTTATCGTTGGTATCTGCACCTGGTTTTAAGTCCAATAATGTTACCATTATGTAATCTCAGGTCATGTTTCTTAAAGGTTATTCGAGGCGAACGGTTTGACAAGACTTTTTGTAAATATCTCGTTTTGCATTTATTGTACAATAAAAGTTTTAAACAAAATTTGTAGAAAGATAATTATCTACAAAAAGATTTTATGACATTTTTGTAAAACATATTCTTTTTTTCGGTAAAGGCTTACAATGTACAAACTTTTAATAAATATAAAGAAATAAGATGGTCCAAAATTAGTAAATACCAAAAATTACTAGCACAATTTGGAAAAATCAAAGCCTTTGGAAAGTATTGTTTTGAAAAACAGCATCCCAATAGGAAGACAAACTGGAAAACATTAAAATTGTATACAAGAACGGTTATTTTTAAATGAAAATGTTATAAGTCTTTGTACATACATAATTATTTCTCTACAATAAATTTTTGTTAAAACTTTTATCCTACGATAATCACAAAAGAGATATTTACAAAAGGTTGTTTTGACATTTGACCTCGAATAATTTTTGAAACAAACATGTAATAAAGGTGTTCACCAAAACTCAGCCTAATGGTAATTTTACAGAACTGAAAATCTAACTTGACTGGGTTAATTTGTTAATTTAATTGTTGTTATTTGTTCGTTTTTGGTACATACATAGTATATTTTAATATAATATAATGGTAAGTTTGAATTCGTTTAAAATACACTTTTTCTATAGAAATGGTTTTACCAAACGAAATGTGGTCGGACTTGTAATAAGGCCACTAATTTGAAAATTGCAATTTTCCAATAAAAATACATGTAAGTGTATTATGCGTAATAAAACGCCAAATATGGAAACATTGTGTTAACAGTACGTGTCTGGCCTGGGTTGACAGTGACTAGTGGTAGATACCAGTCGCTCTGAGATCCATCGCGTCAACATCCATACTTTTCAAGTAGGAGCTACTTGGGGATGTTTTAGTAATAAACGTGTCAAAACCGCTCAAAGCGCTTAATATTTAATATTAAAATATTTAATTTAAATATTTAATTAAATATTTAATAAATATTTAATTATTTATTTAAAAATTTATAACTTAAATATTTAATTCACTTTTAATAATAATAGATTATTTAAAAGTCTGGGGTTAACACCTCAGTTTAAACGGAGATCTTCAGTTTACTTCTGATAAAAATAAACTACTGGTATGTTCTGCATGTTCTGCAATGTTTTCATTCCAAAATTTTAGTGCCGGATTGAATAATTTATTTTATCAAGTAAACTGAAATTCTCGTTGCAAACACTGGAGGGTGTTCAGAGATCGAGTATTTATTTTTATCAGAAGTAAATTGAAGATCTTCCGTTGCAGACACTGGTGGTATGTTCCACGTGAAGTACTTTATGTACTTCACATGAGATGTCATGTACTTCATAAAATGTGTAAAAAACTTTACCAGCGGTTAATTTACCTTGCTAGTTCTATACTATTAAAATTGAGCAAATCACTCACTCACGTACTCATTCATAATTTACAGGGCACATGTAAGAGGTCATGAAGCTGAAATTTGATGGTATAATAGACGATTGAACGAAAATTGTCAATTTAAAATGAGACACGGAGTCAAACGGAGAAACCAAAATATAATTTAACTAGAAGGCCGAAATTTGGTAGGTTACACATAAAAAACCAATTTTACTTTTTAAATTTTTTCTCAGACAATACTTTGCTTTCTATTTGTTTTTTCGCTACTCTTCCAGTTTTCAATGATTTTGATGAAATTTAAGAGCGTATAGGATAAAACGGAAAAATTGTTGAAACAAATTTTTAAATTTTTGTTGTTTTATTTTAGAGCGCGTGCGAGGTTTTCTTAAAATTTGCTTTTGAAGCCCGATCTTTGCGTTTTGGGATCAATTTGTTCCTGATTTTAGATTTGCATTTTACAAAAAAATGGTACGTGACGCATCAAATATCTTTTTGCTCTCAAATTTAATTACTTGCGCGCCGCACTGTTTTTACGTGGCTCCGCCGTTTCGGGTCCGAATCGAATCACATTTGCACGTACCCGTGCATAATTTTTGTCTACAATATTTTGATTCAACGCAATTTAGCGAATTGCGTATACATTTTCAAAAACGTCAAACGTCAGATTATATTTTATCGAATTAAATTGACAGTCGATATTAAATTTAGTTTTGATGAGAGCAAGAGAGACAGAACGTCTTTTAACGTTTACGGTTTATCGAATATTTTCAATTGTTTTTGAAATTAAACTTACACTCTTATAAATTATATTTGAATTAGAAAAAATGCATATTTTTTTGACAGAAATTGTTAAATTTTTTCAAACCTGTTAGCCATGTCAAGTCACGTGTTATAGAAAGTAAATTTAAGACGACAGATGATATTCAACAACTAAAATAACAACGTTTGAAACTCGATATTTTGATACTTTTCGAAATTAAACTTAAAAGATTTTAAAAATTGAAAATAAATTATAATTTCATTTAATTTTTTAATTGCTAAAGTCAAATTTTGGCGATATTTTTAAAAAAATTGTTGATGACAGAGTTATTAATTTTTCTCAAATCTTAGAAAAGCCATTTCAGATTTTTTTTATAAAAATTACATTGTAAACTGTTCCAGTTTGATAGGAAATAAATGGATCCGATTGAACCCGGATCAAAATTTTATTTTTACAAGAAAATCGTGAAATTTTAAAATAACTGTAAGCATCTCACGTCTTCAGATCGATTTATGAAAGCAACAATAAAAAATACATTCATTTGGGGATTCCATGAGGGCTATCCGCTTTTGTTTTAAATTGAAATTTTGTTAGTAAATTGCATGCTAAGGCATTCGAGAGATTTTCAAAATTTTAAAATCAAAAATACAAATAGAATCTTTCTGATAAATGCTTTTTTTCTACCATTTACATACGATTAGCGTCTACTAAAATCGTGTATATTAAAATTGTAAAAAAGTGTCTAAATTTTGAATTGAAATTAATTTTTTGGGTAGATTTGGATAACGAGGGTTATTTTAAGCGAGATGGAATGGCTTTTCTGAAAAAATACCATACAGTTTTGTTTAACGAAATTAATCTGCAGAGAAAAATATTTTAATTCCTAAAAGTTTTAGCAAACCGTTTTCCTATTTCATTGGAATTTATAAAATTTGTAGAAAATTAAGAAAATAAACAATTGCCAATTAGTTGACTGAATTCCACGAGATGTCATTACGTGTCGAAAAATTTGCCATTGCGTTTGGAGTGATTAAAAAATATTGCATTATTTAAAAGTAAATCACACGTCACATCAATTTCGTATAAGTGTTTCATTTTCCAATACTACATTACGTTTTGTTACCATAAAAATTTTTTAAAGTAAAAAACAAACCAAAAAGACAGAGTTAAAAAGTAATACGTCAAGAAAAATCCGCAGGCCGAGGCGCAATTATACTACATTGATTTTAAAGTATTGTAAAATTAAATATTGAAGTAACGTTTAAATTCATTGTTGGTTTTAAATAGACAAAAAATTCATCGATAGTTTAAATTGCAACAAAAATTTGAAGTAAAAGTTTTAATTCCGTGTATTAAATTTTTGTTATTAAAACGATGCAATTAAACTTTTTTAATAAAAGTAAAACGCACGTAAAAAAAATTACATGATTAAATTTTTTTAAGTCAATTGTTTATAAAATGACTGAACGATATTTCAATTTCATGTGTTTTTATGAAAATAATATTACACAAACTTATCATTTGAAAATTTACAATTAAAAAATTAGTTCCTTTAGTTTTCATTTGATAAGTAACAGGTGAGAAATTTAGAATATGTTTGTATTTTATGTTAAAATACAAAATCTGAACAAAATTTGTAATTCTAGATTTGTATTTGAGATTTGACATTTGGAAATTATAAAAGATTCCGATATTGATGATTTTTCCTGCAACCAACTTGGAGATCAAAAGAAGTTTAAATTTTATTTAAAACTGTGGCGACCTAGAATTATCTGACCAGAGAAGATAGTCATCATATTAATAAAAATTTTGTGTAACTAAATCTCAGTTTTTACTAGTCTAAAACACATTATCAACCGCAACCAATAATAATTGTATTGTTATACCCAAAAAATTTGTTATTCGTAAAAGTTGATAAAAAATTGTCAAAATAATAAAATAAAAATTTAATTATTTTGATGCGATTCGCTACAGTTTAACGTATACTAAATAATAAATAAAATTTACCTCAACCTTGCAAGATAGCATTGCATTTTACAAATAATATTTTTATCACGGGTAATAAGGAATAAATGTAAAACGACATCTATACAGGGCTTTAAAAAATAAAATATTAAAAATTGTGAATACAATTGTGAATTTGTGAATACAAATTTTGACGTTTAATAATAAGATAACAAGTAAAATAATAAAAAAAATTCATCTCGGTTAATAAATACATTCATCGCAAATCTAGATGCATCTGACGAGTACCCTATAGAGCAAAATATAAGTGAACATCTATATAATTCACTAAAAATAAATGTGAAACATTTACTAACAATTGTTAAATTCAATTTAAAATTTATTACAATTTGTAACAATTGCTAATTTAATACTTACAATAATATCTTTATAAAATAATAATTTATTTTGTAGCAATATGATGTTGGTCATTATTAAATGAAATTAATTTCTGTTTAAATGTATATAATTAAAGTGTCAAACATGCAACACCGACTTACCTGTTTCTTAACAATACTATTTTTACATTGTTTTATAACAACATTTGCCTCCTTTGCATTTGCAAAATTAGACAGTTCATCCAAAAGTTCTAGTTTTTCAAATAATTTTAACAATTCGAATCGATTCCAAAATGCCAAATTAGTGCAAATTATCACTAAAAATTAAAGAGTATTTTAATGCTTAAATTATACATAAAACAATAAATTACATGTTATGCATACTTATTTCAAAAATAATTGTAATGAATTTTGAAAACTTTTAAAATATCTTACTTGCACATTTTCCAATCTCGATCATAGCAGAAAAGATAAACTTGTTAAAATTAGCACAATATTCCTTTAAAATTTGTGGAATGATAAAAAGCGGATAAATTGTTATTAAAAATAATAAGAAAATTGAGTACACTTTCCAAAGCCCATTTTCATTTGGCAAAATCCAAAATATGTAGTAAAACTTGTGATTATCAAAACAATCGAATCTTAAATAATTGTTAGATTTTTTCATGTTAGTTTCGGTTTTAAAATTTTGTAAGTTAAACTTTTGTAAAAATACGCGATTACTTGTCACAAGAGTAAGTACAATTAACTACTGTTCGTTGTTTCCTGGCAAACTGAACACTGCGCTTATACAGTCATACAAGGGCTATGCATAATTAAATTATATTTTACTTATGCATCAAATACGAGGGTAGCAATGATGCTACTAATAACTAATTATATTATGAAAACTTTGTTTACAGTATAATCGCAAATAAATTTTCTGTATAGGTAATAGGGATGAATAAAAAATTTTATAGCGTAATTAGATCAAAAATATTAAAGATATTATAATTTACTATTTATTTATTTATTTTGTTTCGACAATAATTAAATTTTTTTTTAAAATCTATCAATTTGAATAGAAGGAAACGACGCAAAGTCGCTATTTGCTAGTGACGTCAACGGCTTAATAACTTTAGTAACTAAAACGCGGCTAATGTTTTGTGCAGTTTTGTGTTTGAAAGTTAAGTTTGTTAGTGTTAAAGCTTTATTATCATGAAACCAACAAGAAAACGAGGTATAAGTATTGTATTGTTGAAATGTAAAAATCCGTATTATAGAGAGTATGACGTCAAACCAATGGCGATGCGTTTATGGTCATATGATTTATTTTAAATTATCATTGAATTTTAAAATCGATTATTTATAACAAAATACAATAAATAGAAGTTATTTTTACTAATTTGGCATTTAAGATATTGGATTAATCGGAAAATATTGTTTTGACTAAATTTTTTTATATATGCATGTTCCCTATTACCTTATTATAAACTAACATTATTACTGTTATTATTATGCTGCAAACTCATTGCATCATATGTTCAAATTATACTTACACAATAAATTATTTTGCACGTACGAGTATTTATACTTTTAAACTACCCAGGTAAAATATTTTCTGTTTTATACTACAATTTTACTGCTACTAGTTGGTGAATTTAAATAGCTTGATAATAATAGGATGCATTTCAACTTTTCTTAATTAAATGGATTCTAAAAGTTGAACAATTTAAATTATTAAATGTCCATCGATCAAAATTGATTTTCAAATTAAGCTATTATAATTTTAAATTTAATTTTTTTAAATGCAACAAAAAATTGATTGATCATCGTCATGACTTTATCATTCTTTTATTAGATAAATATTAAAAATAAAATTATTTTTTGATAAAAATCAAATTTTAGCTGTTACCAAATTTGGTTTGAATTCTATTATTTTGAAATATTAAACAAATTTAAATGAACACTCTAATGGTATTATACAGGTGAATGATACCACCCGAATCATAATATTTTTTCAAAACGGTTAGTCGTAGAGAGTTGGCGAAAAAATTTATTAAAACCATAATAAAGAATCGAATGGTGGTATCATTATTTTCGAAAATTGAATCTAGTTTTTAAAAAAATTTTGTAATCCAGGTTTAATTTTACAAAAAATTCAGGAAAAAATTTTATTATAAATTTGTTACTTTATTTAATTAAATTTTATACAAATTTAAAAAACTTTGTTCCTTTAATAAAAAACTTTTTTAAATTTTAAATAAATCCACAATTCTTGACCTTTGGTGTTTGTAAGTTTGAATAAAAGATTATTAATTACCAACACCCAAGTTCCATTTTGTTGGGAAGAACAAAAAACCTAATTTTAGGTTTTAAAATTTTAAACTTTGAATTTTCTTGAAAAAAATTATTGTTAAATCTAAATGGTGCAAAAATTTATGGTTCGAGTTTAATTATTTGATAAAACTAACCCGTGATTCACAGCTGTTAAACAAGGTCATTGACTCCTCTTCGATATACAGTGGCACCAAAACGAAGTGTCGTCGTGGTTGTTCTGTACCATTTCCACAGGTAAATACGAAATTTTATTTTATTTTCTTTTCTCCGATGCACTTTCTTGAAATTCACTTTTATTACATTAAATATCCATAGCGTCACTAATAATTGTACATTGCATGTCGACAAAATTATTTTATAGGTTATCGTTCATTTTTAATTTTCAGGAGCAAAATTTTTACGTGTTCACTGGACTAGTGAAATGGGTCGACTAAATTCATTTGTTTATACCTGGTTTTCCACAAATGCTCGATTGCGATTGGCTGGGTAATCTTATCAAACGGATGTCTATGAAACTTTCACGAAAATTAAAGACTTCAAAGCCGTTCCTCACAAAATTGTTAGAAAAATTCTAACTACAGCGGTTTCTTCATAATCGACCGTCAAAGTACGAATTCTTTCTTTGCACCCATGTTAATTTTCTTACACCTTGTCTATCCTAACCACTTGCATAACACTTAGTTTTAATACCTCATCCTTCACTACTAATCTCACTTAAATCCTTATCCTATTAACAATTTTATTACTAAATCTAAAATTTGACATATTTGCAGGTTACAATTTCACATTTTTCAATGTAGAAGATTCAATTTTGCATTTACCATCCTCACTTGGATAGCAAATCGTTCTACAAATTAATACGCTTCTTTTGGTACGGTTCTTTTGCTTCATTTCAAAATGCCAAATTGGACTGCTATTGAATATGCAAAACAATTCCAACTTTGATCTGTGATGACCGTAGCATGAAATTTTACTTTTAGAATGCTAACTGCTCTCGACAGCTTATGAAATGAAATTTTGTATTTAAATTTGCTCTAATGGCATTCCATGAACCTATTATAACTGCTACATGCCAAATATTATCAACCCGTTACACAAAAGTTCCATCCGAGGTTACAACTTTATCCACCGAAGCTGCAGGTTTTAACCGAAAATGCTGTTTTCTTTATTGAGGTTATTTATCTTAGTTTTTAAGTTGATAACATGACAATATATAAAATCGATGTCTGTTAGTTTGTCCTCCATTTTCTGAATATTTAATTTCAACAAATTTTGCACAGTTACTCAATATGGACCTAAAAGATTTTCGACTAAAACGGACCAAACGTAATTTAAAAATAAAATTGACTCGAATGACATTATCGCAATACTGTAATCTATATTTAAAAACAGATGTATTTATAGTTATTTCCATGACTTACCTAAAGGATTTTCGCTAAAAAAAACTTAATTTAAAAATGTAAAAAATTACGTGAATGGAATGATTGATCGAAATACCTAGTCAAATTATTACTATAGGATTCTAGTATGGTAAAATTGTATTTCAACTGTATAAATTATTATACAAATTCAACAATAAATTCAGTTATGTATGCAACATATTAGACAAAAATTGTATTGAAATTTTGAAAATTGCGAAAATATCTACTGAACAATATCTCAAATTCGATTATAGCAGAAAAGATCAAATTATCAAATAATCTTTGAAAATTGTGAAAATTTACCGCAAGCTGATAAATTGTTATTATAAATATTAAATCAAATTATCACTTTATAATAATTTTCAACTTTGGTACCATACCCAAAAAGGATTATAAAACTTTTGATTTTAAATCACAATCGAGAAAAGTTAAAATATTTTTATTTTTTAGTACTAATAAATTTTTCATGTTAGCTTTTTGCTTTAAAGACGAATTTAAAACATAATTTAAAAAAATTAATTTTTAACTTAAACTTTGTAAAAACACGCGATTTCTTGTCACAGTACAATTCTACTGTTTTGTTTGAGGTGAACTAATACTGCGCTCTTATTCACTTTCAATCATTTTTACTTGAACAACTAATTAAAACCTGCATTAAAATTGTTAATTGTTCCGGTTTCATGACTTTTGCACGAAGTAATAAGGATTATACATAATTGAATTAGATTTTACTTATGCAAACGAATTTGATGTAGTGCAATGATGCAACTAACAACAAATTATTTAATAAAACTTTGTTTTGAGTATAATCGTAGATAAATTTTATTTTCTTGTTAATATTAGTCTATAATTGTGTACCGCATTGCATCATATGTTAAAGTATTTCACAAAATTGTTTATGCTATTAATACTTTTAAACCTCCCTGGTAATATTTGCGATTTTTTGTTATAATTCTACTGTATAATTAGTTGGTAAATTTATTATAGCTTGATAATAATAGGATGCATTTCAACATTTCTCCTACTTAAAATGGATTCTAGAACTTGCACTTTTTAAATTATTAAATGTTCCATCGATCAAAATTGATTTTGAAATTATCATATTATAATTTTGAATTCAGTTCAATCTTAAATGCAAACAAAAATTAAATGTGACCATGCAAAAGGAAAAAATTTATCAATCAACTAATTTGAACTAAAACCTAATCAGTTCTAAGTATGAATATAAAGACGAGATACCACACTTACATTTAAAATTCATATTAATTTTTGAAATACTAAATAAAAAAATTATAAACAAAATGCGATAGTTCCTATGAACCACTTTAATACGTATTGATACTGTGCGTTAAACACCTCCAAGCTTAGAATTATGCTAAAATTTTGAAATTGTCTCCAAACTAGGAAAAGAAAATTATTAATAGCTGATTTAGTGTTGTTCATACAAGCAACAAGTGGTAGCAACAATTTGTTGCTTCGCTCTAACGAGTATTGTGGAGTTTTGAGGCCTCACAATCGAGGACGAGTTGTGAAACCATAACCTATTTCTTCCATAGCCTGCGTCTAGCCATCACCTATCTGATTCCCCCAAACCTCTCTGTAGAGGATTGATTTGGTTCTCCTGAGAGGTTCTGGTTGTTACAAGCGCCTTGCTTGCTGAACGTATTGGCGTGGAAGACAATCAGAATAAATTTCTTACCCCGACCTGGATTAGAATCGCAGCGTGCGGTTTAATCATTGACGCACTTAAGAGCCAAGCCGCGACCATCCGTTCCGTCCCAGAACATAATCTACAATCCAATTGAAATAAAAATGCTGTACAAATTAGGTACATTTCGTCGCCCCTCCCCCCATCGCGAATTTGTTGGTGAAATTGGTCTCAAACGTTTGAGCTTCATTTGAGCTTCAATGAGCTTCCATTTTCATCGTTTGAACCACAACCGGCGCGGTGTTATTCGCGAAAACTTTTTGGGGGGGAGGCTGTGGAAATGGTTTTCCATTTTCCGTTCTGGTTCAAATTTTTTAGTGAATTTGGTGTCAATCAATAGAGTTTCGTTTGAGCTCTAATGAGCTTCTATTGTCATACCGTTAATTTAATTTTTTACGAAATTACAGACATTTGAATTTGCGGTAACTCCGAGCAAGTGACGCGCGCTACCATTCAACTTTTATTCCATTTTATCAAATGATACAGGATGTAACGCCAGTAATAACAGAAGTGTGACTAAATATATTGGTTAAAAGGTACAAAAAATTTTAACTAAAATTTTGTCCGAATGTTCTGGTAGCCATTTGAAAGTTATTTTTAATTTCTAATTTTAGCATTGATGTTTTAGTGTTAATTGGTTATATTTACTTTTCAAAGACGTAAAAGGATTAAATTAAGTAAGAAAATGTAAAAAAATAGTTTTATACTTTCTCGTAATCTTGTGCATTTTTTTTGGTTTCGAAAGTCGTATTTTTGACTGAAATTTGTGGCAAATGGTTGACTATTGTTTACTCACACACTCTTTGCTCACACACAACCATCGGAAATTTAGTATTAACAAAGTTATTGGACTGAGCTTTGTAATGTACTTGTGATTGGCCAATTTTTGTGCCAATAAAATATATTATTATTGTAACAGAAATGTGGTAAACGCAATTTCTATTACTAATTTTTAACATTTTCCACTGTTTTAAACGATTTGCTATTAAAAATTATTCGTTTCAATATAGTAAATTGTTATCAGCAAGGCAAACAAAATTCTGATTGTGTGGGGAGTTGGGTTACACGTTTCCATACAACAACACCTTAATTTCGTTAGCGTATTAATTCTGATGGAATTAATTATTTAATGATCCGACTACATTTTTGGATGCTGGTTAATCTGCTCATGTGGTGGCTTCATACGGTTGGAGTCGCTGTAGCGTTTTTGGAGTGAGAAGGTTAATCAGCGAGTTATAACACCATTTGTCGTGGAATTATTGGCAAAAGATTTTTTTGAGAGGAGGAGATGGTCTCTTCGTTTTCCGTTTCAGTTTTTGTGTAAATTTCATGTCAACCAATAAAATTTCGTTCGAGCTCCAATGACCTTCTGTTATCATACTTTTAATTTAATTTTTTACAAAACTACACTTATTTAAAATTTGCTATAACTCCGAGCAAGTTACGTGCGCCGCCATTCAACTTTTATTACATTTTATCAATTTCAACATAAGTTTTTAAATTTAGTGTTAACGAAATTAAATATTCTACTAAAGGAAATTCCTCTACAAGTGATGATTAACAACAAGGATTATTACTGTCAAGGAGTTATTAGTTTTATACCTCCAAAGCAGAAGCAGAATATGAATGCGATTGAGCACTACGTTTCTTATTGTTGGCGTTTCAGCTCGTGTAAATGGGAACGTTATGATGACTTACAAAATTGTTCCAAGGTAGTGACGCAGTCAGTTATCGCTACTAATGGGTGATTTTTAATAAATATAATATACTGTATAAAAGTTTGCATTTATATATATATATATATATTATATTATATCGTTTCTATATCATTTTGTGCTTGTTTTCATTTGTCATACTTATTTTCCCAAATAATGAAACCCAATAGATCTTATGGTAAATGCCCTTAATATCAATATTTTCTAAAGCAGTAGTTTAATTCGTTTTATTCAAACCAAAACCGAATATACCTGTAAAACCAATTTATAGGCTTAATTACCTTATTCTAAATTTAAAAAAATCATAATTATCCCAGACTGTAAAGAAATCTTGACAAAAACTTATTGATAAGCAAGTAGTAGATAGTAGATATTGTTATTTTCTCTGTCGTATAGTGACCCTTTCCTTCCCAGTGGGTTTCTGCTATTCCGCCAATATTTATCCCATTTCGCCATACGATTTAATTGCCTGAGGTGGTTTCCGTTGCCTTCTTTAGTGTTTCATAATCAGGATTATATTTCCATAATCCCAGTTAAAACGGTTATACCGCGGTTACTTGGTTGTTGGTGCATCGTTTGCGTCACAGGATATACCAAGCCCATTCTGGGCGGTAGATGAAGTTGACGGTTGACAAGAAGAGCTTTATGTTGCGTATCTCTACCCTATTCATAACCCCGCTAAATATCTTATGAGAAACCAAAAGAGAACGTAAATTTTGTTATTTAACTTTGAAAAACCTACAAAATGCATGATTTGCAATAAAATCGGAAAAATTAAAATTTTTATTTTGTTAATATTCGATTTGTAAAATAATAATCGTGAATAAAATTTCACCCGTGTAAACTTAAATGAATTTTACTACAACGTTGTAAGGTCATATTTTTATTGAAATTTATGTATTATTAACTATCGAAATTAATATTAGATTAAATTTTTAAAGTAATAAGTTAAATAAACAATAAACAAATTATTCGTAAGCTTTTAGCAATGGTTACTGCTGAGAGTAAAGGGAAATACATAGAAACGGAATATAACGTATTGTCATTCGATACGATTACCAATTTTACAGCATTTTTATTTCAATTGGACATAGGTTATGGTCCACGACGGAAAAGACGGTCGCGGCTTGGCGCTTAAGTGGTCAATTACTAAGCCGCACGCTCGGTTCGAATCCGGGTCGGGGTAAGAAATTTATTCTAATCGTCTTCCACGCCAACACGTTTGGCAAGCGAGGCGTTTGTAACTGCCAGAACCTCTCAGGAGAACCAAATCAATCCTTTACAGAGGTTTGGGGAAACTGAGAGAGGTTATGGCTAGACGCAGGCTGAGGAAGAAATAGGTTATGGTTCCAGAAAGGATCACAACTCGTCCTCGATTGTGAGGCCACAAACCACAATACTCGTTGAGCGAGCAACAAGTGGTTGCTACCACTTGTTGCTTGTACGAACAACACTAAATCAGCTATTAATCACCTTTTTTTCTAGTTTGCAAACAATTTCAAAATTTTAGCTTAATTCTAAGCTTGAAGTGGTTAACGCACAGTATCAAACCGTATCAAAGTGGTTCATGGGAACTATCGTATTTTGTTTAAAATTTTTATTTAATATTTCAAAATTAATATGAATTTCAAATCTAAAGTGTGGTGTCTCGTGTCTTTCTATTAATATTTGGAACTGATTAGATTTTGGTTCAAATTAGTTAATGGATAATTTTTTTTTTAATTAATAAAAATAATTTTTATTTTTAATATTTAGAAAAATGACAAAGTCATGACAATCGTTATTAATTTTTTGCATTTAAGATGTATAATTTTATAATTTAAAATCAATTTTGATCGATGGAATATTTAATAATTTAAAAGTACAAGTTCTAGAATCCATTTTAAGTAGGAGAAATGTTAAAATGCATCCTATTATTATCAAGCTATAATAAATTCACCAACTAATTATACAGTAGAATTATAACATAAAAACCGAAAATATTACCTGGGTGGTTTAAAAGTATTAATATGAATACACAATTTTGTGTAAATACAATTTGAACATATGATGCAATGCGGTAGCACATATAACACACTAATAGTTTTGGTTTATAGATAATTAACAAGAAAATAAAATTTATATACGATTATACTCAAAACAAAGTTTTATAAAATAATTTGTTGTTAGTTGCATCATTGCACTACCCTCGTATTCGATGCATAAGTAAAATCTAATTCAATTATGTATAATCCTTATTACTTCGTGCTAAGGTCATGAAACCGGAATTAATTTGCACATTATTAATGCAGACGATAATTATTTGATTCAAATAAAATGACTTGGAAAGTGAATAAGAGCGCAGTATTCAGTTTGCCATCAAACAACGAACAGTAGTTAACTGTACTCTTGTGACAAGAAATCGCGTGTTTTATGAAAGTTAACTTACAAATTAATTTTGTAATTATTTTTAATTCGTCTTTAAACCGAAACTAACATGAAAAATCTAAAATTTAACATTCGATTGTTTGACAATCAAAAGTTTTATTACGTTTTTGGGATGGTACCAAATGAAAATGTTTTTTATAAAGTGTACTCAATTTGCCTATTATTTATAATAACAATTTATCCGCTTGCTGTAATTCCACAGTTTTTAAAAGATTATTATGATAATTTTAACAAATTTCTCTTTTCTGCAATGATCGAGTTTGGATATGGTTCAGGTAAGATATTTTCATAATTCAATACAATTATTTTTAAAATAAGTATGCATACGATAACGTGCAATTTATTGTTGTTTGTATAATAATAATTTATACATTGAAATACATTTTAATTTTTAGCGGTCACTTCTATTTATTTGGCATTTTGGAATCGATTCGAATTGAAAAAATTATTTGAAAAAATTGAACTTCTCGATGAACTGTCAAATTTTTCAAATGCAAATGGTGAAATTGTTATTGTAAAACAATATAAAAATATTGTTAGGAAACAGGTAATTTTCAAAAGGCATTAAAACGTAAATGTTTTATATTTGCAATAAATTGCAATAACTGATTTAGCTTTTCCAGAGGTGAATTAAGAATGCAGTAAAACTTTGTGCAAAAAGTATGACAATGTAACGTAATTACTTAAAATATACTGTAATGAACTCTTTTACCAATTTATTATTTATTATATTATTGTAAAAAATATTTTAATTGTAGCAAACTTTGTTAAAAAAAAAATATCAAAACTGAATATTATGTTTATTGCTCTTTATGTATTTTGCCCATTTACAACTTAACCTCTTGAAAACAATTCTGTTTAACAACTTTTATACGATGGACAATCCTCTTAAACAAAACAAAATCCAAGTGTGACTATTAACAATAATAATCCTTTCAATTTTGTGAGTAATCTTAACTATAAGCATGCACTTAAACTAAATTAAAATTAACCTTAAAATTTAACCTTATTCTGGTGTTCGCTTATTCGTCACAATTCACTTTTTTATTATAAAATTCAAGCCGGCGTCGATCTTCCTTGGGACCATAAAACCTCTCTTGAACAACTTTATTAATTATTTTATTAATTATCTTTAACAAACTTAAAAACTTGTATCGATCTTAACTGTTCTCAATCATATCAATGCTAACTACTAATTATCTTTAATAAACTTAAAAACTTGTATCGATCTTAACTGTTCTCAATCATATCAAAGCCAACACTAACTCATTTTTTTCCAAAAATGTCCTTTTATAACCGCAGTGTCGGTTATTTTTTTACTTCCACGTCACCGAAAAAACCGTTACATTATTTTTCGCGTGTACCGTCTCTGGCCTGACATTGGTCCAAAAATAATCCTAGCATCCAATCAACTCGCCTAGCAACAAAACCGTAACTGGTTTTCTCCCATTTCCTTTATCAAAACACGCTTATATTTCGCGGTCTTTTGTAGGTGCTTCTTCCATTGGATCTCGAAAATAAACACGCAATCATAAACCTCAATCCTGGTACAGCAAAAATAACGGTCAACTGGTTTTCCGCGGAATTAAAATGTCTTGTCTTTTCACTGAACTTTAATTATTTAATTGTTTATAATTAAGCACTAATTGTTTTGCCGAACCCATTTTTCTATTTAACAACTAAATTAAACTAAACTATTACAAAAACTTAAAGCTAAAACACTTGAATTTTAAGTCGAACAATGAAAGAACATGTGACAGTCCATCGATCACTCTTCGGAAACAAACCAAACTGCAATATTGGTTGTCCTATGATTTTTTATAAAATTGTTTTCACTAAATGATGTTTACAGGAATCCCTGGTAAGTTCTGTTTTTATTTGACTACAAAATTTTGATTTTACTATTTTTTAGGCTTTCGGTGTACCCACCTTTGTCATGAAGTGACCAAATTGGAAATTATGCAATCGTAACATTGCAATATCGTATATAAGTTTACACTTTTAAAATTTCATTTGCGATTTTCATTTCACAAATCGAAAATTAACAAAACGAAAACTTATATTTTCTGATTTTATTGCTAATTACGCATTTTTTAGGTATTTTAAAAGTTATTCCATTCGTGAACAAACTAAGACTAAGAACTACAACTTTCAACTAACTGCATTTGCAAAATACGCAAGTTTATTAACGTCAACTCAAAATAACGTGTACAGCGTTTTTCAGAGTTGATTGCCATAACTTCCTTTTCATGAGTATGTACCTGTTCCATCAGCTAATACTTTCACTGCAGTTCAATGCATTCACTTAAGGCATGTTTCACACTTCACATATTAATTATTTACATTAAAATAAATATAATTACTACATTTGAACTTATACTAAAAATTTATACGTTATGCTCATGCTGACCGGATTAATTTTATTTTACCACCTGGGAATTAATAGGTTTTACTTTTAATTTTTTAGCGGCTTTCGACGGATTAATATTTTGTACCCGTTGGTTTCAATTGATGATTTACGTTTGCACGACTTGTCCTAACATGCCGTTTGAATAATTTAATTAAATTTTGGATTGCCTCATTTGCTTGTATTTATATGTATCCGTTTTATTTTTCCAATTCGTCAATTCAAAACGCTCACTAATATGGTAGATTATTCTTATTCCAACATGTTTTTTGACGCCACATGCAGGTGGTGAAAGTCCACCACGAGATGTTAAGGTACATCAATTTTAGATGTCGGAGTATTTCGACATCCACCCCAAAGTTTTCGCGAATAACTCCGCGACGGTTGTGGTTCAAACGATGAAAATAGAAGCTCAAACGAATCTCAAACGTTTAAGACCAATTTTACCAAAAATTCGCGATTGGGAGGGGCGACGAAATGTACCTATAATATTAAGTATAATCATTATCATTATCAAGACGGTAATTGGCCTAGTTGTTAATGCGATTAACTGCGAACGTGAAGTTTTGAGCCCTGGGAAAAGCACACTTTGTAAGGCCGTCATCGTGCTTCGGAAGGTACGTAAAGAAGGTGGCCCTTTCACAAGGTGCTAGCAACATCTTTAAGGTAATAAATGTTGGAGTCCTTTCTTGAGGGAATCGTACAACGTTGCAAGAAGTACTAAACCGAATTTATAATATAATAATCATTATCGATGTTAATCGATAATTTTTTTAGCATCCTAAGCCGAATTTTTAGATTTTAACAATTAATTTTTAGGTTACCTTTACTGGGTTAAACTCACGAAATTTAATTTCTGAAGTAAAAACAATTAAATAATGCGATAAATTCAAATATTTATGAAATTCGTTTTTGTTTTAATTCTTCCATTAAATTTTATCTTTAGATAAAATTTTATTAAGAAATTAACTAAAAATGAAAACCCCCTAAAATTTACTTCAAAATTATATATATTATAAACCTCTGAAATTAATATTAGATTAAAATTTTTAAAATTAAAAAGTTAAATAAACAATAAAAGAAATATTATTCGTAAGCTTTCAGTAATGATTACTGCTGTCATCAGACGTTTAATTATAATAGTGCAATTACATGGAAACGAAATATTTGCAGAAATTTGCAGATTTCTCGAGAATGCAAAACGATGCTCGAACATTCAAAATATTCCATAGAATATAATAATTATTTACAAATTAATTACGTCATACATCGCCAACTTGCAAAATGCTGTGCAAGCATCTTTTGAACTGAACAAAGTACGCCTCAAGGAAAGCCATCAATATATAAATATAAAACGTAACGTTTAATAACATTAATTTGTTTCTTCTTCTTCTTTCGTCGACCTAACACGCCCGCGCATTTACTCGAAACGGTACGCCGGTACAAAATACATAGTAAGTGGGTATAATATTATCCATTACCTATTAAAAAAAAAACTTCAATAATTTAAACCATTTTACTTTCCCATTCGAGCACTCGGTAAAGGCAAATGTTTTTAATCAAAACGATTCCTCCGCAATATATTTCAAAGACCGGAACTCCCAATGATCAATAATCCCCCGCAATTTCTTACCCGAAAGAGGGACGACCTTAAGCCCGCGGTTCGTCGCTCGGTTCGTCAAGTGCTCGTCAAGTGCTCGGTTCGTCAAGTGATAGCACTTGCGAACCGGAACTTGCGTAGCGACCTTCATACTTTGGTTCGTCTCTGTGTGCAATTTAATTTAAACGTTATTTAACATTTGCGTGTCCAAATTCTAACAAAATTCGTAAGGAACATCCGCCATCGACGGTATCCAATATTATTGGCAATACATTTTTTTCACTTTTATTTTTTTATCCTTTTCGCCGATCCCACGCGCCGAAATAACTCAAAAGCTTATGCAAACTTTTTCGAAATCTCGCCCCGTCCCTTCGAAAACCACCAAAATCGTTCAGATTTCGATCGGAAATTTTCGCCGCCCGCTTTCCATTTAATTGCCGTCTTGCGGTGCGTTTGTTGGAAAAAGTGCGATATACGAAATTGCGTTCCGACCTCGGAGCATCCGAAGGCGTCAAAAATTTCGAAAAATCGGAGCCGTTTGAGAGAGGGGCCGTGGAGGAGTCGAAATCTGCGAGAATCCTTTACGAGTCCGTTGCGCGCTCGTTTATCGACGAAGTGCAATTTAAAAATAAAACGGAACCTCTGCCGTCCCGCAACTTAAAGCAAGAATAAAATTTTTGCAGGAGCTCGGCGGAAAGCGTCAAATAGTTTGAAATTTTCGAAATAAGTTTCAAAGGGGTACCCTTGGTTTTTGGCCGAAAAAATGTTTTCCGATTTTAAATTTATGGTACGAATATGTTCCCCAAAGCCTCGATCGCTTTTCGTCGAAATTTTTTTATAAATTTCCTCTTGGTTCGTTCACAAATTGAAACCAAAGTGGGCAAATTTTAAAATCCTCATAATTTTTCCCAAACCCCTTCGGGTCCCACGGCCCGAATCGGATGAGAAAACGTTAAAATTTTTTCAAGCTCATGTCCGTACAAAAGAAAACAAACCAAAATCATTAAATAAATTCGAAAACATAATTTTATTTTAAAAAATCTACAATTTTGTATTCGAGTCGAAAGCCACAACGGGTTTTTAAACAAATTTATTGTGTATTTTTCAAAATCGTGTTTGAGTGGGCCCTATTAATTTTAAATAAATTCGACACAAAGTCGTGCACATTTCACCAATATACCAATACCCGGCACCATATTATCTTCCAACTCGAACGGAAACATTCCCATCCGCTACAATCCTTGGATACACGCCAGCCATTGCAAAGCATACATCCTCTTGGAGAAGAGAGCGTAGAACACAACAATCGACTTGTTTTAAAAATATCTCCCGTTTAATCGTCGCAGGGTTTATGCCAAACTTGTCGTTTCATGCCAGTCCGAGACCGACTTTTTCCAATCGGCATTATTAAAAATTACGATTTCTCCATAAAATTGTAGTAGATATTAAAGTGAATCGATAGACGCGCCAAAGAGACCGAAATATGCGCGAATCCCATGCACCGGAATTCCACAATTGGCAAAACCGGTGCATCGGTGAAGGTTACGATAAAAGTTGCGAGACCGATAAAATGTCATCGAACAGTAAATTTTTCTACATTTCTTCGACAACAGCTAGAAGCTTTACCGCACGCAAAATTTCGCGAAACAATTTCCACGATTTAAGCAAAAATTTGAAAACTTCGAGCACACTAAAATTTAAATTTTTCTTCGGTATGTCCATCGTTGGAACATTCCACAACAGTTTCTTGTCGAGTTTCGTTGCCAACGTCGAACGGACATTTTAAAGTAACTTTGTATCAAATAACCCGTCCATATTACCCATTTTATGATTTGTGTTTGGTGTATGATTATATTCAATTGTGTTTATACCTTGTGACTGCTTTTGACAAAATCACATGATAAAATAAATTTTAACAAAGCAAACCTGTCATAAAATTTTGAAATTAAAATAAAATGATACCAAAAGAGTAATTACTAAGAAAAGAGTAATTATCTTAATGTGCTATAGCAACATTGTTCCTGGTTTTATGTATTATGATACTTATGTAATACACAACAAAATTTCATCTGTCAAGCTGTAAAAATTTATCGCAAACGGTCAAGTAGAACAACGATATTATCAAAATCACAAGATATATCATATTCAAATAAAAATAAGGTTATCTCACAATCGCGTATGATTTTCCTTATGATTGGCCTTATGACTTATTTATTATTATAAAATCCCATAGTATGTACCTAAAATAAATGCTTATGTTTAAATTATAAGCAAAATCATAGTATACACTACGCTTAATTAAGTATACAAGTATGCTGTATCTAAATTACTCTAGGTTTTGATCCTGCTTAGGCTTCATGAAATTACTGATGTATTAAATATTATGTGTATGCTATTTAGGTGTTATTAATATTTCAAATTCTTTTAAATTTATGTAGTTTATGAAATTCCAAATATTCTAAGTTAGATCACTAAATTTAAATTTAAAATTCCACATTTTAAGTAACTAAACCGAGGGTCAACCGCTAGAGAAAATCGTGTACAATTAACTTCACACTTAACGTAATTCATGATAATTCTGCATACTTCTTCGTACTTCATATAATTCAGCAGTAATTCACGGGATTCCAAAATTTGAGCAATGGAGGTCCACACCCCCGGATCAAGTAGTTTTTTTATCATTAGTAAACTGAAAATTTCCCGTTGCAGAGGCACTGGAAGGTGTTCCACACCCTCTAGACCCCCCCCCGGATTAAGTAGTTTATTTTTTATTTTGTTGCAGAGATCTGCCTCCCAAGAGGTACGGAATTTATAATTAATTGTCAAATTAAGAATTAAACACATTTACTTGACCATAGCTAATTTTAATAAACTTGAGATATGTTTAAATATTTAATTCACTTTTAATAATAATAAATTATTTAAACCGGGGAGTCTGGGGTGTGGAACACCCTCAGTGCCTCTGCAACGGAGATCTTCGGTTTACTTCTGATAGAAAGTAAACTACTTGGTCTGGGGTTCTGCATGTTCTGCAATGTTTTTTATTCAAAAATTTGTGCACTGGAGGGTGTTCCACACCCCCCAGACCCCCGGATTGAATAGTTTATTTTTATCAGAAGTAAACTGAAGATCTCCCGTTGCAGAGGCACTGGAGGGTGTTCCACGCTCCCCAGACCCTCCGGATCGAGTAGTTTATTTTTATCAGAAGTAAATTAAAGATCTTCCGTTGCAGAGGCACTGGAGGATGTTCCACGAAGTACTTCATGTACTTCATGAGATGTGTACAAAAAACTTCACCAGCGGTTAACCCCTCGAACTAAACAAAGATAATTAATCTAGAGTTATCGATTTGCATTTAAAAACTTACTAGCGAAGGAGAAAATTGATTTATTACTATGTGCTTTTCGTATTAAAATGCTATTGTTTTTACCGTTATGTTATTTAATAATTAGGGAGCACAACCAAATAAATCCACTTCTGAAATAAAATTATTAACAAATCGTTTCAACAAATTTTCATGCTAGCTTTCATTTACCGTTCTTATTTTTTAAAATTAAAACCAATAGATTTCATAATAAGATGGTCTTAAAGTTAACATTTTCTAAAAACAGTAGATCACTTTATTTTGTAAATTGTACCAATTGTTTTTTCATCTTGTACCAATGTACAGATAAAATTACCTCAATGCAATTCACGCAAAATTAAAAAAAAATTTATCGAAATAATCCCAGACAAAAAAGAACTCTTTACGAAAACTTGTTGCTGTGCAACTGTAAAAAATGAATTTATACTGTGTTAAATTGTGCCCTTTTGTCAATAAACATTAATAACCTCCATTTTCTCATCCTCCCAACGCTTATTTCATTTAAGTAGGGCAGCGTAAGCGCGGCGCTGTAGTGGTAAAAAATTTTGATTTTTGAATTTATTTGAAAGCTGAAGTTAACCTAAATATTTTAGGTTTATTTTTTAAATTCAATATTTAAATTTAAACAAAAAATTACTTGTCCTATATTAATTATTACTTCATTAATTTTTTACTCTTGTTTTACTTGGTCAATTTTTTATAAAAAAATAAGATAAAGATAAAGATATAGAAATAAGATAAATAAGATTGTAAATGAAATTAATCGACCCAAAATAAATTTTTGTGTAAAATAATTGTTATTAATTTGTGAATAAAATACCTAAAATTGTAATAGCATTTAAAAATAATTCTCATTTCAGATTGTTTGAATATTTTATAGGTTAAGCAACTGTCACTTTTAAATTGTAGCGCTGATGGTGCTAACATATTGTTCGACTTGGAACGTCAATGTGAGCGTTGTATGCGCGTATTTTCCATGTTGAACGACCGTTGGTATCAAAAGCGTTTAAGCGTCCAAGTCAAACGCGGCCTTAGTTAGCTTATATTCGTCCACTGCTGAACATAAACCTCTCTCATTCCCCTTAAACCTCTTTCCAAAGAATTGGTTTAGTTCTGAAAGGTTTGGTTTTACCTGGTTTTGGTACTATGGCAAAAAAATATATTATAGAACTTTACTTATGATTTTAACAATATCTTAAATATTGTATAATAAAGTAATTTTTGTAATGGAGCTTTATCGAGATATGTTTGTGTACTCATTGTAGCTTGGCCTTAAAATGACATAACTTTAAGCAAATGTTACTTAAAAAAAAGGAGGCAGTAATAAAACAATTTTACTACAAAACTTGCTTATTTTTAAACAATTTTAACAAATTTTAAAAATTAACTTTTCACCTATGATGCTACTTAAAATTTTGAAGTTCTTGACATTTTGGAGCAAACTTCTCGGAATGCCGAGTTTTGCGAAAATTAATAATACCACTATTCGATTCTTTACTATGGTTTTATATTAAATTTTTTTGGATACACTCTCATTTTCATTTTAAATTGATTTTCAATTTTATTTAATATAATGTTTTATTTAATAATTCAAAAACTAATGGGTATTTTAAAACCAAATTTGGTGTTTCTTAATATTAAGAAATATTAATTTGACTTACATATTATGATTAGATTTTGGTTCAATTTAATTAATAAATTTTTTTTTTAATTTTTATTATAAAAAATATTCAGTTAATGAATAATCAAGTCATAAGCATTGTCACATCCGATTTTTTTTAATTGCATTTAAAATTATATTAAATTTAAAATTATAATAACTTAATTTCAAAATCAATTTTGATCGATGGAAGAAAAGTTAATTTAAATTGTACAAGTTTTAAAATTCATTTTAAGTAAGAAAATGTTGAAATGCATTCTATTTTATCAAGCTTATAATAAATTCACCAACTAATTGTACAGTAAAATTATAGCATAAAAACAGAAAATGTTTTACCTGGGTGGTTTAAAAGTATTAATACATATAAAATAATTGTGTAAATGCAATTTGAACATATAATGCAATTAGGCAGCAGCATAATAGAGCAGAATAATATTGGTTTATATATAATTATCTATAAAATAAAATTTTTTTATGATTCTACTGTAAACAAAGTTTTCATAATGTAATTTGTTATTAGTAGCATCATTGCACTACCCTCGTAATCAATGCATAAGTAAAATATAAATTAATTATTTATAATTCTTACTACTTCGTTCTAAGATAATGAAACCGGAATTGATTTACACATTAATAATTCATACGATAATTATTTGATTCAACTAAAATGACTTGTAGAGTGAACAAGAACACAGTGTTCAGTTCGCCATCGAACAACGAACAATAGTTAATTATTGTATTTTTGTGACAAGAAATCACATATTTTTACGAAAGTTTAAGTTATAAAATTAAAGCCAAATAATTTAACAATAAAAAATCTAACAATTATTTAACATTCGATTGTTTTGATAATCACAAGTTTTACTACATATTTTCGGGTTATCGTCAAACGAAAATGGTTTTATAAAGTGTACTCAATTTGCTTATTATTTATAATAACAATTTATCCGCTTTCGGTCATTCCACAAATTTTAAAAGATTATTGTTCTAATTTTAAAAAATTTTTCTTTGCTGCGATGATGGAGATTGGACAATTTACAAGTAAGAAATTTTAAAAGTTTTCAAAATTTATTGCAATTATTTTTGGAATAAGTTAAACATAAATGCAATTTTTGTTTTCTGTATAATAATTTATACATTAAAATCCATTTTAAATTTTAGTGATACTTTGCATTGATTTGGTATTTTGGAATCGATTCAAATTGATCAAATTATTTGAAAAACTGGAAATTTTGGATGAACTGTCTAATTTTTCAAATTCAAAAGACGAAAACGTTGTTATAAAGCAATATAAAAACATTGCTAAGAAACAGGTTAGTGTAAAAGGGCATTAAATACTTTACTCACTTTACTCTTTTTTCACTTTACTCACGACTGATTAAATATCGAGAATATTGCAAAAATTAAAAAAAAAATTATTTATTACAAATTTTAAAAGTAGGAAGTGTTTTATTTGATAATGGCATACAACATATTTCTACAAATTAAAATTCTATTTTTAAAGATATTGTTGTAAGTATTCAATTAGCAATTATTACAAGTTCTAATGAAATGCTAAATTATTTTTAATTATTATTTAAATTAATAACAATTATTAATGAATATTTTTGACATTTATTTAGTCCATTATATAGATGTAGACTTTGTTGTATATTTTGTTCTATAGGATACTCGTCAGGTGCATCTGTATTTGTATAATGAATGTTAACCGATTAACCGAGATGATTTTTTTAATTCTTTTACAAATATTTTTTACCGACCTACTTGATATCTTATTACTAAACGTCAAAATTTGTATTCACAATTTTTATTAATTCTTAATTACATAGGTATCGTTTTATATTTTTATTTGTTGCCCTTTATCTTGCCAGGCTAAGGCAAATTTTTCTTGACGTTTTACTTTTTTAACACTGAATTTTTGGTTTGTATTTGGTGGTTTCACTTTAAAAGACAAGGCAACAAAACGTAATGTAGTATTGGAAAACACTTTTACGACATTGACGTGACGTGTGATTAACTTTTAAATAATGCAATATTTTTAATCTCACCAAACGCAATGACAAATTTACTCGGCAACGTAGTGACATCTTGTAAAATTCAGTCAACTAATTAGCAATTGTTTATTTCCTTAATTTGCTAAAAAAATTTTCATAAATTTTACTGAAAAAGGGAAAGCCGGTTGGTAAAACTTTTAGTAGGTAATTAAAAATATTTTTCTCTCTACAGATTAATTTCGTTAAACGAAAACTGTATGGTAGTTTTTAGAAAAGCTATTACGGCTTGCTTAAAATAACCCTTATTATCCAAATCTACCTCAAAAAATAAATTTCATTTCAAAATTTAGAGACTTACGCTTAATCGTACGTAAATGGTAGAAAGCAAAAGCATTTATCAGAAAGGATTCTATTTGTAACCTTGATAGTAAGATGTCACATTTTTTTACGATTTTTTTTTGCGGATTGATTCTCTTACATGATATATTACCTAAGAAGGCAAATACTTGTTTTTGGAAATAATTTTTACTCTTGCCAACTAACTGACGACCTGTTCAATAAAATAATTTTTACTTTATCATATGTAATATGAGAAAGTATTGTTTTCGTGCAGAAAAAAAAATTTGAGATTTTGATGGATTTACACTTTTTGAGGTCCCCTGAGTAAAATAAGACCATTTCCAAAAAATGTCTGTGTGTGTGTGTGTGTGCGTAGGGCGTCCAATACTTGTGTGGCCACGTACCTGACTATAACATACTAATGTGGCCTGCTCAAGTTGTGTGGTCATACATGTGGCCACACAATTTTAATCAACTTTAACGTGTATATTGAGGCCTCCCACTCCCTATTAAAAGTTTTTAAATGGCCACACAATTATAGAAAAATTCTGTGTATATTTTGATAAGAATATTACTATCATTGTGGGGCCATTGGATGGTACTGCCTCTAGATTATTGTTTAATTAAAATATTTTATTTTTAATTATTGTACGTTGTGCGGCCAGGTGAACACTATATACTTTGTGCGGACATCAGGTGAATATTATTTTGTGGTACCATCACGATGTATCAAAAAGGAAGTGTTTTAGCAGTTTTAAGTGATGAAGTACATGCATAGCTATAATCTTTATCTGAAATTGAGTAATTAATGTACCTACACATTTTTAGAATGTTTTAACGTGTACCCTATGTCCTTTATTCTTTATTTTATAATTTAGTTAAATCAACTAATAATTGAGAAAATTTTAGCCTATATCCTAATTTTCTTATACATTATATGTATATTTAATAGACACAAATAATATATTGATCCCGTTTTTATAGATAAAATAATAAAATATAATATTTTAAAGCGCAACTATACGGCAAAGCTTCGCGCGCTTTTTCTTGGTGGAATGTGGTAAGGTCATTAGATTGATAAGGATACTTGCTGATTTGAACATTAAATATCACATCTCGAGTACCGTAGGTACACAACCTTCAATTTAAAAAAAACAGTTTTAAAAATACTTCAACAAAAAATATAAAGTTTCAAAATTAGTTTAATCGTTGTCAAAAATTTATTTCTATTTTTTTCGTAAATTGAAAATTAAAATTTTTCTAGTATGTAGTATTATTCTGATTTAAGAGGGAAAGCCACTGTGAATTTTAAAAAAATTATTTTTTTTATTTTTGCATTTCTTGAAAGGACATACAGTAGACACGCGATAGTGTGAACACCGGATAATGGAAACCTCGCATAACGTGAACACTCCATTTTTATACATTGACCACCGTATATCGTGAACAAACTACACTCCCGTTTATGGAAACGCATGTAATTGGCCGCTAAATCGGTACTTTTCAATTTATATAAACATAAAATTTATGTTTATATATCGGGGAAGTACCGATTTAGCGATCGGACCAGGTAAAAGACAAACATTAAAGAGTTCTCAGTTCCCAAGAATGGAAAAAAAGCTGTACACGTGGTTTCTTAATCAACAAAACAAAAATTTTATTGTGAGTGGCGAGATGATTAAGCAAAGGGCAAAATTAATTAATTCACAAATTAGTGAAAATGATAGGTCATTTACATTTAGTGAGGGATGGTTACAACGATTTAAGAAGTTATTTGGAATTCGTTTTCTAAAAATTTCTGGTGAAAAATTATTTATCATCCCAATCAGAACTTGTAGATCCGTTCAAAATTCAGTTAAAGAATAAAATAGAAGAACTTAACATCTCATTGGAGCAACTTTACAATGCTGATGAAACGGGACTTTATTGGAAATTGTTACCAGACAACACATTTGTCTCGGCGGCAGAAAAAACATTATTTTTGAAGAATAAATGTTTATTGCATATTATTTGATATAATTGATTAACCTTCGTTAACGTGAATAAATCGATAATGTGAACAACCCTTGTTTTTGTGTTCACGGTACTGAGTGTCTACTGTATTTTCAAAATATTAAATTTTAACTTAAAATTCTGAAAATTGACCGAGCTACAGTCATATTAATATTTTACAAAATACATAACGTTATGTCAATAAAAACGCTACGAAAACTTCAAACGTGTTTTTCTCGAAACTACGTTTTTTGACCTTGTGGCAACGATTACACCAAAACTTATCGGCCAATTTTGAATTTTTTTTGTTGAAATATTTGTAATCACAGTGGCTACGTTTGAGCGTAGCGAATTTAAAAAATTTTAATAATTACTATTTATATAAACTGCTTGAATACAAAAAAAGACACTTAAAAGTAAAAACAGATTTCAAACCGTCGTCATTTTGTAAATAATTAAAAAAGTCAAAAAAGGCTACGCTCAAACGTAGCCAATATGATTACAAATATTACAAAGAAAAAATTAAAATCGACCGATAAGTTTTGTGTAATCGTTGCCACAAGGTCAAAAAGTAGTTCCGAGAAAAACGCGTTTGAAGTTTTGGTTGCGTTATTCTTGCCATAACGTTATGAATTTTGTAAAATATTAATGTGACTGTAACTCAGTCAATTTTCTGAATTTTAAGTTGAAATTTAAACTACGTTTTCTTGAAAACATATACTTTCAAGAAATGCAAAAAAAATTTCACATTTTACAGTGGCTTTCCCTGAATTTTTTTAAATAATGTATTTATTAATTTTCTTAAAGATTATTTTTAATAAATAAAATAATATTCCAAGTATACACTTGATTGAAAAGGGTTAATTTTAGAAACTTTAATTAAAATATAAATAAAATAATATTAATAAATAATATACCATTGCGCTGAACCTGAGTGTACCACTTGCTTATGCTTAATGTACCACTAGTGGTATGCGTAGCACAGTTTGAACGCTTGTGATTATACAAAATTTGTATAATATTACTCGTATGTACTATTTTTCAAAAATATTTGTTTTTTGTAAAATATTTTACAATATTTATTTTTCAGAACCTAAAAATTCAGTACAAACTAAAAAGCAGTGGTCTTCACAAGAAAAGGAATCGGTTTTAACATTTTTCACTAAAAATATCAAAAAAGGAAAAGTTCCATCAAAAGCCGAAGCAGAAGAATGTAAAGAACTACACAAAGAAATTTTAAAAGAACGTTCTTGGAAAGATGTAAAATATTGTGTATACAATCACATTACAACAACAAAAAGAAACAAAAAGCCAAAAAGGTTTAAATTACCTACTTATACTTTGTATTTTGTATTGTTTAACTTTTTTGTAGTAGGCTAGAACAAAAAATGGATTTTTTTGAATTTCTTTACCTATATCATAGTTCTCAAAATGTACCTATTTTAAAATAAAGATTATAAAGGCATGTTTAAGTTAGATTAGAAACTACACCCCGTTTTATAGTAATAAATAGGTACTAATTAATCTAATCATAATAAGAAATCCTAAAAAAATTACTGTTTCATTTCCTAACCAAAACATTTAAACATTTAAAATTGCCGTTAAACTAGAATACAGAAAACCAGTATGAATAGGGAGAGAGATGCAAAAACGAGTATGAATGTGTATGACAGAAAGGCAGTTAATATAATACATCTATTATATAAAATTGAATGTTTGTTTGTTTGTTGGTTTGTTCGTCTTTTAATAACTCCTAAACCGTTCGACCGATCCCAACCAAATTTTGCAAACCCTAAAGAGGTTTTCCGCTAAAAACCGGGACCGAAAAGCTTAATTAAAAAAAAAAGTGAAAAATTGCGGACGAGCATGAATGGATTAACGAGATTCCCATCGCCAATACCTGTAATTGATATATGGTAATTTTACGTTGGTATATTCACATTCAGTACCTACACTATTATAAGTGATTTGAAATACTGGAGAAGAAAATCTGTAGAGGAAATTGTAGAGTACAATATATGTAAACCGTTCTGAAACACTCGACAACGGGAACACTAAAAATCATTCTGAAACGCTCTAGCAACGGGAAGCAAGATTTCCGTCGAGAAGAAAACCTTAAGCGAAGCAGGATACTGGAAAAATCTAAATACTTCACACAAAGGCAAAGTATTTTAATTATAGGAGACCCGCGAAGCCGGGTATCCAGCTATTCAATCATTCAGACAAAGGCAGAGTTCCACCTTTTAATGAGACCCGGGCGAAGCCGGGTATCCAGCTATTCAATCATTCAGACAAAGGCAGAGTTCCACCTTTTAATGAAACCCGGGCGAAGCCGGTATCCAGCTAGTATATATATATATAAAGGCTTACAAGTAAAACTGACCAAGTCATAAAATAGAGTTTCAAATAAATCAACTTGAATGTTTCACATGTTGTGAAAAATCAGCTTTATAAAAGTTTTAATTTTTTCTTTCGAAAAATAAAACATAAACTATACTTCATAGTAGGGCTATTGCTAATTTTCAAAAAAAATTAAAAAATACTGAGAAAATTTAAAAAACGGAGAAAATAATAGGAGTTATTTTAAATTATACAAATGATCAAAAGTGATACAATCATATTAATCACCCCTATCGGAATCAAACGTAGGTTCCGGAGCAACTTCTTTCTTTTGTTATCCGCCGAAATAAGTTGTACCACTCATGAAATTCAGATGGAATAACTTTTGTTTTGCATAAGTTAATTAAATCTTTGTTTTTTCTCATTTTTTCATTAATTTTACTTACTTTTTTCTGTGTACCCTAAAAACGAATCAAGCAAAAGTTACTTTAAGGTATAATTAGAATTTCCTTCAAATACCTATACAAAATAAGAGGCTTTTATATTTGAACATAAAATTTAAAAATATTTATTTAAACTAAACGAAATGATTTAAAATAAAATGTTTATACATTAAACAGTCACACAGCTCTAAAATAATCAAAAAATTTAACATAAACATAAAAATAACTACCTTAGATTTTACAACGAATTTTGCATTCCTTACAAATTTTATGCGAACACTAAGGTCTAAGCAAATAGGGTTTTCAACTACACAAACTGCATACCTACTGAACGAAATTAGGAAATTACCCTATAGAATAGAAAATCCATAAAAATCCGTAAAAACAGAATTTGAAAACAACAAAATTTTAAAATATCGAAATTTTTTGTGATTGTGCTAATGTACGTTACGTGACAAATGTAAAGTGATTTTATTATGTAGTTTAAAAAAATATCATAAATTAGCCGCCCAAATATGTTTTCATTTACTCAAAACGCATAAGATTCTACCACATTACGGTTTTAAATTTCATTAAGTTAATAAAATATTACATAACCAACCAATATTTTACCTCTCGGTATTTTTTGGCTAATTTAATAAAACTGTTAAAGTTAATATTGCTTTATTAGAACACCAAACTGTCTTCTTAAAGTATAATAAGCTAATAACTGCATCTAATTATTGCACGAGATCAAATAGTAATAGAATGACTAATTGTGTTGACGTAACAGACGCGGGCATATCAATTACAGTTCACTTTACCTGTAGAGAATGATGCGCTATTTACTTGGTCATTTAATAAATATTCAATTATTACCCTTAGGAAAGCATAATATAGAACATTGACGTTTTTTCAGACATGGGCCTAACATTTTACGATACTTGGTCATATTAACTCAATTTCGTAAATTTTGACTTGGTCAGTTTTACTTGTAAGCCCACGATATCTGCTATAGGCGTATTTTCGCGACGAGCGGTTTGTTATTACGGTTACTTTTGAGCGGTTGTAGGCATTGAACCCTCGCGAAAATACGCCTTATGTTTCATTGCAATATTTTGTGGTATAGTTTGGGTGTCACGAGGCCTCTACTATGCCGGATTTTGGCTACGCCTTATTTTCTCTCAAAACCCCAACTCTACTTGAGAGTAAAAAACCTATTTCTATAATACTTCTTGTAATTTGACCTCGCAATAATGTGCAATCTACTTGATATCTATGAAATTTATTATGATCTAAGGTTAAGAGTGTGTTAAGTGTGTTAACACTTAACACACCACATGTATGGCCCCATAGTATATGTTAAAAAACCAATGAACTGTATACAGTGTCGTGGGGTCTGTCCACACTAGTGTTCTTTTCTAAAATTTGATATAAATTTGGAGTGTATAGAAATTTTAGAAATACCAAACAAATTGTCATTCAAAATGTAGCTACGTACGTACTGCACCTTAGAAGGCCCCATAAGTCGTCCTGATACAGGTGGCCCCATAAGCATTAAAATGCGTGTAGTGTGTGTATGTGTGTGTGTGTGTTTGTTTCACTATACTGGTGGCAACTTGTGTGTGAATATGCCTGTACTATGGCGAATCCTAAAATAGTGGCAACTTACACTCGATGCCACAATTTTTCCGGGCCATACGTTCTAGTTAGACGCCGCAATTGAGGAATATATATAATATTTTTTATATACGAATCATATAGGTTCGTTTGTTTTAACGTAGATGTAAAATTAAATGAAATATTTTATGTTATAGCTAAGATGTCACAATAGATGGCTATTCTGATACACGCATTTTTATATTTATGGCAAGTTTTACTCTCTCTAACTGGTAGCGCCCTCTACGAAGAATTACACTGTTGCCAAATTTATTTTAAATTAACTCTTGCATAATGTGTTGCATAAACCACGACGTGTAGTACAATGTTTACATGCGATCGCGTCTACATTTCGTATTGAAATCAAAAATAAATACTAAATAATTTGGCGAGTGTGATTTAATTTAATTTAATATAAAACAATAAGATCAGTCGACTGCTATACTGCTAATTGTTGAGTATGTACTACTCGTACATATGCATAGGCGCCAGATATAATTAGGACCAATATTTTGAAAAATGATTCTTTGATTTTGCCTAAAGAATAATTTTTTATGTTGAATTTTTTTCATATTTGTCTGAACTTTTCATAATGTTCATTCAAATATTTACTACATATAACTTGAGGGGGTGGGCTTAGCTCAATTTTAGCCTTCATTTTTCTGATAAATAAATATGGTTAGATACCTATTTATATTATGGCTAGATATTTATTTATATTATAGTGAAGTAAAGTTAGGGAAATTTTAAATTATTTTGGTTGTTTTTTTCAATTTACTGCTGTTTTAAAGCTTTTTTGGGCGGTTATAGAGGACAATCAGATTGTGTAGATTATTTTATTTTTAAATTTCGTAATCAAAAATAGTGCCGTTTTGAAGTATTGGAATAAATACTGTGCATCGAGCCTACACTCCCAGCCAGTCATATTCTCATGCGCTAAAAGAACTGTAATTCAAAAATACCTATGCTTTTAGGGACTTCGGGCAATACAAATTTGAACTCCACATAACTAAACCAACTATTAAGCCGATCAATCCAATCAATAAAAATTTCAAGTTTCATTATTTAAACTAATAGGTAGTTTAAATTAAACCAACTTTTACAGTTTAAAACTCACAATGTACAAATGGCTCCTCGAAAATGAAGGATTTTCATTTTCTTTTTGTTATGAACTAAAACGACGTTTTTTGATTCTTTTTGAAAATCCGGAAATTTTGATAATCAGAATAGGGTCCAGTCACAATTGATCCAGATTATCGACACTCTACTGTATCTACATTTTTACCACATTTCGAATAATGTTTCAAATTACATCAATTAATCATCGAACTTATACCACGAGAAGTTGTAATGTAGTGATATTTCCGCTGAAAAATGCAAACTTCGAGTGACACAGGATGTAATACATCTGCTGATATGTGCTTTTCAGGGTCGTTAGATATGGCATCTCTTTCTACGTATGATTACTATCTCGTTCATATACGTATGGTTACTTCGAGGTTGCTGGAAATCATGATTAACCTTGAGGCAAAAATATAAAGAGTTTTTATTCAGTTTTAACATCTCGTTTTAAAAACGACAATAGAAATAAAGGTACATATGTACATATGTATGTACATACTACTTACGTCCATATTTTGAAGTGCAAAGTAGGATTTTCACGTGTTTTGTAATAAAACACAAGGGGTTGACTGCTGGTAGAAATTTGTACAAAGATTTTCCCCAGCGCAGCGGTCACCCCTTGACAAAACATGTTTAGAAATTTTCTTCAGCACAAAACATCTCGAGTTTCAAGTTGCATAATTTTGTAGCGTCTTAATTACTATTATTTTCAACTTTCTTAATATCGACTATTAGGAGTGCTGCTCGAGCACAGAAAATCAATTAATTTATGAAATAATATTTCAGATTTTAGTATTACTTTTCCAGCTTTTATAAAATAAAGACACTTTTTCTTATACATTTATAATTTATAATAGGCTGGCTACCAAAGAAAATTTACATACTATGTAGTACCTTTAATCCAAAATCGCAGTTTAAATGTTTGTGAAATAGGTCATCAGTGCCAGCTGTATAACGGAAGTTAATCTTCGGATCACGTTGATCCTTGGATGAAGTTCGGTGATTGGTTGAAAATTTAAAAACCAACCAATTAGCGTACTCGATTCACCAATCAGATGGTGATCCGAGGATTAATTTCTGTTATACAACTAGCCGTTAATAGTATGTGCTTTGTGATCTCCAAAACTGAATGAACACTATGCTTCTGGCAATTTAAAATATTGCCTCGCTTATCCAACTCCTTTAAAAAATTAAATCGCAATGTCATATTGTTTAAAGATTAAAAATTTGTTTTCAAATAAAAGTTTCAGTTCGTCAAATAAAATATTGTCTAATTAAAGTTAAGTTAATTAAAGAGCTTAACCTGATAATTAGAATAGGAAAACCTAATTCTATGGTGTAATCTGGTGAGAAGGTTAGAAGGCATCACGCGGTAGTAAAACCTGAGAATTACGATGCCAAAAATGATAAATCAATCCCATTAGCTATTGAAAAGCAACTCAGCGTCAAGCAGTAAACATAGGTACATTGGTTGACAAATAGCGCCATTTGTTGACAAATTAATTGGGGAGGGGGATTTTAGGTCGAAATAATTGTTTGTGCATCATTTGTGCATAATAGTGTATATTTTATTCTCGATTGTATGTCCTCTGTTTGTGAATTATTTTGACTATTCAATTCACATGTCATCTGTTAAAATTGGACTAATCAAAAGCAACATTCGCAATTTCAGAGCCAACCGAAATGAATTATAGTGACAATTGCACTAGTGGAATTAGATCGACAATTGCACTAGTGGTGCAAGTGATAATTTATATACATATATAAATACAAAACTTTGCGAATGACAAAAGTTTGTTTACTGGTTGTAATGGAAATGAAATCATGTGTAGATCAATTTTGAAATTATAATCTTTTGAAAATGAAATTTGTGAATTGAATAGTCTCGAATACCATTCGTATTCAAAGTTTAAGACTATTTTTGAGGTGGTATCACTATGTTCATTGCCTTAGAATAGCACTCGTGCTAACGCACTCGTGCTATTTGTACACAAGCGCAATAAATATTCGTGTACCATCTCAAAATAATCGACATAACTTTGACTACTTGTATTATATGTAAATAAAATTAGTTGTAGGTGCTCGAATCCTTACGGTACAATGGATCCAATATACACGCAGCCTTAATCTGTCAACAGCAGCTAAAGGATTTAAGCCCCATAACTAATTTTCAAAATAATTCACAAACAGAAGAGGTGCAAACGAAAATAAAGCATGCAAAATTATACACAAACGAAGCACAAACGATTAAAACCATTTTGAATCCAAAATTCAAAGTTCGAATTTAGCATGTCTCCAGCCCCCAAACTTTCTTCGATTACGCGAAAACAAAAGAGGTACAAACGAAAATAAAGCAAGCACAATCAAGCACAAACGAAGCACAAACGATTAAGACCATTTTGGATCCAAAATTCGAAATGGGAGGGCTGGGACATGCACCTAGTAAACATACATGTTTTCTATTTTTCGTACTTGAAGTAAAAATATATAAAATATTTTATTTTAAAAACCTCTTTGTGCGGATTTCGTGAAATGTCAGGAATTACAATTATTGAGTTTCTTGGGAATTTCCATTCCCAATTCCCATTTGCTCCCCCAATCCCCATTCCCATTGACTCTGGTAACCCTAGCCTATTTTAAGAAAATTACACGTCAATCAGAAATCCAATAAATTTGAGAAATTTTGACATCTGCAAATCAAATCAAAGCATCTCGAACCATCACAAAATAGGAGTGGTCCAGTAACGATTTATTTTACAAATTAATAGCAAAATGTACAGAAAATTCATGAAATTAATGTTACACAGATTTTCTTATATTTTTTATGTTGTATTTTACGAATCAGCTGTATTCGCATAATAATAATATCGTATGCTTGCATACGATAACAAACGTGTAGGCGTGTTATGAAATTATCTTCTTGCATTTTAATTACATACAAGCATTAATTTTTACTTGCACCCTAGAACATTTTAATGCAAAATAACCAATACTCAAAATTTTGTTTCATTGCAATAATAAATTAGGATCACCATTAATTTTGTTGCTAAAATTTCAAACCATGTATTAGATAATATAATTTCTTAATCGTATTCATAACAGAATTTATGAATTAAAGCAGTAATTCATAATTTACTTCTTTAATAATAAAGTTCTGATCCGTTATGGTTTACTTTGTACTTATTATAAAAGCAATATAGCAAAATTTACTGCCTTACATAAAATATAAATAATAATATAGAGTTACCTACGGTACCATTTGAACTCGTTATGAACTATTAACATCCTACATAAAACTAAAAATCAAACTGTACAATTTCAAAACCTTTGTTATTGATCTTAGAAATTATAAAAAAAGTCAGCTTTTTCCAATGACGGTTGTTTTGTGTCTTGAATTCAAACAATCGAAAATTTAAAAACTACGGAAAGAATACAATTTTAGTTTAATTAGCAACAATTTTAACATTTTGTAAAACTACATAATTATGTAGTATGTACTAAACATAATACTATGTAAAATTGAATGACTTGTCACTTTTTCCAAGAATTTTCTTTGTACAGTAAGTGAATGTTACTCGGAGCTTTATAAATCTGGTTTACTGGATTTTAATTTAATAAGTATGTACTTACATAAACATTATTTACAACCCTGTATATTACTTTTCATCTTATTGTGGTAATTTCGAAATTTTAATCAACAAACCGATATTTAATAGTTAATACTTTATAGAGAACCGATTAACGACAAAACAGTATCATCCCGTAGTAGAAAATTTAAATTTTCTGATTTAATCAAAATATCTCTTTATTCCAACACAAAAATTTTGTACAGCGAAAATGTTAAATAGATTATAAGGTAGTGTAACGTTTATTTCGAAATGCCCTGTAGTTAGATGATTGAGAAGAACTTGCGTACAAATGGAGAGATAAGGAGGTATTAGAAATTTCTAACGTGTGAAAATTGAAATTATAGTTGTATATTACCTAATTTAGATGATTTAAATTTGATGATTTGTTGATGATAAATATAGTTGCTAGTAATAATATATAGTGGTTGATTCGATAGTGGTTCCAATTAGATTAAACCGGCTTTCCTACTGCAGAGGAAGGTTAGTACCTAAATTTTTGTTTGAATCTCTGCTTATGTTTCTCCCTTGATTAGGCCGTATCCTCCGGATTTAAGAAGTCATTTTGATATAATATAGTGGAAAGATAAATTTTGTAACGTAATGTGAAATCGTTGGGCAGTATTCGATTCGTATAGTGAGGATTTGTCTAAATAACACCGACGTGCTAAGATACACCTGGATGACCAAAGAAGAAGAAAAAGCGCTCGCGTAATTTTATTGTTGCCTGAACCCAGTTTACTGGGTGGAATTTATGTAAGTAAAATAATTTATTTGGGTTTTTTTATGGTGTTCCTGGCACGTTTGTCTTATAATTTTATAAAAACGGTGGCGCCTAACCAATTGTTTTATTTGTGCATCAATCCTTACCCACGCCCAGCTAAAAGAGCTTCCGGAACTGTACCCGCCAAAAAGGAGTTACAGTAGGTACATACTATGTTAGGTGATAAGATAAAATTTATAATACGCTTTTATAACATATTGTTCTTCTTCAAACGTCAAAAATTTATTTATTGTTGACAGACACTGTTTTTAGTTTGCATCCTCTAATTAAACGTGCCCGTTGTGAACGTTATTAAATTTTAATTTTTGTCTTCCAAAGCGTCAGCATTATTGTCTCTGTTTCAATACAAAATATGCTGACTATGTTTTATTATTTTTTATAGTCATAACAGTAAATTCTAATGTGTAATAAATTACATATTGTAATTTTTTTAATAATTATAAAAATTTACATAGTATAGGATATTTGATTTGAAATGAACTAAATTGTAAAAGAATTTGGGTTAATATTTAGTACTATTTATGCAAGTAGAACATACTATGTGTATTCACTTTGTTCTATAAATGCAAAAGCGCGGGATTATGTTATTAATTTCATTACAAGAAGTGCAGACTGTGACAAGGTATATTTTTCAAGTTCCAGATAAACTATGTTTTTCAAATCTGCGTGTAAAATTCTTCTTTTTTTATCGTGTGCTTCTTGTCAGAAGCATCGTGACCTAACCTGGCCGAATCCAAGATGAATTCATGAGGTGGTTTCCTTGCCTTCCACATAGTCCAGATGATATTGGACTTTTGATCACAACAGTGTATCTAACGCAAGCAGGATGCGAACCGCGAGCTTACGCTCTTAGTCGATCCGCGTATGCTTCACGCTATACTGCTGGACACGCTATATGGCGTGTCAAATTACTCTACCAATTTTTATCGGATTGACTGGAAACTTTGAACAATTATTCTTCTCCATGATTTACTACATAATCTAAAAATGTAGTACTAGTCTTGGTACTAGTACTTAGGATTTTGCTGTAGCGTAGTTATTTTTTTAGTGCACATTATAAAGCTTATACTTTATTAAAATTGCTTTATCTTAAAATACTTTTTTTTTAACAAAGAACGACGCCATCTACAAGGCTATTTTATACTTTTAATTTAAATTTGTAATACAAAGTCAATGTTTTTATTATAAATGGCTAAAATCGCAATCAAAGGTGGTGTTACTTTAATTTGGTTTCATTTTACTTTTACTTTTTGAAAAAATTAAAAACGCACTATTATAGTGTGTTAAAAGTTTTTATTAATGTAAACTTGTCAAGAGGGCAACGGCACGCGGTGTTCCCAAGCGGTCACCCATCCAAGTACTAACCGCGCCCAACATTGCTTGACTTCCGTGATCGGACGAGAACGATTTTAGATTTAGATATACTTTATTAAATTAATCATTAAAAATATTTGTTGGACCAATCAGCGCTGACGTGAGCGTCGATTGGCCTTACATTACAATTTGCTTACAAAATAGGAGCCCCTCGTGATTACACATATCTCCAAATTTCATTTGGGTAACCGGATTGGTTTTACAATAATTAATAAAATTTACAAAAAAAGTATTTGTGTTGTCGTTGTTCAAATTTAGCGTTGTTTTTGTTGGAAAAGTGTAAGACGAGAACGGGTATTCTCAATGTGGTATGGTCGTTGTCTTAATTTGTGTTAAAATTTAACACACTATAATAGTGCGTTTTTTATTTTTTTTTGAATTCAAAGTGTGTTTCACCTCATCTTTTATTTTTTACTTTTGAAAATAAAATTATCTGGTTAATTTTATCAAAAGAAATTCTTAATTTCCTCTAGTGATTAATTCAAAATTAAACAATACTTTCTCATATTACATATGATAAAGTAAAAAGTACGTTGATGTAAGCAACCCAACATACAGATATTACACAAGAATTATATAATTATTAATACAGTAGAGCGTCGATAATCCGGATCAATTGTAACCGGGCCCTGTCCGGATTTTCAAAAAGAATTAAAAAAGGGTCGATTGAGTTCATAACAAAAAGAAAGTTTGCTAAAACCGGCATATATATATAATAAGCGAAGATAAATAAAACCAAGAATTAATATGAACTTATAATGCTGTATTTTAATAAAAGTTTAATAAAAATAAAATAAAATTTTTTTCTCCGGAATTGAATCCCGATTATCGACGGTCCGGATTTCTGAGGTCCGTATTATCGACGTTCTACTATTTTTAAAAATATTTTTTATTTTTATTCTTTAGTAATATTTAAGAATTTTGATTAATCTTCTTAAATTAATATTATTTCTCCCGGTGTCGATTTCAAAATCTACATGTTGGGTACCTACTTCTAATTTTTCCAATATTTAGAAATTTTAAATTATTTAATTTTTTCTAATATTTAGAAATTTTAAATTATCTTGATATGTATGTAATCTAGATAAGTCTTCCTAAATAAATTTTAAAATCTACGGATATTTGTATTAAAAATATCCACGGACGTCAAAAATTTGATTATTTTAAAGAAGAGAAATGTAAAAGTCCATAAAGTAATGCATTGGCAACAACGCATTTGTGTACGAGTCAAGAGAGTAATGTTTATGGCTACCCATTTTACACATTTCATGTTTTAAAATAATTGTAACAACGCTTTTACACATATCACATATTCAAATATTTAAGACGCGGACGCCATTATTAAAAAAAGGTTATAACTGTTTTTGTATGGAAGGTAACTGTAAATTTCTCATACTCAGAAGTTTCTTACTAGATGGTGGAACTTGTATAGGAGTTTTATGCATATAGCCACAATTAAGGTTATATCATGGCATGCCACTAACATGGTCGGGCATGTAATGGTGTGTATGTGTGTGTGTATGTGTGTGTGTGGTCAAATTTTGTGTGCGACCTACAGCAAAAACTAATAGGAATTTTCAAACAAAATTTTGGATTTTGTATCCTTATGTTGAGACTTAGAGCTGATTAGATTTTGGCTAAAATTGATTCACGGGAACTATTTTTTTAAATTTTATTATTTAATATTAGTTTTTAATTAATATTTCAAAAACTAATAAGAATTTCAAAACGAAATTTAGGATTTAGCATACTTATGTCGAGATTTAGAACTGATTAAATTTTAGTTAAAATTGTTTTATGAAAACTATTGTTTTTTTAATTTTTTAAGTTTTATTATTTAATATTAGTTTTTAATTAATATTTTGAAAAGTAATACGAATTTCTAAACTAAATTTAGGTTTTCGCATATTTTAATCGATATTTAGAACTCATTAAATTTTAGTTAAAATTTGTTTATAAAAACTATTGTTTTTTATTATTTTAAATTTTATTATTTAATATTAGCCTTTATTTAATATTTTAAAAACTAAAAGGATTTTCAAAACTAAGGTTGGAAATTTGTTATGTTTATGGCAGGAATTAGAACTGATTAAATTTTGGATAAAATTGGTTCATGGAAGCAATTCTTTTTAAATCTTTTTATTGAATATTAGTTTTTATTAAATATTTCAAAAACTAATGAGAATTTCAAAACTAAAGTTGGTATTTTGTATCTTTATATTTAGACTTAGAGCTGCTTAGATTGTAAGTCACATTGGTTAATGGAAAATATTTTTTTCTTTTTATTATTAAAAATTATTTTTTTTAATATTTAATAAAAGTATATGATAAAGTCATGGGCATGGCCACATCCGATTTTTCTCAATATGTTAAAATATTGAGAGAAAGTACGGGTTTTGGTTTAAATCTTTAAAATTTCTCCGAATGCCTTAGCATTCATATTTACTAACAAAATTTTAATTTAAAAAAATAAGCGGATAGCCCTCATGGAATCCCAAATTGCATGTATTTTTTATATGCTGCTTTTTATAAATCGATCTGGGAAGACATGAGATGCTTTCAAAAATATTTTTGAAAATTTCACTTTACGATTTACTTGTAAAATATAAAATTTTGCTCCATCGGGATCCATTTAATATTTTATCAAACTGGAACAGTTTACAATGTAAATTTTTTATAAATTTCTTTTCAGTTTGTCCAAAAATTTAGACCAATCGTGTTAAATTTTTAAAATACTGCCAAAATAAGGTTTTTCTCTGATCCATCCAATGAAATTAGTAAGCATAAAATAAATATTCAAATAGAACAGCTAACATAAGAAAGAAAATCCTCACTGGAAATTGTAATATTTGCACTTTTACTAATTAACTAACAATTAACTAACAAATCTATCAGAATTCTTTAGCGTATTACTTAATGAGCAATATTTAATTTCAAAGCGGTTACGTACGCCTTCCAACAGCTTTGTTTATGTATGTTAGGTTTTTTTGTTAATCCACCGTGGAATGAGTGAGCGCGTAAGCAATTTGAAATTATTTGCATTTTTGCGAAATAATTTTTGGCCTCTTCGGAGATAACTACAAAATTAATTTTTGGAATTTTGAATATTACATTTTTTACTGCTTCCGTTCATTCTCGTAAAACTAAAAGAAAAGAATTTGTAACCTTTCTTCGAAAATCTTTTGCGTCATTTCCAAAACTGACGATTTTGAGTTTCAGTTAAAACGCGCCTGGTTTGTAAAGGAAAACTTTGAAGTCTGCAGTTTTTAAGACTGTGCCTTTATTTGGCGTTTTCGATTACAGATGTAATACAAAAATATTTTCATCATTCATAATGCTATTCGATACGGCCATCACATTTTAGAATATTCGATGAAAAACACGCATTTCTGTCAAAATGCTGTAAACCATTCAAGGCGCCTTAGCGTTCTTATTAACTGACCAATATATAATTTTAAAGCGGTTTCATACGTCGTTTAATAAATAGGATTTTTTTTTGTATCTTAGGTTTTTTCGTAAATCCACTGTGGAAGGTGTGAGAACCGTACGCAATTTTTTTCGAAAGTTTACCATATTTTCGTAATCAATAGAATTTATTTAATTTTGAATCAAGCAGGATTTATTTATTTCCCTACTGATACTGAACATTTTTCCATAAAAATTTTATATAAATTTTTTTTCCGTTTGTCTACAAAGTTGGCCCAACTGTGTTTAATTTTTAAAATGTCGCCAAAATATCAAGTCATGCCAGCTTACTTAAAACAGAAAATTTGCTTTTGCAATTATTTACATCTTTGATATGTAACGTTGCTGTGTTCAGGCGAAAGTCGCCAAAAGATTTTTTTCAAATTTTTGAAAATTAAAAATTTTATTTTGTTTCTTCGTAAAAAATTAAAATTAAAATTATATTTTATTTTCAGTTATTTTTTAATATTTTAAGTTTAATTTCGAAAAAATGAATCCAATATGTCGAGTATCTAAACATTTTATATTTTATTTGTTTTCAAATTTGTCGTCCTTACACGTGACTTGACAAGGCGTCAAAGATTTAAAAAATTCAATAATTTCTGTCATCAAAAATATGCACTATTTTCTAATTTAAATATAATTTTATAAGTGTCAGTTTAATTTAAAAAAACAATAGAAAATATTCAATAAACCTTAAAAACTCGTTCTGTCTCTCTCGCTCTCAAGTTAATTCCCACAAAAACTCCATTTTTCCGTCCCACACCTCCCCAAATTTATTCGAAATCTTCAAAAACTGTGGAAGAAGTAGCGAAAAACGAATAGAAAGCGGAAGTGTTGTGGAGAACGCCCGAAAAAATTTAAAAAGTAAAATCGGTATCGCACTCTCGGCCTTCGCCCCAACCTGTCCACAAAATTTCGCCCTTCTAGTTGAAATTCCACATTTTTCTACCCTTTCGCCCCTGTTTCGACCCTCCGTCCCTTCCACCTAAAATCTGACAATTTTCCCGTTCAATCCTCGTCGATTCCCACCTACCCACTAAATTTCACCTCTCCACGACCACCCCACATATGCCCTGTAAATTATGAATGAGTGAGTGAGTGAGTCGGTCACGGACTCAGCTTTAATAGTATAGAACTAGCAAGGTAAAATCGGCCTTTCGGCCGATTTCACTTGCTAGCTCTGCGAGGCGCCGACCTCTGGTCGGCTCGGCCTCGGCCGCGCGGTTTTTCTTGACGTATTACTTTTTTTTGACACTGTATTTTTGGTTTGTATTTGGTGGTTTCACTTTAAAAGAATTTCTTCATGGTAACAGAACGTAATGTAGTATTGGAAAACACTTTTACGACATTGATATGACATGTGATTAACTTTTGAATAATGCAATATTTTTTTAATCTCTCCAAACCCCAAACAAATTTTCTCGACAACGTAGTGACATCTCGTGGACTTCAGTCAACTAATTGGCAATTGTTTATTCCTTAATTTTACAAAAATTTTCATAAATTCCAATGAAAAAGGAAAAGCCGTTTGGTAAAACTTTTAGGAATTAAAAATATTTTTCTCTTTACTAACTGACCAATATTTAATTTGAAAACGGCTGCGTATGCCTCTAACCGAATAGGATTTTTTATGTATCATAGGTTTTTTCGTAAATCCACCGTTGAAGGTGTGAGGCGCCTATGCAATTTTTTCAAAAGTTTTCAAGGGTTACTGATACTCTTACAATTTTCTCGTGACAATAAAATTTATTTAATTTTGAATTAAGCGGGATTTATTTAGTTTCCTACTAATAGTGAATATTTTGCAATAAAATTTTTTATAAATTTCTTTTTGGTTCGTCCACAATGTTGGCCCGACTGTGTTAAACTTTTAAAATAACAACAAAATAATGTTTCTCTCTGATTCTGTCGACGAAAAATAGAGGAAAAAATTAAAAAATTTATGATGACGTCTTACCCAAAACTGAAAATCATTTTTAGAAATTTATTGCACTGTTTCCAAGTAAGTTTTGTTCGTTGCGGCTAGGTTCAGCAAAATATTTTTTCCAAATTTTTGAAAATTAAACATATTTTTGTTTTTTCACGCGGTTTTTCTTGAAGTATAAATTTTTTTGGCACTGAATATTTATTTGGATTGAAAAATTTGAAAATAAATGAATTTGAAAAATGGCGTCAAGATTTGAGAAAAAATTCAATACCTCCTGTCATTAACAATTTTTCTTTAATAAATAGCATCGCCAAAATTTGACTTTGGAGCAATTAAAATAGTTAAATGAAATTATAATTTTGTTTAAATTTTTTATTTTTAAGTTTAATTCCGAAAAAAAAAGGAAAAAGAATCGAAAATGTCCAAGTTTCCAAACGTTGTGTATTTTAGTTGTTTTAATATCATGTCGTCCTTAAACTTACTTTTTCTAACACGTGATTTGACATGGCTTCACAGTTTGAAAAAAATTCTGTCAAAAAATATGCTCTATTTTCTAATTCAAATATAATTTTATAAGAGTGTAAGTTTAATTAATAAAAAAACAATCGAAAATATTCAATAAACCTTAAAAAACTCGTTCTGTCTCTCTCGCTCTCATACAAAACGAAATTTTAATATCGACTGTCAAATTAATTCGATAAAATATAATCTGACGTTTGACGTTTTTGAAAATGTATATCGCAATTGTGCAAAATTGACGCGTTTAATCGAAAAAATTGTAGAGCACAAAATTATGCACGGGATCGTGCTCTCGGCGACGTGCAAACGCGATTCGATTCGGGCTCTAAACGGCGGAGCCACGTACAAAACAGTGCGGCGCCTAAGCAAGTAAATTTGAGGGCACAAAAAGAGCCATTTCCAGATGCGCAACGTACCATTTTTTTTGCAAATATGCAAATCTAAAATCGAGGCGAACCAATCGAGCCTAAAAGCGCGAAGATCGGGATTCAAACAAATCCACCATTGAGTTTTAAAGGAAAAACTTGCATGCGCTCTAAAATAAAAACGGGCAAAATTCAAAAGTTAATTCCGACAAAAACTCCATGTTTCCGTCCAACACCCTCTCCCCAAATTTAATCAAAATCTTTGAAAAACTGTGGAAGAAGTAGCGAAAAACGAAACACAATGCTCAAGTGATGTGGAGGGCGCCCGAAAAAAAATTTAAAAAAGTAAAATTGGTATCGCGCTTTCGACCCTCGCCACAACCTGTCCACAAAATTTCGGTCTTCTAGTTGAAATTCCACATTTTTCGGTCCCTTTCGCCTAAATTATAATTCAAAAATTATTTAAATTTTAACAATAAGATATCAAGTAGGTAAAAAGTTTTGTAAAAACTTAAAAATGAATTTATTAGTACATTTATTATGTCATTGCAGCGTTACGAATACCAATGTTGAGAAAATTAAAACAAAATATTTCTTATTACAAATTTTAAAAATAAAATTGGCAGTAACTTTATGGTGTCGCATGTTTGACGTTTTAATCTTCTATTATATAAAATTGAATGTTTGTTTGTTTGTTTGTTTGTTTGTTTGTTTGTTTGTTCGTCTTATAATAACTCCTAAACCGTTCGACCGATCCCAACCAAATTTTGCACAGTTACTCTCTAGAACCCTAAAGAGGTTTTCCGCTAAAACCGGGACCGAAAAGCTTAATTTAAAAAAAAGTGAAAATTGCGGACGCGCATGAATGGAACGAGATTCCCATCGCCAATACCTGTAATTGATATATGGTAATTTTACGTTGGTATATTCACATTCAGTACCTATACTATTATAAGTGATTTGAAATACTGAGAAGAAAATCTGTAGAGAAAATTGTAGAGTACAATATAAACCGTTCTGAAACACTCGACTACGGGAACACTAAAATCATTCTGAAACGCTCTAGCAACGGGAAGCAAGATTTCCGTCGAGAAGAAAACCTTAAGCGAAGCAGGATACTCGGAAAATCTAAATACTTCACACAAAGGCAAAGTATTTTAATTATAGAAACCCCGGGCGAAGCCGGTATCCAGCTATTCAATCATTCAGACAAAGGCAGAGTTCCACCTTTTAATGAGACCCGGCGAAGCCGGGTATCCAGCTAGTTAATTATATTTATAACTTAAATTAATTTTATTTGATAAAAACAACATACTTCCAAAAATTAAAGATTATTTTATAAAGTACCAATTATCGTTTGTATTATAGTAACAAATTATAAATAATTTATTAATTTGTGAAATTATATGTTAAAAATTTTTTTTTAATTTTTATAAGCTAAGTGAAATTTTAAAATTTTCCAACTTACATTTTTAGTCTAAGACACCTTTGTACAATGTTGTTACGCCTTTTAAAGATTTGAATATCTAGTTTACCAATATGAGTTTGTGAAAACATATCTTAATTAATTATTACTAGAATTTTCCAATATAGTTTTTATTTCAATAGTAATGGACTTTAATCCATATTCATTCACTTAAGGGTAGTTTAACTAATGAGACCGTAAAAAAGCGAAAGAACATTGCACAACAGTACTTTAGACTAAAACTGTAAGTTTTTAAAAATTTTTAAACTTTACTTATCTTATAAAAATTTAAATTTTTATTCAACAGATTATAGTAACAATATTGTATTATTTAGAATTATCTTGGATATTCTGCGTTCCTTGTTTTATGGTTTACATGCATATCAGTGTCGGTTGTACTATCATTAAATAAAGAAGAATGGATTCTTCCATTTGGAAGTGGACCTCATATGGTTAATAATGAAACACAATTTATAATTCAAATATTGCACTTTGGTATAACAGTATTGATAAAGTGCATATAAAGTATTGATAAATTGCAGATAAAGAAGAAATACATGAGGTAATTAAAATATATTTTGGCTATACTAGACTCTCAATATACTCAAGAATTTCATTTGCAAAACCAATATTGTACATTAGTGTTGCGTAAATATTAATACTTAAAATAAGAAATACATGCTACCAAAAGTCCCATTATAATGTGTTATATAAATCAGAAAGAAGTGTCAATTGTTTCACTTTTCTTACTTTTTTACTTTACTTTTACTTACTTTATATATATATTTCGGGCTTCTTTTGCAAGGATACAACTTACATCGTTTTATCCGTTCCTCTAAGGGGCTACTCCAGCATTTAATACCTCAAAGATGTTGCTAACATCTTGCGAGAGAACCACCGTCTTTACATGTCTTTCGAAGTACGGAAACGGCAATGCATAGTAAACCTTTACCCGGTTACGAACTGTAATTAAACTAATAGAATTGTATATTATTTGTTGGGTGCCAGGAAAACTTTGCACTGTAGTAAATCAACGTGTCTCCGGTGTTCAATTAAACCATGTACCCACAACGTATTTAAATCCGTCACTCAAATTTGAGTCAGCATCCCAAAACTCTAAGTAAGCCTATCGAAGCTATCTAATACTATACATACCCATAAATTATAAATTCGCGTGTAATTGAATTTTATTTTTTCTTACACAATGATATGTGTATCAAAACTTAATTTGTCTGAAACATGGAAAGTTTAGTGCATTAATAAATTTTAAAATTACAGAATTTATTTTTTCAGGAAAATGATACGGAACTTATTGAAAACAAAACCATTGATTGGGAATTATTTAAAGTACAACTTCAAAACATTGTACCTTACCATGTTGGTGTTTTTGATGCCGCAGATCAATTGGAAACTGTATTCTCGTTTATAATTTTTTGTTTTTTTGGAGGAGCAAACATTTGTGTGTGCTTATTAATATATCACGCAGAGGTATCATGTTAATATAACTTTTGAAATACAGGTAACCCTTCTATAACACAGTTTCTTACAACACGGTTTCGCTCTACGACGGAGAGAAATTTGCAAAGACTCTCACATAGCACTGTACTTCTACAGCTTAACATTATATAAATTATTAAAAATCTAAACTGCACACTACAGGCAGTACTCGATTCATGTTTGTTTCTAATAAGTTTTCGGAACGTAAACCTCTTTTTCTACTGGCTTTGGGTCTCACATAACACAGCTTCATATAACACAACATTTTCTAGGAACCTATTTACCGTATTATAAGAGGGTTACGGCTAGAGGTAAAATACCCGGAATCGAAAATACACTTTTCCTATAAAAATGGCTTAACAAAACGAAAGAACGCAAAAATATAAGCTCTTTAAGGTGAGGATCAATCTTGTCGGAGTTGTAATAAGGCCACAATTTAATTTTGAAAATTGCAATTTTCCCATAAGAAATACATGTAAGTGTATTTTGTGTAGTAAAATTTCAATATGGCGGTCATTCTGTTGGCGGTACGTGTGCTGTACCTGGGTCGACAGTGACTAGTGGTGGGGAGATACCAGTCGCTCTCAGAGATGCGTCGCGTCAACTTTCAAAATTTTCGAGTTGGAGCCGCTTAAGGGATGTTTTAATGAGTTTAGCACGTGTCAAAACCGTTCGGAGCCCGTACGAGCCCCGGAGGGGCGAGGGCGGTGCGAGAATAGGTTTTGACAGTGCAACCACCTCAGAAACGAATTCACACAAAAAGTGATTTTTTTTCGAAAATTTGTTGTCCGATCACAACTTTAATTTTTTTATTAGCTAATTACACCATTATCTATCATAATTCGTCGTGAAAATCGAGATTCTGGTATATTTACTGTCGCCACCGCCTCTTTCAATTTTGGGGGCGGGGTTACAGTTGAAAACAGCCAATGATAAAATTGCATTCCGAATTAACTTTAAAGCTGTTTTTCAAAATTGTGTGAATATTCCGCAAATTTTATTTTTTTATATGCTATTGGGACCCTCAACTTTCATAATCCACTTCAAAATGGTAAAATCGCGATCCGGGAATCCTACCTGCACCGAGGGTTACCTATATAATAAAATTACATAGGTTTTAATTGAACAGTATTTTAGCTAAACATAGAGATGGAAGACTTTATAAAAGATGTACTTATGATAGTATCAGGCTTGGTTATATTGATTATATTATGCACTTATGGAGAGAATGTTATAACAGAAAGTGAAAAAATTGCAAGTGTATGTTATGAATTGGATTTCACTGATTGTGATTTGAGAATTCAAAAATCTTTAATAATTATAATGGCCAGAGCTCAGCGACCAATAACTCTAACAATTGGAAAATTAAGAGTGCTAAATTTACAAACTATGCTTGGTGTTAGTATCGTATTATTATACACATCTAGTTTAAGTTAAATTCTAATTGAATTTATTTTTCAGATCTTTCAATCAATTTATAGTTATTATACGTTCCTTAGAAATATGAACATCGATCGACAGTAATAATTGAATTAACAGAAATAGTTGCACCAACTCACCACTCACTACAAAAATTTATAAAATTATTATTAAAGTTTAGCATTCAAATTTAGCGCAATGTTAAATTAAGTCACAGTTAATTAAGATTTAATATTTTATTAGTACGGTTTGTTCATTGGAGGTGTTCTGAACTGATCTGAACAGTTTCTGATTACCTCACACTAACAGTTTTTTGAGTTACATTCGAACGAACACTTGTCATTGTTCTTGTCACATTTTATAGAAACAATAATCTAGAATTAACGATTAGCACTTTTATAAACCCTTACTACAGAAATAGAAGGTTGATTACTAGGTGTTTTTCGTATTAAATGCTATTGACCAAAGCTACATGCATAAATTTATAAATTAAATAATGGAAATTTCACTAGGTTGTTTGATAATTGAGAAGCTTTCATGCAAATCCAAATGAATCCTCTTTTGGAAAAAAAATTGGTTATGCATCGTTTCTATATAATTTCTATATAAAAGTTAAATGTCTGATGACAGCAGTAACCATTGCTGAAAGCTTACAAATAATGTTTCGTTTTATTGTTCATTTAACCTTATAATTTTAAAAATTTGAATTAATATTAATTTCAAAGGTTAATAATATAAATAATTTCTATAATTTCAATATTTGAAGTATTTATTTTCACAAAATAGTCAATAGATCTTATAGTAAAATGGCCTTAAAGTCGACATCTTCTAAAAATAGTGAATAAATTCGTATTGTTCAAAGCTAAACCGAATAAATATGTAAAACCAGTTTACAGTTTTAATTACCTCATTTGAAATTACGTCAAATTGAAACAAAAATAATAAGAATAATGCCGAAATATTACTAAAACTTATTTCTAAATAATTTGGAGAAAGCTGTAGAAAAAAGTAATTTTTAATGTGTTATATTGTGACTTCTTAGCAATAAACATTAATAAATATTTATTTTGTACTTAAAAATGGTATTTTTTGAGCAAAATCAGATAAATGCATTATTGCTTTGTGGAATATTTACTAAAACACTTTGTATTATTATTTATCATGATCTGCTATTTTTAATTCTCGCCAAAAAGCAAACCATTTGAGTTCAATTTTACTTTTAATGTTACTTTGTTTACCCTGTGCAAAAAATGATCATTTTCCAAATACTACTACAGATGGATTTATTTGGTTTTATTTGAAAGTTTCTCAATTAATCTCCATATTGTTTGGTAATAATTATATTATTAATTAGTAATTGTTCAGATCACTGTCAGTTTTATATTTCAATAAATTTATCAATACTAATTTATTTGTGCTTTTTTTGTCTTCAGTGGTTAGACTTGATATGTTCGTTGATCCTTACCTTCAGTCTTCTTCCAGTTTCAGTTATGTAGGTGGCATTACAGTGTTAGCAGAAGAATTGAAAAAGCACCATTTTTTTTATTGATCAGTTTTTTTATTTGCATTTTATATTGTAGGATATTTATATTACTATTATATGTGTAAAATTATGAAACATCAAAGAATACAAAAAATATAGCATCCCCTGTACATGTTACCAATACGAAAATAGCAATATTTTAGCAACACATTTACGAGCAGTTACTAAATCAGAAATTTACCTTATTTCAAATAATTTTATACACCAAAATGAATAACCGAATATGAAATATCTTAAATTAATATAAATAAAACCAAAACCGAAAAACAAAGCCACCTTCAAAGTAAAATAAAATAGAATAAAAAAACCTACCCGTGCTGCAAAAAAAGTGAAATAATAACCTACTATCAATGTTACAGATTTTTGATCATCTTAGATAAAATTTTGTACTTACATAATTTGTTCTCCTGAGTTTAAATGCAATTGTTAAATATTATTTCTAAAATATTATAGAAATTATATATACTGTAATATCTGCCCTCCGACGTAAATAATAATTGATAATTGCTAAATAAACCAACCTGAATTGCATGTAAAATTGCCAACGGTAGATGAAATGCCACCTGTGATGTACTTATTTTGCTGCTTCTTTAACTGCAATCTTGAAAAGAAAACTTCGCTTCTGCTACTGTGAATAAACTGTTTTTGAATTTTAAATAAACTCCCGCAAAAACTTGGCCTTTATAATGAAATCTGTATTAATTTAAATATAATATTTTACAAAATTGACTAAAGATGTCACCAAAGTAGTTTCTTTCTTTATTAATCTATGTGTAATGATGTGGTCGTGTTAGGATAATACTAAGAAAACAAGTGGCCATTTAAATTAAAATTACTTAAAACTAATTAAACTAAAGCGTTGTAAAATCGTTCATGTTATACGTTTTAAATTTTAAAGAAATAACAAACCGGTGGATGATCAGCTGATTATCAGGTCATTGCTTCCTCTTCAATACGCAGTGGTTCCAAACATGTAATCTTGTTGGACATCGTCATCAACATTCTCACAGGTAAATACGAAATTTTTCTTTAATAACTTTTTCTCCGTTGCACTTTCTTTAAATCACTTTTTGTTACATAAAATATCTATAGCGTCACTAGTAGTTGCATGTTGTATGTCGACAAAATTATTTTATAATTTATTGTTCATTTTGAAATTTTTTTAGGAACGAAATTTTACGTCCTATCTGGGCAAGTGAAAAAGGTCCACTGATCGTATTTTTCGCATCGCGAAGCCTATTAAATTGAGGATTTCTACTTTATAACTGGGTTTTCCAACAAAACTCGATTCCAATTGGCTGTAAATTCTTATCAAACGGATCCTTTTGAAACTTTCACGAAAATTAAAGACTACTAAGCAGTTCCACACAAAATTGTTAGAAAAATTCCAAGTTCACTGGTCGTTCCACAATCATCTGTCAAAGTACGAATTCTTTCTTTTGCACTCCATGTTTATTTCACACACTTTCCCTATCATAACCACTTGCGTAACACTTAGTTTTTAATTCCTCATCTTACAATACTAATCTCACTTAAATCCTTATCCTATTAACAAAATTATTACTAAAATTAACATTTTTGACATTTCTGCAGGTAACAGTTTCACATTTTTCAATGTAGAAGACTCAATTTTGCATCTACCATCCTCACTTGTATAGCAAATCGTTCTACAAATTAATCCTCAACTTTTGGTATGCCTTATGATGTAATTACAATTTTTATGTTATCTAAATCTCTCTTTTAGATTTTCCGAAGGATGAAATTTTCTTTGCTCATTTTAGCTTTATTTGAAACTTTTGGATTTTGGATTCACTTACAATAGTGCCAAGAAATGCGGACGCTGCTATTGGATATGCAAAACAATTCCAACTTTTATCTGTGCTACCCGTAGGAAAGATTTTAATTTTAGAATGCTAACTGCTCTGGCCAGCTTATGAAATGAAATTTTGTGTTCAAAATGGCTCAATGGTATGCCATGAACCTTCTATAAATGCTACATGCCAAAATTAACAACCCGTTCCAACAAAAGTTCCATCCGAGGTTGCACTTCATCTATCGAAGCTGCGGTTTTTAATCGGACGATGCAATTTACTTTATTAAGGTTATTTATCTTAGTTTTAAGTTGATAACATGACAATACATATTATTAACCTTTGAAATTAATATTGATTCAAATTTTATTGTTCATTTAACCTTATAATTTTAAAAATTTGAATCAATACTAAAATATTATATTAAATAAATCTTTCAAGATTTAATGTAAATACTTAAAAGTGTCCGTACATGAAAAACAAAGTTTAATATTGACGCGTTCTTCAACGACATCTATTACTGTTATCAACAACGAATTTTCCGACAAATCAATTCCACTGAAAAACAAACCGAATCTGACAACTAAATCTCTCTTGTTACAGATGGCCTATACAGAATAATAAAAAATTAATTAATAATAATTAATCTTTAAAGTTTTTAAACTCACACAGTTCAGCATAAGGAAGTCGCTTTCATTTTATCAAAAATATTTTTTGTTATCATGATCCCTCTAACTTTGGTAAAAAACTAAAAAACGCTCAAAAATCTGATTAACCAAATCAGAAAAATAGAAAGAAAACAAATTACTAGCCGGTTTTAACAAGGACGGTAGCACCAACCATGGAGTCGTTTGTACGGACTGAAAATCTGGCAGTGCACATTACTAACAAAATGTCCATGGAATCATATTAAAGATGCATTCGTCAATATAACCATGGTCCACGAATCCTGCACAAAAAGACGGCTAATATCAATCCTTCAAAGTACTCCTACATCTAAATTTGATGCACCCCTTAACATCTTGTGGTAGACTTTCACCACCTGCGGTTGCTCAGAATCGAATCACGCCATTCTCAAGTGACGTCAAAAAAATCATGTTGGAATAAGAATAATTCATCATATCACTGAGCGTTTTGAATTGGCGCCCATATGAAGATCAACAAGTATTAAAAAAATGAATACATAAAAATATAGGAAAATGAAGCAATCCAAATTTTAATAAAATTATTCATACGACACATTAGAACAAGTCGTGCAAACAAAAATGATCAATCGGAACCAACGGATACAAAATATTAATCTGCGGAAAGTTGCTAAATTATTAAAAGTAAAAACCAATTAATCCTAGGTGGTGAAATAGATGAGGTAAAATAAAATTAAACTGAACGGCATGAGCATAACGTATAAAATGCTATCCCAAACGATCCACTCGCGATATCAAAATATAAATACACATGCGACAAAAATATACGTCGGTAGAGTCGATTACAACATACAAAAACATCAAAATACAAATTTAACTTAACAACTTCGTAAAGGTTGTACTTTAAACAATGGAAATGGAAGGACATTGAAGAATAATCAAACGTTTGACACTAACATCACTAAAAATTTTGCATTAGGGGAAGGTGAAATGTACCACAGCACAGTTAAATTGTTATAGTTATAAGCCTTTTGTAACAAGATTGCAGTAAAAATTGTAGGAGCGCTTCCGACGCAACGCAAAGGAAGATTAACATATGAAAACATTAAATATTTAAGGCGAATGTTCACTTGAAAATTTTACTAAACATATTATGAGAAACCGAAAGGGAACTTAAATTTTTTATTTAACTTTTAAAATACCTACAAAATGCGTGATTTGCGAGAAAATCGGAAAAATTTAAGTTTTGTTTCATTAATTATCGCATTGTGAAATGACAAACGAAAATTAAATTTTAACAGTGTAAACTTATATACATTTTAGGTACTTACGTTAGAATGTCATATTTTTGTACAAATTTTACTGCATTCTCAATTAAAATGGACTTTAGACTTTTCACGTACTTCAAATTTGAAAACATATTATGCAATAATCTGTCGAGTGTTGTCATACAACTTACGTTTCAATGTCTTTTACACTTACGTGTTTCCTAACAATATTTTTTCATTGTTTAACAATAACAATTTCACCTTTGCATTTGAAAAATTTGACAGTTCACCGGGCAGTTCGATTTTTTAAATAATTGTATGAATTCGAATCGATTGCAGAATGCCAAATAAATAGAAATGACCGCTAAAAATTAATAGTATGTTATACACCTAAATTGTAAAGCTAGGTGTTATAACGCTAGCTCAAGATTAAATCACGAGGTGCGAAGCACAGAGGATTTATGGCGCTGGTTAAAACACGCTACACAACCTAAGTGTATATAACAATTTTTCCACTACTAGGTTTATTAACTCTTCTAAATATTAATAAATAAAACGTTTTAATTATTTATTTCGAATTATAAAACAAATGACAGTCTTTTGTTTTAATATTGACACTTTCTCGAAAATTTTTAAATAATTTTGACATAAAGACGGTCAAACGTCATAAAATTCAAATATAACCAAAATTTTAAATATTAAATTATCCTTATTTAAAGACCAATTTTAATGGTTTATAAACTATTGTTTTTATGTTAATTCGTTTTATACATAAATTTTCCGTTGTGAAGTTTTCTAAAAATGCACATTTGTTCATTATTTGCCTTAGGTGAATTAGTCCAGTCATTATATACATTTGAAAACGCAAATGAACCGAGAAAGCTGATTTTGGATATTGTGTAGAGGAAGCTTAGAAAAGCTTAACTTGAAATTGTCGACCAAGATTTCCTATGAGCTTTCTCCGCCATCTTGAAAAGAAGTGTAAATTTTGTTTTCTTGCGATAACTCGGCTCTCCGCCATGATACAAAAATTTCGATTATATACTTTTTGTTGCCCTTTTACGCTTTACAAATTAGGTCATATAATTTTTACCTATCGTTGATCGTTGTAGAGATATCGAACGGGAAAGTAAAATTAACAGATTGAAACTTGTTTTTGCAGTTTTCTTCTTTCTTATGATACATATCGAAAAATGTTTAGTAATCAAACTTACAGACCATGCTAATATCTGCAATGTAGTCTTTTGTTTTCTTTTAGACAAAAAATTTCGACTTTTAGCGCCCTGTAAAGTTGGCAAATCCGCGTAAAATTTCGATTTCATAGCTAACGCAGTTTTATAGTTCAGTCATTATACAGGGTGAATGAGACCACCCGTATTAGTCATTTTTTCAAAACGGTTAGTCGTATAGAGTTGCGTCAAAAAATTTATCACAAAACCGTAGTAAAGAATCGAATGGCTATATTATTATTTTACGGAAAAGTCGGAATCCCAAGTAGATGGCTCCAGAATGTCCAGAACTTCAGAATTTTAAATGGCACTATATATCAAATGTGGTATCGTTGAAAAGATCTTTAAAAATAAACAACTTTTGTAGGAAACTTTTTTGGACTGTTGCTCTTTTCGAGTAATATTCGATTGAAGTTACTAAATATATTTATGTAGCTACTTTAGACAATGTCAATAATTTCCTTATGGAAGTCTGCTCATTTATACTTACAGGACATGCGAACTCTGCTTGAAAAATACCTAACGAAGACTACGTTAGATTCACAAGACGTGGCTATTTTGCGACTCGTGGAACGGAAAAATATTGGTCTGGTATTATGTCAGACATGACGATAGAGCAGACTCTTATGCGATCTATGAAGACAACAGGAGAACTAACTCAGGGACGTGGAATTACTGACAGCATAATAGTATCGTGGACTTGAGGCATGGTTCAGCTTCAAAATATTTGCAAACAAATTGAACATTTTTGAGTACCATGCTCAACATCCGAGCAGCACATCGACATGAGACTCTCCAGATTTCTCAACATGTATTCGAACTTATCACCAGGTGCAAACGTGGCTCGGGGTTTACACAGATCCTCAGGAATGGGGTTGGCGACGAACAAAACATGGACTTGAACCGGGTTCCAGCACAGCTGAGCCAGCGCCACCTGAGCTTTTAAAGCTCATATCGTACAAGTGCAAAGGAAAATGCAAAGCTGCCTGTGGGTTACGAAAAGCAGGGATTGCTTGTTCCATTATTTGCATAAATTGCAGTGTGCAAACATGCAACAACGTTGCCAAAGTCAATTTACTGCTCAATGAGGATGATGAGAATGATTCGACTATTGAAAAATCTCCACAATTCGATGAGTACTCTGAACACAAAGACTGTGAAGCAGGACCATTGAAACGAAGAAAACACAAATATTAAAACCAACCTCTACAACACATTCATCCACAACACAAAATATATATTTTATAATAAATTTCATACGTGTGATTCCTAATTTTGCTGTTTTATTTATTTATATTATATTTTAATAATTTTTCAAAACCGCAAATCCGTTGCAACATAATCTATAAAACTGCGCTAGCTATAAAATCGAAATTTTACGCGGATTTGCCAACTTTACAGGGCGCTAAAAGTCGTAATTTTTGTCTAAAAAGAAAAACCAAAACACTGCATTGCAGATATTAGCATGCTCTATAAGTTTGATTACTGACATTTTTTGATATGTATCATAAGAAAGAAGAAAACTGCAAAAAACAAGTTTCAATCTTTTAATTATTAATTTATCGTTCGATATCTCTGCAACGATCAACGATAGGTAAAAAAATTATATGACCTAATTTGTAAAGCGTAAAAAAGGCAACAAAAAAGTATATAATTGCAATTTTTGTATCATGGCGGAGAGCCGAGTTTTCGCAAGAAAACAAAATTTACACCTCATTTCAAGATGGAGAAAGCTCATAGGAAATCTTGGTCGACAATTTCAAGTTAAGCTTTCTAAGTTCCCCTACACAATATCCAAAAATTAGTTTTCTTGGTTCATTTGCATTTATATGCCGTTTTTCGTATTTAATGACTGGACTAAATAATAGAAAAATGATTTACTACAAGTGACAAAAGGCGTACTGCACTCAGTCAACACCTATGTCAAAATTATAGCCTATACGGCTAGTAGTGGAAAAATGTATTTCAATGTATAAATTATTATACAAACAACAATAAATTGCATGTTATTGTACGCATCTTTATATTAAAAATAATTGTATTGAATTTTGAAAATTGCGAAAATATCTTACCTGAACAATATCCAAACTTGATCATAGCAGAAAAGATAAATGATCATAATAATCTTTTAAAAATTTTAGAATGACCGCAAGCTGATAAATTGTTATTATAAATATTAAACAAATTGAGTACACTTTATAAAGAACATTTTCACTTGGCACCAAACCAAAAAAACGCAATAAAAACTTTTGATTCTCAAAACAATCGGATGTTAAATTGTTACATTTTTTCATGTTAGTTTTTTGCTTTAAAGACGAATTAACACATAATTACAAAATTAATTTGGAACTTAAACTTTTGTAAAAACACGCGATTTCTTGTCACACGAGTACAATTAACTACTGTTCGTTGTTTGATGGCGAACTGAATACTGCGCTCTTATTCACTTTGCAAGTCATTTTACATGAATCAACTAATTATAACCTGCATTAATAATGTGTCAATTGATTCCGGTTTTATGAACTTAGCACGAAGCAATAAGGATTCTACATAATTGAATTAGATTTTACTTATGCATCGAATACGAGGGTAGTGCAATGATGCAACTAACAACAAATTATTTTATAAAACTTTGTTTTGAGTATAATCGTACATATATAAATTTTATTTTCTTGTTAATTAGTGCAGTGCTACCGCATTGCATCATATGTTCAAATTGTATTTACACAAAATTGTTTATTCATATTAATACTTTTAAACCACCCAGGTGATATTTTTGGTTTTTATGTTATAATTCTACTGTATAATTAGTTGGTGAATTTATTATAAATAGCTTGATAATAATAGGATGCAGTTCAACATTTCTCCTACTTAAAATGGATTTTAGAACTTGCACTTTTTAAATTATTAAATGTTCCATCGATCAAAATTGATTTTGAAATTATCATATTATAATTTTGAATTCAGTTCAATCTTAAATGCAAACAAAAATTAAATGTCACCATGCAAAAGAAAGAAAATCATCAATCAACTAATTTGACCAATATTATAATTTTAAATTTAATACAATCTAAAATGCTATGACTGTCCTTCTTAGTATTAAGTATTTCAAGTATTAAAAATATAAGTAATTATATTATCTGTTAACCTATTTGAACCAAAATCTCAGCTTTAAGTATTATTACACGAAATACTTCATTTGGCTTTATATTGCTATTAGTCATTGAAATATTAAATAACAACTAATTATTTAATGCAAAAAGTTAAAAAAATAGTTCTCTTACACCAATTTGAATTGTGCTAAAATTTTGAATTGTCTATAAGCTAGAAAAAGGAGATGATCAATAGCTGAGTTAGTGTTGTGGTTCATACAATCAACAAGTGGTTGATGCTAGGTTTCTCCAGGACATATCGTGAACCCTTTATTGGATTATTATTGGCACCTTAACAAGTGGCTGTTGCTTTTATGCACAACACTAACACAACTATTAATTACCTTCTTTTCTAACTTACAGACAATTTCAAAATTATAACACAATTCTAAGCTTAGAAGTGTTTAACGCGCAGTATTTAATTGAGGTGACATTACTAAACACAAAGTCCGGACTAAGTGCGCTTGCACCAACGTAAAGACAGCATCTCCTATTCTTTTGGCCGATTTCACTTGCTAGCTCTGCGAGGCGGCGACTTGACTGTTTTACTTTTTTTAACACTAAATTTTTGGTTTGTATTTGGTGCTTTCACTTTAAAAGAATTTCTTCAAGGTAACAAAACGTAATATAGTATTGGAAAACACTTTTATCTATTCTCATATTGTAATATGCCATATTTCAGAGTTTTTCTTAGTATCGTAATGACAGTTTTTACCGCACTGGTGTAGTAATAAAGCATTAGTGGGGTAAAGTTAAAAGTTTAAATGTTGCAAACAATTTTAAAAACTATTTATTAACATAAATTACACAATTTGTCACATTATCAAAATTAACTCCAGACGCTGTTCCCAACTTAATACTGCGTTCTTCCATCATGATGTTACTTGCTGAACCCACAGTACCTGAAGAACCCATTATTTTCTTCTTTTGCAATTCTAATGTAATAGCAATGTTTTTTAGAATTCATCTGATGGTATTCACTCTAACAGGCTGCTGGGTATATTTGCCTCCCATGTAGGTAACAAAAAATCGATTGTGCTTCGTATGACTGGGACGCAAATCCTCACATTTTCTGAATAAATTCAAACAACTTATTTCCTGAATATTTCTTTTTGTTATCAAAAATTCCTACGTAATTTTAGTTTTTGAATTTGGAAAGATAATTTTAATAAATTCCGCTTTACATTTTACTAAAAATTACGTGTTTTATCACATTTTTGGTGCAGACGTCACATATGTGTACTGTTATTTAAATAAAGCATAGAATTGCATCGATTTAAAGAGTATTTTGAAGAAAATCACTTTTTGTGTGAATTCGTTTCTGATGTGGTTGCGCTGTCAAAACCTACCTTCCGCACAATCGATTTTTTGATTTTATCGATTTTTAGATTTTTCTAATCGATTTTTGGCGTTATTATTGAAAATATCGACTTTATCCATAGTACATTCCACTCGTATTAACGTTCTCTACCTAATTCTAAATAAACATTTGTAAAATAATCACAGGCAAAAAGTCCCAGTTAAGGTACTCTAACCAGAAATCCTTATTATTCATTTTTTAAGAAATCGATTTATCTCTTTCTTATAAAAATACGCCATTTTTGGGTCAGTAGCCTTCCGATTTTCTCTTCAAAAAAGCCAAAACCTGATGATATTATTTACTAATATCAATGTTTTTATTAATCGACTCTAACGTTCGCAACATAGAATAGCGGCACCAGAAAGAAGATAGTTTTAGCTTCTCCGCTTGTTCCACAAAATAAGCAAGGACAACCATTTCAGAAACTTGACGAATTTTTTTGACTTTCATCCATTCTGCAAAATATCTGTACACTACCTTGTAACGCTCTTTAGATTTGGCAGGAATTAATATATTTGTAACAGATTGAGCAGCTAATTTTACATCAGAAGGCAAACTTTCTTCTGAATCACTCATTTTTACAAATTTGTTGTTACTGACACGCTTTCCATAAAAGCTGCAACATCAGCATTGTGTTAAAGGCAATTTTTTTACCTGCTCTCATTTTCAACTTTACCTTAATAAGGAAAGATTTTTTAAATAGTTTTACTGCATTGATTCTCTCTCTATCCTATTAACTTCGGAGTGCCCCAAAAGGGTCTTTTACAGCCTTTTGTTCAGATCAGATCTTCCCCAAGCTAGATCAACTACCATTGCAAACTTTTCTGATGACACGGGCATGCTTGCGCCGCATATTAATCCGACAACGACGAAATCTCCAAGTAGGTCTAAATAGCATAAAAAAGTGGAATTAAAATCAATAAATTAAAATCAGTCAAAGTAAAGTTTACAATGAGAAGAGGTATATACTTGTCCACCGGTTTAACTTAATTACTGTCAGTTACCACAAGCAGAAGACGTCGAATACCACGGTATGCATCTCGACAGAAGGGCAGATTCTACCGATTTGGTATCAGCTCTAAAAAAATATAAAAAACTAACTCTAACCTACAGCCCGATCTACCTATTTTAAGGGTAGGGTAGGGGTTTGTCATTTAGTTTACCATTTCCAAAATTTTATTCAAATTTGCCTTTGGCACAGTTTATTATTTATAAAAATTTACTAAAATTTTGATTTGGCACAGTTGACCATTTTCAGGAGGTTTTTTGGCCCTGTTTACCTTCCTCCGTTTATAGACAATTTAATGCATTTGTTAATGTCTGTACAAGTTAACACCACTTCAAATCCATTTCTTTCTTTGACAATCCTTTTGCCAAACAATTTAGATCCGTTAATTTTAAACTTTTAAACAAACTTACGCAATCCCGACATTGTAAGACCATACCCAAGCACGACGTATGTCGTCATGTGGACTCAGGTAATTTCTAAACCCCGACATTAAGATTCTATCAAATTACAATACACTAAAAAGCCAATGGATTTTGCCTCTCAAGAAGAAAAATAGAATGTGGAGGCCAACAGGCGATATACAGACGGTTTAATTCCGTAACAATATCAGATCGGTACGCTCTTATCAACATATATAATGTTACTCATAACGTACAAGACACAAAAATCTTCAGCACTCTTGATTTAATTAGCATATCTTATCATAAATACCTATTAACCCAGACGACATCGAAAAAACCGCTATTACAACGCCGTTTGGTTCATTCGAATTTCCCGCCACAATTTTTAGGTTACGGAACGCAACACAAACGTTCCAACGATTAATCAATAACATTCTAGGTAAATTCGATTTGTGCTTCGCATACATTGACGATTTTATTATTGCATCTAAAAATTTATCAGAACCAGAATTATTCGACCCAACAGTGATGTAAAAAAAGGAATACAATGAGTAGACCCTATCTAAACCACAAAGGGATAACACGTGCCAGTTTTATCTTTTTTCAAATTTTTTTATATTACTTATTAATAAATAATTAATTGTTCTTAAATAAATTATAATTCTACAAAGGTAGCAGCCGAACCAGTAAAACCAGTAAATAACGTCAATAAGACGTGGTATTTATTCCCAGTATATGTATGACTAAATTGCTATTACGTGATTTTCACGTCTTTTTCTCGTGTTTTCTTGATAAAATGTTAAAAAAGCTCTTAAGTTGCTACGGTTTGTTTTATAAGTATTATGAAATAAAATAAAATATAATTATGAATTTTAAAAATTACATTATAAACTAAAAATTAGTAAGAGAAAAAATGCTATTTAAAAATAAAATTTTTAATAAAATCTTGTCGTTTACAGGCGCTTGATGCAACTATCAGACGGAATTTTACCGAGAAAATGCAATTTTTCGTACCTACTATATCTTAACACAAAGTGAAGTGATGAAGTTATTATTTCAAAAATAATTTACGCATATGTTTAATAGTGCAGTAATTAGTGATTTATCAAAGAACAAATTTCAAAATCAATTAGTGTTTTGAAGAAATACATAGGCATCTACTGAATTATGAATTTAAAACGTATTAACGTATTAATTTAAAAAAATCGGATGTGGCCATGCCCATGACTTTATCATACTTTTATTAAATATTAAAAAAATAATTTTTAATAATAAAAAGAAAAAAATATTTTCCATTAACCAATGTGACCCAAAGTCTAATCAGCTCTAAGTCTAAATATAAAAATACAAAATACCAACTTTAGTTTTGAAATTCTCATTAGTTTTTGAAATATGTAATAAAAACTAATAATAAATAAAAAGATTTAAAAAAAATTGCTCCCATGAACCAATTTTATCCAAAATTTAATCAGCTCTAATTCCTCCCATAAACATAACAAATTTCAACTTCAGTCTTGAAAATCCTTTTAGTTTTTAAAATATTAAATAAAGGCTAATATTAAATAATAATATTTAAAATAATAAAAAACAATAGTTTTTATAAACAAATTTTAACTAAAATTTAATCAGTTCTAAATATCGATTAAAATATGCGAAAACCTAAATTTAGTTTAGAAATTCGTTTTACTTTTCGAAATATTAATTAAAAATCGGATGTGGCCATGCCCATGACTTTATCATACTTTTATTAAATATTAAAAATAATTTTTAATAATAAAAGAAAAATAATTTTTAATAATAAAAGGAAAAAATATTTTCTATTAACCAATGTGATTCAAAATCTAATCAGCTCTAAGTCTAAATATAAAGATACAAAATACCAATTTTAGTTTTGAAATTCTCATTAGTTTTTGAAATATTTAATAAAAACTAATAATAAATAAAAAGATTTAAAAAAAATTCCTTCTATGAACCAATTTTATCCAAAATTTAATCAGCTCTAATTCCTGCCATAAACATAACAAATTTCAACTTTAGTTTTGAAAATCCTTTTAGCTTTTTAAAATATTAAATAAAGGCTAATATTAAATAATAAAATTTAAAATAATAAAAACAATTTTTTTATAAACAAATTTTAACTAAAATTTAATGAGTTCTAAATATCGATTAAAATATGCGAAAACCTAAATTTAGTTTAGAAATTCGTATTAGTTTTTGAAATATTAAATAATAAAATTTAAAATAAAAAAAAATAGTTCCCGTGAATCAATTTTAGCCAAAATCTAATCAGCTCTAAGTCTTAACATAAGGATACAAAATCCAAAATTTTGTTTAAAAATTCCTATTAGTTTTTGCTGTAGGTCGCACACAAAATTTGACCACACACACACACACACACAGACATTTTTTGGAAATGGTCTTATTTTACTCAGGGGACCTCAAAAGTGTAAATCCATCAAAATCTCAAATTTTTTTTTCTGCACGAAAACAATACTTTCTCATATTACATATGATAAAGTAAAAATAATTTTTAATAATAAAAAAAAAAATATTTTCCATTAACCAATGTGATTCAAAATCTAATCAGCTCTAAGTCTAAATATAAAGATACAAAATACCAACTTTAGTTTTGAAATTCTCATTAGTTTTTGAAATATTTAATAAAACTAATAATAAATAAAAAGATTTAAAAAAAATTGCTTCCATGAACCAATTTTATCCAAAATTTAATCAGCTCTAATTCCTGCCATAAACATAACAAATTTCAACTTTAGTTTTGAAAATCCTTTTAGTTTTTAAAATATTAAATAAAGGCTAATATTAAATAATAAAATTTAAAATAATAAAAAACAATAGTTTTTATAAACAAATTTTAACTAAAATTTAATGAGTTTAAATATTGATTAAAATATGCGAAAACCTAAATTTAGTTCAGAAATTCGTATTACTTTTCGAAATATTAATTAAAAACTAATATTAAATAATAAAACTTAAAAAAATAAAAAAACAATAGTTTTCATAAAACAATTTTAACTAAAATTTAATCAGTTATAAATCTCGACATAAGTATGCTAAATCCTAAATTTCGTTTTGAAATTCTTATTAGTTTTTGAAATATTAATTAAAAACTAATATTAAATAATAAAATTTAAAAAAAAATAAATAGTTTCCGTGAATCAATTTTAGCCAAAATCTAATCAGCTCTAAGTCTCAACATAAGGATACAAAATCCAAAATTTTGTTTGAAAATTCCTATTAGTTTTTGCTGTAGGTCGCACACAAAATTTGACCACACACACACACACACCATTACATGCCCGACCATGTTAGTGGCATGCCATGATATAACCTTAATTGTGGCTATATGCATAAAACTCCTATACAAGTTCCACCATCTAGTAAGAAACTTCTGAGTATGAGAAATTTACAGTTACCTTCCATACAAAAACAGTTATAACCTTTTTTTAATAATGGCGTCCGCGTCTTAAATATTTGAATATGTGATATGTGTAAAAGCGTTGTTACAATTATTTTAAAACATGAAATGTGTAAAATGGGTAGCCATAAACATTACTCTCTTGACTCGTACACAAATGCGTTGTTGCCAATGCATTACTTTATGGACTTTTACATTTCTCTTCTTTAAAATAATCAAATTTTTGACGTCCGTGGATATTTTTAATACAAATATCCGTAGATTTTAAAATTTATTTAGGAAGACTTATCTAGATTACATACATATCAAGATAATTTAAAATTTCTAAATATTAGAAAAAATTAAATAATTTAAAATTTCTAAATATTAGAAAAATTAGAAGTAGGTACACTATTTGAAATCGACACCGGAAGAAATAATATTAATTTAAGAAGATTAATCAAAATTCTTAAATATTACTAAAGAATAAAAATAAAAAATATTTTTTAAAAAATAGTAGAACGTCGATAATACGGACCTCAGAAATCCGGACCGTCGATAATCGGGATTCAATTCCGGAGAAAAAAAAATTTTATTTTTATTAAACTTTTATTAAAATACAGCATTATAAGTTCATATTAATTCTTGGTTTTATTTATCTTCGCTAATTATATATATATATGCCGGTTTTAGCAAACTTTCTTTTTGTTATGAACTCAATCGACCCTTTTTTAATTCTTTTTGAAAATCCGGACAGGGCCCGGTTACAATTGATCCGGATTATCGACGCTCTACTGTATTAATAATTATATAATTCTTGTGTAATATCTGTATGTTGGGTTGCTTACATCAACGTACTTTTACTTTATCATATGTAATATGAGAAAGTATTGTTTAATTTGAATTAATCACTAGAGGAAATTAAGAATTTCTTTTGATAAAATTAACCAGATAATTTTTATTTTCAAAAAGTAAAAACTAAAAGATGAGGTGAAACACACTTTGAATTCAAAAAAAAATTAAAAACGCACTATTATAGTGTGTTAAATTTTAACACAAATTAAGGCAACGACCATACCACATTGAGAATACCCGTTCTCGTCTTACACTTTTCCAACAAAAAACAACGCTAAATTTGAACAACGACAACACAAATACTTTTTTTGTAAATTTTATTAATTATTGTAAAACCAATCCGGTTACCCAAATGAAATTTGGAGATATGTGTAATCACGAGGGCTCCTATTTTGTAAGCAAATTGTAATGTAAGGCCAATCGACGCTCACGTCAGCGCTGATTGGTCCAACAAATATTTTTAATGATTAATTTAATAAAGTATATCTAAATCTAAAATCGTTCTCGTCCGATCACGGAAGTCAAGCAATGTTGGGCGCGGTTAGTACTTGGATGGGTGACCGCTTGGGAACACCGCGTGCCGTTGCCCTCTTGACAAGTTTACATTAATAAAAACTTTTAACACACTATAATAGTGCGTTTTTTATTTTTTCCAAAAGTAAAAGTAAAATGAAACCAAATTAAAGTAACACCACCTTTGATTGCGATTTTAGCCATTTATAATAAAAACATTGACTTTGTATTCAAATTTTAAAAGTTAAAAAGTATAAAATAGCTTTTAATGGCGTACAATAAAGTCTCGTTAGACAAGCTGTCAATTTTTAGATGAGTAAATCAAAATTTGTTCAGTTCATATAAAAAATTTTAATAATTTGACACGCAATATACTAGCGTGCTAAAATACCTACGACTAGCTAGTACCAGAGACGTTAGTACTACATTTTGATTATGTAGTAAATCATGGATTGAAGATAATGTAAAGTTTACCATAATCACTTGATTAAACACATTGGTAAGTAATTTTGACAATAAGTACCACAGTATAGCGTGAAGCATACGGGATGACTAGAGCGTAAGCTCGCGGTTCGCATCCTGCTTGCGTTAGATACACTGTTGTGATCAAAATCCCAAAAATCTCTGGACTATGTGGAAGCAAGGAAACCACCTCATGAATTCATCTTGGATTCGGCCAGTTAGTCACGATGCTTTGACAAGAAGCACACGAGTAAATCACTTTATTGCATTTTACTTTATAAAATAAATTGACTTGAGTGAATCAAATTTTAAAGTTAAAAAGTATAACAATGTTATTTGCATAAAGGAAAATAATACGCTCTTGAGGAACAACCGTTAGTCTGGTGCCAAATTCACATCTGCTAGATTTTGCTCAGAACAAACATTTTTTAATTACAATAATATGTTTAAATCTTAGTAAAACCGTAAAATTTAAGAGTAAAGTTTATAAAAAGCGTGTTTATAATGTGCAACTAAAACAATGACTTACCGCTTTGAAAAGGGGCAAAATCCTACGTTTATAGTAAGCAAGAACTACTACTAATTTTTAGGGTTATGGTTTGGGACAAACTTGCAAAAAGAATAATTGTTCAAAGTTTCCAGTCAATCCGATAAAAATTGGTCTGAGTTAATTTTAACACGCCATATAGCGTTCCAGTTCAGTATAGCGTGAAGCATACGCGGATCGACTAAAGAGCGTAAGCTCGCGGTTCGCATCCTGCTTGCGTTAGATACACTGTTGTGATCAAAAAGTCCAATATCGATCTCTGGACTATGTGTGTAAGGCAAAGGGGAAAACCACCTCATGAATTCATCTTGGATTCGGCCAGGTTAGGTCACGATGCTTCTGACAAGAAGCACACGATAAAAAAGAAGAATTTTACACGCAGATTTTAAAAACATAGTTTATCTGGAACTTGAAAAATATACCTTGTCACAGTCTGCACTTCTTGTAATGAAATTAATAACATAATCCCGCGCTTTTGCATTTATAGAACAAAGTGAATACACATAGTATGTTCTACTTGCATAAATAGTACTAAATATTAACCCAAATTCTTTTACAATTTAGTTCATTTCAAATCAAATATCCTATACTATGTAAATTTTTATAATTATTAAAAATTAAATAACATCATTTGTCGTGATTTTCTGTAAAATGCTACGTAAATCATACATTATAATAATGATTGCAAACGAGCATCTCGTATTGATTTCAATCAATTCGAGTTACGTCAGCACTTTTAGAAAATCACGACGCAAAATCGTAGACCCTGGTGATAATATTACAAAATTTACGTTAAGACATAATAAAAAAACATAAAATTTTTTCAACATAAAATTCTTGAAGAAAAAATTAAATAAAACTTCACAAGGCACTTTTAATAGAGGATGAAACTAAATATCTTGCAAAATAAAAAATTTTGCGTTTGAGACATGTTAAAAATTATAAAATTTAACTATCTTAACAACCGTATTAATAATATTTTGGATAAAGTTCCAGGAATTACGAATGGTAATATTATCATAAATCCACCATTATCTGGTCAGATTTATAAAATTATAGACAATCGTCTATATCAAAAAGTAAATTAATTTGCTTACTAATTCCATCATAAATGTTTGCCACATAAATTACAAAATTTTTCTTTTGCATCCATTAATTAAAGTCTTATTAAACGCTAAAATGAAACTCCCAAGATAATAGTTAAAAATTTAACTTTCCATACAAATGATTACTAATGGAATTATCTAATCAATCAAAATTAAAATCAAATATTTAAATTAAACTAAAATCTTATCAGAAAGTTAGTAATTTAATTAACCTAACTTCCATTAGAATTTCTATACTACACTTATTTACAGTAATCAAATAAATTAATTTCAAATAGATTACAACTTATTTAAATTTTGTTAAAAAATTTCATTCTTATCCATTTTAAATTCTCTAAGATAACTCGGATTTAAATAAATTACACTACTTATATTATTTAACATTTCGCTGTACAAAATTTTTGTGTTGGAAAAAAGATATTTTGGATTAAATCAGAAAATTTAAATTTTCTACTACGGATGATACTGTTTTGTCGTTAATCGGTTCTCTATAAAGTATTAACTATTAAATATCGGTTTGTTGATTAAAATTTCGAAATTACCACAATAAGATGAAAAGTAATATACAGGGTTGTAAATAATGTTTATGTAAGTACATACTTATTAAATTAAAATCCAGTAAACCAGATTTATAAAGCTCCGAGTAACATTCGCACTTACTGTACAAAGAAAAATTCTTGGAAAAAGTGACAAGTCATTCAATTTTACATAGTATTATGTTTAGTACATACTACATAATTATGTAGTTTTACAAAATGTTAAAAATTGTTGCTAATTAAACTAAAATTGTATTCTTTCCGTAGTTTTTAAATTTTCGATTGTTTGAATTCAAGACACAAAACAACCCGTCATTGGAAAAAGCTGACTTTTTTTATAATTTCTAAGATCAATAACAAAGGTTTTGAAATTGTACACTTTGATTTTTAGTTTTATGTAGGATGTTAATAGTTCATAACGAGTTCAAATGGTACCGTAGGTAATCTATATTATTATTTATATTTTATGTAAGGCAGCAAATTTTTGCTATATTGCTTTTTATAATAAGTACAAAGTAAACCATAACGGATCAGAACTTTATTATTAAAGAAGTAAATTATGAATTACTGCTTTAATTCATAAATTCTGTTATGAATACGATTAAGAAATTATATTATCTAATACATGGTTTGAAATTTTAGCAACAAAATTAATGGTGATCCTAATTTATTATTGCAATGAAACAAAATTTTGAGTATTGGTTATTTTGCATTAAAATGTTCTAGTGAAAGTAATAAATATAATTAAGCTTGTATGAATTAAAATCAAGAAGATATTTCATAACACGCCTACACGTTTGTTATTATGCAAGCAACATGATTAGTTATTATGAATACAGCATGATTCAGTAAATACGAATTTTAATAAATATTAGATAAATCTGTGTAAAATTAATTTCATGAGTAAGTTTCGTACATTTTTGCTATTAATTTGATTAAAATAAACTTACAATGGACTACTTATTTTGATTTGATGGTTCGAGATGCTTTGAATTTGATTTGCAGATGTCATAAAGTTTACAATCAAATTTATTGGATTTCTGAATTATTATACTATTTTCTTAAAATTTAGGCTTAGTTACTAGAGTCATTGGGAATGGGTGAATTGGGGACAAAATCAATGGTGAATGGATAATTCAGTCCAGAATTACTCAATAATTGTAATTCCTGACATTTCACGAAATACGCACAAAGAGGTTTTAAAATAAAAATATTTTATATATTTTTACTTCAAGTACGAAAAATAGAAAACATGTATGTTTACTAGGTGCATGTCCCCAGCCCCCCTCCCATTTCGAATTTTGGATCCAAAATGGTCTTAATCGTTTGTGCTTCGTTTGTGCTTGATTGTGCTTGCTTTATTTTCGTTTGTACCTCTTTTGTTTTCGCGTAATCGAAGAAAGTTTGGGGGCTGAGACATGCTAAATTAGAACTTTGAATTTTGGATTCAAAATGGTTTTAATCGTTTGTGCTTCGTTTGTGTATAACTTTGCATGCTTTTTTTCGTTTGCACCTCTTCTGTTTGTGAATTATTTTGAAAATTAGTTATGGGGGCTTAAATCCTTTAGCTGCTGTTGACAGATTAAGGCTGCGTGTATATTGGATCCATTGTACCGTAAGGGATTCGAGCACCCTACAACTAATTTTCAAAATAATTCACAAACAGAGGACATACAATCGAGAATAAAATATACACTATCATGCACAAATGATGCACAAACAATTATTTCGACCTAAAATCCCCCCCCCCAATTAATTTGTCAACAAATGCGCTATTTGTCAACCAATGCACCTATGTTTACTGCTTGACGCTGAGTTGCTTTTCAATAGCTAATGGGATTGATTTATCATTTTTGGCATCGTAATTCTCAGGTTTTACTACCGCGTGATGCCTTCTAACCTTCTCACCAGATTACACCATAGAATTAGGTTTTTCCCTATTCTAATTATCAGGTTAAGCTCTTTAATTAATTTAACTTTAATTAGACAATATTTTATTTGACGAACTGAAACTCTTATTTGAAAACAAATTTTTAATCTTTAAACAATATGACATTGCGATTTAATTTTTTAAAGGAGTTGGATAAGCGAGGCAATATTTTAAATTGCCAGAAGCATAGTGTTCATTCAGTTTTGGAGATCACAAAGCACATATTAACGGCCAGTTGTATAACAGAAATTAATCCTCGGATCACGCTGATTGGTGAATCGAGTACGCTAATTGGTTGGTTTTTAAATTTTCAACCAATCACCGAACTTCATCCAAGGATCAACGTGATCCGAAGATTAACTTCCGTTATACAGCTGGCACTGATGACCTATTTCACAAACATTTAAACTGCGATTTTGGGTTAAAGGTACTACATAGTATGTAAATTTTTCTTTGGTAGCCAGCCTATTATAAATTATAAATGTATAAGAAAAAAGTGTCCTTATTTTATAAAAGCTGGAAAAGTAATACTAAAATCTGAAATATTATTTCATAAATTAATTGATTTTCTGTGCTCGAGCAGCACTCTAATAGTCGATATTAAGAAAGTTGAAAAATAATAGTAATTAAGACGCTACAAAATTATGCAACTTGAAACTCGAGATGTTTTGTGCTGAAGAAAATTTCTAAACATGTTTTGTCAAGGGGGTGACCGCTGCGCTGGGGGAAAATCTTTGTACAAATTTCTACCAGCAGTCAACCCCTTGTGTTTTGTTACAAAACACGTGAAAATCCTACTTTGCACTTCAAAATATGGACGTAAGTATGTACATCTATGTACCTTTATTTCTATTGTCGTTTTTAAAAACGAGATGTTAAAACTGAATAAAACTCTTTATATTTCTGCCTCAAGGTTAATCATGATTTCCAGCAACCTCGAAGTAACCATACGTATATGAACGAGATAGTAACCATACGTAGAAAGATGATGCACATATCAATTAACGACCCTGAAAAGCACCAATCAGCAGGAATGTATTACATCCTGTGTCACTCGAAGTTTGCTATTTTCAACGGAAATATCACTACATTACAACTTCTCGTGAGTATAAGCTTCGATGATTAATGTGATGTAATTTGAAACATTATTCGAAATGTGGTAAACATGTAGAACAGAATTAATCCTGGATCAGTGTTGGTGAACGATACGCTAATTTTGGATTTTAAATTTTCAACCAATCACCGAACTTCATCCAAGGGTCAACTGATCGAAGATTAACTTCCTTTCACTGGCAGGACCATTTACAAACATTTAAACTGCGATTTGGGTTAAATATACAAATGAAATTTTTCTTTTAAATTATAAATTTAAATGTATAAGAAAAGGTCCTTATTTATAAACTGGAAAAGTTACTAAAATTGAAATATTATTTCATAAATTAATTTATTTTTGGCTACAGCACTTTAGCGTATTAAGAAATTGAAATAATAGTAAATTAAAACGCTACAAAATTATGCAACTTGAAACCGAGATGTTTTTTTAAGAAAATTTTAAACATGTTTTGTCAAGGGGTCCGCTGGGTGGGGAAAAACTTGTACAAATTTTACCACAGCAACCCCTTTTGTTTTTTACAAAAACCGTGAAAATCCTACTTTGCACTTCAAAATATGGACGTAAGTATGTACATACTATGTACCTTTATTTCTATTGTCGTTTTTAAAACGAGATGTTAAAACTGAATAAAACTCTTTATATTTCTGCCTCAAGGTTAATCATGATTTCCAGCAACCTCGAAGTAACCATACGTATATGAACGAGATAGTAACCATACGTAGAATGTATTAGAGAAAAAGATGTCCTTATTTTATAAAAGCTGGAAAAGTAATACTAAAATCTGAAATATTATTTCATAAATTAATTGATTTTCTGTGCTCGAGCAGCACTCTAATAGTCGATATTAAGAAAGTTGAAAATAATAGTAATTAGACGCTACAAAATTATGCAACTTGAAACTCGAGATGTTTTGTGCTGAAGAAAATTTCTAAACATGTTTTGTCAAGGGGGTGACCGCTGCGCTGGGGGAAAATCTTTGTACAAATTTCTACCAGCAGTCAACCCCTTGTGTTTTGTTACAAAAACACGTGAAAATCCTACTTTGCACTTCAAAATATGGACGTAAGTATGTACATACTATGTACCTTTATTTCTATTGTCGTTTTTAAAACGAGATGTTAAAACTGAATAAAAACTCTTTATATTTCTGCCTCAAGGTTAATCATGATTTCCAGCAACCTCGAAGTAACCATACGTATATGAACGAGATAGTAACCATACGTAGAAAGAGATGCCATATCTAACGACCCTGAAAAGCACCAATCAGCAGGAATGTATTACATCCTGTGTCACTCGAAGTTTGCATTTTCAGCGGGAAATATCACTACATTACAACTTCTCGTGGTATAAGTTCGATGATTAATTGATGTAATTTGAAACATTATTCGAAATGTGGTAAAAATGTAGATACAGTAGAGTGTCGATAATCTGGATCAATTGTGACTGGACCCTATTCTGATTATCAAAATTTCCGGATTTTCAAAAGAATCAAAAACGTCGTTTTAGTTCATAACAAAAGAAAATGAAAATCCTTCATTTTCGAGGAGCCATTTGTACATTGTGAGTTTTAAACTGTAAAAGTTGGTTTAATTTAAACTACCTATTAGTTTAAATAATGAAACTTGAAATTTTTATTGATTGGATTGATCGGCTTAATAGTTGGTTTAGTTATGTGGAGTTCAAATTTGTATTGCCCGAAGTCCCTAAAAGCATAGGTATTTTTGAATTACAGTTCTTTTAGCGCATGAGAATATGACTGGGCTGGGAGTGTAGGCTCGATGCACAGTATTTATTCCAATACTTCAAAACGGCACTATTTTTGATTACGAAATTTAAAAATAAAATAATCTACACAATCTGATTGTCCTCTATAACCGCCCAAAAAAGCTTTAAAACAGCAGTAAATTGAAAAAAACAACCAAAATAATTTAAATTCTAACTTTACTTCACTATAATATAAATAAATATCTAGCCATAATATAAATAGGTATCTAACCATATTTATTTATCAGAAAAATGAAGGCTAAAATTGAGCTAAGCCCACCCCCTCAAGTTATATGTAGTAAATATTTGAATGAACATTATGAAAAGTTCAGACAAATATGAAAAAAATTCAACATAAAAAATTATTCTTTAGGCAAAATCAAAGAATCATTTTTCAAAATATTGGTCCTAATTATATCTGGCGCCTATGCATATGTACGAGTAGTACATACTCAACAATTAGCAGTATAGCAGTCGACTGATCTTATTGTTTTATATTAAATTAAATTAAATCACACTCGCCAAATTATTTAGTATTTATTTTTGATTTCAATACGAAATGTAGACGCGATCGCATGTAAACATTGTACTACACGTCGTGGTTTATGCAACACATTATGCAAGAGTTAATTTAAAATAAATTTGGCAACAGTGTAATTCTTCGTAGAGGGCGCTACCAGTTAGAGAGAGTAAAACTTGCCATAAATATAAAAATGCGTGTATCAGAATAGCCATCTATTGTGACATCTTAGCTATAACATAAAATATTTCATTTAATTTTACATCTACGTTAAAACAAACGAACCTATATGATTCGTATATAAAAAATATTATATATATTCCTCAATTGCGGCGTCTAACTAGAACGTATGGCCCGGAAAAATTGTGGCATCGAGTGTAAGTTGCCACTATTTTAGGATTCGCCATAGTACAGGCATATTCACACACAAGTTGCCACCAGTATAGTGAAACAAACACACCATCAGACATTTTTTGGAAATGGTCTTATTTTACTCAGGGGACCTCAAAAAGTGTAAATCCATCAAAATCTCAAATTTTTTTTTCTGCACGAAAACAATACTTTCTCATATTACATATGATAAAGTAAAAATTATAAATATTCCTGAATGTGTATACTTATAGATAGTTAAACTCACAATCCAAAATTTCAAATAGTTTTCCTAGAAAAAATTAACAAAAAAGACCTTTTTTTCCGGCTCCTAGGTGTATATCTCCCTTAAAAGAGTTGTATTTTTGCGTTACAAAGAATATCATTTATTGAAAAGAAGACAAAATATGAAGATAAAAAATTTTATTTCCACATATATAAAATAATGAAAATAATTAAATTGATTAATTTTAACAAAAAAAAATTAAATTGCTTAATTTTACAAAAAAATTTTTTTTTTAATTATAAACATTTTTTGTTAACCCGTAACCGGTATTCCGGGGTCTGAGAGACACACTTGAATGCGTAATTTGTTGTTGCACTCGCACCTTTTTGAATATAATTATAATATTATCAATACCATCAAATTAAATCATTTCTGATGTTGTTGCAAAATTTGAGTGGTGTAGGTAAATGTAAAACTTATTTACTACACCTGAAAGTCTGAGAGATCACCGCGTACCGTTTACGTACGCAATGTAATCCGTAACTTAATCGTAACTATCCGTAACGTGGTTGATTTTTAATCGGTAATATAGAGGTTTGTTAGCAAAAAAATATATATTTGGACCTTTATATGGTATAAATATTAATTTCTGATAATTTTTTATATTCAAAATTTTAAACCATTTTTTAATTTTTATAATTTTGAATTATATTCGAGGGTAAATCTAGGGTGGTTAGTTTTATATAAGTGTTAAAAATTTTGTATTATTTTAAGTTTTTATTATAGTTTTATGTATAAACATTTAATATTATAGTTATTTACATGAAAGTCAGGAAAGTGATTCTTTACCTGACTAGGCGACAATATTGAGTACGAAGCCGCGTAGCGCCGAGTACTAATTGTCGCCGTGTCAGGTAAAGACACTTTCTGACGTGTATGGAATACTATTTTTCTGAAATCGCGAGATTAATCGAATTCAATAGTTCGATTTTTAGTTATGGCTAATCACAATTAAAATTAAATAAAATCAAATAAGGCGTATTTCTGCTGTTGCCATAGTTTTGATAGCCTGATCCTGCAATGACAGATGACGATGTGTTGTAATATTATAATATCAGAGTGGTCTGGCCTTTACTGCGTGAGTCCGGTAATGGTTTACTTTCCTGCGCCGAAAAGTTGCAGTAATTGATCAAGTATGGCCGATTTCAGAAAAAATCATTTTGTTTATCATTTCAATATTTTACCAATAATAATTATTTAACTATCGTATTGTTATCACCGACAAATTTGTTATTCCAGTAGAAGTTGCTAAAAAGAAAAATGGTAACAAATACACTACGTAAAAATAAAAATGTAATTACTTCGATACGGCTATATTCGCTATAGCTTAACATACGACTGCCTACTAAGTAATATAAAATTTGCCTTAGCCTAGCAAGATAACGGGTAACAAATAATTATAAAACGACCCCATAAAGGACTTTAACAAAAGATGTAATTAAAATTAGTAAAAAAAATTGTGAATACAAATTTTGACCATAAGATATTAAGTAGGTCGGTAAAAATTTTTGTAAAAGAATTAAAAAAATTCATCTCGGTTAATCGGTTAACATTAATCATAAATCCAGATGCAAATGACGAGTGTTCTATTGAAAAAATATAAGTGTACATTATTATATTGGACTAAATAAATGTTAAAAATATTCATTAATAATTGTTAAAACCCAATTTAAAATTTCACTAAAACTTGTAATACTTGTTATTTTAATACTTATAATATATCTTATAAAATAGAATTTATTCTGTAAAAATATGTTGTTTGCCATTATCAAATAAAATTATATAACTATGATGTAAATGTATCTAATTAAATGTCAAACATTTGACTCCCACTTTCTACCTTTAAAATTTGTAATAAAATTTTTTTATTGGTACCCTATTTTGCTTGTTTAAAGTACGCCTCAGCGTTAATAAATCCAACTTTTAAAACGCGCGTGTTTTAAAGTTACATGGAACATCAACAACCGAGAAACGTTTAAATGTCAACATTTAATTATTGATCTGACAGGAGTACCTCGTAACGTCAAAAAATAATATTACTAACAAATATTTTAAAATTATTTTATAAACCAAATTTATCTGATAAATTGTATAATCGCTGCAATAGGGCAGATATTTCTAACATAAACATTGTAAATACGTGTAAATATTAGATAATAAAGAGATTGATTGATTATTTAAATGAATGAAAAGTGCAGTTGGTATTGTGACAGATTGTAAATTAATTTTTATTTTTCTCAATTCCATGACAACGAAAGGTTTACTGATGTCACATCACGAATGCAAACCATTTTTTAAATATATTATTAGTTCTTATTTCTATTTTTTGGAATCAATAAAAAAAATAGCGTAAAGTATTCGTGGATCGTTTAAAGGATATGATCGATTAAAGGATTCGTGGCTTCGCCGTCGTGCTCGTAAAATTGCGCGTGTTTTAAAGACCTTAATATCCACTTATACTTTAATATACTATTTTTTTTCAATTTTCTCAATATTTGAAATATATTCTCGATATTCAATTAGTTGTGAGAAGTTGGATAAAAGCTTTGATACTTGTTACGTTACACGTGAGAATGAGAAGATGAATAATACTGATGAGGTGTGAAGATAATCTACTATTGAAATGCCCTTTTACACTTACCTGTTTCTTAACGACATTTTTATATTGCTTTATAATAACATTTTCATCTTTTGCATTTGAAAAATTTGACAGTTCATCCAAATGTTCTAGTTTTTCAAATAAATTTATCAACTCAAATCGATTAAAAAATGCCAAATGAAAACAAATTATTGCTAAAAATTAAAACATATTTGAATGCATAAATTATTTGTATACAGAAAACAATAAATTGCATGCCATGCATAACTTATTTCAAAAATAAATGTAATGAATTTTGACAACTTTTAAAATATCTTACTTGTACTTAGTCCAATCTCGATCATCGCAGCAAAGAAAAATTTGTTAATATTAGCACAATAATCTTTTAAAATTTGTGGAATGACCAAAACCGGATAAATTGTTATTATAAATAATAAGCAAATTGAGTACACTTTATAAAGACCATTTTCGTTTGGCAACAATCCGAAAATATGTAGTAAAAACTTGTGATTATCAAACCAATCGAAGTTAAATAATTGTTAAATTTTGTCATGTTAAGCTTTAATTTTGTAAGTTAAACTTTCGAAAAAATACGCGATTTATTGTCACAAGAGTACAATTAACTATTGTTCGTTGTTTGCTGGCGACCTGAACACTGCGCTCTTATTCACTTTTCAAGTCACTTTATTTGAAATAATTACCGTCTGCAAAAATTAAAAAATTGTGTAAATCTAAATTTTACTTATGAGATATATCAATGATCTACTAAAACAAATTATATAATATATTTTTTAGTTATGTATAAATTTTAATTTATAGATAAAATATACATACATAGTATTAACATCTATTTGTTTAAATTATGTATTCACACAATCATTTTATATGTATTAATACTTTTTAAACCACCCAGGTAAAATATTTTCTGTCTTTATGCTATAATTTTACTGTACAATTAGTTAGTGAATTTATTATAGCTTGATAATAATAGGATGCGTTTCAACATTTCTCTTACTTAAAAATGGATTCTAAAACTTGTACATTTTAAATTATATTTTTTCCATCGATCAAAATTGATTTTGAAATTAAGCTATTATAATTTTAAATTTAATATAATTTTAAATGCAATTAAAAAAATCGGATGTGACAATGCTCGTGACTTTATCATTACTTTACTGAATATTTTTTATAATAAAAATAAAAAATATATCTATTAATTAATTTGAACTTAAATCTAATCATAACACATATCACCATAAAAATGTTTTTGGTGGTGAATAAGGTTCTGAAACTGATGTAAGACATATTATGGGTGCTAAATTAAAACTGTTTTTAAATTTTTTCTATCAGTTAATTTTTAGATAAGTCGTTATTTGGGAAAAAATCATTTTTTGCTCGATAAATATTAGTTGTTATTAAGAAAAACCAGTTTACACTTTACATGTTAAGGCGTCTGCTATTAATCCGTCATTTATTATATCCGTCATAAATGAATGATATATAAGTAACAGATTACTGTACAAAGTAATTAAGTTGTGAATGTATATCCGTCTACCGTAAGGACCTACTTAGGATAAACTAATGAATTAATTGAATCATTCTTGATGTCAAACACGATGAACATATCCGAGATTAAATCAACATTGACATAGTAAGAATGACTTGAGTTATTCAATGACTAATTAGGTAAAAGGTGAAGGTATACAAGAATAACCCAGAGAAAAAAAAAAAAATTATCAGACCACTCAATAATACAAATTGAATTAAATGGAACTTTTAAGGTCAACAAAAATTACAGCCTACATAATACAAAGAAACAAATCAAAGTTCGTGATTTTCGTAAACTTAACGAAGAAGTATTCCAAAATAAATTGACGAATTGTGAATGGTTAAACAAGAGCAACACAAATGAAGTTGATCTACATGTAGACCGTCTTTACCAAAATGTGGAGATGGTAGTAAATGTTTTGATTCCCCTAAGATCAATACCTGTCGTAGGACATCGTAATGAAAATCGGTGGTACGATAAGGAAATCAAAACTCAAGTCAATCTAAGAGATTGGGCATACCGACAAGCAGTATTTATCAATAATTCGCAAAGTTGGGATGAATATAGAAGAGTTAGAAACCTAACTACAAAATTAATTCAAAACAAAAAGAAAAACTATTTTAAGAAATCTATCGAGTCAAGCAGGAATGATCCAAAAGCAATGTGGAGGTTGCTTAAAGAAGCTATCGATGGCCAAAACGAAACGAAGTAACGTGTATGAAATTTAATGATATACTGGTAAGAGATTCGGAAACGATCGCTGAACAGTACAATATAAGTACAATTAAAAGTATACAGGAAATAGTTGGTACTCAGAATTATATACCAAACGAAGATGAAGAAGAATGGTCACAACAATTTAATTTTCTAGAATTTAATGAAGAAGATGTTATGGATGCAATAAAAGCTATTACGAAACAATCATCTAATGACACTATTAATGGGCAAATACTCAAATGTGGTGGAAAGTTCATTTTAACCAAAATAACTGAAATTTTTAATCTATCCATTAGAGTGGTGTTTTTCCATCTCTTTGGAAGAAGACAATTGTAACACCAATACACAAAGTGGCAAACTCAGTTCAACCGTCTGATTTTAGGCCAATTAACTCTGTGGTTTTTCTCGAAAAAGTATTCGAGAAATTGATTTATAAGCAATTATTGAAATTTGTTAAGGATAAAAATATTAATTGAAAATCAATCAGGATTTCGTGATGGTCACTCGTGTGAAACTTCGTTACAATTAGTTATTTCTCATTGGAAAGAGTGGTTGGATCGTAAGGGGAACATGATAGTAGCTGTGTTTGTTGATTTTCGTCGTGCCTTTGAAACAATAAACAGACACATTCTACTTGACAAATTGAAGAAAATGGGTTTATCCAAATTGGCGATAGAATGGTTTCGATCATATCTAAGCAATCGGGTACAGGTGACCAAGGTTGGTGAATACATGTCTTCGGAGGTGCATTGCAATAACGGAGTGCCTCAAGGCACCGTGTTGAGCCACTGTTGTTTATACTTTACATTAACGAAATTCATGACATCCTACTAAATGGAAACGAAGATTTTGAAACGACAACGAAGATTTTCCTTAACTTGTTTGCGGATGACACTTTGATTGCGATTCAAGATTCCGACACTACCGAGCTGTAGAAAAGTGAATAAGGTGCTGCTAAAGTTAAATTTATGGCTAGGTGAGAATAGTCTAGTAATAAATGTTAAAAAGACAAAAGTAATGATTTTAGGTTCAGAGCCGGCAAGCGCACAACCCGTGTATTTTGGGAACGAAGTCATTGAAGTTGTTGACACAATTAAGTACTTAGGGGTACTTATTGATAGGAAACTGACTTTCAAAGATCATGCTTTGGCCGTAATTAAGAAATTGTCAAAAAAAGTGAATTATTTTAGAAGAATCTCACAAAATTTGGATTTGCAATGCCGGTTAACAGTTTTCAAAAGCATTATTGCACCACATATGCAATACTGTCCTACAATTTTGTTCTACCTAGATTCAACCAGCATACAAGAAATACAGAAACTACAAAACAAAGGAATGAGAAGTATTCTGAAATGCAACAAATATACACCAGTTGCAAAAATGTTGGAAGTTCTAAATTTTTTGTCTGTACGCCAGTTCCTGATGTATCACACACTTTGTTTTATATATAAATTGTGTAATGGTTTAATGCCGGAATATTTGAGTCATGGCTTGATCTATGGACGTGAGATTCACGACCACTTAACACGCAACTGTAACAATGTATACGTGAGAACTGTCAGAAAGGAGTGTACAAAGCGTTCCATCTACTATGATGGTTTCGCTTTGTATAATAGCATACCAACTGCAACGAGACAGGTTAACCTTCGTCACTTCAAGAGAACGCAATATTGTTTGTTAAATCTCAACCAATATTTTGATAATTTCTTTTTTTGTTTTTAAATTTTTTCTTGTAACTTTAATTGTATTTGTAAACTTAATATTAATTTTAATTCTGCTGTAGATATATGTACAAGTTTTACATTTAAATAAATATCTAATCTAATCTAATCTAATTAAAATTCCTTTTGCTTAAATTTTTTGTTACAATTTACACTATCGACACATTGTGGCAAGCACCCACCTCGTACATTTTTAGTGTAGAAATATATTGCTAATTATTTGATTCTGTTAAAGTAAATATCAAATGAATAATAATTAAAACATCAGTACAACGCTTGAGGTAATAACGCTTTAAATTTATTAAGAAACCTATAAAAGAACCCTCCAAATTAAGTTCATTATAGCAGATTTTACACGATTTGAACATAACTCAATCAGTTGAAAATAAAATATGTATTCGAGGTAATAGGCCAATGAAAATCTAACAAGCAGACACCTTTTTCACAACATACCACCAACGTAAGCATTCAAAAAGTAGAGCCGCATTCAACATCGTCGACTTATGCATCAAATACGAGGGTAGTGATACTACTAATAACAAACTATATTATAAAACAATACAACATTATCCATTTGTTGTGTTGTCAGTTGTTAAGAAAAAATACTTTGTGACGTCATTCGCGCTAAAACACAGTTTCAAAATCATTTCTATAATTTTTTGAGAATACTAAAGGTCTTCTGAACTTTTATCTATGCAGTGCTATTTATCAGCACCTAAAGTTTATACAAAAAAAACTTCAAAAATCATGCAACATCATTATTTTTAAATTTTTGTTAAAATCTTAGAATTTTCTTAAATTTCACCGGTACATTTTAATATTTAAAACCATTTACGGTAAATTTGAAAAATTAGCATCCCAGCGCTAGTCTATCCAAGTATGAGTAAACCACCAAAATATCTTTGATTTATTAAAATTTTAATTAAAAATCGAAAAGAATCAAATCCGTTAAAGATCCATTGGGTGTATATCAAGAAAATTCACTACGAGGATAACTTCAACAATAAAATGAACAAAAACTACCTAAAATATCAACCTAAAAGGCATAATTTAAAATTAAATAAAAAATTTGTTTGAGAATAAAATCATTCCGCCAAGTATCTTTCCATACTGCTCAGCCGTCTAGATAATACCCAAAAAGGTAGACGCTAGCAGAAAAATTAATGGCGACTACTAATAGATATCAGAAAACTCAACAAAAAGTGATTGAGGGTAGTATCCACTTCCGATAATTGAGGAAATTCTCGACAACTTAGGTTTGTAAATGTGAAAACTTTAATTTCAAAATAATTAATTTTCATCAAAATTTTTTTAAAAATAATCTTATTTTTCACATGCCTATCCGTTACCGGATGTTGGACATCAGAAACTTGGTCGAAGCCAAAATGTAAGCTTTCAGCAATGGTGACCGATGCCATCAAACGTTGAATAAGTAGCCACTCCCGATAATTGAGGAAATTCTTGACAACTTAAATGTCAAAATGGTAAATGTGAATACTTTTTGACTTTGGATCTAACTCAAGGTTTTCACCAGGTTAAATTAGATCCCGATTGTATTCTCGATAGATAACGGCCATTTGGAATGCGTAAGGATGCCTTTCGGTTTAAAAAACGCACCCAGCGGTTTTCTACGGGTTATCGATACTATTTTCGCGCATATTTCTATAAATTTTGCTTCGTCAATATGCACGACGTTGTAGTATTTTGAAAATCTTGTAACGTTTTATTTGTTCTTGACGAATTATTTATTGAAAACACCTCGTAATTCTTTCTATTAGTTATATTTCGGCGAATTGAATTAATTTATGAGTTTGACCTAGCAAAAATTTGTTTCTAAAGGTACTGGCCGCCATATAGGTTAGGGACGATTTTTGATTTTAAAATAAAATATACAAAAAATTTTAGAAACGAACTAAATTTTAATTTAATAGATTCCGACCATCTGGTAAATATATTTTTTTGTTAAATTTTGTCTCTCTTATCCCAAACAACATTTTAGGTTTTACGTAACTCCAATTTAGACTGCAACTTTAATCCTTCTAAACATAGTTGTTTAAATTAGAATCTTCAAGAGACCAAAGTTGGCTGTTTTTGTCAAGCGTTTAAGGAATAGTTTTGGAGTTTTGTTGCAATTTTTGAAAAATCCTGAGGATCAATTTCATTTTTTTTTGTGGTTTTGGAAAGTCACAGTCAATTGCTTGAAATCAACAATTGTGGAACTCACAATATTTTGCGTTTCTTATTGATCAAGCATAAGTACATAAATCGATATTACCAAAGTAAGATTTAAACAGCTTTCAACATCGATCAGATTTGTTCAAGTTACTTGAAGTGGAAACTTACATATGTGTCGTTCATTGTAAAAGTGAAGTATCTCCATCTAACTGAATTTTGAAATATCGAGCTTTTTGCAAAAGTAATGTGGCTAAATTTAATTCTATCTATATATATATTTCTCAGTGTGTGTGTGTGTTCGTGTCCTTTGCGCTTCTGATTGGTTCGTTCATTTATTATACCAACCCAAAGAAAAAATTTTTCGACCAATGAAATAGTCGAATCGAGATATTCTTCCAACTTCAAACACAAGCTTGCTATTCAAAGGTATTAAGAGGATTTTTATCAAAGAAGAAAAATTTTATAAGCATTAATTTCTTTAAAAATGAGGTTGTTTAAGCTTTCTCAACAAGAGGCTGTATTATCACGTTATGGATTTTGTTAAACCGATAATCCCTATGTACCAACTACAATTTATTATATATATAAATAATTATATATATCATCATATCTATAAACCATAGACTATTAGAAAGAATGGACACAGCTATTTACATATTTTAGTGTAACCATGATCATGTGACCAAAACCGTGTTTTTGTTTTGAAATGCTTGTTATGATCAACAGTACATTACGCCTGTTAATAGGGTTAGGTTGTCCGCATTTCAGAAAATTTATTTTTATCTTGCAAAAATATAGCTCCGTTATAAATTTATACTGCTGAATATGTTGTGTATAATGTGTAAAAAGTCAAAACTTAACGAAGAAGTTGTTATTTTTCGTAGGTAAGTAAATTGTTATAATGTATACTATTTCAGTGGCGCACATTTCGAAGTTAAAAGAATTTCATCGGCGTGTCTAAATTACAATTTTTACTTCATAGATGATATCATTTTCATATTATTCCACCATTACCACAATACCTATACTTCAAATAAGTAGATAATACAAATTTATTTTTTAGGATTTCGAAAACAATTTGTTTAAGATGTCTTTGAGTGCCTCGGTAATATGAAATTATAAAAATTTTATTTTATTATTTAAAAATAAATTTTATTCGTTGTTTACATGTTGAAACCTAATTTTAATTTGACATTGAATCCAAGTACCTGCTAACCCACACGCACGCCTGTGGCATACAAAACAAACAACATGACTTTGTTTACCTCCCCGCCTTTCTTATCAATGCTGAACGATGGCATCAAAACGTTATGTGTATTCGAATAGGACATGCTGTGTCCATTCTTTCTAATAGTCTATGCTATAAACTAAAAAGAAAAGATGTCCAAAATTGAATATATTGTTGTTGATGACGATATTAATGGAACGGAAAATATTAACGAGTGTCATAAAAGAAAGTTATCTATAACAGATATTTCAGAAACACCTTCGCCTAAAAGAATTAAACTTGGAAAGTCTTCAAATACGGCTCTTAAGCAAGAAAAATCTGATGAGGAAGTAGCGGTCCAGAGAGAAGCAGTAAAAAGACGGAAGGCGGAGGAGAAAAGGCCCGTCGTGAATATATCGTTATAACTGAAGGAAACGAAAATACTGCCTTGATTCGACGTGAAGCTAATAGGTTGAGAATGGCCAATGCTAGAAGTAAAGAAAACGAAAATGCTGCTTTGATTCGACGAGAAACTAATAGGTTGAAAACCGCTAATGCTAGAAGTAAAGAAAACGAAGATGCTGCCTTGATTCGACGTGAAGCTAATAGGTTTACTTTGTTAATCTATATATATGTTACTGTAAAGTCCGAAAACCGGTAAATCCTAAGATTTACGCGTTAAACCTAGGATTTACCAATTTACTTTGGTAAATGCCCGAAAAAGTGAATTATCAATACAATTTCGGGCTTTTACCATGTCATATCGGTCAATCTTAGGATTAACTGGTTCGTGTTGGTAAATGTACGAATGTTATACGTATAAAGAAAAGCCTACAACTTGTAAATATAATTTAGTTTTGTGTAATAGTTTATTTATATTTCTTGTAAATATTTGTAGAAATATTGAACTTGAAATATTTATTACAATAATATGGCTGATGAAAAGCGTTTTATGATAAAATGAATCTTATTGTTGCTGATAAAAATGATACAATAATTTTTATATCACGAGTAATAAATATATAACTATATTCGTGAAGTGAAAGAGGCTAAACTTGTTAAGCGCAAAAAGCGGTACATTACAGAAGATTAAAACGATTTGATATTTTGAGTATTAGTGTGAGGAAAGGTTTATCGAACCGCTTTTGCCAGGATGTCAAGATATACGCTATTATGTGAAGTATGAAGACTTATTTACAGTATTACATGAAGCACATCTTGCAACGGGCCATGGCGGTAGAACAAGAACCTGAAGGAAGCTAACCGTAAATACAAAATGTTACAATTGAATCGATAGTTCAATATCTGCGGTTATGTGACCGTATCAGAAAAGCCTAGTATGCCAAAAAAGGTTTAGTGGTTCAACCTATACTAACACAGAAATGAATTCAATAAGATGCCAAGTTGATCTTATCATATGCAATCAAATCCTGATGGTGGATTTAGATTTATCATGGTTTATCAGGATCATCTTTCAAAATTTGTTATTATAGCCCCTTTCTAATAAGCGCGCCAAAGAAATTGCCTACAATCTTCTAGACATTTTACACTTTTGGGGCCCCAACATACTACATTCGGATAATGGTCGAGAATTTGCAAATGCTATAATAACTGAACTGTGTCAAATGTGGAACGGTGTTAAAATTGTGCATGGAAAACCGCGCCACAGTCAGTCGCAAGGATCAGTGGAACGAGCTAATCAAGACATTCAGAATATGATTACTACTTGGATGGAAACGAATAGCAGTAAAAATGATCCGAGTCATTAAGATTTGTTCAAGCCATGAAAACAACGCTTACCATAAAGGAATTAAGCGTTCTCCTTATGAGGCTATGTTCGGTTGTCCGATGAGGATGGGCCTCTCTAGCGCCAACATCCCATCCAAAGTATTACCAAACATAAAAAGCGAAGAAAATCTTGAAAAAGCCCTTTGCCAAGATGATAGCAATGATCTAATAAATGAAGAGAATATTATGACTTAAATTTTGGCGAAGAAAACGATGGTGTGTCTGTGATATGGAAAATGGTGTTGTACCTAGCTGTAGCAGCGGAACTAGTGCTACTATAGTAAGTACTTCTAAAGACAATAATTACGAAATTGAATTAATCGATAGTAATGCATCAAATATTCAACAACACAGGCAACAAGCTCACAAAGGATTGGAAGAGCAGGCAAAGAAAATGAAAATGGTATCAAACAAAAATTTCCCTGCAACACTGGGACAAACAGTTAAAGTTAAAATACCGGAAGTAGATCGATCTAAAACAGACCCAAGAACCCTCTTTGCTGTTATAATGGATATTAAAGATGACGATTTCTATCAACTGGGAACAAGTGCAGGGACTCTACCACAATTATTTACTAGAAATCAATTCACCATTTGCAAAGAAAATTTTATTAATTCCGTGGATGTTTCTGCCAATGAAATAAGTGTAAGAGGAGCAGTGCGACAAATGTCTTTATCTGGAGGACAGGGGTTTCAAAGATGTAACTGTACTCGTAAATGTTCTACCAATAGATGTTTATGTAAATCATCCGGAAAATTATGCAATTCAAAATGCCATGGAAATTCATCATGTACTAACAAGTAAACTGATATGTACTAACTAATACGTTATTTATATAATTATGAACGTACTACTTAATACCTTTAAATATAATTAAATTTGATGTTTATATAAATGTAATAAAGTAACAACCGTCAATAAAAATAAATTTTACAATTGGAAATTCAATTAACATAACATTCGTACATTTACCAACACGAACCAGTAAATCCTAAGATTGACCGATGTGACATGGTAAAAGCCCGAAATTGTATTGATAATTCACTTTTTCGGGCATTTACCAAAGGAAATTGGTAAATCCTAGGTTTAACGCGTAAATCCTAAGATTTACCGGTTTTCGAGCTTTACAGTAACATATATAAAAATGGATGTATGTTTGTGTGTTCCTTATAGACTCCTAGACCGTTCGACCGATCCCAACCAAATTTTGCACAGTTACTCTCTAGGACCCTAAAGAGGTTTTCCGCTAAAACCGGGACCAAAAGCTTAATTTAAAAAAGTGAAAAATTGCGGGCGCGCATGAATGGATTAACGAGATTCCCATCGCCAATACCTGTAATTGATATATGGTAATTTTACGTTGGTATATTCACATTCAGTACCTACACTATTATAAGTGATTTGAAATACTGGAGAAGAAAAGCTGTAGAGAAAATTGTAGAGTACAATATAAACCGTTCTGAAACACTCGACAACGGGAACACTAAAAATCATTCTGAAACGCTCTAGCAACGGGAAGCAAGATTTCCCGTCGAGAAGAAAACCTTAAGCGAAGCAGGATACTCGGAAAAATCTAAATACTTCACACAAAGGCAAAATATTTTAATTATAGGGAGACCCCGGGCGAAGCCGGGTATCCAGCTATTCAATCATTCAGACAAAGGCAGAGTTCCACCTTTTTAATGAGACCCCGGGCGAAGCCGGGTATCCAGCTAGTTAAGTAATAAAATGTAAAATTTTAAAAATGGAGTTGCACCACTTTTACAATGAGCGACAGATATATCGAAATCTATTTTCCCAAATTTTGGAGTTATATTGGATATTGCATCAAGTAAATAAACTAAACACGTCCACAAAAGGCTTGGAGGCCTTTTTATTGTAAGTTAATGATTTTGAGTGCATATTGTTCAATGAATTTACATTGTAAACGCACTAATATACAGCTATATACGCGTGGGTTAAATAACAGAAATTTTTATATTAATAATTCCGTCTTTGATATAATATCGTTCCTTTAAGAATACAAATAAATTTGACTGTAAATTTTGTTTAATAAACTTTTTTAGCGTTTTCTGTTTATTAAAATTGATCACTTCTTAGGTAAATTATGTTTATTTAAAACTGCTAGCGCCCATTAATTATTCCTTTTCTTGATATATTAGAGAGGAAACCGCGTCGCTCTAGTACGTTTATCTATCTGAGCTACCGTTCGCTGTTTGCTGAAAGTCTTGTAGGAATAAACACCCCTATGGACGGTACAATCTCTCCACGAATATTTTAGGCTTCTATACATAGTATAGAAAGAAGCCTTATGATCTGGCTTCGTGTCTGTCCGTCCGTCCGTCCGCATAATTCAAAGTCACTAAATTAGTGACAAAAACCTTTGTCACTAAATTTTACTTTTTGTGGGTGGATGGACAAACGCGTGAATAGATTAACAAGATTCAAAATAATTAATTGAGATCAAACACACAGAGTTGTGGACGCTTTTCAATTGTTTATGAGATTATTTTATTCATCTTACACTTTTTTGGGTTGGTAATAAATGAACTAACCAATTAAAGGTGCGAAAGAGTGAAAGTAAAAATTACGTAAAACGTAAAAATAACACTTACAAAATGCAAATCAATTTCTTATATAGAAAATTTTAGTTACCAACTAAAAAATTAAGATAATCTGATGATCGTGCAGATAAAGAAAAATTATAAATTTAAATTAAAAATAATTACAAAATATTATATAATTGTAAACCAAAAGGTAGCTGTATAGAAGCCTAAGAACTGCGGTCATCCGAGTTCCACCTTGTTTATTATTGATATAATTTATATTTATTTCGAAATAATCAGTTATTTATTACTTTATGTCATTTATAACAAATTTATTCTTTAGGTTTTAAATCTTTTAAATTTTTAGGTGTTTTAGGTTTAAATTATAATCCACGTGCAAAATTAGGTCTTGTTAAAAGTTATCTGAATTTAAATAATCAAAACTATTTTGCTTCAAGTAACAAACAATAAATAACTATTTCTCATTTAATTTTCAAAAAAATCGAAATAACTCATTAAATTAACTATTCTATGATACGTCTACTAACTTTTCTGCAAACACTGTGAAGCTACCTACATAGTATGTACATAGGAGAAACTGAAAGAACTTAAGGTAAAGATCAACAAACACATCCAGCCAGTTCACAACTCATGTAGACTTCTATAGTTTACTCAATTTACCAACATAAGGCAAAAAAACACAAATAAATTAGTTTTAATATTTTAATTAAAATATAAAACTTACAGTGATCTAAACAATTGCTAACTAACAATAATTACCCATCATCATTAAGATTATTTGACGAACCCTCATGCAAAACCGAATAAATCCACCTTTAGTAGTTTTTAGGAAATGCAATTCTTGTTGCACAAGCTAAACGATGAGAGCTTATACAAAAATTTACTCAAATTTTTTGCTTTCTGGCGAGAATAAAATATAGGAAGTATTGATAAATAAAACAAAATATTTTAAGAAATATTTTGCAAAACAATATGGATTTATCTGGTTTTGCTCAAAAAAGTACTATTTCTTTGTACAAAATTAAATAAAATGCATTAAGGTTTATTGACAAAAAGGCACAGTATAAATTATTTTTCTACAGTTTTCTCCAAATTGCTCAGCAGCAAGTTTTCGAAAAGGGTTATTTATTTGTCTGATATTATTTCGATTAATTTTTTTTAAATTTGGTGTAATTTTCAATTTGGTAATTAAAACTGCACATTGGTTTTATTCGGTTTTGGCAGAAATAAAATGAATTAATGTACTGTTTTCAAAAAATGTTGACTTTAAATGAAAGCTAGCCTAAAAATTATATAGCAACGATGTGTTAATAATCTATTTTCAAAAGTGCATTTATTCGGTTTTGCCCCCTAATTATTAAATAACATAACGGTAAAAACTTTAGTTTATAAACTTATGCATTTAACTTTAGCCAATAGCATTTTAATACAAAAAACACATAGTAATAAATCAATTTTCTCTTTCTCCAGTAAGTTTTTAAATGCAAATCGTTAATTCTAGATTATTAATCTTTGTTGAGTTATTTAAAATGTGGAATTTTAAATTTAAATTTAGTATTATAATTTAGAAAATTTGGAATTTCATAAACTTCATGAATTTAAAAGAATTTGAAATATTAATAACACACATATTTAATACATCAGTAATTTTAATGAAGCGTGAACAGGATCGAAACCTAGAATAATTAAGTTACAGGATACCTGTGTACTCAATTAAGCGTAGTATACACTATATGATTTCGTTTGTGATTTAAACATAAGAAGTTTTTTTATGTTCATACTATGTGATTTTATGATTATAAATGAGTCATTAGGCCAATCATAAGGATAATCATACGCGATTGTAAGATAGCCTTGTTTTATTTCAATATGCTATTTCTTGTGATTTTCGATAATATCGTTGCTCTACTTTACCGACTGCGATAAATTTTTTCAGTTTGACAGATAAAATTTTATTAAAAATTATAAATATCATAATAGGTAAAACCAGGCACAATGATGCTATCGCACATTAAGGTTATTGCTCTTACTCTTAATAATTACTCTTTTAGGATCACTTTTATCTTAATCTCAAAATTTTATAACAGGTTTGCTTTGTTGAAAATTTATTTTATCATTTGATTTTTCACAAGCCATCACAAGGTGTAAACACAATTAAAACTAATTATACACAAAGCACAAATCATATATTTAAAATCACAACAAAAGTCATAGGGAAAATCATAAGCTAAATCACATTGTGTGGACATTGGTTTTACAGATTTATTCGGTTTTTATTTAAACAAAAAGACTTTATACACTGTTTTTAAAAAATTTCGACCTTAAGACCATTTTACTATAAAATCTATTTGGTTTTTTTTTAAATAAGTATGGCTAATATAAAAATTACAATGTACAACTCATTGTTTTTCTAAAGAGAATTTATTCGGTTTTGCACGAAAGCTGCTCAATTATTATCAAACAACATAGATGAATTTACTTTACTTAATTTATAAATTTGTGCATGTAGCTTGGGTCAATAGCATTTTAATGCAAAAAACACAACATAGTAAATCAACTTAACACATTTTAATACATTTTTGTTTAGTACCATTTTATGAAACCTAAACAGGAGCTGCTTATTAAATATCATATGAGTACACCTAAAATGTTAAAGACCAACATGTGAACACAAAAATATATTATTTAGCCATATTTACAACAAAACAACTCACCCGGTTCTGACATATGTATAATTAAATTAAAATAACCCAATAAACATAGTTTTTATATAACCAACCATGTTTAATATCAATTAAGCATCATCACACCCAAATGGCGTAGTCGATTTCTACCGATACGCTTGAACATAGAATTTAAAAATACAGTGCCGTAATAATAAAATATTAAATCTGAAATAACTGTAAGTTAATTTAACATCGTGTTAATTTCAATGCCTTCTTGCATATTGCAGGTTAATTTTATAAATAATTTTTATAATAATTTTATCATTTTTTTAGTGTTTCGTGAATTATTGGTGCATTTATTTCACTTAATTATATTATTACTGTCGTTCGATATTCATATTTCTAAGGACAGTATAATAACTATAAATTGACTGAAAGATCTGAAAAATATATTTAATTAGAATTAAACAAAAAGTATTTTTGTACAATAATACGATACTAACACCAAGCATGGTTTGTAAACTTAGCACTCTTAACTTTCCAATAGTTATAGTTATTGGGCGCTGAGCTCTGGCCATAATAAGTATTAGAGATTTTTGAATTTTTAAATCACAATCAGTAAAATCCAATTCATAACATACACTTGCTATTTTTTCACTTTCTGTTATAACATTCTCTCCGTAAGCACATATTACAATCATTACAGAAAAGGCTGATACTACCATAACTATGTCTTTTAGAAATTCTTCCATCTCTATATTTAGCTAAAATATCAATCGGTTAAAATCTATCTAATTTAAATATCTTTCAAAAGTTATATCAAATTGGTACCTCTGAGTGATATATTACTAAACACGCACTAATACTTGCTCCTCCAAAGAAAAAAAACATTACAAGCGAGAATGCAGTTTCCAATTGATCTGCGGCATCAAAAACACCAACATGGTAAGGCACAATGTTCTGAAGGTGTACCTTAAATAATTCCCAATCAATAGCTTTGTTTTCAATAAGTTTGGTATCATTTTCCTAAAAAAATAAATTCTGTAATTTTAAAAGTTAAATAGTTGTGTACTAAAGTCTCCATGTTTTAGACAAATCAGGTTTTGATACTCATATTATTGTGTAAGCAGAAATAAAATTCAATTACACGCAAATTTAATAGTTTAAAAGTTTGGATGTATAGTATAGGTAGGTACCATCGGCCTGCTTAAAGTTTAGGCATGTTAACACAAATTTAGGTGACGGATTTAAATACGTGGGTGCATGGCTCGATTGGACATCGAAAACAGATTGATTATATTGGAATAGAAAGTTTTCCTGGCGCTCAACAAATAAGTTTAATTACAAACAATAAAAAGAAATGTACGTTGACCTGTTTGATAGAGCGATCAACTACTCGGTTTGAGTCCGGGTAGAAGCTCACTTTGTATGGCCGTCTCCGTGTTTCGGAAGGCACGTATAAACGGTAGTGCTCATATATAATAATAATAATAATATCGTAATGAATTACTATCATTAGCAATATAAAAAAGAGAAACAAGCACATTTGATACCAGCCTAGCAAGCTACTCCAGATGTAAAACAAATAATATGCTCACGGTAGTTACTGTTAGATATTACAGGACTTGATTCTAAATTAAAAGAAAGAAGAAGGAAAATAATAAAAGGATATCGTTTCATATACTTGAAAAACCAGTCTGTCGGTTATTGCGCTGCTATCAAGAAAATAAATGGGCGGTGCAAAACTTATAATTTTATAAGTATATAATTAATAAAACTATGTAATGTATAATTTTATTCTCTTTATCGATTATTACCAGTTTAATATTTTAGTAGAAAAATGAATCAATCGATAGTTATTTCTCACTTATATGTAGATACATTTAACTGTGCTTTTTGGTAGCATGTACTTTTAATTTTAAGTAATATTTACGTATCATAACTGTACGCGATTGTTTTTGCAAATGGAATACTTGCATACATGGAGAGTCTAGTATATGCAAAATATAAATTAATTACCTCAAGTATTTCTTCTCTATCTGCACTTAATGATTTCGCAAGGTAGTGCCGTAATAGCTTACAATGGCCACAAATTAATGTTAATACGTTTATGTAAATTAATAATAACAAATAGAAATTCATTGAGATTATAAGAAAATGCAATATTTGAATTATAAATTGTGCATTGTTATTGACCATATGAAGTCCACTTCCCAAAAGGAAGAATCCACTCTTCTTTATTTAATGATAGTACAACAAACACTAATATGCACGTAAACCATAAGACAAGTATCCCTGAATATCCAAGGTAATTCTAAATAATACAGTACTATTATTATAATATTATTATAAATAGTTGTTTATTAACTTGTGGAAATATATTTTAAGCATTAAATTAGCATTATATAAATATGTAGATGTACACTTATATTTTATTCAATACTCTATAGGATACTCGTCAGATGGACCAGGATTGATAATTGAATTTTGTTTAATTACAATAAAACATACATGCAAAAGTGTTACAGTTTTAAAAACGTGCAAAATTAACATTATAATATTATAAGTGCAATAGTGTAAAATGGACATTATAAGTGCAATAGTGCAAAAACTATTATTAAATTGTCCTAGATTTAGTTTAATGTGTAACTATGCAATTGTAAATCTATGTATATAAACAATTGAATTTTTTAATAAAATAAGTATTAGCTCAAGCGTCGTGCCTGCAGTTAATTACTCCACCCCTTAATCTCTTCGGAATTATACATAATTTCGTTGAGATTAATTAAATTTTAAAACAAATTTCAGAAATCTCGTATTAACCGAACTTTTTACAAAACTTTTTATTGCCCTACTTGATATCTTATTATTAAACGCCAAAATTAGCTTTGTTTGTTAAATTATTTTTGAATTTATTTAAATTTAAAGTTATTAATTTATTTAAAGTAAAGTAAATTAATTCAGTTACATATTTTCAAGAATTTTGAGAAAACATAAAATCTACCCACATGTACATTTGGCCAAATCCGCATCAGTAACAGAATTGGAAAATTGGCAAGAGTTTGAATTCCCGGAACTTAAAACACACTTTTCCATATGAAAATGCCTTTACCAAACGAAAGAACAGAAAAATACAAGCTCTTTAAGGAGAAGATCAATGTTGTCGGAGTTGTAATAAGGCCACAATTTAAATTTGAAAATTGCAATTTTCCTATAAAGGAATACATGTAAGTGTATTATTGCGTAATAAAACGCCAAATATGGAAACATTGTGTTGACGGTACGTATGCTGTGCATGGGTTGACAGTGACTAGTGGTGGGAGATACCAGTCTCTCTCTGAAATCAGTCGCGTTAACATCCATATTTTTCGAGTAGGAGCTACTTGGGAATGTTTTAATAAGTAAAGGGCTTATCAAAATCACTTGTAGCGCCCGGAGCAGAGCGCAGGATGTGGAAAGTGGGTTTTGATAAACGCAAGTATGTCAAGAATCGGATTCTCACAAAAAGTAAATTTTTTCCAAAATTTGTTATCCGATCACAAATTTCATTTTTCTATTAGTTAATCAGGCCCTCATCTTTTATAATTCGTTGTAAAAACGAGATTCTGGTATCTTTACTGCCCCACAACCTATTTTAATTTCGGAGAGCGGGGTTACAGTTCAAAATAGGCAATGACAAAATTGCATTTCAAATTAATTTCTAAAAGCGTTTTTTTCATAATTTGTGAACCGACCGCAAATGTTATTTTTTTTACACGCTTATAGACCTTTATCTTTCATAATCCTTTTCAAAAATGACAAAAACCCGATCTGGGAATTCGAACTGTTATCTTATACAATATTTGTGCATACTTTATTGTCGTTCGAAAAACTTGACGTTTCGAGATGTTAAAAAATACCAGAGTTGAATTAGCGCTCAAAAGAATTAACAAGATTTCTGGTGTGTAATTAAAACGAATAATGGAATTTATGAATTAATGGAATGGAACCGCGGGTCGGCGCCTCGCAGAGCTAGCAAATGAAAAAATCATTTTACATTTTACATTGCTAGTTTACGACGTTATAAAGTTGAGCAAATCACTCACTCACTCATAATTTATATAGGGCATATATAGGAAGGCCCTGGAAAGATAAAATTTGGTGGGTAGATAGGATTCGACGGGGATTGAACGAGAAAATTGTCAGATTTTAAATTGGGGCACGGTAGGGGTCGAAACAGGGGCCGAAAGGAGCCAAAATTGTGGAATTCCGAATAGAAGGCCGAAATTTGGTGGGAATGTTAGCAAACTTTTTTAATATTCTTCTCGAGCGCTCTCACAACACCTCCGATTTTTATTTTATTTTTCGCTACTTCTTCCACAGTTTTTCAATGATTTTGATAAAATTTGGAAATTTTTGGAACAAATTTTAAATTTTGCCCCGTTTTTGTTTTAGAGCATATGCGAGGTTTTTCTTTAAAACGCCCTGGTGCCCTTCTTTGAAGCCTGATCTTTACGTTTTGGGCTCGATTTGTTCCCTCGACTTTAGATTTGCATTTTATAAAAGAAAATGTTACGTTGCGCATCAAAAATACCCTGTTTTTTCTCTCAAGTTTAATTACATGCGCGCCACACTGTTTTGTACGTGGCTCCGCCGTTTCGGGTCCGAATCGAATTACGTTTGCACGTACGCCGATAGCACAATCCCGTGCATAATTTTGTGCTCTGCCATATTTTCGCCGATTTTGCACAATTGCGATATACATTTTAAAACGTCAAACGTCAGATTATATTTTAGAATTAATTTGACCGTCGACATTAAAATTTCGTTTTGTATGAGAGCGAGAGAGACAAAACGAGTTATTTTAACGTTTATGGTTTATCGAATATTTTGATTGTTTTTTGAAATTAAACGTACACTCTTATAAAATTATATTGGAATTAGAAGAAGATGCATATTTTTTTATGACAGAAATTGTTAAATTTTTTTTCAAACCTGTGTAGCCATGTCAAGTAACGTGTTATAAAAGTAAATTTAAGAACGACAGATGATATTACAATAACTAAAATATACAACGTATGGAAACTCAATTTTTCGATACTTTCTCGAAATTAAACTTAAAAGATTTTAAAAAAATTGAAAATAAAATATAATTTCATTTAATTTTTTTAATTGCTCCAAAGTCAAATTTTGGCGCTGATATTTTTAAAGAAAAATTGTTTATGACAGGAGTTATTGAATTTTTTCTCAAATCTTGACGCCATTGCAGATTTTTTTTATAAAAAAATTACATTGTAAACTGTTCCAGTTTGATAGGAGAATAAATGGATCCCGATTGATCCCGGATCAAAATTTTATTTTTCGCAAGAAAATCGTAAAGGGAAATTTTTAAAAATAACTTTGTAAGCATCTCACGTCTTCCCAGATCAATTTATGAAAGCAGCACATAAAAAAATACATACATTTGGGGATTCCATGAGGGCTATCCGCTTTTGTTTTGAAATTGAAATTTTGTTAGTAAATATGGATGCTAGGGCATTCGGAGGGATTTTCAAAATTTCGACCACAATCCGTACTTTCTCTCAATATTTTAACATGTCGAGAAAAAATTATTTTATTGAACAGGACGTAAGTTAGTTGGCAAGAGTAAAAAAAAAACAAGTATTTGCCTTCTTAGGTAATTAGTCATTTAAGAGAATCAATCCGAAAAAAAATCTGTAAAAAATTTGACATCTTATCAAGTTTGCAAATAGAACTCTTTCTGATAAATGCTTTTCCTTTCTACCATTTACGTACGATTAAGCGTCTACTAAAATCGTGTATATTAAGAATTGTAAAAAAGTGTCTAAATTTTGAATTGAAATTAATTTTTTTTGGGTAGATTTTGATAACGAGGGTTATTTTAAGCGAGATGGAATGGCTTTTCTGAAAAATACCATACAGTTTTTGTTTAACGAAATTAATCTGCAGAGAGAAAAATATTTTTAATTCCTAAAAGTTTTAGCTACCCGTTTTTCCTATTTCATTGGAATTTATAAAAAATTTTGTAGCAAATTAAGGAAATAAACAATTGCCAATTAGTTGACTGAATTCCACGAGATGTCATTACGTTGTCGAGAAAATTTGTTTGAAAAATGCGTTTGGAGAGATTAAAAAATATTGCATTATTTAAAAGTAAATCACACGTCACATCAATTTCGTATAAGTGTTTTCATTTTCCAATACTACATTACGTTTTGTTACCATAAAAAAATTCTTTTAAAGTAAAACCACCTAATACAAAGCAAAAACAGAGTAAAAAAGTAATACGTCAAGAAAAACCGCGCGGCCGAGAGGCGCGAGCCGACTGCTTATACTTATACTACATTGATTTTAAAGTATTGTAAAAATTAAATATTGAAGTAACGTTTAAATTCATTGTTAGTTTTAAACAGACAAAAAAATTCATCGATAGTTTAAATTGCAACAAAAAATTTGAAGTAAAAAGTTTTAATTCCTTGTATTAAATTTTTCGGAAAATCGTCAGCAAATCGATACTTCCTTGCTTATGTACACGCAGGGAAATTGAACATTACTGACTAGTCCGGTAATAATTAGTAATTGTAACAACATAGTTTGTAACTATGGAGCCAACAAATTGACAAACTTGATCTTTGCTCATTTTAAAAATGTCGTTCAATTTAGTGTTTTAAAATTTCGATTTTTTACGATTTTCGGAAAAATTTAATACAAAACACGTCAGAAAAATGTCTCACTTGACTCGGAGCTCTAAAATACTCCTCGTCAGTAATACATCATTTTCCTGACTTTCATGTAAATAACTATTTTGTTATTAAAACGATGCACAATTAAACTTTTGTAATAAAAAGTAAAACGTACGCCAAAAAAAAATTACATGATTAACACTTTTTGTAAGTAAAATTGCTTTATTAAAATGACTGAACGAAGTAATATTTCAATTTCGAATGTGCTTCTTTTAGGTGAAATAGTTATTTACATGAAAGTCAGGAAAGTGATTCTTTACCTGACAGGCGACAATATTGATACGAGGCCGCGTAGCGGCCGAGTACTTTAATTGTCGCCGTGTCAGGTAAAGACACTTTCTTGACGTGTATGGAATACTATTTTTCTGAAATCGCGAGATTAATCGAATTCAATAGTTCGATTTTTAGTTATGGCTAATCACAATTAAAATTAAATAAAATCAAATAAGGCGTATTTCTGCTGTTGCCATAGTTTTGATAGCCTGATCTTGCAATGACAGATGACGATGTGTTGTAATATTATAATATCAGAGTGGTCTGGCCTTTACTGCGTGAGTCCGGTAATGGTTTACTTTCCTGCGCCGAAAAGTTGCAGTAATTGATCAAGTATGGCCGATTTCAGAAAATAATATTACACAAACTTATACACCTAGTAAAAATTACAACTGTAAAAAAATTAGTGTCCTGTTTAAGTTTTTCTCATGAGGTTATTTGATAAGTAACAGGTGAGCGAATTCAGAATATGTTTGTATTTTATGATAAATACAAATCTGGAACAAAATTTGTAATTCTAGATTTGAATTTGAGTATTTGGCATTTGGAATTTATAGAAGATTCCAATATTGATGATTTTTTCCCGCAACCAAACTTGGGGATTGAAAAAAGTTTAAATTTTATTTAAAACAGTGGTGACCTAGAAATGATCTGACTAGAGTAAGATAGTAATACACTCTGAAAAATGATTTTGCCAAGCTAACAAATACGGATTAGTTGATGAAATATTATTTGGTGTAACACAAAACTAGTTGTTTTAACAAATATTTTTTTGGCATTTGTTGTGGTAAAAGAAATGAAAATGTTGTAGTAAATAATACAATTTTGTTATCTGAAATAAAATATTTGATTCTACTAAGTACATATTTTTGTTGTCAGAAATGTAACATTTGTTAATCAACAATTCAACAAATATAAATTTGTTACATTAGAAATCCGTTAAACCGAACGTTTACGAGTAATGCGTCGAATAGTCATTAGTACATAAGTAGCCGTATGTCGACGTGCTTTAATTATTTTAATGCAAGTTACTATAAAAAAATGAGTGTAGCCGAAATTTTAGAAAAGTGGCAGTTATCTGAACTCGTCGCAGTATTCGAAGGTAAGTAAAATAAAAATTAGATTACAACAAAAGATTTTATTTAACTGATGGCTATGGTCAGGAGGATCAAAATTTCATTTTAATTTCATGATTACCTATTACTATTCAAAATTAATGACTAAAATAAATTATTTTATAATTATTAGCAGTATAACAAAATTAATTTAGCGATAATTGTAAAACTTGTGCTTCCCGACATTGCTTACTCTGCATATTTCATATTGGTCGGCGCCGGCCGGCATAACCTTGATGTACTATGTTAATACGTAGGTATGTACCTTTAACATGATAGGTTCGTGTAGGTTTGAATAAAGAAAACAATATTATTTATACGCGTGCAAGTATAAATTTTAATTCAAACGAAATTTTTGTTTTCAACGAATAGTACTACCTATTTATTAATTTTGTTAAGTTACAAAAATAACATTGTATTTTTAGGCTTACTAATAAATACAGTATAATTATTAGAGACATTCAATGAATATACATACATACAGTGACTCCAACAATTATTAATACACCTTATAAAATGCAAGTTATAATACGAAAAACCTCTTAATTATAGTTCAATATTTTGAATTAAAACATATATAAAATATAATAATTAACAGTTAATATGCCATAAAAAAGTATAAAAAAATTAAATTTTTTAGCTTAAAATTACAAAAAAAAAAAATACTTACAAGAATTTCCGCCCAACTATTATTAACACTTGCATAATTCTAGCTAAAATACTTATTTTTTATAAAATTAATATTTTGTAGGATATCGTTTAGCATCGATTATTGCTTGTAGATATCTTGGCATCGATTCCATCCATTTTTGGGTAATACTTTTGTTTATTTTTTCCCATTCTTGCAATAATACCTCTTTTAATGTTTTTTTTACTAAAAATGTGGTGTTTTCGAAATTTTCCTTCTAATTCTTGCCACAATTTTCTAAGGGATTTATGTCCGGTGATTGGGGTGGAGTATGGAGTTGTTTTGAAACGTGATATAAAAGCTATTCCTGCACAAGATACGAAATAAGTTTCAGGTCGTTATCTTGTTGAAACATATACTCATTTTTCAACGCTAATTTTTTGATACTGGGATCTAAATTTGATTATAGAATATTCAGGTAAGCACACTTAGTCATAATAGTTTCAAAAAATTGCAACTTTCCAACCCCATAAGCGGGTGTATGGGCTACACTGTAGAGGTAGCACTTTTTACCGGGAACGACCACATCAAATGTCATCGACAAATGATGGTTCTTGGTAACTAGTCCTCACAGGGTACCCAACTCTCACTTATGGCTCCACGTGCCACACCCTGGTAGCTGCATTGGTCTGCAGACAAAACTAAGTGAGGGTAACCAGATATGGTGAAAACAAAGCCCTTGACAGCTGGACTGGCGGAGAAAGAAACTTTCGGAACGGTAGACTTGGTGAACAAGGCATCTCAGTTAGGAGAAAATCTAACCCCAGCTCAGGGTACCGAGTAAAGCCCTCAACGGTCAGAAGAGCGGAGGAGGCAACCCTCTCATCGGGGATAAATACAATGGGAGGCTGGACGTTAAGCCTTAAGGTGGCAGCCCCATCATACGTCTTACCCTGCGAAATGCTAGTAACATATCCAGGGGACATTTAACCTACTAAAATTCTCATATGATTATAGAAAGCCGGACTGATCAAAGGTTGATGACCAATGCTACGAAAAGGAAAAAAGAATTCGGAATAGGAGAAACAATTAAAATAGGTGTATGGAACGTTAGATCAATAAGAAATAAAGAAACCGAACTGGAAAAAGAGCTCAAAGATATGAAAGTGGACATAGCAATTATACCCGAAACCAAGAAAAAATTGAGGATCCTGCGAACTGAACGACTATGTACTACTGTACAGTGGCGTCCAAAACGAGAAAAGAGCCGAAGCGGAATAGCTATATTAATAAAAAAGTTGGAAAGATAGAATCCACAGCTACCACTTCATAAACGAACGCATTCTCAGGGTACGGTACAGGACAGATAGAGGATATATGACGGTGATAGGAGTATATAGCCCAGAAGATGGAAGACTCTCGGACACCCAAGAATTTTATGAAACTCTTCAAGAAGTACTATCCGGAACAAACCCAAATGACTACATTATTGTAGCTGGAGATCTAAATGGGCGTGTCGGAAATACACCAATCGATCACATAATGGGCAAACATGGAGAGATAACAACAAACAGGAATGGAAAGTTACTTATAGACTTCGCTGTATACAATAACTTAAAAATAACAAATACATTTTTCCACACAAAGATATTCACAAATTTACCTGGAGTGAAAGAGGATATAGATCAATCATTGATTATGTTTTGGTAAACAAAAAATTGGCAAACCTTGTACAAGATACAAGAGTATACAGAGGCATAGATGTCGGTTCCGACCATTACGCATTAATATCAAAAATTGCCATACCTACTAGGTGGAGAAAGCCTCGAACAGAAAAACAACTTCGAAAGAAAACTTTTAAAGTCCATCTACTAAAAGATGAAAGCATTAGATTACTCTACCAATATAGAATGCATCAGTATATGGAATCCAAACCTATTAGTAGAAACATCAATCAAGAGTGGAAAGAAATAAAAGAGATCATAATACAAACAGCAAATGAAGCAATAGGAACTAGACAAAACGACTTGTTCATAATGGGCTGAAAATTTGGAACGACGAAATTGCGACACTTGTAGAAAACAAAAAGAGAGCTTATCTACGTTACCTTGAGTTAAAAACTGATGAGACCAAAACAGAATATAGACACAGAAGTGCACTAGTACGACAAGAGGTTAGAAGAATCAAAAGAGAAAGCTGGAATAAATATATAAGCGACATTGAGAACGACGTCCATGGAAGACAGGAAAAGGCGTACAAAATTTTAAATCATCTAAACAAAAGTGAGAGAGATACGCTACAATTAAATCCCATTAAGAACGATGAATGGCTTTCATACTATAAAAGCCTATGGTCTCATGAAGACAAACAAGAAACATCCGTTCTGATAGATATTGATGAACACGTAGACCCAATTACAATGGACGAGTTTTAATAGCACTCCATCACGGAAAAAACAAGAAATCGCCGGGTGTGGACGAAATCAACTTGGAACTAATTAAACATGCTTCAGCCTCGCTACACACACGCCTTCTGGACTTCATAAATGTCTGTTGGAAGTTTGGACATATCCCCGAAGAGTGGGGGACAGCAAAATAGTACCCATCTATAAGAAAGGAGATCGTAACGATTGCAATAATTACCGAGGAATTAGTCTATTAAACACCAGCTATAAGATCTATGCTACCATCTTGACTCGTCGGCTTAATGTAATAACAGAAAATATAATACAAGAAAATCAGTGTGGTTTTAGGAAAGGAAGATCTTGCTCGGACTGTATATTTACTATGACGCAACTCATCGAAAAGCGAAGAGAATTTCAACTCCCCACATATCTGGCTTTTATTGATTACAAAAAAGCCTTTGATAAAGTACATAGAGGAAAGCTTTGGGAAATCATGTCAAGAAGAGGCATCCCACGACAACTTATCAGAGCTACACAAAGCCTTTACGTCAATAACAAAATAACAGTCGAAACCAAAACCAACTTAATAGAAAATCCAACCGAAAATATAAACTGTGGAGTGAGACAAGGGTGCCCATTATCACCGCTACTTTTAATCTTTACATAGACGACGCCATAAGAAAATGGCAACTAAATCTGAAACATCACTTCACAATTAACAACCTCAATGCCGACACGCTATTATTTGCGGACGATCAGACAGTTATTGCAGACTCTGAAGATAATCTCCAAGAAGCAGCACACAAACTATATTTAATAACTAAATCATACAACCTTGAAATTTCAGTTGAAAAAACTAAGGTAATAGCTTTCAAAGGAATCGATCCAATTAGAGCCAAAATTGTCATCAACAACAAAACTATTGAACAAGTCAACCATTTTAGGTACTTGGGCTACGATATCTCCTACAACAAACAAAATGACAACGTGATTAAAATGGGAAGATATAATCATATGTGCGGAAGAGGTATCTCAAAGACACAAGCAAAGAAACAAAATTAAAGTTTTATAAAGTGATGGCTGTACCTGTCCTGCTTTATGGAAGCGAAAATTGGGTTCTAACTAAAGAAGACACCAGAAGAATCGAAGCGGCAGAAATGAGATTTCTGAGGCACGTAGCGGGCTACACACTTTTAGACCGAAAGAGAAGTGAAGATATACGGCATGAATTGGGAATCTTCCCAATTACTGAAAAAATAATCACATACAGGAACAATTGGAAGCAACACCTTATTAGAATGGATAACAGCCGTATACCAAAACAAATCCTGGAATACCAACCGACAGGAAAGAGATCAGTGGGGCGGCCGCGAAAGAGATGGAGCGACCAATTCTGAAAAGATAACAAAGATATCATATGAGAATCGGAACAAACCAATTGGTTTAATCCATGACAGCTGATGATGAACCCCATAGCAGATATACCCCAGACCATAATATTTCTGCCAACATGTTTAACAGTTTCACATAGGTTTTCATTATTAATTTATGTATTAGGTTTTTGTTTTATTAACATGGACTTTAATTTTTGGAAAAAAATAATATTTAGTGATGAAAACAAATTTAATATTTTTGGGCCAGATGGAATGCAAAATTTTGACAAAACCTAATACATAAATTAATAATGAAACCTATGTGAAACTGTTAAACATGTTGGCGGAAATGTTATGGTCGGGGGTGCATATCTGCTGATGGGTTGAAAATTGCAATTTTTGAAACTATTATGACTAAGTGTGCTTACCTGAATATTCTATAATCAAATTTAGATCACAGTATCAAAAAATTAGCGTTGAAAAATGAGTATATATGTTTCAACAAGATAACGACCTGAAACTTATTTCGTATCTTGTGCAGGAATAGCTTTTATATCACGTTTCAAAACAACTCCATACTCCACCCCAATCACCGGACATAAATCCCTTAGAAAATTGTGGCAAGAATTAGAAGGAAAATCGAAAACCACATTTTTAGTAAAAAAAACATTAAAAGAGGTATTATTGCAAGAATGGGAAAAAATAAACAAAAGTATTACCCAAAAATGGATGGAATCGATGCCAAGATATCTACAAGCAATAATCGATGCTAAACGATATCCTACAAAATATTAATTTTATAAAAAATAAGTATTTTAGCTAGAATTATGCAAGTGTGCTAATAATAGTTGGGCGGAAATTCTTGTAAGTATTTTGTTTTTTTGTAATTTTAAGCTAAAAAATTTAATTTTTTTATACTTTTTTTATGGCATATTAACTGTTAATTATTATATTTTATATATGTTTTAATTCAAAAATATTGAACTATAATTAAGAGGTTTTTTCGTATTATAACTTGCATTTTATAAGGTGAATTAATAATTGCTGGAGTCACTGTATGTACTACTAAAATTGAATTTGTTGTTGAAGATTTGAATATTTAAAGGTTAACCGCCAGAGCGCTTTTTTTTCAAATTATTTGTATACAGGGTGTTGACTAACAATAAGCCTCTCGTTCATAGGAATTTAACATGTAAAATTATATTTTTGTAATTTACTGCTCCCCTAATTTCAATTAGGCTCAGTCAACACCCTATATGTATGTTAAATTGTATCCAAATTACAATTCAGTACAAGTTTTCATTTCTAAAATGCTTCCAATTGTCGGTTTTTTTCTCAGTTTTGAAAAATTTTATTTTAATGTCATACATGCAAGAACAATAAATTTGATCCAATTTTAGAAAACGCAATCAATATGGAAGCTTTTCAATGTCTCACCACTGATGTCATTAAGGAAATAATTCCCAAAATAGGACCGAGAGTTTTATTCATTAAACGATATAAGGAATATTTCGCCGAATCGGGTTCTGATAGTAATACTTGGAGTATTAGCGGTGGTTCTACTACAACTGATCATAGTAGCATACCATCTCCAGCATCTTCTATTGAGATTTCAGACGAATTATCTCCTTCCTGTAAGTGAAATTGTGTATAAAACAGGCGCGGATACAGGGAAGGGGGGGGGAGAATGGGTGAAATTGCCCCCTGACCTTATTTAAATACAGAGATTAATGGATATCAAACTAAATTTGTATTACATTATTGATTCAAGAAATGTTACTTTTTGGGAGAAAACTTATTTGTTAAACAAAATTAAGATCAGTTGGTTTCTATGAAGAAATCAATTATTATAATATCATTTGGCGTATATAACAAACAAGTATTTTTATTTTGTTAATTTAAAGATTTTTTGAAGATACAAGCGTTTTTACATAATCATGGTTTTCATATATAAATTTTATTCTAACAAGTGTCTATTTTGTAAATTAATTTTGTTAATTTTAGGTTTTTTAAATTTTAGCTTAAGGTTTTTTTTACTGAATTTCGTAGAATAAAATTATTTAAATACATAAATATTTTTATTTCAAATTCATTATCCTACAAGCCCTAAAATAAATTGCTGGTACTACAAATCATTATTTAATAACATATATGTTTTAGTTGAAGCAAGAGTTTTACTTGGTACAACTAAATATTTGTTTGAAAGTAATGTATTACTTGTAATAACAAAGTTTAATTTTTATTAACAAATTTTTATTTGAAGCAACAATAATTTTCTTGCTATATTAACAAATTTTTTATTGAAGCAACAAAGTTTTATTTTTATTACAACAAACTTTTAGTTGAACAACAAGTGATCTTTGTTCAATAACAAATTTCTTAGTTGAAGCAACAAAGTTTTACTTTTATAAGAACTAATTGTTTTAGTTGGCGCAACAAATAAATGTTAAAAAAATTAGTTTCTTGTAGCAGCAAATTTTTGTTGAGGCTATAGTGACTAAAATAATTTGTTGATACAACTAAATTTTTGTCAAGACGACAAATTTTTTAGAGTGTAATATAAAAAATTTTATAAATCTAATTTTTTAGTCAAAACACAATTATAATAATCAATAATAACTGAATTAATGTATGATAGCAACAAATTTTTATTACCGTAAAGTTGATAAAATAATTTGTAAAAATATACAAAATAAAATTTAATGTATTTTGATACAAATTTTAGTTAACTAGAGTACGTAAATATAAATAAAATTTACCTTTAAGATACATTCATCTCAAATATATTTTACAGTCTAAAACAAAATTAAACGAACCATCATTTAATAAATAAAATATAAAATGTGAATACATTTTAAATAATACAAATTGCGTTAATAAAAGATACAATAAATTTAAAAAAATTAATTGTAAAAATAATTTGCAAATCTATTTTGCATCTGACGAGTACCCTATAGAGCAAAATATAAGTGAACATCTATGTAATAAACTAATAAATAAAAGTTTAACCTCACTTACAAGTTAAATTCAATTTTAAAATTTCATTACAATTTGTAATAATTGCGCGGAAAAAGAATAAATGTAAAACGACACCTATACAGGGTTTTAAAAAATAAAATATAAAAAATTGTGAATACATTTGTGAATTTGTGAATACAAATTTTGACGTTTAATAATAAGATAACAAGTACAACACTAAAAAAAAAATTAATCTCGGTTAATAAATACATTCATCGCAAATCTAGATTCATCTGACGAGTACCCTATAGAACAAAATATAAGTGAACATCTATGTAATAAACTAAAAATAAATGTAGAAACTTTCACTAGCAATTGTTAAATTCAATTTAAAATTTCATTACAATTTGTAATAATTGCTAATTTAATACTTTCAATTATATCTTTATAAAATAAAAATTTATTTTGTAGCAATATGTTGTTTGTTATTATCAAATGAAATTAATTTGTGTTGTAAATGTATCTAATTAAAGTGTCAAACATGCGACACCGACTTACCTGTTTCTTAACAATATTTTTACATTGTTTTATAACAACATTTTCATCCTTTGCATTTGCAAAATTTGACAGTTCATCCAAAAGTTCTAGTTTTTCAAATAATTTTAACAATTCGAATCGATTCCAAAATGCCAAATCAGTGCAAATTATCACTAAAATTAAAGTGTATTTTAATGCTTAAATTATACATAAATCAATAAATTACATGTTGTGCATACTTATTGCAAAAATAATGGTAATGAATTTTGAAAACTTTTAAAATATCTTACTTGCACATTTTCCAATCTCGATCATAGCAGAAAAGATAAACTTGTTAAAATTAGCACAATATTCCTTTAAAATTTGTGGAATGATAAAAGCGGATAAATTGTTATTATAAATAATAAGCAAATTGAGTACACTTTCCAAAGACCATTTTCATTTGGCAAAATCCAAAATATGTAGTAAAACTTGTGATTATCAAAACAATCGAATCTTAAATAACTGTTAGATTTTTCATGTTAGTTTCGGTTTTAAATTTTGTAAGTTAAACTTTGTAAAAATACGCGATTACTTGTCACAAGAGTAAGTACAATTAACTACTGTTCGTTGTTTCCTGGCGAACTGAACACTGCGCTTATACAGTCATACAAGGGCTATGCATAATTAAATTATATTTTACTTATGCATCGAATACGAGGGTAGTGCAATGATGCTACTAATAACTAATTATATTATGAAAACTTTGTTTACAGTATAATCGCAAATAAATTTTCTGTATAGGTAATAGGGAAGATGAATAAAAAAAATTTTATAGCGTAATTAGATCAAAAATATTTAAAGTTACTGATTAAGACTATTTATTTTATTTATTTTTGTTTCGACAATAATTAAAATTTTTTTTTAAATCTATCAATTTGAATAAAAGGAAACGACCCCGAAAGTCGCTATTTGCTAGTGACGTCACACGGCTTAGTAACCTTAGTAACTTAAAACGCGGCTAGTTGTTTTGTGCAGTTTTGGACTTGAAAGTTTAAGTTTGTTAGTGTTAAAAGCTGTTATTATAATAGAAACCAACAAGAAGACGAGCTATAAGTATTGTATTGTTCCGAAATGTAAGCGCATTATAGAGCCGCATGACGTCAAACCAATGGCAATGCGTTTATGGTCACATGATTTATTTTAAATTATCATTGAATTTTAAAATTGATTATTTATAACAAAATACAGTAAATAGAAGTTATTTTTACTGATTTGGCATTTAAGATATTGGATTAATTGGAAAATATTGTTTTGACTAAATTTTTTTATTTATGCATGTTTCCTATTACCTATAAACCAACATTATTACTGATATTATTATGCTGCAAACGCATTGCATCATATGTTTAAATTTCACTTACACAATTATTTTACACGTACGAGTATTAATACTTTTTAAACTACCCAGGTAAAATATTTTCTGTTTTTATACTACAATTTTACTGTACTATTAGTTGGTGAATTTATAATAGCTTGATAATAATAGGATGCATTTCAACTTTTCTCTAACTTAAAAATGGATTCTAAAAGTTGTACATTTTAAATTATTAAATTGTCCATCGATCAAAATTGATTTTCAAATTAAGCTATTATAATTTTAAACTTAATTTAATTTTAAATGCAATAAAAAAATTGTGATCATGGTCATGACTTTATCATTCTTTTACTAAATATTAAAAATATAAATTATTTTTTTTAATAAAAAGGAAAAGAAATTATTCATTAACTAATTTGAACCCAAATCTAATTTCTGATACCAAATTTGGTTTTGAAGTTCTTATTAGTTTTTGAAATATTAAACAAATTTAAAATGAACACTCCAATGTAAGGTATTATACAGGGTGAATGATACCACCCGAATCAGTAATTTTTTTTTTTTTAAACGGTTAGCAGTAGAGAGTTGGGCCAAAAAAATTTATTGTAAAAACCATAATAAAGAATCAAATGGTGGTATTATTATTTAAAAAAAAATCGGCATCCCGAGTAGTTTGTTCCAAAATGTCCAGAACTCCAAAATTTTAAATAGCACCATAAGTCGAAAGTTATATTTTTTAAAAGATAAGCAAGTTTTGTAGGAAAACTTATTTTATTACTGCCACTCTTTTTTAAGTAGCATTTGTTTGAAGTTATGCCACTTTCAAGACAATCTACAATGAATATATAAATATTTCTCGATAAAGCTACGTTACAAAAATCGCTTTATTATACAGTATTATTTTAAGTTCACAAACTTCTTATCTACAAGCAACTTCACTAACTAACACCTAGCAATATGAATGCTTTTATTTATTCACGAACCATCATTGTTATGACTTTTTGGTGTTTAGCAAGTTTGCTAATAGATATTATTACAGACACGGCAACGTCACATTTCGTCGGTGTAACGAATCAACAAAACAAATAATTTTAGGTTATTACAATTTTACTTTGATTATCTTGAAAATGTGTGTTGAAGTACTGTGCTGTGGCACAGTTAGGTAAAAGATTGCTTAGTTTGAATTAAAAATAAAGCAACATGATTTTTAAACTATTACCAACAGCAATATTGCTCCAGGTAATTTTATTTTTTTTTGCAAAATTTGTTATCAAAAATAATTTTTGTTTCTTTTAGGATTTTGTCGTTTGAAAAGAAAATATAGTTGAGGTGATAGGCCAATGAAAGTCTAACCAGTAGACCCTTTTTTTACAAAAAATTACCAACGTAAACATTCAAAAAAGCAGAGTCCCATTCAGCAACATCGTCGAATGAAAAATATAGCAAACAAAAATTATAATGGTGGAGTAATGGTGGTTGTGGAAATTCATTAAAAAATTCTTTTTGGATTTTGAGAAAAGCAATTATTTTAATTAATAAAATAGAAGATTTTTGGATTGATAATCGTGGCTTGATTCTGATTTCCCACAAATTTCATGAATTTAAAACGGATCGGAATTGAAGTTTTCTAAAAATGAATTTAATATGGGACTGAAAGTAATCTATTATATAAAATTGAATGTTTGTTTGTTTGTTCGTCTTTTAATAACTCCTAAACCGTTCGACCGATCCCAACCAAATTTTGCACAGTTACTCTCTAGGACCCTAAAGAGCTTTTCCGCTAAAACCGGGACCGAAAAGCTTAATTTAAAAAAAGTGAAAAATTGCGGACGAGCTTGAATGGATTAACGAGATTCCCATCGCCAATACCTGTAATTGATATATGGTAATTTTACGTTGGTTTATTCACATTCAGTACCTACACTATTATAAGTGATTTGAAATACTGGAGAAGAAAAGCTGTAGAGAAAATTGTAGAGTACAATATAAACCGTTCTGAAACACTCGACAACGGGAACACTAAAATCATTCTGAAACGCTCTAGCAACGGGAAGCAAGATTTCGTCGAGAAGAAAACCTTAAGCGAAGCAGGATACTGAAAATCTAAATACTTCACACAAAGGCAAAGTATTTTAATTATAGGAGACCCGGGCGAAGCCGGGTATCCAGCTATTTAATTATTCAGACAAAGGCAGAGTTCCACCTTTTAATGAGACCCCGGCGAAGCCGGTATCCAGCTAGTATTTTATAAAAATAAATTTAAAAATCTTCAATTTATCAATTTTATCAAAATTTATTAAATTTATCAGCTTTTAAATGCTCAATTTTATTAATTAGTTTAAAAGTTAAAACGAATTTAGTGCAGCGCGATCGATGCCGGACGTGCACTCACATATACATATATCTCAGTTTTTGACAAAATTAGAAAAAATCGTCGTTTTTTGACCGTAGTTTTCGACCATACCACTTGACCAAATTATTAAGTTGTGATACTTATTCGACGCAGAATTTAACGCTCTTTAATTTATTAAACCACAAATGTTTTGATAGGATCCACGGTTTAGGAGTTATATGCAAAAACTAAAAAAAGTCTTAAAATTTTGAAGTTCTTTGGCTGCCAAAAGTTCTCCCGAGGTCGCCCGTGTTAGCATTTTTGTTTTTCACATGCTTGTACCTATTTATACAAGTTAAAAAAATAAAATCTTTTACACCACCTTTTGCAACATAACACCTTATTTCGATTCTCTACTGACTGGCCTATACGTGTTTCCTAACAATATTTTTACATTGTTTAACAATAACAATTTCACCTTTTGCATTTCAAAAGTTTGACAGTTCACCGGGAAGTTCGATTTTTTTAAATAATTGTATAAATTCAAATCGATTAAAGAATGCCAAATAAATAAAAATTACCGCTAAAAATTAATAGTATATTATACACCTAGATTGCGAAGGTGTTATAACGCTAGCTCCAAAATTAAATCACGAGGTGCGGAGCACAGAGGGATTTATGGCGCGTGGGTTAAAACACGCTTCACAACCTAGGTGTATATAACAATTTTTTCCACTACTAGGTTTATTAACTCTTCTAAATATTAATAAATAAAACGTTCAAATTATATATATTTCAAATTATAAAACAAATGACAGTCTTTTGTTTTAATATTGACACTTTCTCGAAAATTTTTAAATAATTTTGACATAAAGACGGTCAAACTTCATAAAATTAAAATATAATAATAACCAAAATTTTGAATATTAAATAATCATTATTTAGAGACCAATTTTAATGGTTTATAAACTATTGTTTTTAAGTTAATTCGTTTTATACATAAATTTTCCGTTGTGAAGTTTTCAAAAAATGCACATTTGTTTATTATTTGCTTCAGGTGAATGATAGAAAAATGGTTTACTACAACTGACAGAAGGCGTACTGCACTCACTCAACACCTACGTCAAAATTATTACCTATACGGCTAGTAGTGGAAAAAATGTATTTCAATGTATAAATTATTATACAAACAACAATAAATTGCATGTTATTTTATGCATCTTTATATTAAAAAAAATTGTATTGAATTTTGAAAATAGCGAAAATATCTTACCTGACCAATATCCAAACTCGATCATAGCAGAAAAGATAAATTATCATAATAATCTTTTAAAAATTGTGGAATGACCGCAAGCTGATAAATTGTTATTATAAATATTAAACAAATTGAGTTCACTTTATAAAGAACATTTTCACTTGGTACCAACCCAAAAAAACGCAATAAAAACTTTTGATTGTCAAAACAATCGGATGTTAAATTGTTACATTTTTTCATGTTAGTTTTTGCTTTAAAGACGAATTAAAACATAATTACAAAATTAATTTTGTAACTTAAACTTTCTTAAAAACACGCGATTTCTTGTCACACGAGTACAATTTACTACTGTTCGTTGTTTGAGGGTGAACTGAATACTGCGCTCTTATTCACTTTGCAAGTCATTTTACTTGAATCAACTAATTATCACCTGCATTAATAATGTGTCAATTGATTCCGGTTTCATGACCTTAGCACGAAGTAATAAGGATTATACATAATTGAATTAGATTTTACTAATGCATCGAATACGAGGGTAGTGCAATGATGCAACTAACAACAAATTATTTTCTAAAACTTTGTTTTGAGTATAATCGTATATAAATTTTATTTTCTTGTTAATTATTTATGAACCAAAACTATTAGTGCTATTAATATTGAGCTACTGCATTGCATCATATGTTCAAATTGTATTTTCACAAAATTGTGTATTCATATTAATACTTTTTCAACAACCCAGGTAATATTTTCGGTTTTTAGCTTATAATTCTACTGTATAATTAGTTGGTAATTTATTATAGCTTGATAATAATAGGATGCATTTCAACATTTCTCCTACTTAAAATGGATTCAACAACTTGCACTTTTAAATTATTAAATGTTCCATCGATCAAAATTGATTTTAAAATTATCATATTATAAATTCAAAATTCAGTTCAATCTTAAATGCGAACAAAATTAACGGCACATAAAAATTATATAAAACGACGTATAAATATTTTTTTTCCAAAAGTGGATTCATTCGGGTTTGCATGAAAGTTTCTCAATTATCAAACAACATAGTGGAATTTACTTAATTGAATTTCTAAATTTATGCATGTAGCTTTAGTCAATTGCATTTAAATACGAAAAACATGTAATAATCAAGCTTCTATTTCTGTAGTAAGTGTTTATAAAATGGTAATCGTTATTTCTAGAAGATGTGGAAATTCTCACATTATAATAAATTATTGTTTGCTTTTTTTAGAATTAGTATTCTCATGTAGAATATTTGGAATTTAATCAACATTGTGCAATTGAAATGCGTGTAAAAGAATTTGAATAATAATAACACCCCCAGATAGCACGCAAGCTTACAGCAAGCCTGATTTTCGCTTGTTCGTCAAGCTTGACATGTCTTGACAATTTTGATACCAACTAATTTTAGTGCAGAAAGCTGGTAAGTGTTTTTGATAATATGGGATTAATTTTTTGGTTTTTTCTTTACAGAGATCAACCTTCGTAGAAAAAGGATGCTTTACCAATTAATATATATATGATATTCATTTATACATTTTATCGTATGTAACATTAATTTTAAGAAAATAAAAACTGTTGTTGCTAAATTTATTTCTTTGTTTTTGACATGGTGGATCTTGATATAAAATTTACAGAAGGAAGAAAAATGCAGTGCGAGGTGCATTTTGAATGTATTAATCATAATACCTCAACGTTTATCAAATGAAACTGGATAGAATTGTAATCATTTGTTTGATTTCTTAAGGTTAAGATTGTACTAATAAGTAATCAATTATAATGATTATTTTTATGAAATGAACAAATTAATTTTCTTCTAAACTATCGAGTAATTTCGTCGGAGTTTTTATTCCAATATTAAAAATAATAGCTAATAAGATTCCCGAGTACTTAATTTTTAGTACTTTTAATAATAATAAAGAAAAAGTAAAAACAATTTTTGGTAAAATTTCTTTTTACACAGATAAAAACTCAAAACAACTTTTTAATAAATACACTTTGTTGACCAATAAAACAAGCTTTATCCAAGCTCACAATCAATCTTGATTCAAGCTTGATGTAAGTTTGCACATCAAGTTTGATTCAAGCTTGCATATCAAGCTTGATAAGTGGCAAGTAGCAAGCTTGAATCAATCTTGATTCAGCTTAACAGCTTGACATGACAAGCTTGAATTAAGCTTGCAACGCTGTTACGACAAGCTTGATTCAAGCTTGGCTTGCTATCTGGGATCTAACACCTAAATAACATATTCTATACATTTATGCCTAAACAGGAGCTGCCCGTTAAATACCATATGATTACGAGTAAAATGCTAAAGACAAATATGTGAACACAAAAATAAATTATTCAACCATTGTAACGACAAAACAACTAACCCGGTCTTGCACCTAATTAAATTAAAATAACCCAATAAACATAGGCGTCTTTTATAATCACTTAATCATTAACACGCCCAAATGGCGTAATCGATCTCTACAGATACACTAGGTTCGTTCGTTGGACTGTTGAACTCCGAACTGTTCCGAAGAGTTTCTGATACGTCAGACTGACTTCTTAAATGGATAATAGGACATGTTTTGTATAAATACCATTTTATTTTACAATAGTTATAGAGGCTTTATGCACATGTTTGCTTAAAAATATGCATTTTTCTACACTGAAAAAAGTAAACTAGAAAATTAATTTGCAAACAATTGCAACATTTGCAAAAATTTACACAGATATTTGCAAAACAATTTCAGATATTTGCAAAAATTTGCACTCATTTACAAAGATTTACACACATTTCAAAAATTTACACACGTTTGCAAAATTTGCAAACAATTGCAACATTTGCAAAAATTTACACAGATATTTGCAAAACAATTTCAGACATTTGCAAAGATTTGCAGTCATTTACAAAGATTTACAGGCATTTGCAAAAATTTACACACACTTGCAAAAATTTACACACATTTGCAAGATTTACAACATTTGCAAAAATTTACACAGATATTTGCAAACAATTTCAGACATTTACAGCCATTTGCAAAGATTTGCAGTCATTTACAAAATTTACAGGCATTTGCAAAAATTTACACACATTTGCAAAATTTTACACACATTTGCAAAATTTGCAAACAATTGCAACATTTGCAAAAATTTACACAGATATTTGCAAAACAATTTCAGACATTTGCAAAAATTTGCACTCATTTACAAAAATTTACACACATTTCCAAAATTTCACACATTTGCAAAATTTGCAAACAATTGCAACATTTGCAAAAATTTACACAGATATTTGCAAAACAATTTCAGACATTTGCAAAGATTTGCAGTCATTTACAAAGATTTACAGGCATTTGCAAGAATTTACACACACTTGCAAAAATTTACACACATTTGCAAGATTTACAACATTTGCAAAAATTTACACAGATATTTGCAAACAATTTCAGACATTTACAGCCATTTGCAAAGATTTACAGGCATTTACAAAAATTTACAGGCATTTGCAAAAATTTACACACATTTGCAAAATTTGCAAACATTTGCAGAGATTTGCAAACAATTGCAGAAATTTGCAAGAATTCCAAATCATTTACAAAATTATGTACACCAAATATACCAGGTGGCCAACCCCTCGGTGGGTACCTACTACATAAACAACTTATTTGTAGCTTGAAATTCAGTTAATTTTTTAACAACTTTTAATTTAAGGAAAAGGTATTGATGAAAAAGTTTTGAAGGAATTGACGGTAAACAATAATTGATAAATTAATACCAAACGAAAAATTTGGTATCAGAATGAAATTTAGGAAACATTTATTTTTGTCGAAAGAAAACAGTGCTAGGTAAGTAAACATTTTAAAAAGTTTGGTGTAATCATTTTCTAACCTAAATTTGTATGGGTTTATGTGCAACATCGATGCCCAATATAAATTCTTTTTCAACTTCTTCAAATTTGTGTAATTGGATTAATTCACAACCAGTCAATCACTACCATTGAATCGATACCGACAAGTAGTGACAAATTTAAATTAATTATGATATAGTATAGGTATGTACTTACATGGTACACTATGTAATTATAATGTAAATGATATTAATAAAAATTATTGTCAATTTACAAAATTATAAATATATCAGTACTAAAATTTAAAACTTCTTTTATGATAACACAATTTTTATGTAATTGTAATACAGTAAAGCTCCTTATCCGCGGTTCCGTTATTCGCGGTTTCAGTATTCGCGGAAGAAAAATTGAGACCACTTTCTGTATTCGCGGCCGAAAATTTCATTATTCGCGGATTAATAATTTACGATTTTGAATATTATAATTTATATTCAAAACTCAAAATTAAATAATAATATTTAAACGAAAAAATTTAGACTTCAAGGAGGTTCTTGTTTTGGACAATGCTCCGGGTCACCCTTGTGAGCTTGAAACTATGCATCCGAATATTAAGGTGATATTTTGCCTCCGAACACGACGACTTTACTTCAACCAATGAACCAGGGAATAATTCAAGCTTTGAAGTTCTTTTACATTAGGCGAACCTTTAAAATCATTCTGGATATCATGGAATGTGATTCTGACGTGAGTTTTATGGAATTCTGGAAAAATTTAACATAGCAATGTGCATTGTTAACATAAAGGAATCGTTACAAGAGCTCAAGCATTGCATACACATTGCAATCATATTGGAAAAACTATAGGTTGATCTAACAGTCTGTGAAAGTGAGGATTTAAACAAATTAAAACATTAACTGACACAATTGTACAAATTGCTAATGGAATAGGACATGATGGTTTTGAACAGATAGATTCGAGTGACGTTCAAGAGCTGCTTCAATCACACGATGAAGATTTAAGTGAAGCCGACTTGCAGGAAATGTTAAAACCCTTCAAGCTTCAACATCTTACAATGATACGATGACAATCACCTTAAAAAACCAGACCGCAGGTTTCCAAATGGCAAATGAACTGTGAGATCACTTCATTAAAATTGACCCGTTTTTGGAAAGAAACCTTCCTTTTAAAAGGAAAATTGAAGTTGCCACAGCTGAATACCATGCGGAATTAAAAGGCATTTTAAAGACGGCAAAGCAAGAAAAATTACTAAATATTTTAAACCAAATAATTCAAACAATAATAATTAATAATAATGATAGGTATGTGATTAAACTGATTTTATTTTTATCTATTTTATTTTATTTTCGTACCTTGGAACCCAACCCTTGCATTTCCATACAAATCACTATTCCATATTCACGGTTTCCTTATTCGCGGCATAATTTTGGAACGTATACCCCGCGAATAAGGAGCTTTTACTGTAATATAAAATTAAGTTAGTGATTTAAGTATAATTCATAAGTTTTTCATTGTATTTTTCACGTTTGCATTTTCTATCTATCATGCATATTTAATTTGTCTAATTCTTTCACGTAAATGACCTAATTTCTTTAGGAAATTTATCTACCGTCAGATGATAAATCATCCAGTACATTATTCAAAATGCCTACAATAAATAGATAAATCTCCAACTGAAATTTAGTAAACCATCCATTTTAAGTAGATAAAACAGGCGATTAATTTATTGAAATCACATACATATTTGTAGTAGGTAAAAACCACCAAAAGTAGTTATTTTATCTAAAAGTCTTTATAAAACGTCTACATCTTCTTATATTATTTATCTAAATTATTAGACAAATTGCCTGTTTAAAGTGCACAAAAGATCTACACGTATAGTCAGTCTAAAATTTAGATGGTTTTTCCAAATTAATTTTTTCAGTGATAAAGACAAACCGAATAGCAATTACGTTTTTTACGCTGATTTCAAGTATATAAGAAACTCAATTTTAAAAAAGCACTTACTGCCTTCTTGCTTATGACGGCAAAACATCAGACGAGTACTTTTGGAACAACTTGTCGTTGATGTAAATAAGCAAACCTCAAAATATTTTGTAAATAAGTTGTCATTGTAGTGTCAAATATGAATAATTTAAGCGACAAAACATTACTACTTGAATTGCAATATCTTGTAGCTTAATTATTAGACACCACAGTGACAACTTATTTACAAAATATTGTGAAGTTAGGTTATTTATATAAACGACAAACGTTCGTCTTATGTAACTGAAAAACTGTCAGTGTGAGGTAATCAGAAACTGTTCAGAGCAGTTCAGAACACTTGCAACGAACAAACCTATTTAGACATAGAACTTGAAAATACAGTGGCGTACTAATAACATATTAAATCTTAATTAACTGTGATTAATTTAATTTCATGCTAAATTTGTATGCTAAACTTTAATAAAAATTTTATAAATTTCTGTAGTGATTGGTGAATTGGTGCAATTATTTCACTTAATTCAATTATTCCTGTCGTTCGATATTCATATTTCTAAGGAACGTATAATAACTATAAATTGATTGAAAGATCTGAAAAATATATTCAATTAGAAGTTAACTAAAACTATTTGTGTTTAATAATACGATACTAACACCAAGCATGGTTTGTAAACTTAGCACTCTTAACTTTCCAATTGTTAGAATTATTGGTCGCTGAGCTCTGGCCATTATAATTATTAAAGATTTTTGAATTCTCAAATCACAATCAGTGAATTCCAAATCATAACATACACTTGCTAGTTTTTCACTTTCTGTTATAACATTTTCTCCATAAGTACATATTGTAATCAGTAGAGAAAATACTGATATTATTATAACTACGTCCTTTATAAATTTATGAATTTTGTAAACTGAATTAGGCTCACTTGTATAGTGCGAGTTTAACAACCGTTTAAACCAGGCGACAGTATATGCCCTAATAGGCAGGATTTGGTGCGGTTGCGCTAATGTAAAGACGAACCTCTCGTTTTCGATTTTAAAATTTTAAAACGTCAGTTGACCCGCGTTGTTTTGCTCCACTTTTAGAAGTTAGGTGATTAAAACTTTCTTTAAAATTTAAATTGTAATAATTTGATCAGGATATTATTTGAAACAATTAATAAGTTTTCTACATCGTTTTTATTTTCATATTTTATTTAAGGTACATTTATAAATAAATTTGGTTTTCTTCTGAAATTCATTGAATGTTGCAAAATATTTTCATTTAAAAACTGGCTTCATAAATTATGTAAGCAGTTACAGTTATGTTTACCAAAATAAATAATGCTATGTTTTACTTGTTACATTATAGTTTTTAATGAAAAAATTGACTACTTGTGTTACAATTTGCAAAATAATATAAATATAATTTTTATACAGTTTATTTACAATTTACATATAAATAAAATACCTCTCGTTGTTCCTAACATACAGGTTAAGAAAGGTAAGAAGTAGATTAAGTTTGGAGACCCCATCTAAAAATTAAAGAATAATAAAAATAATTAACTCAAAAATAAGTCAAGAAAATATACTTTACTCTTTTCTTTGCAATGACTTTACAATGATGTACTATTATTCTCGAAGGACAAACGCCATTGATTTTAATACTTCCTTTGATTTCATAGCCCGTTTCAAACAATTACTTTGATGTCCTTAAAAAAATATTTAATTAACCTAATTATTGTTCTTGTAAAAAAAGTTACCATTTGAATCGCTTCGATTACAATTATAATACGTGATCTTTGCATTTGCCGTTTGAACCATACTCTGCTTTACATAATTTACTTCTCTATCTTCTACTGTTCTCCAATTTTCAAAATCTTCGAATTTATCAAATTTTAGTTTTCCTTTTAATAACGATATTATGAACATCTGAAATATGTTTCGTTAATAAAGCATAAGATAAAATATTTTGTTTGTTGTTGTCGGGACACTTTGGACAAAATATATGTCCTTTTCTATTTTTCTTTCAACTGCAGCTACCGATGGGTGAATTTTTTTTATGTGACGATTCTTCGAGGAACTATCATAAAACTTTTTTTGCACAATAAGGGCATACGGTACTGAAAAAACAATGTTGATGTAATTTCACACAATACATAAGAATATCACTTAAATAATTTACGAATCCATGGCTGTTTAAATAATAAATGTGCGTTTCCGAAGAAATACGAATTAAGTAACCTAAAAATAACTTATAATTTGAACTAAAACACTACAACAAGCGTTGTAAAAATTAAATTATCCAATAAATATATCAATGAATAATTGCTGCGTATTATAATTTATAACAATATGTTATTGATATAAATTAAAATTGGCAAAGAAAATTTTTCAACCGCCTAATAGTACGAAACACGAAGATAACGCAAGCGCACTTAGGTCGAGACGAGATTTAGCGTCACCTTTAAAACGCGCCTATTAGGACATTTAGTGTCGCCTTGCGAATACATCTTTGCGCTGATCTCGACATTTTGCAACAATACTATCAACCCAAAGAGCGCTTCTCGCGTTCCGAAAGCGTTTCGAAAGCCGAACTGTGCATCGTCCAGGTCTATTTCACACTTATTTCTTATACGCGCGTGTATTATTCTCAGAAAGGTCTTCAGGAGGTGACTATTTGCTATGCAAAATTACAAATACAGAATCTAGTTTGTAGATGGCCAGAATCCAGTCATGACTCGAAGATCAAAAGCGCGGGCAATAAATGTCAGAAAATTGTCAGAAAATACCAAATTAATCGTATCTAATACAAAAATCCCTGGAAATTGTAATACCAACCATATCAATTATTGTTAAACTTGAGATTACTTAAACTGCTCTTAAACTGTATTTATACAAGACATGTTTTAAAACATGGTTTTAAAATTAAACCAAGTTTTGCAAAACTCGAAGTTAAACTTGCACTGTACAAGTGGCCCTTTGAGTTGAAATTATCAGATTAAAATTTTAAATTTAATACAATCTAAAATGCCATAACAAAATCGGATGTGACCATGCTTATGACTGTCATTCTTTTATTGAGTGTTAAAAATTTTAATAATTTTTATTAATAAAATATTTTCTGTTAACCAATTTGAACCAAAATCTAAACTCTTAATATTAATATCAAACCACGAAGTACCACATTTAGTTTTAATGTTCCTATTAGTTTTTGAAATATAAAATAAAAACTAATATTAAATTAAAACGTAAAAAAATAGTTCTCATAAAGAAATGTTATACGTAGCGTTAACCACTTCCAAGCTTAGAGATGTGCTAAAATTTTGAAATTGTTTGCAAGCTAGAAAAAGAAGACTGAGTTAATGTATTTCAACATGCAACAACCACTTGTTGATTGTATCTAACAAGTATTGCGCGGTTTCCCGAAGACCGTTATGAGCCGTTTATGGAATTATTATTAATGTCACCGCAACAAGTAGTTTTCCCTGGTCGGTTGTTTTTCCAATCGCAGAAAGAATATTTGCCAGTTTCTCTAAAACCGGGATATTTTGGCGGTAATTTCAAAATAATTAATTTTTATCAAAATTCTTTAAAAGTAATCTTATTCTTAACGTGCCTATCCGTTACCGGATGCTGGCGATCATTTGGCCGAAACCAAGATGAATATTCTAGGAGTATAATTTACGGGGTAGTTTTCTGTTGCCTTCCCATAGTCCACAGATCGATATTGCATTTTTGATTGCAGTAGGGTATCTAACGCCAGCAGAGCTCGAACCACAAACTTAACGTTTCGTAGTCGACTTCTGTATGCTTTGCGCATACTGCTAGCTTTTTAAAAGTAATAACTTTATTAAATTAATTATTAGCATTTCGCCATTGTCCTGTCATCTTGTAAGAAATAAATTCGCCATTTATTGTTCCATGGCTATCGTACTATCTCGTTAGATGTCAATTTGAGTGTTATTCTTTTTTGCGACAGCTATTGTTCTTTCTATACAGGGCGAAAGATTCCTTTGATTTTTGCCATAGAAATCTTGGTATTTATTTTAATATCTTTAGTTGCAGATGCTGATGAATTTTTCAGTAAAGAATGCATTGAACATTAAAATCTCACAGCTGTTTATACTTACCGGCAAGGTTGCCTGGTGTAGGTAATTTTTCCTAAAAGTAAGAAAATTTTAAGTGTTAAAGGTAAGGCGGAATTTTTAAATTTTTGCTAAAATCTTAGGAATTTTCTTAAATTTCACCGGTAGATTTTAATATTTAAAAACTATTTACGGTAAATTAAAAAAATTTGCATCTCAGCGCTACTCTATCCAAGTATGAGTAAAGCACCGAAATATTGTTGATTTATTAAAATCTTAATTAAAATCCAATATAACCAAATAGGTTAAAGATCCATTGGGCATATATCAAGAAAATTCGCTACCAGGACAACTTCAACAATAAAATGCACAAAAACTACCTAAAATATTAACCTAAACGACAAAATTTAAAATCAACTAAAAAATCTGTTAGATAATAAAATCATTCGGCCAAGTATCTTTCTATACAGCTCAGCCGTCTAAATAGTACCCAAAAAGTAGACGCTAACGGAAAAAATATACGGCGACTACTAATAGATATTAGGAAACTCAACAAAAAGGTGTTTGAGAGTAAGTATCCACTCCGATAATTAAAGAAATTCTCGACAACTTAGGTAAATGTGAATACTTTTCAACTTTGGATCTAACTCAAGGTTTTCACCAGGTTGAATTAGATACCGATTGTATTCACGATAGATAACGACCATTTAGAATGCGTAAGGATGCTTTTCGGTTTCAAAAACGCACCCAGCGGTTCTCAACGGGTTATGGATAGTATTTTGGAGCATATTTCTATAAATTTTGCTTTGTCAATATGCACGATCTCGTAATATTTTAAAATCTTGTAACGTTTTATTTGTTCTTGGCGAATTATTTATTGAAAACACCTCGTAATTCTTTTATTAGTTATAATTAGGCGAATTAAATTAATTTATGAGTTTGACCTAGCAAAATTTGTTTCTAAAGGTACTGGCCGCCATATGGGTTAGAGAGATTTTAATTTTAAAATAAAATATACGAAAAATTTTAGAAACGAACTAAATTTTAATTTAATAGAAGGACCATCTGGTGAATATATTTTTTGTTAAATTTTGTCTCTCTGATCCCAAACAACATTTTAGGTTTTACGTAACTCCAACTTTACGTATAATTATAACTTCAAAATAATATAACTTCAATTTCGATTATAACTTATATTTCAACTATAACTTCAAAATACCACTTTAATTTTGACTGCAACTTGAATCCTTCTAAACATAGTTGTTTAAATTAGAATCTTCAAGAGACCAAAGTTGGCTGTTTTTGTCAAGCGTTTAAGGAATAGTTTTGGAGTTTTGTTGCAATTTTTGAAAAATCCTGAGGATCAATTTCATTTTTTGTGGTTTTGGAAAGTCACAGTCAATTGCTTGAAATCAACAATTAGCTGAACTCACGATTAAGGTCAGATAATTTTGTTAATTATTTACAACGTCGGACATTTGCGTTTCTTATTGACCAAGCATAAGTACATAAATCGATATTACCAAAGTAAGATTTAAACAGCTTTCAACATCGATCAGATTTGTTCAAGTTACTTGAAGTGAAAACTTACATATATCGAAATCTATTTTCCCAAATTTTGGAGTTGTATTGGATATTGCATCAAGTAAATAAACTAAACACGTCCACAAAAGGCTTGGAGGCCTTTTTTATTGTAAGTTAATGATTTTGAGTGCATATTGTTCAATGAATTTACATTGTAAACGCACTAATATACAGCTATATACGCGTGGGTTAAGTAACACAAATTTTTATATTAATAATTCCATCTTTGATATAATATACAAATAAATTTGACTGTAAATTTTTGTTTAATAAACTTTTGTAGTGCTTTCTGTTTATTAAAATTGATCATTTCTTAGGTAAATTATGTTTATTTAAAAACTGCTAGCGCCCATTAATTATTCCTTCTCTTGATATATTAGAGAGGAAACCGCGTCGCGCTCTACGTTTATCTATCTGAGCTACCGTTCGCTGTTTGCTGAAAGTCTTTTAGGAATAAACACCCTCCTGGACGGTACAATCTCTCCACGAATATTTTTATTATTGATATAATTTATATTTATTTCGAAATAATCAGTTATTTATTACTTTATGTCATTTATAATAAATTCATTCTTTAGGTTTTCAAAAATTATTTAAATAAAAAGTTTAAAAATACACTATCCCCGATTTACACGGTAGATACGTTCCTGAGAAAACGTGTAAATCGAAAATTAAAATTTTCAAGTCAAAACCGTGTAAATCGAAAAGCTTGCAGAAAATGCATAATTTTGCTATTTAAAAGTTGTGGTTTTTTCAATATTTTTTGGTGTACACAGAAATAAAAATAAAATGCATTGACAGGTTAAAATATGTAATATATTACGGAAACACTGTTTTTTTATTTAATTACAATACATTAAACAGAAGAACAAAAAATAAAACCATTTAGAGTGCGATAAAACAAAAAAAACTTATTTGGAAAACCGTGTAAAAGCGAAAACGTGTAAAACAAGTACCGTGTAAATCGGGGATAGGTGTATTATAATCCACGTGCAAAATTAGGTCTTGTTAAAAGTTATCTGAATTTAAATAATCAAAACTATTTTACTTCAAGTAACAAACAATAAATAACTATTTCTCATTTAATTTTCAAAAAATCGAAATAACTCATTAAATTAACTATTCTATGATACGTCTACTAACTTTTCTGCAAACACTGTGAAGCTACCTAAGTTCATATTATGTACATAGGAGAAACTGAGAGAACTTAAGGTAAAGATCAACGAACACATCCAGCCTGTTCACAACTCATGTAGACTTCTATAGTTTACTCAATTTACCAACATAAGGCAAAAAAACACAAATAAATTAGTTTTAATATTTTAATTAAAATATAAAACTTACAGTGATCTAAACAATTGCTAACTAACAATAATTACCCATCATCATTAAGATTATTTGACGAACCCTCATGCAAAACCGAATAAATCCACCTTTAGTAGTTTTTGGGAAATGCGATTCTTGTTGCACAAGCTAAATGAGAGCTTATACAAAAATTTACTCAAATTTTTTGCTTTCTGGCGAGAATAAAATATAGGAAGTATTGATAAATAAAACAAAATATTTTAAGAAATATTTTGCAAAACAATATGGATTTATCTGGTTTTGCTCAAAAAAGTACTATTTCTTTGTACAAAATTAAATAAAATGCATTAAGGTTTATTGACAAAAAGGCACAGTATAAATTATTTTTCTACAGTTTTCTCCAAATTGCTCAGCAGCAAGTTTTCGAAAAGGGTTATTTATTTGTCTGATATTATTTCGATTAATTTTTTTAAATTTGGTGTAATTTTCAATTTGGTAATTAAAACTATGTGCGTGAAGTTAGCCGTGCCATTTTTGAAAAATGAAAACTGAAAGTTGTGCTGAGTTGTGCTCAATTTGTGCTGCTTTGTGCCGTAATTTTGTTTTTTTATTTTTTATTTCGGCTTTTATGGAGACTGCGTATTTTGTCGTGAGAAGTTAGCCGTGCCATTTTGAAAAATAAAAATAAAAGTTGTGCTGAGTTGTGCTCAATTTGTGCTGCTTTGTGCCGTAAATTTTTTTTTTATTTTAAAAATAAAACTTTGTGGCCTAATATGTATTTTGTCGTGAGAAGTTAGCCGTGCCATTTTTTAGAAATAAAAATTAAAGTTGTGCTGAGTTGTGCTAAATTTGTGCTGCTTTGTGCCGTAAATTTTTTCTTTTATTTTAAAAATAAAACTTTTGTTGCCAAAAATGTATTTTGTTAGCCGTGCTATTTGGCAATTTTAAACTTCTCATCAGTGAGCCACTGCATCAATGTACATACATACATATTATATTACTCGTTGATATTTTTGAAAATTAAAAATTAAAGTTGTGGTGAGTTGTGCTCCATTTGTGCTGCTTTGTGCCGTAAATATATTTTTTTATTTTAAAGAATAAAACTTTTATGGCCAAAAATGTTTTTTTCGTGAGTACCAACTAAAATTTATCACCATATAAGCAAAAAGATAGTACAAAAGTATAATTCTCAATTGATCAAAAGTTTATTTAGGTAAAGATAATTTTTATAACGAGATAATGGCCGAACGATCTTGCATAAGACAACTGCGTGAGTTATTGAAACTGAAGAAATACAAATCTGTTATTACAGATGATGGTTCGATAGCGCTGCCATCTTCGCAAGTATTTTTTGAGTTATCTGAGGCAATGGACGATACAGATCGTTTGAAACCAAAATATATTTATACTATTTTAAAATTAAATCGATATAATTTTCATGCAGACATCTTAAAATTGTATAATATCGCTTATGAACCGCAACTTGAAGATTATAAACCAAATGTAGATGATTCTGATAATGACAACCACGCTATTCATTTTACCATCGATATTAGATCCATTTGGCAAGAAATACAAACTGAAAAAGTAGAATATGAATTGAAAGATCGGTTTCGAACCACGAGTATTTTAAAGCGACGATCATGGACTAATTTTTTATTCGAGACAATTTTTAATCATAAAAAATGCAATGTCCGTTATCGTTTAAAAGGTCGCAAACGTCTGCATCTGGATATGCAATTACCGTTTCTGCCGCTTGTCCTGAATGTAACTGTAAGTTTATTGGAAAAGTTATAAATGAACCAATTAATGTAAATAATCCTATATATATATGGAATGTTCGGTTTTTAATTATGATGCTATATTTTTGCACAAGAGAAAACGTCAATTTGTAACAATTTTATTTCTAAAGGGGCATTTTTTGAGAAGGTGTACTTAGGTATAGCCGACTCATAAACTTAATGGTTTTATTAAGGGTAGGTCCATGTCTTCTAGCGAGCGGTGTGGCTTATTTTAAGAAAGGTAACAGGTATGTTCGTTGTACTTGGGTGTCCGACAGCAGACATATTTTCCACTTTATGGTGTCTGCCGCCTTGGTGACATATTGTTCTTTTCTTGCGTAAAATAAGTTGCATCCGGCTCAGGCTCGAAAAAATTAACCCTGGGATTCTTTTCTGAGGGCAGTAAAAATTAATGCCGACGGACCGGCGCCGTTTTTTGGAAACGGCATGGTTTAAAAATAGAGCCAGGCGGGGAAAAGATATAAAAGAGGTTGCACGAGAAAGAACGGGGTTGTTGTGTGGTGGTTGTTTTTGAGAGAGAGAGTTATTTGAAAGTGCGTGGAAATTTGAAACCACAGAGAAAGAAAGTTGAGTGATAGCGTGATCTAGTATAAGTAATATAGTGAATTATCCGATTAGCGTGTAATCGGAAGCGTAGAGTTTATCAGTAAAGCGAGACCGAAAGAAAAATCGGCCAAACATAATACGGTACTAGGCTCACAGCAAAGTAGAGCAGCGGTACAAGCTAAAGCCGGTTCGCGCTAGTGTCAAGCCCAACGTAGTAAAAAAAGCAAAGGCAGCGGCAGTTAACTAAATCGCCGGCCCCGCAATCAGGAGGTTTGCTGACCAGCAGTTCCCAACTTCAACGTGTGAGCTAAGTACTCTTTAATTATTATACTTTTGTTTTGTTTTCTTTGATACTATTTAAGTTAGTGAGTGTCGGATAATTTAAAACGACCTGATGTGCGAAAAGTGCGGTCGTTTTGTAAGGTCCATAGTCTTAATTGGCGGACAACAAAGACTTTTTCTTAAAGTTTAATAGTCGTTAGTTTTTTTGTATTGATTTAAGTATTTGTTTAGGTTAGTTTTTTTTGTGTTTTTAGCTGTAAGGTTGTGTTCCTTTTTTTGTAATAATTATAGGTAGTTCGGGTGATGTTGGAGTCCCCGAAATTTATGTTTGTTGTCAGTTTTGGTTTATTCTGTCAGTAAATTCAACTTTGTAACCATAAGCTGTTCATTATTTTTGTGTGGAGACTGAGGCGGACCAAGAAGTGGAAAGTTGATTGGAAACGCCTGATTGCGATTCGCCGAGAGAGGAAGAAGATCCCACCGAAGGCATTCCACGTTAGGTCTCCTGTGGTGATAGTAGGATAACTCAGCCCCCTTGTTTCACATCTCTTTCAATAACGTGGTGGCGCCCAAATTAATCCCCCCCCCCTACGATTTAATCGTAGGTTGTTTTGAAGATACACCGCGTAGTATAGCTGCGGTACGACTCACGACCTACTGAGCAAAGCCGGCGTGATCGCGAAAGATTTCGCGACTGGTCATTTTTTGTTTCCGAGTACCAGAAATAAAATTGTGACAAATTGAAGGGATCCAAACGAATTGAAGTAGCAACAGAAATGGTTGAAGGTACTACATTACCTGTGGTATGGAGACGTCAAGAAATGAACGAACTTGCTGATATGTTTGATCCAGAACCACCTCATTTGTTTACACTAACTACTCTAAGAAAGGCTAAACAAGAACGTCAACAGAAAGTAATGGGTTTAAAAAATAATATCTACGAAAGCTTGCATTTACTTAAATATAGTCCAAAACTGAAGAAACCATTAGAAATATAGGTTTAGATCCTTTATATGTTCATTATTGGACTAATGAACAACTAGCTGTATATCAAAAATACCATCAAGAAATATACATTGATGCAACTGGCTCACTGATGAGAAGTCTAAAATTACCGAATGGAGAACGTAGTTCACATATTTATTTATACCAAGCCGTTGCTAAGATCGAAGATAAAACTGGTCCTGTATTTCAAATGGTCTCATCCGTCCAAAATACGAATTCTATTACTACGTGGCTAATGGAATTTTTAAGAATAGGGTCTTTGCACAAAGCTAGTTTTCCTTTTCCCAAAATAGTCGTAACAGATTTTGACCGTGCTTTAATGGGTGCAGTAGTAAGAGCATTTGCAAAACAATACACTCTCGCTGATTATTTATCGCTGTGTTTTAACACAATTCAAAACAGAACCGTCCAAACTCCATCTTGTTTTGTACGTTTAGATGTTTGTCACTTTACAAATATGATTGCAAAATGGAAATTCTGGCATGCATATCATTCCAGAGTTAAATTATTCTATGTCAATTGTATAGCAGTTTTAAGAAATCAAACTACTCTGGTAGATATTCAAAAGCATGCTAGAGCCATCTTTATAACGGCTTTAAATGGTAATGATAGTCCTGGAAATTCTACCGATAATGCTCGTAAGTTTTTGACATTGGCAATTAGAGGTGTCAAAGTTACTGAAGAATTTCAAGATGAATGCGAGCCAGAAGATGATCCTAATAAAAATGATGATGATGCTGATGCCGAGATTGATGATGCCGACTTATTTAATACAGACATATTTGCATGGGCTACCGATTTATATAACACGTGTAAAAATGAAATTACTTTAGAAAAGGAAACAAGTAATGTCAATGGGTTTTATTGTCCTAAAGTTGCAAGAAAATTAAAAACTTTGCTTCCATATTTTCCGTTGTTTTCCGAGGTAATGACAGGAATATTTGGTTATGGATCGGTAAGGCCAACATCAGCAGCGGTAGAATCAGAATTTAGTGATTTAAAAAATCGGGTTTTAAAAGATGATCAGAGACCTATGCGAGTAGATTATTTTGTATCTCGCCACTTATCTACTTTATCTGGAAAATTAAAACTTGCTGGGGCTGACAAAAAATGTAATGAAATCGTTGTACCTGAAAATATTTTACCAACTGATGAAAAGGTTTCTCTTCTCTTTCAAATGAAATTGATTTGGACAATAACGATAATGAAAATCACGGTCATAAGCGAAAAACATCAGATGAACTTCAATTTTTGGACGATTTACAGGAGTTGCAATGTGAGCTAAACTGGAGAAACAAAAATTATCCAAAAAAATTTCGTAGGTACGGTGATCCGTTACCTCAGTTTGATCCAACGCTTGCAAGCAAACTCATGCTCCCTATTATCGTCAATGGAATTTCTGTAAAAATATTGATTACGATAAAAAAAATTTTATAGTTAAGAATACCTGTGCATTCGATAGTGTATGTCAAATACTAGCCACAAGTATGAGGAATAATATCAATTATGAACAAGCTATTGCCCAAATAACCAACCCAATTTTTGAGTGCGCTCGGATATTAATTGACGAGGGTTTAAAAGTAAAATTCTATAGACAAAGAGCAAAATTACTCTCCGAATTAAAATTGTTTAATATTGACTTATCTCTTGGCATTATTAAAGTTAATGCTGCGGTAAATGTTTCAAATTTAATGAAAGATATATTATCTGAAACTCCCAGCTGCGTTACAATGTACAAGTGCGAAAAATGTAACGCAGAAGAAAAAACAATCTCGCCTGTTGTTGATGTAAATCACAACATCTTGAAAGATCAAGGGTTTCCGAATCTCGGGGAAGCAATAGAAAACGGCTATTTCAAACCAAATAAACTATGTTGCAATGAAACAAAGAATATTATTAGGCAATATGGACCGACAGTAATAGTTGATACTGACACTGGCGATCGGAATTTTATCAAGTTGCAAGATATACCGCCCGAAATTGAATTATTAGAAGGTTTTGCAGTAAAAAAATTTATTTTGGCAGGTGTAGTTGCGTACCATGGCACATTCAAAGTAGATTCTATCGGCCATTACACTGCATTTATAAAACTAGACGAAAGATGGCTAAAATTTGATGGAGACTACAAGGCAGGGAAGTCATCTATGGTTGAAAATTATACAAAAATTCATGCACATGTATGTATTTATACAATAAATTAATTATTAATTTTCACTTATTTTTCAAAATAAAAAAAATTTACGGCACAAAACAGCACAAAATCAGCACAACTTTAATTTTTTAATTTCCAAAATATCATCGAGTAATATACATTGATGCAGTGGCTCACTGATGAGAAGTTTAAAATTGCCAAATAGCACGGCTAACAAAATACATTTTTGGCCACAAAAGTTTTATTTTTTAAAATAAAAAAAAATTTACGGCACAAAGCAGCACAAATTGAGCACAACTCAGCACAACTTTAATTTTTTTATTTCTCAAAAATGGCACGGCTAACTTCTCACGACAAAATACATATTAGGCCACAAAGTTTTTAATTTTTAAAATAAAAAAAAAAAATTTACGGCACAAAGCAGCACAAATTGAGCACAACTCAGCACAACTTTTATTTTTTTATTTTTCAAAAATGGCATGGCTAACTTCTCACGACAAAATACGCAGTCTCTATAAAAGCCGAAATAAAAAAATAAAAAAAAAATTACGGCACAAAGCAGCACAAATTGAGCACAACTCAGCACAACTTTCAGTTTTTCATTTTTCCAAAATGGCACGGCTAACTTCACGCACATATTAAAACTGCACATTGGTTTTATTCGGTTTTGGCAGAAATAAAATGAATTAATGTACTGTTTTCAAAAATGTTGATTTTAAATGAAAGCTAGCCTAAAAATTATATAGAAACGATGTGTTAATAATCTATTTTCAAAAGTGCATTTATTCGGTTTTGCCCCCTAATTATTAAATAACATAACGGTAAAAACTTTAGTTTATAAACTTATGCATTTAACTTTAGCCAATAGCATTTTAATACAAAAAGCACATAATAATAAATCAATTTTCTCCTTCTCTAATAAGTTTTTAAATGCAAATCGTTAATTCTAGATTATTAATCTTTGTTTAGTTATTTAAAATGTGGAATTTTAAATTTAAATTTAGTCTTCTAATTTAGAAAATTTGGAATTTCATAAACTTCATGAATTTAAAAGAATTTGAAATATTAATAACACACATATTTAATACATCAGTAATTTTAATGAAACCTGAACAGGATCGAAACCTAGAATAATTTAGTTACAGGATACCTGTATACTCAATTAAGCGTAGTATACACTATATGATTTCGTTTATGATTCAAACATAAGCAGTTTTTTTATGTTCATACTATGTGATTTTATGATTATAAATAAGTCATTAGCCCAATCATAAGGATAATCATACGCGATTGTAAGATAGCCTTGTTTTTATTTCAATATGCTATTTCTTGTGATTTTCGATAATATCGTTGCTCTACTTTACCGACTGCGATAAATTTTTACAGTTTGACAGATAAAATTTTATTGAGCATTACATAAATATCATAATAGGTAAAAACCAGGCACAATGGTGCTATCGCACATTAAGGTTATTGCTCTTACTCTTAATAATTACTCTTTTAGGATCAATTTATCTTAAGGTGGCAAATACCAATGTTATTTGGCCATAAGAACAAACCACAATTAAAAACCGAGTACATATAACGTACCGTGCTCAAATTTGCAACATGATATATTTGAACATTTGTCGATAATATATTATAATTACAAGTACAAAACATTTATAGTTAATAAATAAACAAATAAACAAAACAGGCCTGCGGAACGCTTCAGTTTTTTTATTTATTGTAGTGAAAATAGTAAAGTAATCATGCTGTATTTACAGTATGTCATTACAAATTATCTATTTGAGAGTTTGCAGTTTAAAAATCTGTTATTAACCTCATTAGTAACGAAATTAATCGTGGTTCTTCTAATCCCTATCCTGCTTATGCTATTTGCAGTTTGGAAAATGTTTCATAGATGGCACGCGCATAGTACAGTATATTATCTTATTTTACGTCGAAAAGATTTACAATTTAAGTTGTCAATATAAGCATTTTTTGTGCTCAAAACTATTTTCTGAATAGGTAAGCGGAAAAAAAGGACGAACTAATACAGGCGTCGATAAATTTTGCTGCTCGCATTATCTAGTGATCAATCGATATCAGAGTCATCTACCAGTAGTATTTGAAAATAATTGATACTATTTGCCACCTTAATCTCAAAATTTTATAACAGGTTTGCTTTGTTGAAAATTTATTTTATCATTTAATTTTTTCACAAGCCATCACAAGGTGTAAACACAGTTAAAACTAATTATACACAAAGCATAAATCATATATCTAAAATCACAACAAAAGTCATAGGGAAAATCATAAGCTAAATCACATTGTGTGGACATTGGTTTTACAGATTTATTCGGTTTTTATTTAAACAAAAAGACTTTATACACTGTTTTTAGAAAATGTCGACCTTAAGGCCATTTTACTATAAAATCTATTTGGTTTTTTTTTTAAATAAGTATGGCTAATATAAAAATTACAATGTACAACTCATTGTTTTTCTAACGAGAATTTATTCGGTTTTGCACGAAAGCTGCTCAATTATTATCAAACAACATAGATGAATTTACTTTACTTAATTTATAAATTTGTGCATGTAGCTTGGGTCAATAGCATTTTAATGCAAAAAACACAACATAGTAAATCAACCTAACATATTCTAATACATTTTTGTTTAGTACCATTTTATGAAACCTAAACAGGAGCCGCTCATTAAATACCATATGAGTACATCTAAAATGCTAAAGACCAACATGTGAACACAAAAATATATTATTTAGCCATATTAACAACAAAACAACTAACCCGGTCCTGGCATATGTATAATTAAATTAAAATAACCCAATAAACATAGTTTTTTTATATTACCAACCATGTTTAATATCAATTAAGCATCATCACACCCAAATGGCGTAATCGATCTCTACAGATACGCTTGAACATAGAATTTGAAAATACAGTGCCGTAATAATAAAATATTAAATCTGAATTAACTGTAACTTAATTTAACATCGTGTTAATTTCAATGCTTTCTCATATATTGCAGGTTAATTTTATAAATAATTTTTATTATTATTTTATTTTTTCGTGAATTATTGGTGCATTTATTTCACTTAATTCTATTATTTGTGTCGTTCAATATTCATATTTCTAAGGACCGTATAATAACTATAAATGGACTGAAAGATCTGAAAAATATATTTTATTAGAATTAAACAAACAGTATTTTTGTACGATAATACGATACTAACACCAAGCATGGTTTGTAAACTTAGCACCCTTAACTTTCCAATTGTTATAGTTATTGGTCGCTGAGCTCTGGCCATTATAAGTATTAGAGATTTTTGAATTCTTAAATCACAATCAGTGAAATCCAATTCATAACATGCACTTACTATTTTATCACTTTCTGTTATAATTTGTTCTCCATAAGTACATATTATAATCATTAGAGAAAAGGCTGATACTATCAGAACTACGTCTTTTATAAATTCTTCCATATCTATATTTAGCTAAAATATCAATCAGTTAAAATCTATATAATTTAAATTTCTTTCAAAAGTTGGTACCTCTGAGTGATATATTACTAAACACGCACTAATACTTGCTCCTCCAAAGAAAAAAACATTACAAGCGAGAATGCAGTTTCCAATTGATCTGCGGCATCAAAAACACCAACATGGTAAGGTACAATGTTGTGAAGTTGTACCTTAAATAATTCCCAATCAGTAGTTTTATTTTCAATAAGTTTGGTATCATTTTCCTAAAAAAATAAATTCTGTAATTTTAAAAGTTAAATAGTTGTGTACTAAAGTCTCCATGTTTTAGACAAATCAGGTTTTGATACTCATATTATTGTGTAAGCAGAAATAAAAATTAATCACTTGCGAATTTAATAATTTATAAGTATGATTGTATAGTATGTGGTATGTACCAACGGCCTGGTTAGAGTTTAGGCATGTTGACGCGAATTTGGGTGACGGATTTAAATACGTGGGTGCATGGCTCGATTGGACATCGAGAACAGATTGATTATATTGGAATTGAAAGTTTTCCTGGCGCTCAACAAACAAGTTTAATTACAAATAATAAAATAAATGTACGTTGGCCTGTTTGGTAGAGCGATCAACTACTCGGTTTGAATCCAGGTAGAAGCTCACTTTGTATGGCCATCTCCGTATTTCGGAGGCACGTATAAACGGTAGTCCTCCTATCGTAATGAATTACTATCATTAGCAATATAAAATAGAAAAACAGGCACATTTGATACCATCCTAGCAAGCTACTCAGATGTAAAACAAATAATATGCTCCCGGTAGTTACTGTTAGATATTACAGGACCTAGTTCTAAATTAAGAGGATGAAGAAGGCAAATAATAAAGAATATCGTTCATTATCCTGCTATCTGCTGCTATTAAGAAAAAGAACGGGTCGGTGTAATACTAATGTATTCATATAATTGGTTGGTTGTAAAGTATTGAAAGCAAAATGAAAGAATGTGAACTTTTAAATGAAATTAGTTTTTTATTCAATATAATCTCCTCAACTTCAATACACTTATTCCAATGATCCTGCAATAATTTTATTCCATCTCTGTAATGATTTTCTGGAAGCTCTGCAAAATACTGTTCCACGACTGAAATAGCTTCTTCATTCGATGAAAACGCTTTCCACGAACGAATTGTTTCAAGTTTCTGAAGAGGTAGTAGTCGCTAGGAGCCAAATCTGGCGAATACGGTGGATGTTCAAGCAATTCGTACTTTAGTTCATTGAATTTTGCCATTGTTAAAACACTTTTGTGGACAGGTGCGTTGTCTTGGTGAAAGATGATTTTTTTATGTTGCAAACCGGGTCTCTTTTCACGAATTTGTTCGTTCAATTGATCCAAAAGGTTACAATAATATTCAGAGTTAATTGTTTTACCTTTTTCAAGATAATCAATCAATAAAATCTTTTTTGCATCCCAAAAAACTGATGCCATAACCTTTTTTGCTGATCGTCCTGACTTCACCTGTTTTGGAGCTGAACAACCAGCCTCAGTCCACTGTAATCGTTCTTGTTTCAATTTAGGATCATGGTGGTAGATCCAAGTCTCATCCATAGTTACAAAACGACGCACAAAATCGATTTTATTCTTATTAAAAAGATTCAAATGATGCTGAGAAATTTGCTTTCGTGTTTTTGTTGAATTGTTAACGAATGCGGCACTAACTTTCCAAACAGCTTTTTCATACGTAATTCTTTATGTAAAATATAGAGTACTCGTTCGTCTGAGATGCCTATGGTATTAGCAATTTCACGCTTAGTCAAACTTGGATCTTCACTAACAATATTATGTACTTGTTCAATGATTTCTGGTGTTGTTGCAGTTTTGGTCGTCCACTACGTGGTTCATCTTCAACGCTTGTACGACCACGTTTAAACTCTAAAACCCATCGATGTACAGTTGGAAATGAAGGAGCAGATTCTTTTAACACGCTCACCATTTTGTATGAATTTCTGTTGCTGATAAACCTTCCAAAACAAAGAATTTTATCACTGCACGATACTCAGTTTTTCCATTGTTAAAAATACACCGACACGTCGACTTCAAATGGCTTGTAAACAATGAATGAATTGACAGATCGAAATAAAATTTTAGTAGGTTCATATGAAAATCAAAATAATATCAAAATGACTATAAAAGGCTTACAATGTACAAACTTTTAATGAAATATAAAGAAATAAGATGGTAAATACCAAAAATTACGAGCACAATTTGGAAAAATCCAAAAGCCTTTGGAAAGTATTGCTTTTAAAAAAACAGCATCGCCAATAGGAAGACGGGAAACTGGAAAAACATTAAAATTCGTATACTGCAAGAACGGTTATTTTTAAATGAATTGTCCTTGTACATACATAATTATCTCATCTACAATTTTGTTTAAAACTTTTATCCTACGATAATCACAAAGACCGTGTTCGACTTGGACGCTTACAGCGCTGTTAGTACGAACTGGCGCAATTGTAAACGCTTTAAGCGTTTGACTTGGAAATGTTGGCGCTTACAGCACCGTGTAAACGCAACCGTGACGTCATGGATTCGCCATTTTCTCACGCTCACAACGCAAATTTCATTTAGGTTGGGCAGCGTAAGCGCGGGCTGTAGTGGTAAAAATTGTAACTATTTTTGAATTTATTTGAAAGCTAAAGTTAACCTAAATATTTTAGGTTTACTATTTAACTTCAATATTTAAATTTAAACATAAAATTAGTTGTCCTATATTAATTATTACTTCAATAATTTATTGCCCTTGTTTTAACCGCTCAATTTTTTATAAAAAAAATTAGTGACAAGATTGTAAATGAAATTAATTGACCCAAAATAAATTGTTGTGTGAAATTATAGTTATTAATTTGTGAAAAAATAGCTAAAAATGTAATCGCATTTAAAAACAATTATTATTTCAGATTGTTTGAATATTTTATAGGTTAAGCAACTGTCACTTTTAAATTGCAGCGCTGATGGTGCTGTCATATCGTTCGATTTGGAACGTCAGCGTGAGCGTTGTAAGCGCATATTTTCCAAGTCGAACGTCAAAATTTGCGTGCTATAAGCGTTAGCGTCCGTTGGCACCAACAACGCGTAAGCGTCCAAGTCGAACACGGTCAAAGTGAGATATTTACAAAAAGGTTGTTTTCGGGACATTTGACCACAAATAACCTTTAAAGCAAACACGTAATAAAGGTGTTCATCAAAACTCAGCCTAATGATAATTTTACAGAACTGAAAATCTAACTTGACTGGGTTAATTTGTTAATTTAATTGTTGTTATTTGTTTGTTTTTGATACATACATAGTATATTTTAATATAATATAATGGTCAGGGTTTGAATTCTCGGGTTCGAAAATACACTTTTTCCTATAGAAATGGCTTTACTAAACGAAATGTGATTGGACTTGTAATAAGGCCACAATTTAATTTTGAAAATTGCAATTTTCCAATAAGAAATACATGTAAGTGTATTATTGCGTAATAAAACGCCAAATATAGAAACATTGTGTTAGCGGTACGTGTGCTGTGCCTGGGTTGACAGTGACTAGTGGTAGGAGATACCAGTCGCTCCCGGAAATCCGTCGCGTCAACATCCATACTTTTTCGAGTAGGAGCTACTTAGGGGATGTGTTTAGTAAGTAAAGCGCGTGTCAAAACCGCTCGAAGCGCCCTTAATATTTAATATTAAGAATATTTAATTTAAATATTTAATTAAATATTTAATTCTTAATATTTAATCATTTAATTAAAAATTTATAAGCTTAAATATTTAATTCACTTTTAATAATAATAGATTATTTAAACCGGGGAGTCTGGGGGGTGTGGAACACCCTCTAGTGCCTCTGCAACGGGAGATCTTCAGTTTACTTCTGATAAAAAGTAAACTACTTGCAATGTTTTTCATTCCAAAATTTTAGTGCGCTGGAGGGTGTTCCACCCCCAGACCCCGGATTAAATAGTTTATTTTTATTAGAAGTAAACTAAAGATCTCCTGTTGCAGAGGCACTGGAGGGTGTTGCACGTCCCCAGACCCCCGGATCGAGTAGTTTATTTTTATCAGAAGTAAATTGAAGATCTTTTGTTGCAGAGGCATTGGAGGATGTTCCACGTGAAGTACTTCATGTACTTCACAGTAGATGTCATGTACTTCATGAGATGTGTACAAAAAACTTCACCAGCGGTTAACCCCTCGGATTTTACCTTGTTAGTTTTATACTATTAAAGTTGAGCAAATCACTGCGTACTCATTCATAATTTACAGGGCATATGTAGAGAGTCGTGGGGTCGAGAGGAACAGACGGGATTGAATGGTAAAATTGTCAAATTTAAAATTGGGGCACGGAGGGTCAATACGGGGACCGAAAGGGGCCAAAAATATAGAATTCAGGATCAGGATCATCTCCTAGTTCGGGATACCAGGGCTTAGCCCCATACTCCCTGTCCTCTACTATTTCAATGTTGGCGTTTTTTATGAAGGATCGTACCTGTTTTGATCCGCCAGGTTCTGCGCACAGCCATTTATCCGCTGACGCGGATTTAGCTGGTCGAGATTACTCTGGCGGACTTATCATTTCGCGCTCGTCCTCGACCTTCCCCCGTCCCCCCCTCTTTCCATTTGCCGATTAGAGCCGGCATTTGGTCGGAAGGGGTTTTTGGTTGGGTCGGGATCTGCGCGGCGAGGCACCGTTCGGTCTAGAGCGGCCGCGACGTGTTACCGTGCTTACCGCTCCTGACCTTGCGATGCCCCGGAGCTTGTTGAAATAAATAAATCGTAGAAGAGCAACCTAGTCCGTGAGATTTGTAGTAATAATAGTACCTATTAAAACCTGACGAAGTATGAACGCGATCGGGCAAGTTTGGGCAGGGCTTTAGGAGGAGGGCCTAAAAGGCGGTGCAAAACTTACGTGATCCCATCCAGAGACGTCAGTGGCCGACCATTTCGACTCGTCACGCTTCGGCATTGCTCATGTGTCCCGGTATTGATTACGAATTGCTCTCGGTGCCCCCTTCATCCTCGTCGCTATCGTAATCGGTTTCTCCGTCACCACCTGAAACACGCAAAGTATTAATCATACTGTCCTCTGTGATTGGCTGCAGGATTGCTTTGGGTCTCTTGTACCGTAGAAAATCATCGAGCTGGTAGTTACCCAGCTCTTTGATCATCGGGTATTCCGAGTTTCCCGCGGCTTCGTAGAGTTTATTCGCCGCTTTTCGAATAAACTCTTCGATGGATTCTATGCCGGAATCCTCCCGCAGCCTTTGGTTTGAGACGAACCATGGGGCCTTCATGGCTCGTCTTATGGCAATGTTTTGCGTCCGCTGGAGCTTGGCTATGTGGCTTGGAGCCGCATAGCCCCAGACGGGCGCCGCGTACGTCATGATCGGCCTGATCACCGCCTTCACCAACATCAGGCCGTTTTTCGCGTCGAGTTTGCTATTTTTCCTGTTTAATAGGGGGCCAAGAGCGGCCATGGCTCCCCTCGCTTTGGTAGAAACGTCTTTGATGTGGGGGCCCCACCGAAGTCCCTTGTCCAGAGTCACTCCCAAGTACTTGGAAGTGTTGCTCCAGGGGATTTCGGTGCCAAACATCTTTAAATTAGTACTCGGAAGTCTGAGGGACTTCCGAGCCGAAAGACACTTCGTCTCGATCGCTCTTGTGAAATATGTTGCCGTACTTTTGCTTGGGTTTACCCCAATACGCCAGGTACGGCACCAAATTTCCAAGGCGTCGAGGGCTTCTTGCAGACGCGCTATCACTTTTTGCGGTCGGAAAGAGCTGGTGAAGTAGGCGGTGTCGTCCGCGTACAGCATCAGCTCTGTGGATGGTGCGGTCGGTACTTTCGGCGGGACGGGTACGTCTTTGGCGTAGAAAATATACAGTCCCGGCGAGAGTATCGATCCTTGTGGGACCCCCGCTTCGATCGGCCTTTCTGTCGAGCGGGATCCCTCCAACTTCACTTTAAATGTACGGCCTGTCAGGTACGACGCTATCAGTCTGACTAATGCCGGTTCTATGCCGCCTTTAAGCATTTTATAAAGCAGGCCCTGGTGCCATACTTTATCGAATGCTTTGGCGACATCTAGGAACACCGCCCCCGTTGCTTGGTTTTATTCCAATGCAACGTGACGTGTTCTACAAACGCAACACTTGTTGCGTGGTCGAATGGCCGCGGCGGAACCCAAATTGTTCCGGAGGAATTGAATCTTGTTCCTCCATGGCCATGTTAAGGCGCGATCTGATGACCATTTCGGCCAGTTTCCCGAGATTGGGCAGCAGACTGATAGGTCGGTATGAGGCAGGGTTACGTGGGTTCTGCCTAGGCTTGGGATCATCACCACCTCGGCCATTTTCCAACGACATGGAAAATGCTCGAGGCGCAGTATTGCATTGAAGATGCAAGTGACTGCCGCTACCCTACCTTTGGCAGTTCCGCGATAACCCTGTTTGAGATTTGGTCATGTCCGGGTGCTTTTTCTTTTAAGCCCGCGTATGAGATGAAACACCTCCTGAAGGAGGTGTCGTCAATCGCTGTCTCATCGGGGGCGCGGCCCCCCCTTTGCCATTCCCGAACCTCCGCTTCAACCATCGCGGTGTGTTCGGGAATGGAAACGTCAATGTTCGGTTTACATTGCGTTTCCAGATTGTCGGCTAGGGCCTCGGCTTTTCCAGGAGCTGAGGCCACACCGTGCAATCCGTCAAGGGGGTATTTCGAAGCGTTTGTTTCTGAGGCTTTGACTAGCCCCAAGCTGAAGGGTTTTGAAAGGGAAAAATCCTCCAGCTTGTTGCTCCAACTAGTCTGATTAAATTCAGATATTTCGCTTCGAACTTGGGCTTTCAAGGAGCTGTATTGTTGTTTATCGAGTGGGCAGCACGTACGCTGAGCGCGACGTCTGGCCCTGTTCTTTTCGCGTATAAGCTCCTTGAGGTCCGCCGGAAGACTCAGTCGGTGGTCGCGCGCCGGCAGAGTTTCCGTGGCTTCAGTGACCGCTTTCACGACCTTGTCCTCAAACTCGCGTACGTACGACTCGAGATCGTCCGCAGTGAGGAGGTTTGGGGCCGGCCCCAGGTTACGTGTGAAACGGTTCTTAAAGTTCGCCCAGTTTACCTTATATCTTGGCATCGCGTTGCGAGCTTGAGCGTCCGCGTCGCCCAGTTGTAAAAGAACTGGGTTGTGGTCCGAGTCAAGTTCGCACAGCGAGTCCAATTGATACGTAAATTTTAAGTTTTTAAATACTATTATATCTAGGACGTCATGATAGTGCGCAGTCGAGTACCTATCTGCCTGAGGGGCATCCGGGTTGAATTGAAAATGGGTGTACTCGACCGGCGCATCTACCGTGACGTGTTGTCTATCAGAGATTGCTAGGAGTTTGCGACCAGCGGGGTTGGCCTTGCGGCTGTTCCACGCCGGATGTTTTGCGTTCAGGTCACCAGCTAAGATAACCTGATCGCCATCTCCTCCTAGCAATGCCACCACGTCCGTTTCCACGAGTTCCTTCAAGGGCGACTTGTACACAGAAGTGAGCTGCAACCATCCATTTTGGTCCGTAAGGACTTTGATGGAGGTTGCCTCTATGCCCTCTAGGGAATCCGGGGTTGGGATTACGTGGTGCTCTATACAGGACTTGACGTAGATCGCGGTACCCCACAACGGCCGTCCTCTGTCATTCCTGTATAGTTTGAAATTTCTAAACTAAGGCGGGTCTGGTGACTCGCCTTTAACTGCGTTTCGCCCACTAGAATTACGTCTAGGTCGTGCTTGCAGACGAAGTTTTGGAGCTCACTTCGCTGCTTGCGTAGACCGTTGGCGTTCCAGTAGGCGATTCTTAGAGTTGATGGACGCAGCTTTAAACTTTATCCATTAATTTGCCAGAGCGGGTGTGGAGGAGCAGTCCCGGCCTTTTGGCCTTCTTCTTTTATTCTTTCCCGCTTGTTGCTTTTGCCTCCTTTCGCAGGCAGAGCATTTGGCATTCCGAGTAATGCCATTGCTTTCTGCATAAGAGAAGTGGCATAAGCAACCTGTCCTCCTCCTTGTGGGGAGGGGACCGTGGCGTTTGCGACCATGCGCGGTGCGGAGGACGCAGACCGGGGGCCGCCAGCTCTTGCCATTGGATGACACGGGCATCCACTAAAATTGGCAGGGTGGGGGCCTCCACAGTTTGCGCATTTTGCGGCTACCGCTCTCGGCTTTGTGCAGTCCGAGCTACGGTGTTCCGCTCCACACCTTACGCACCTTAGATTTGAGGCACACCTGCTTTGCGTGTGCCCGAACCGTTGGCACCGATAGCATTGCAAGGGCGTGGTCTTCTTTCTTGGAGGTTCGACATGGGTATCGAGACCCATGACGTTCCTCTCTGCATATATTTCTTTTGCCCGATTGGTTTTGGTCATTGCCACCATGAAAAGCGGCAATGGCGTACGCCTTGGGCCTGAGTGCATTTGACTCACTTGTGTTACAGGGAATCCCTTTTTGGAGAGATCCTCCTGCACATCCTTTGATTTAAACTCCTTGGGGAGACCTCGGAGCACGACTTTGAGTGGTTTTTCTTTGTCTACCTTGTAGACAAAGTGGTTATACTTGCGAGCCTTGAGGAGGCTGGCAAGTTCGCGATACGCGGTTTCTGACGCCGCCGTGATCGCGAGGCCTTCCCGCGTGTCTTTCACTTTAGTGGTGTGGATCCTCTTATCCGCGAGTACGGTGGACAAATGTGGCCATTTGGCCTTGTCCACCAATACGATCGCCGGAATGGAGGGCACCGACGCTTTCTTTGTACCTGGGGGCGGAGGGGGGGTACCCTTTGCTGTCCCCCCTGAGGGTGGCTGCTAGTAGTGCCTCCCCTGCGCTGCCTTCTTTCGAGGTCGAAGGGGGGGTCATAGTGACCCCCGTCTCCGGCTGCAAATTGGGCAGCTCCGGCCCTGGGCCCTCCTTGAGGTGGTTTTGCCTCCGTCCTTTTGCCTCCAACTTTTTCTTTGGCGGCTTTTGAGGAGGAGGTGCAATCTCTTCTTCGGCGTCCGAAGTTCGGTGCGTTTAGCCTCGCTGGACGGAATGATTTCCGCCTGCGCTTGCAGTGGCACCCGAGTGCAAACTCGGACAAACCAGAAGGCGTCTTCGGAGGGGTGGCCGACGCTGAATTTTCAGCGCCTGCTTCGCCCTGTTCCGCGACCGGCAGCGTTTCGGTCGAGGGGGTTTCCTCCATGGGATGTTCAACATCCATTTCGGTTACCTCCTTTCTTCCTCGCTCCGGTCCTGTACTGTGCTCCCTAACGGTATCGGGCGAGCGGCAACCCCATTGGTCGATACAGGATCGACCGGTTGGTCCCGTTACTTCGGCTTCTACCGTTAGGTTACTTAAATTGTCATCTTTTTCATTTTCCAGGTCACCGTAAATAAATTTTACGGTGTCCTGTTCATTTTCCACAGTAGAACCTACCTTCGGGTCCTCGCTGCACCGAGGAACCGTGATGTCGACCTTTTCCCTGAGGTCGTACAAGTGCCAGTAGAAAAGTGACGCTTTCGCCACTATCGCCCGGAACCTGTGCATCCGGCCTTCTTCCTTCCAACCCCGAATGTTCTCGTGGTCGGACACCGTGGCCAGCCCAGGGAAATTGTGGAGGTACTTCTCCAACTGCGATGGCCGTACCTCTTCGATCGGGGGATCGTAACAGTTACCATCCCGAAATCCCTATCCAAGATCTCGTGCGGAGGAGCTGCTTTCTGCCGACTGTCGATTTACTTTTCGACTTCGGCATATTCGCGTCAATCCTCAAACACACACACAAAAAATCACTACACTCAAAAAATTTTCACTTAACCTAAAACACGTCTTCACTGTTCAACTGCTCGACTGCGACATTCATATAGAATTCCAACTAGAAGGCCGAAATTTGTGGGAAGGTTGGGGCGATGGCCTATGGGAAAAACCGATTTTAATTTTTAAATTTCTTCTCGGGCCCTTCACAACACATCCGCTTTCCTTTTCGTTTTTCGCTACTTCCTTCACTTTTCTCGTAGATTTGCATTTTAAAAAATTTGGTACGTCGAGCATCGAAATACTATTTTCTTCAAGTTAATTACTTGCGCCGACTGTTTTTACGTGGCTCCCGTTTTCGAATCGAATCTTTAGTACCCTACATGCAAGTTTTTCTACAATATTTTGATTCAACGCCCAATTTAGCAAATTGCATATACATTTTCAAAACGTCAAACGTCAGATTATATTTTATCGAATTAAATTGACAGTCGATATTTAAATTTAGTTTTGTATGAGAATGAGAGAGACGGAACGTCTTTTTAACGTTTACGGCTTATCAAATATTTTCGATTGTTTTTTTGAAATTAAACTTACATTCTTATAAAATTATATTTGAATTAGAAAAAAATGCATATTTTTTTATGACAGAAATTGTTAAATTTTTTTCAAACCTGTGTAGCCATGTCAAGTAACGTGTTATAGAAAGTAAATTTAAGAACGACAGATGATATTACAATAACTAAAATATACAACGTATGGAAACTCAATATTTTCGATACTTTCTCGAAATTAAACTTAAAAGATTTTAAAAAAATTGAAAATAAAATATAATTTCATTTAAAATTTTTTTTTTTGCATTCCTTTAAGTTTTAAAAAATTTAAAAATTTTTTTAAATTAAATTAATTTTTTTTTTTAACGGGTTTTGGAATAATGTTTTAAAAACCCTACAGGGTTTAAAAATTTAATTAAAAAAATATTTAAATTTAAAATTTTGAAATTTTCTTTTAATTTAATATAAAATTTTTAAAATAAAAAAAAACATTTTAATAAATTTACAAATTCATTTTTTAAAAATTTCTTTAAATAAATTAAGGTTAAAAAAAAATTTTTTGAAAAATTTAAATTTTAAAAAACTTAAAAATAATGTTGAAAAAATTTAAACACAATTTTAAACCAATTTTAAAATTTAAAATTTAATTTGTAATTTAAATTTAAATTTTTTTAAAAAAAAAAAATTTTTAATTTTTAAGCAAAAGTTTAAATTTTGAATTTTAAAATTTTGTTTAAAAGATTAATTAAATTTTTTAAAAAAGAAAAGCCCTTTTTTTTTTCTTAACTTTTTTACAATTTTTATAAAACATTTTTATTTTTCTTTTGAAAAAATTTAAAAATTTCTTTTAAAAATTTCTAGTTTTTTCATTTAATTTTAAAATTAAATTAAAAAGGGTCTTTTTTAAATTAAATTTTTTAGTTAAATTACAAATTAAAAAATTTTAAAATTTTAAAATAATTTGAATTTTGAAAATTTTTTCCTTTAATTTTTCCAACCATTAGAGAAAAAAGTTTAAATTTTAAATTAAAAATATTTTTAAAATTTTGGAAGAAAAAGGGATAATTTTTTTAATAAAATTAGAAATTTCAAAAATTTTTTAAAACCAAAAAATTTTAAAAAATTTTTATTTAAAAAAAAAATTTTTAAAAATAAAAATTTAAAATTTTTATTAGTTTTTTAAAATTTTTATAAAAATTTGAAATCGGGATTTTAAAAATTTCAAAATAAAAGTAAATAACCTTGGGTTTTTTTTTTTGCAAAAATTTTAAAAAACCCCTTTAATAAAAAAAAAGAAAAAATAAAAAAAAAAACTTATCAAATCAAATAAGATTTAAAAAAATTTATAATAACTTAAATTATTTTAAAAAATTTTTCTATAATTTAAATTAAATTTTTTTTTAATTTAATTTAAATTTTGTAAAAATTTTAAAATAAAATTTTAATAAAAAAATTTAAAAACGATTAAACTTTTAATTTTTTTAAAATTTTTTTCAAAATTTTTTTTTTTTAAAAATTTCAATTTAATTTGAAAAACACGAAAAAGTTTCCCTATTTTTCTTGAGGTTTAAAAGAAAGTAATTAAATAAAATTTATTTTTTTCTTTTTAAAAATTTAATTTAATTTTAAACTTTATTTAAAAAAAAAGGGAAGAAAACTTAAAATTTTATTTTAAAATGTAAGGAAAAATTAAACGAAAAAGCCATATTTAAAAAATTTGGGAAATGTTTTTGTAAATTTTATTTAAAAAAAAAATTAATTTTAAAAATTTTATCAAAATAAAAATAAAGTTATAAAAATGAAATTTAAACATTTAAAATTTTTAAAATTTGGTTTTTTTTTTTAAATTTTAAAATATTTTTCCCAAATACTTTAAATAAATTATTTTTTTTTTTAAAGAAACCCATTAATTAAAAATAGTTAAATTTATTTTAAAAAATTTTATTTTAAAAGTAACATAAATTAATTACTTTTAAATAAGAAAATAAATTTTTTTTTAAAATAAAAAATTTTATTAATAATTTTAAAATTTTAAATTGTTAAAATAATTTTAAATTTCAACTTTTTTTAATTAAAATTTTTCTAAAATTACTTTTAAATTAAAAATTTTTGACAAAATTGATTTTCAAATTAAATTTTAAATTTTAAATTAATTTAATTTTAAAGCCAAAAATTTGGGTTTTTCATATTTTATTTTTAAAAATTTTTAAAAAAAAATTTTTTTTATAAAAAAAGAAATTTTATTAATAAAAGTCAAACCAAACATTTTACTTAATGATTTTATTTTAAATTATATAATAAAAAAAATTTTCAAACCAAAATTATTTTATTTTTTGCCCTTTTAAAAATTTTTAACAAAATTTTTTGAAAAATTTTAAATTTAAATTTTTCACATAAAATAAATTTTTAATGTTAAAGCTAAATTTATTTAAAATTTTCAAATGAAATCAAAGAATAATTGGAAAAAAATTTGTTAAACTAATGATTTAAAAACGTTTTAAACTAAAATTAAATAGTTTAATTTGTAATAATTGAAAAATAAAGGATTATTTCAAATTTTTAAATTAAAAAGCTTTCCCGGGATTTTTTTATTTATTCATAAATAAAATTTTTTTATTTAATTATAAATAAATTAAAATTTTAAATTATATTTCAAATTTTAAGACGTTTACTTATTTTAAATAAATTTTTTTAAAATTTTTTTTTCTTTCCAAATTTTAACTTTATTTTTAATAAAATTTTTTAAAAAAAATTTTTAAATTTAATTGTTAAAAAATGTTTTTTTTTAATTTTAAATATTAAAAAATTTAAATGCCCTTTTTGGAAATTATGGGGTTTAAATTTTAATTTAATAGAAATTTTAAAAAAGAGTGTTTTAAGTGAAATAAAAAATTTATTTTTAAAAATTAAAGGTTTTGGTGGTTTTTTATTATTTTTAAAAATTTTTTGAATTTTTCAAAAATTAAAATTTCATTTTTTTAAGTTTAGAAAATTTTTTGCAAATTTTTATTTTTTAAAAATTAAAATTTAAAAAATTATTTTAAAACTCCAAAATTTTTTAATAACATTTTTTAAATTAAAACTTTTTTAAGAAATTTACTGAAATATAAATTTTTCCCCAAAAAAACTTAGGGTTTTAAAAAAAGCTTTATTAAAAAATTTAAAATTTTGTTTATCAACAAAAAAATAATTTTAGGTTATTAAATTTTACTTTAAATTTTTTTAAAAATGGTTTTTTAAAAAAAATATGTCCTAATTTTTTTTTTTAAATTTTAAACAAGTTTTTGATAAAAAAAAAATATTTTTTAAGTTTCCCAAAATTATTTTTAATTAAAAACTCTGGGTAAATATTTAAGAATTTAAGTAATTTAAGGAAAATTATTCCCCTGTTTGTTGTTACCTTTTTGGTTTACTAAAAAAAATTGTTTCGCCAATTGGTAAAAAAACCTTATTAATTTTTTAAAAAATTTTTTACCAGGTGCCATAAAATTTTTCCAAACCTCAATAACATTTCAAAAAATTTTTAAAACGTTTTAAATTGTAAATTTAAATTTATTAGTTTAAATCAAATTTAAAAAAAATTTTTAAAAAATTCCCTGTAAAATCCGTTGAATTACTATTAAACAATTAAAAAAATAAATTTTCCAAATTTTGAAATTTAATTAAACAAAATTTTTATTTAAAATTAAAAAACGAACAATGTAAATTTAATTCCAAAAAACAAAAAATTTTCACGTAAAAATTTCTCTTTTAATGGGTGGCCCTTAATTGGGAAAAAAATTTTGGCCTTTTTATAATTGAAAAAAATTAGCCCTTACAATTGGCGAAATATTATTGAATATTTAAAAATTAAAATTTAAAAATTTAAAATAGGAAAATATTCCTTTTGAAAATGTACAAAACCTTAAATAAAAACGAAAATCTTGGAAAGGAAAGGAAAATTTTGTAACCTAAATGAATTAAAGTGGGTATTAATTTTAATTGTTTTCTGAAGTTTTATTGTTATTATTTTTAGGTTGCAAATAATAGGAATATATTTAGTACAAATTAAAAATATTATGATTAAAGTAAAATTTGAGTTATGACTTCAAAACAAACTACAGAATTAATTTTCTGAAGGGTTTTCGTTAAATTTCGCTTTAAAAAATATATTTTAAGCCCCAAATTTATCACACAAGACTTTCTAATTACAAGAATAAAATGTTACCCCATTCAAACACCTTCTAAGATTTGGCCTTTTCTTGAATGCCGAAGCCAATTATTCGGCTAGATAACCACCATATTTTGGAAACCATTATTTTAAATTGAAAGTGGTGGTTGGAAATATCCATGGCAATTTGTAAAATTCTTTAACAAGTTGAATACCAAGAAGAACACCCTTAAAAAACAACAAATTATTTTTCGATAGGATCAAACGGTTATTTTAATTTAAATACTTTTAGACACAAAATTAACGTTCCCAAATGTAAAAACCCAAAACAAACATGTCCTTCTTTCCCAAATTTAAGTAAAATTTTAATCATTATCTTTTAAATTTAAAATTTAAAAAAAATGTATTAACCAGTGTTTTAAATTTATCAAACATTTTACGGATTTAATTTTTATACCCTATTTATTATTTATTTTTAAAATCCCAATTAAATTTATAGGTATTGTAAAAATAAAGCCTGATTTTTAAACATTAAAACAATATTGTCCAAATTTTTTTTTGTTTAAAATTTTTACAAAAATAATTTTTTTCTAGGATTTTGGGAAAAAAAAATTAGGATAATAAAAAAGTTTAAAAATTTTTTAAAAAAATTCCAACAAATTAAAAAAAAAAAACCCACAGAAATGTAATGAAAAAAATACCAAAATTTTTTAATTGAGAATTTTGGGGAAATTTATTAAAAATTTTTTTTTTGATTTTAAAAAAAATTATTTTAATTTATAAAATAAAATTTTTGGATTGAAATGTGGGATTTACCCTAAAACAAATTTAAAGAGAAAAGTTTTTAAAAAAAAAAATTTTATAGGGCTAAGTAATTTTTAAAAAATAAATTTAAAAATTTAATTTATTTTTATAAAATTTACTTTATTTTTTAAATGCTAATTTTAAATTTTGGGGTTTAAAAAAATTTAGGAGCGGATGATGTAGAGTAAATATCTGTATTTAGTTTTTTAAAAAAAAAAACCCAAAAAAAATTTTAAAAAGGGGAAAAAAATTTTTTCTTTTTTTTAAACCAAAATTTTTTTGAAACCATTTAATTTTAAAAAAAAAAAAAATTTTTTAAAAATTTTAAAAAGGTTTTTTTTTTTGGTTTTTAAACTTTTTTTTAAAAAAAAAAAAAATTTTTAAATTTTTAATTTTTAAAATTTTTAAACCAAAAAAATTTTTTTTTAAAAAAAATTTCCCCATTTAAAAAAAATTTTTAATTTTTTTAAAAAAAAAATTTTAAAAAATTTTTTTGGAAAAAAAAAAATTTTTTTTTTAAAAGCCAAAAAAAAGGTTTTTTTTGAAAAAAGGTTTTTTTTTCCCCTTTTTTTTAAAAATTTTTTTTTTTTTTTTTAAAACCCAAAATTTTTTTCTTTTTAAAAAAAACCCCTTTTTTTTAAAAATTTTAAAAATTTTAAAAAATTTTTTTTTTAAAAACCAAAAATTTTTTAAAAAAAAAAAACCCAAAAATTTTTTTAAAAAATTTTTTTAAAAAAATTTTTCTTTTTTTAAAAAACTTTTTTAAAAAAAAAATTTTTAATTTTTCTTTTAAAAAAAAAAAAATAAAAATTTTTTTTAAACAATAAAATTTTTTTTTGATTTTTAAAAAAAAATTAAATAATTTTAAAATTAATTTTGTTTAAATTAAAACGTTTTTTCAGATCCAAATTTTAAATTTTTAAAAATGAAACCGCTTTTTAAAATTAATAAAAATTAAACACCGATTTTCAAAGTTAAACCTAAATTAAATTCAATAAAGAAAATTTTAAACTTAAAAAGTTACAATATAATAAAATTTTTTATACGGTTTATTAAATTTTTAAATATTAAAAAATTTTAAAATTTTCAAAAAATTTAAATTTTATTTAAAAAATGGGTTTTTTTTTTTTAAAATTTAATTTTTTTTTTAAAATAATTTTACAAAAAGGGTAAATTTAAAATTTTTAAACAAAATTTTTTTAAATAACATATTTGGCCAAATTTAAATTTTATAAAATTGTTTTAAAATTTTTATTATTTTTTAATTCAAAAATTTAAATTTTTAAACTTAAATTTTCTAAAAAAAGGGATTTTTTTCAACAAAACAATTATTTTTTTTTTTTAATTAAAATTCTTTTTTTTTCCGATTTCTTGAAAAATAAATTTCAATATTAAAAAATGTAATTTATTTCTTTCCAAATTTGAAAAACCTTTTTATTTTTTAGAAATTTTGGTATTTATTTTTTATTTTAAATATTAATTTTCAATTTAATTATATTCAAAAAGTTTTAAAAATTATTTTTTAACCAAATTTGATTTAAAATTTTTTTTTAATGAAAAAATGAAAAAATTTAAATTTTAATAAAAAAAAGTTTTCATTTCCAAATTTAAATTTAAATTTAAATTCTAAAAATTGGTTTAAAATTATTAAATTCTTTTTAAATTGAAATTTCAAAATTGAACAAAATTTCAATTAATTTTAAAAATATAAAATTTTAATTTAAAACAAGTTTAAATTTACCAAAAAAAAAAATTTTCTTTTCCAATTTTTTTTTGAAAATTTTTTTTTTTAAAATTTTTTAAAAAAAGGGTTTGATTTGGTTTCCTTTAAAGAATTTTTAAGGTTTAAAAAATTTGGAAAATTTTTAACCTATTTAAACCAAAATTTAAAAATTTTTAAGAAAAATTTTCTAAATTTGTTTGGGCAAAAAATTAAATAACAACAAAAAAATATTTTTTAAAACCAATTTTTTTAAAAAATTTTAATTTTAAAAACTTTTAAACTCCCTTTTATTTTTATTTAAAAGTGGATTTTAAAAACAAAAAAATTTTAAATTTTTTAAAAATATAATATTATTAATTTAAAACGTTTAACGTATTAATTTAAAAACCATAATTTTGTTAATACTAAAACAATATTTATTATAAAAGTTATGTGGTTAAAATTAATATATTTAAATGTAATTATTCAATTTATAAACATATTTGTTTTTCCTAACCAAAAGTAAAACATTCCTGCACACCCCTCCAACACATCTGTGCTTCAAAGCAACCTGCTTGTAGGATACAGGTATGTCATAGCTATTTAATAAAATATCGATGGTTTTACAACCTCTAAAGTTTACTCACCCATCAAGATAATGCAACAAAACACAAATATATAAATTTTAATAATTTTATTACAATATTACTCACAATGATTTGAACAACTACTAACTAGTATAAATTACCAATCATCATTACAATTAATAGAAGGTCTTTAATGCAACAACGTATAAATCCACCTTTAGTAGTTTTTTGGGAAAAGAGCATATTAATATACAGGATAAACTATAAAAGCTCACTTTTACTCAAATTGTTTGCTTTCTGGCGCGAATAAAATATAGAAAGTTTTGATAAATATAAGTACAACGTATTTTAGGAGATATTTTGCAAAAAAATATGGATTTATCTGGTTTTGCTCAAAAAGTACGATTTTTCTGTACAAAATAACTGTTTATTAACGTAAAAATTACTTTTTCTACAGGTTTCCACAATTTTCTCAGCAATAAGTTTTTGTAAGAATTTCTTTATTTGAAAAGAAAATATAGTTGAGATGATAAGTCAATAAAAATCTAACAAGTAGATACCTTTTATCACATACACATTACCAACGCAAACATTAAAAAAAAATTTTGTTTTAATTAATTTTTTGCCCCAAATTCAAATTTTGGCGCTGTTTCTTTATTTGTCTACGATTATTTGTTTTGAATTTGGCCTAATTTAGAATAAGGTAATTAAGCCTGTAAGTGGTTTTTACAGATTTATTTGGATTTGGCTTGAATAAAACGAATTAATCTACTGTTTTTAGAAAATGTCGACATTAAAGACATTTTACCATAAAATCTATTGGGTTTTTTCGAAAATTTTGAAATACAACAAATGAAAGCTAGCACAAAAACTATATGGAAACGACGTATTTCTAATTTTTTCCAAAAATGAATTTATTCGGTTTTGCAAGAAAACTCTCCAATTAACAAATAACATAACGATGGAATTTACTTAAATTAATTTTTAAACTTAGGTGCATATGCATTTAAGTTGGCCAATAGCATTTAAACACAAAAAGCACATACTAGTAATAAATCAATGATCTATTTCTTTAGTAAGTGTTTAAACGAATATCGTAAATTCTCGATTAGCTATATTTTTGAAATGTGGAATTTTCACACATTATAATTATAATTTGTCTGTTTTTAGATTTAGTATTTCAGTTTAGAATATTTGGAATTTCATCAACTTTGTTAATTAAGAATATGAAATGTTAAGAACACAGAAGTAATTTTATAATTTTTAAAATGCTAAAGACCAACATGTGAAGACAGAAATAAATTATTCAACTCTATTAACAATATAGCAACTAACTCTGTCTTGACATGAAATACAATTAACCCAATATAATTAACACAATAAATACTGCCATCTTATATATTACAAATCTTGTTAAATACATAATATATCAGTTATCCTTGAACAAACGATCTTCCTCGATTTAATAAATTTTTGTTCTATAATTAATATTAAATTGTTGCTTACTTACAATTTTGCACTGTTAAATAATTACCTAATAATTATAAATATTTAAGAAACTTTTCTAAGTAGTTTAAACTTTCAATCTTGAAATTCTTGGACATTGAATTAGAAAATACAGTGCATAATACTAATAAAATATTAAATTTTAATTAACAGTGAAATAAATTCTTTTCTAATATTGCAGATTAACAATTTAATAAATTTTTGTAGTGGTTGGTGAATTGGTGCAATTATTACTATCATTCCATTTTCAGATTTCTAAGGACCGTATAATAACTGTAAATTGATTGAAAGATCTGAAAAACATATTCCAATAGCATTTAACTAAAAATATTTGTTTATAATATGATACTAACGCCAACCATGGTTTGTAAACTTAGCACTCTAAATTTTCCAATTGTTAGAGTTATTGGTCGCTGAGCTCTGGCCATTATAATTATTAGAGATTTTTGAATTCTTAAATCGCAATCAGTAAAATCCAATTCATAACATACACTTGCTATTTTTTCACTTTCTGTTATAATAGTCTCTCCATAAGTACATATTATAACCAGTATAGAAAATCCTGTTACTATTATAACTACATCTTTTATAAATTCTCCCATTTCTATATTTAGCTAAAACAACATTCAGTTAAGACCTAATTATTTAATTTAAATATCTTTAAAATGCTATATAAAATTGATACCTCTGCGTGATATATTATTAAACACAAAGCAAAACTTATTGCTCCAAAAACAAAACATTATAAACGAGAATACAGTTTCCAATTGATCTGCGGCATCAAAAACACCAACATGGTAAGGAACAATACCTCGAAGTTGTATCTTAAATAATTCCCAACTAATAGTTTTGTTTTCAATAAGTTCTGCACCAGATTCCTGAAAAGAAATTGGGTACTTTCAAAATTTTAATAGTAGCACACAAAACTCTCCATGTTTGCGATTTGTGATTACTTAAATTAGGTTTTGATACTCATATTGTGTGTATGCGAAAATAAAATTCATTATATACTGTTCATTTTAAATCTTCCAGCAATTAATATTTTAAAACCAAAAATCAGATGAAAATATGTTTCGAACAAAAGTTGTATGTAGCGATGGGGACAGATTATAGCATAATTGTTTTCTTAATTTATTGACTTTTTCAAGGTCATTTGAAGGTTAACTTTAGTTTTTTAAATGGCACCTTAATTTTTTTAGCAGATTCATATTTTGCATAAAAAAATAAACAACTTTTGTAGACAAATTTTTTATCCCACATTAGGATTTTCGAGTAAGTGGTTGAAAAAAAAAAACATTATTATCAATAACATTGTTAATAAAATTTAATATTTACATGTTTTAGAAGGCTATTTATTAGTATTAAACAGTAGAAAAATGTTTGTAAGCGAGTGTTTTCATAACAAGTTTTAAAATGTTCCCCATTTACAGCTAAACAATGATACAGCCTTTGTTGAAACTCGTTTCTAACATTTTCAAAAGTTTCTTTCGTAATATTTTTGCAAGCCACTGTGATTCGAAATTTTAACTCTTCAATATTAGCTGGTATTGTATCATAAATTACAGATTTTAAATGTCCATAAAAGAAATCAAGAGGAGTTAAGTCAGGGGACCTAGCTGGCCATTCTATCGGTCCTCGTCTGCCGATCCACTGCCCTGAAATTTATCATCTAACCAGTTTTAAACAGGAGTAGTATAGTGAGGAGGTGCGCCATCTTGTTGAAAATGCAAAACAGTTTCATCGAGCTCCAGATGTCCTTCTTCGTCACTTTGACTTTCTAACGCATCAACTATTAAAGGATAGATTGTATCTTCAGCATTTCTAAATATTTTTGACCGGTTAAATTTCCATCAATAAATAATGGTCTAATAATTGTATCACCAAGTATACCAACCCACACGTTTACCTTCTGCGGCCACTGTGTATGTCCATCAGTAAACACATGAGGATTTTTATCACACCAATATCGACAGTTGTTTTATTGACAAATCCATTTAAAAAAGGTTGACTCATCAGAAAACAAGTCGATTTCAATAAATGTGGATTGTAGTTAATAATTGAAGCATTTCTTTACTAAACTCCACTCGTCTGTCTGGATCATCCTCGGTCAAAGTTTAATGAATCTGCATTTTATATGGGTGAAATTTATGCAATTTTAGCGCCCTATGAACAATGCTCACTGATAGACCACTAATAGCAGAAACTTCACGCACCGAACTATTGGGATTTGAAGCATAATGGCCTATAACTTCAATTTGAGCTAAATCATTCAATATTCTAGTAGAATTCTTGCGTGTTTTATTTTGACGGATCCTGTTTCCGAAATTTTGAAACAAGGTCTATAACATACCTATGAGAGACATTTTTACCAGGTTGTCTCGGTTATAAGATTCTGCAGTTCTTGCAGTATTTTCATTTTGAACTCCGTACAAGAAAATTAATTCGATTCTTTCTTCTACAGTATAAACATTTTAATGATCTAATTGCAAACTTTTATCAGATTTAAAGCGAACGGGAAAATAAAACTCACTGAAAATCACAAAACTAACAATAGTTGAAAAACTAATGTCAATTTATTTGTTTTGACTGTGTTTTGTTTTCATTGTCCTAAAATTATTCAAGTTGAATAATAACAAAAGCAATAATAGCCTTCTAACTTTTAAAAAATAAATTTCGATATAATCAGCTGCAGTTTATTAAAATGTTTTATTTTGTTTCAACGCATCTTACTCGAAAATCCTAATGTGGGATAAAAAAATTTTTCACGCAAAATATGAAGCTGCTAAAAAAATTAAAGTGCTATTTAAAAACTGAAGTTGACCTTCAAATGACCTTGATAAGGTCAATAAATTAAGAAAACAATTATGCCATATTCTGTCCCCTCGTTATCATACAACTTTTGTTCGAAACATTTTTCATTTGACTTTGGTTTTGAGATATTAATTGCTGGAAGTTTTAATATGAACACCGGTACCTATATTACACGTAAATTTAATAATGTTTTGTTTATGCTGTAAAGTATTAGGTAAATACTATCGACTTGCTCAATGTTTGGGTAGGTTGATAAATAAAATGTTTAATCATTTTTAAAACTTTTTGTTCGTTGAGTAAAAGCTAAATAAAATCTAATACTCCTATCAATCGTAGTTAATATTTTTTCATAATTTTCATCTCTTTCTCCAAATTTTTTTCTTAAAATTAATTAGGGAAGCAGGAATTTGCATAAACTAATTTGCATTAGAATTTGCATTTAACACCCGGTATAGTACATATTGCTACGATCTAATTTAATTACTGCTACTATTTTAATGGTCAATAGAGCGCCAAGAAACTTAGTTTTTGATTGATTACAATTTTTCTTGTTTTCCAGCTTCTTTGTGTCAGTATTTTCAATTTTAAGTTACTGTTACGCAAAATTGATGTACGCGATTGATTTTGCATTTGAAATACTGGCGTACATGGAGAGTTTTGTATATGCAAAATACAAATTAATTACCTCTAGTATTTCTTCTTTTTCTGGACTTAATGATTTTGCAAGGTAGTGCTGTAATAGCTTGCAATGGCCACAAATTAATGTTAGTACATTTATATAAATTAATACTAACAAATAGACATTCATTGTGATTATACCAAATTGGAATATTTGAATTATAAATTGTGTATTATTGTTAACCATATGAGGTCCACTTCCAAAGGGAAGAATCCATTCTTCTTCATTTAATGATAATGCAACCGACACTGATATGCATGTAAACCAAAAAACAAGAAACGCTGAATATCCAAGGTAATTCTAAATAATACGACATTGTTACTATAATTATTAATTATAAACTATAATCGATACTTTAAAAATAATTTTCATTTTGTAGAAATATGTTGTTTTTATCAAATTAAATTTATTTATGTTGTAAATGCAATTAATTAAAGCGTCAAAAGTTACTTCCAATTTTTACTTTTAAAATTTCTAATAAATTTTTTTTTAATTATCTCAACTTTTGATATTCCTATCGTTGTAACGAAAAAATGAATGACTTACGATAATGTTCTAATGTTATCTAATTCAAGGCAGTAACAAATTTATTTAATTAATTACCACTCACTAGGAGGGTGTGGCGGCCGATAGACCGCCCGGCGTGCTTGTTTTACTATAAAATGTAGTTTGTGAAATATAAAATCAGTCTCGATTAATTAATCACAAGGTTTACATGTTACAGCTTACAATTAATTTGGAAAAATAAATAAAAATTCAAAATTCGCGTTTTTTGGAAGCCATGAACTCAAATTTATTATTTATTTTAAGCAAAGACTTAAAAAGATACCTAAAAAGGAAAAATTAAGAAAGACCAAAAACGGCCTTCCAAACGGCCTTATTTGGTCAAGCAGCCGGGCGTCTTTTAACAGAATAATTTTATTTGAACAAAATTTGTTTTGGCCCAAACAGTACAGCAAGAAAGATACATTTTACCGACCCCTCCCATGACGAATGTCTTAATAAAATTAATGTCAAACGTTTAACCACAACTATTGCGGAGTTGTTTGCGAAAACTTTTGGGGGGAGCTGGTGAAATGGTATTGCTTTTTTTGTTCCCGTTCGAATTTTTGTATGAACTTGATATCAATCGATAGAGTTTAAATTGAGATCTAATGAACTTCCATTATCCTACTTTTTATTTTATTTTTTACCAAAGTATCTGAAATAAATCATTTTGACATTTGACATTTTGTTTAATATCATAGAACCCTGTTTTACACAATTTCAGAATTCTAAAACTAAAAACGTAGAAAATCTCACTAACCAAATCGAAAATACCCGTAATTGGTCGTAATTCAGAAACTTAGAGCAATTTATTATCGCAGGCAACTTCAAACATAATAAAATTATAATGTTCACTTCCAATGTCGGTTAACCCACATCAAACGTCCGGAAAAATAAGAAAAAAAGCTACACCAAGATCTCAACTAGAACGGTAGCGCCAACTATAGAGGCGTCCATACGGATAGAAAATCTGATAGTACACATCACTGGTAAAATGTCCATAAAACCTTTTGAAAAATATATTCGTCAATACGGCAAATTTTCTCCAAATCTCGAACATCCAGAATCGATGCACTTCTGAATATTCCGGTAGAGAACTTCCATCATCTGTTTATATCATATCAATTAGCGTTTACCAAAACCATAAAAATTATATAAAATTATCCATACGACAACTGTGCAAACGTAAATCATCAATCGGAATTAACAAGGTAAAAATTCTTAACTTAAACTGGCTGGCAGGAAAATAACGTTTAAAGTAATATCCAATCGATCCGATCACGATATCAAAAGAATTAAAAATATGCTGTTATAAGTCCCCAATGATTGTGGTTCAAACGATGGAAATGGAAGCTGATTGAATCTAAAACGATGCTGAAACAATTGACATCAACTTCACTGAAAAATTTGCGTTGGGACGGGAGGCCAAAATGTACCTTAGCAGGGTTAAAATTGTTGTCACAAAATATAATTACGGATTACAGTAGGAACCCAGTACAATATTTGAACAAAAATCTATGTTTCAATGCCTGTTTACACTTACCTGTATCTTAACAATATTTTTACATTGTTTTATAATAACATTTTCACCCTTTGCATTTGAAAAATTTGACAGTTCATCTAAAAGTTCAAGCTTTTCAAATAATTTTATGAATTCGAATCTGTTCAAAAATGCCAGATAAGTAGAAGTTATTGCTAAAAATTAAAATGTATTTTAATGTAGGTATAAATTATTATACAGAAAACAATAAATTGCAGGTTATTCATATTTATTTCAAAAATAATTGTACTAAATTTTGAAAATTTTGAAAATATCTTACCCATACATTGTCCAAACTCGATCATCGCAGAAAAGATAAATTTGTTAAAATTATCATAATAATCTTTTAAAATTTGTGGAATGGCCGCAACCGGATAAATTACTATTACAAATAATAAACAAATTGAGTACACCTTATAAAGAACATTTTCGTTTGGTAACAATCCAGAAATACGTAATAAAACTTTTGATTGCCAAAACAATCGGATGTTGAATTATTAGAATTTTTCATGTTACTTTCGGTTTTAACTTAGTAAGTTCAACTTTGGTAAAAATATGCAATCTTGTCACAAGAGTACAATTAACTAATGTTTGTTGTTTGCTGACGAATTGAACACTGCGCAGTTATTCACTTTCCAAGTCATTTTATTGAATCGAATAATTATCCTCTGCATTAATAATGTGTAAATCAATTGCGGTTTTATGATCTTAGAACGAAGTAACTAATAGCGATTATGCATAATTAAATTATATTTTACTTATGCATCGAATACGAGGGCTGTGCAATGATGCTACAAATAACAAATTATACTATAAAACTTTGTTTTTAGTAAAATCGTAAATAAATTTTATTTTTTTATTAATTATCTATAAAGCAACATTACTACTACTACTAATATGGAGCTACCTCATTACATCATATGTTCAATTTGTATTTACCCATAATTATATATTTGTATTAATACTTTTTAAACCACCCCGGTAATATTTTCTGTTTTTATGCTATAATTTTACTGTATAATTGGTTGGTAAATTTATTATAGCTTGATATTAATAGAATGCATTTCAATATTTCTCCTACTTAAAATGGATTCTAGAATTTCTACAGTTTAAATTATTAAACCTTCCATTGATCAAAATCGATTTTGAAATTATCTTATTATAATTTTAAGTTTAATATAATATTAAATCTAATAAAAAATAGTCGTATGTGATCATGTTTGTGACTATATAATTCTTTTTCTCAATATTAAGAATTCATTTTTTTAATTATTTATTAACTAATTTAAAACTAAAATCTACTCAGCTCTAAGATCTAATAAAAGGTACGAAATGCCACATTTGGTTTTGAAATTTCAATTGGTTTTTGAAATATTAATTAGAAAATAATATTAATTTTAAAACAATTAAAGAAAGTAGTTCCCATAAACCAGTTTGAGATACGGTGCGTTAACCACTTCCAAGCTTAGAATTTTGTTAAAGTTTTAAAATTGCCTGCAAGCTAGAAAATGAAAGTGATTAATAACTGAATTAATGCTGTTCATACAAGCAATAACCACCTGTTGATTGGAGTGCTGCGGGGTCTCTCAAGGACGGGTTGTGAACCCTTTCTGGAATTATTAATATCACCTAAACAAGTGGTTGTTGCTAGTATGAGTAACACTAACTCAGCTATTATTCACCTTTTTCTTGCTTGCAGGCAATTTTAAAATTTTAGCACAATTCTAAACTTGGAAGTGGTTAAATTTAAAAAAAAAATAACAGAACAATTGAGAACAAATGGAGAACAATCGAGAACAACAAAAAAAATGGAGTTTTTAAAAAAAGGGGGTCTAACTTCACGCACATATACCTTTCAGAAATGTAAAAAGGCATGTTTTAATCAAATTTTACAGAAATGCCACATAGAAAAAAAAATCAAATGTCCTGATATGCCTCACCCGTCTTAGGGCGTCTTGAATAAATTATTCTTCTTCTTCTTCACACCAGGGATTAGGCTTTAATGCCTGTTCCGACTTCCTATTGCCATCTTTTGGGGTTTTCCTTGGTCTTGGAAACTTCAGAATTGCATCGGAACTTTGGACTGATTGAATAAATTATTATAAATGCAAAACTTCGAAACAATTTTCAACGTATAAAAATCGATCAATAGATTTGATAAAGGAAAAAGGCGTAATTTAGAAATTCTTAAATATTTACAAGAAACAAAAACGAAGAGAAAAAAAAGATCCGTGATATGATTAGATTTAAGTTCAAATTAATTAATAGAAATATTTTTTTAATTTTATTATAAAAAATATTCAGTAAATTAATAATAATGTCACGAGCATTGTCACATCCGATTTTTTAAATTGCATTTAAAATTACATTAAATTTAAAATTACAATAGCTTAATTTCAAAATCAATTTTGATCGATGGAAAAAATATAATTTAAAATGTACAAGTTTTAGAATCCATTTTTAAGTAAGAGAAATGTTGAAACGCATCCTATTATTATCAAGCTATAATAAATTCACTAACTAATTGTACAGTAAAATTATAGCATAAAGACAGAAAATATTTTACCTGGGTGGTTTAAAAAGTATTAATACGTTATAAAATGATTGTGTGAATACGATAATTTAAACAAATATGATGCAATGAGGCACCAGAATAACAATAGCAGAAATAATGTTAGTTTAGATGTATGTATATTTTATATATAAATTAAAATTCATTTACGATTATACTAAAAACAAAGTATTATATTATAATTTGTTATTAGTAGCATCATTGCACTACCCTTGTATTGGATGCATTAGTAAAATATAATTTAATTATGTATAATCCTTATTACTTTGTTCTAAGATCCTGAAACCGGAATTGATTTGCACATTATTAATGCAGACGGTAATTATTTCAAATAAAGTGACTTGAAAAGTGACTAAGAGCGCAGTGTTCATGTCGCCAGCAAACAACGAACATTAGATATTAATTGTACTCTTGTGACAATAAATCGCGTATTTTTTCGAAAGTTTAACTTACAAAATTTAAACTTAACATGACAAAATTTAACAATTATTTAACGTTCGATTGTTTTGATTTTACAAGTTTTACTACATATTTTCGGATTGTTGCCAAACGAAAATGGTCTTTATAAAGTGTATCAATTTGCTTATTATTTATAATAAAATTTATCCGGTTTTGGTCGTTCCAAAATTTTAAAGATTATTGTGCTAATACTAACAAATTTTCTTTTGCGATGATCGAGATTGGACAAAGTACATGTAAGTATTTTAAACATTTTCAAAATTTATTACAATTATTTTGAAATAAATTATGCATGACATGCAATTTATTGTTTTCTTTACAGTCATAATTTATTTCATTAAAACGTTTAATGTTAACAATAACAATTGTTTTAATTCTTTTACAAATTCCGTCACAATCTTATTACAACGTAAAATTTGTATTCAAATTTTGTTGCTAAATTCTTAAATAAATGTTTTTGTTAAAGTCATTTAGGGTCGTTTTATAATTATTTTTACCCGATTATCTTGCCAGGCTAAGGCACGAAGCTTTAATCGATATATCCTTTAAACGATCCACGAATACTTTACGCTATTCGTATTGATTAAAATAACATAAGAACTAATAATATATTTTACATGTTTGCATTCGTGATGTGACATCAGTAAACCTTTCGGTTTAGGAATTGAAAAATAAAATTAATTTTAATCTGTCACAATACTAAATGATTAAAAATATTTAAATAATCAATAATAATCTATATTATCTAAAATTTACACGTAATTTTTAAAGTTTATTTAAATATCTAAACTATTGCCAGATTTATACAATTTACAGATAAATGTGTTTATAAAATAATTTTAAATATTTGTTAAAATTTTATTTGAATTAGAATTAATCTTAACCAATAATAAAGTTGAATTTAATTTGGTTTCAGGTTGTTCTTTGTGGTAAATTTAAAATATTTGCATTAAAAGTATATTTATTAATTTGAAGGGGTAGGTTATAAAAATCAAAATAGAGGGAACTTTGAAAAATATTGTATTTCAAATTTTAAAGGAAGAAAGGGAGTAATGTTTGTCACTTTAAATTTGATACTTTACATATACATGGGTTCCCTGTGACAGCAAACCTCTTAGGTTTTTTTAGAAAGAAATTCTAATATTTTTAAAAAAATTGTAAGTATCAAGTTAGCAAACTTACAAGTTTAACACACTTTAAATTGTTTAATTATTGATTTATTAATGAATATTTTGTTTTTGTTTAATATTAGATGCATTTATATAGACTTTGAATAAAAAACAAATTATTTGCATCTGGCTTATGCCTAATGTCAACCAATTACCGAATGAATTAATTAAATTGTTACAAAACTTTCCGGTTTATTGTATTTATTTTCTTCAAAATTTATTCATAATTTTGTCTTTAATTCTTAATAATGCATCTTTTTATTAAAGTCCTTTAAGGGGTCGTTTTTTAATAATTTTTTACCCATTATCTTGCCAGGCTAAGGCAAATTTTATATTACTAGTAGGGTAGGTTATATAAGCTATAAATATACAAAATCGAAGTAATTCAATTTACTTTAAATAATGGTTTGTTAACCCAATGTTTACTAAGCAACGGCTACTGGGATAACAAATTTGCTGTTATAACAACGAATAATTAAATTTTGGTAAAAATCAAACTTTGATGAACGTTCATACTGCCAATTGTGCTGCGGTGGTATTGATATGCATTATCTCTGCGTTCCACTTTGAAACTAATTCAACACGTTTTGTATTATTTTATTTGTTGTAAAGTTGGAAATTTAAATATTTTAATTTTGATTTTAGTGTAAAGTTTAAGATTTCAAATTATATTTTGATGCAAATTGTAATTGAGATGCGGATCTCTTTCTCTAAAAACTTTAATTTCTACAAATCTTATGTGTGTGTAAGTTTTCATTTTGAACTTATGCCACTTTTGTGTTTATTGATTGTATTATAGCTTAAAGACTGATGATGGGAATGCTGTAGATTTCCGAAACTCGTCTCGAACAATAAAAAAGACTTGGAAGAAAAGACTGTGTTTAGATTATTTACTTGATGCAATATCCAATATAATTCCAAAATTTGGGAAAATAGGTTTCGATATATGTAAGTTTCCGCTTCAAGTAACTTGAACAAATTTGACCGATGTTGGAAGCTGTTTAAATTTTATTTCGGTAATATCGATCAATGTACTTGTGTTTGGACAATAAGAAACGCAAATGTCCGACGTTGTAAATAATTAACAAAATTATCTGACCTTAATCGTGAGTTCACGCAATTGTTGATTTCAAGCAATTTACTGTGACTTTCCAAAACCTCCAAAAATATAAAATTGATTCTCAGGATTTTTCAAAATTGCAACAAAACTCCAAAACTATTCCTCAAACGCTTGAATGAAAACAGCAAATTTTGGTCTCTTGAAGATTCAAATTTGAACAACTATGTTTGCAACGATTAAAGTTGTAGTCAAAATTAAAGTGATATTTTGAAGTTATACTCGAAATGGAAGTTATACTCGAAATTGAAGTTCTATTTGAAGTTGGAATTTTCGTAAAGTTGGAGTTATACGTAAAACCTAAAATGTTGTTTGGGATCGGAGAGACAAAATTTAACAAACAAATATATTTACCAGATGGTTCTTTTAAATTAAAATTTTGTTCGTTTCTAAAATTTTTCGTATATTTTATTTTATAATTAAAAATTGTTCTCGAACCCATATGGCGGCCAGTACCTTTAGCAACAAATTTTTGCTAGGCCAAACTCATAAATTACTTTAATTCGGCGTATATATTGCTATATCAGATTTAGCTTAAACAAATTTAAATAAATAAAAGAAAATTATTTTTAATAATCAAAATTTAAATTCAATTTTAAGGACGAGGTCGTTGAACTTCTGGTTTTTTAATAAATAAAAAGGAAATTTCTCCCGGATTGCTCAAGTTCCTTTGAGTTGTCAAAATGTATAAATTAATTTACACAATCAAAATGTTATAAGTAAGAATTTTTCAAAAAAAGAAAATTAATGATGAAAGCTGTATTTATTTAATTAAAATAAGGCAGATGTCGCCTACAGTAAGTGGTACAAATTTAATAAGTTTTAAGGAGGGAGAAGCAAGAAGAAGGACTTCCATCTTAGAATTTGAAGGATTGAACAACAACAATGTTTGGAATTTATGGTTAATAAGAAAAAAAAGTTATAAGTTAAAATTTTGATAAAGTGTTGTTAAAGAAAATATAAGGAGAGTGAAGCATCATACTACCAATAAAATACAAGAAACTATACACAAAAAAGGTCAGTTATTTAAGTTAGCACCGCGTGTGACTTTGGAAATTTATAAAAAATTATGCATCGATTGTCAGATTGACAAAATAAATGAATACAAACAACAACGATACAGCTTTAAGCGATAAAAAAAAATACAGAAGAATACTTACCAGGAAGTGTGGATGTTTAAAAATTGAAATTTCTAGATCAGGTGGTAACTTTTTTAATGTATGACTCATCGCAGATTTTTCTTCAATAATAAAAAACCAAACGCGATGTGCGCGAAAGACAAATTCGAATAAGATTTGAGACAATAAAACGATTAAATAGAAAACGGACATTAGTGTTAACAAATATTTTTTGCACGAAGACTTTTTACATTATAGGATAGTAATTATTGCATGTTAATTGATAAGTTGTTTTAAGTTAGGTTTTTGAAACAAAAATTGTATTTTGTACAAAGCAATATTAACTTTGGTAATGCATATTTTCATGCACTTGGAAAATTATTTTGTTTTGAAAAAAATGTATATTTCATACCGTTGATTGCGTTGATATTATTTGTGAATCAAAAATTTAAGCTAGCTGGAGGAAACGTCCGTAAGTACGTGAAGAGGAAACTTACTAAATTGGTTTGCTTTTGTTTTTAAAAAAGGAAATTTTCAAATAAAAAAAATAAATTAAATGTTTACAACAAAAAATCATAGCAATATATAACTTATAGAAAGAATTACGAGGTGTTTTCAATAAATAATTCATTAAGGAAAAATAAAGCGTTACAAAATTTTGAAAATATTAGAACGCCGTCTATATTGACGAAGTAAAATTAATATAAATATGTGCGAAAATATTATCCATAACCCGCTAAAAACCGCTGGGTGCGTTTTTTAAACCGAAAGGCATCCTTACGCATTCCAAATGGCCGTCATCTATCGTGAATGCAATCGGGATCTAATTCAACCTTGAGCTAGATCCAAAGTCGAAAAGTATTCACATTTACCTAACTTGTTGAGAATTTGCCCAATTCTCGGGAGTGGATACTTATCCTCAATCACTTTTTCGTTGAGTTTTCTGTTATCTAACTATTATACTACTCGCCATTTCTTTATTCCGTTATCGTCTACCATTTTGGGTACTATTCAGACGGCTGAGCTGTATGGATGAAAGATACTTGGCCGAATGACTTTATTATCTAACAGATTTTTACTTTATCATATGTAATATGAGAAAGTATTGTTTTCGTGCAGAAAAAAAAATTTGAGATTTTGATGGATTTACACTTTTTGAGGTCCCCTGAGTAAAATAAGACCATTTCCAAAAAATGTCTGTGTGTGTGTGTGTGTATGTGTGTGTGTGTGTCGTCAAATTTTCTGTGCGACCTACAGCAAAAACTAATAAGAATTTTCAAACAAAATTTTGGATTTTGTATTCTTATATTGAGACTTAGAACTGATTAGATTTTGGCTAAAATTGATTCACGGGAACTATTTTTTTTTATTTTTTTAAATTTTATTATTTAATATTAGTTTTTAATTAATATTTCAAAAACTAATAGGAATTTCAAAACTAAATTTAGGATTTAGCATACTTATGTCGAGATTTAGAACTGATTAAATTTTAGTTAAAATTGTTTTATGAAAACTATTGTTTTTTTATTTTTTTAAGTTTTATTATTCAATATTAGTTTTTATTTAATATTTAAAAACTAACAGAATTTTCAAAACCAAGTTTGATATTTCTTATCTTTATAGCTAGAGTTAAAGTTATTTAAATTTTGGTTAAAATTTGTTCATGGAAATTATTTTTTTCAATTTTTTTAAATCTAATTATTTAATATTAGTTTTTAATTAATATTTCGAAAAGTAATACAAATTTCTGAACTAAATATAGGTTTTCGCATATTTTAATTGATATTTAGAACTGATTAAATTTTAGTTAAAATTTGTTTATAAAACTATTGTTTTTATTATTTTAAATTTTATTATTTAATATTAGTCTTTATTTAATATTTTAAAACTAACAAGATTTTCAAAACTAAAGTTGAGATTTGTTATGTTTATGGCAGGAATTAAAAATGATTAAATTTTGGATAAAATTGGTTCATGGAAGCAATTTTTTAAAATCTTTTATTTAATATTAGTTTTTATTTAATATTTCAAAAACTAAGAAGAATTTCAAAACTAATGTTGGTATTTTGTATCTTTATATGTATTTAGACTTAGAGCTGATTAGATTTTAAGTCACATTGGTTAATGGAAAATATTTTTTTCTTTTATTATAAAAATTATTATAGTACTTTCATTATTTACTTGTCGTCGTATAGTACTTTCATTGAAATCATCATTAGTAAAACACTACTTGAACTTTTACTAACACTTTATTTTTACTTTACGTAATATTGATTGTTCTCCTGCAAGAGTAACAACGTTACTCTCGCAGGAGCACCGACATGTGATTATTGTTGTCTCACTGATTATTGTTCGACATATTTATACTAAATCTTAACCTAGACAATTATTACTAACCTACTTAGTTATGCGGAATAAGCTTACCTATGAGGAAGCTTATTATGCTTACTATGCTTATTATTTATTTACAACCTACTTATATCTAAAACACACTACATTATTTTTTAATCTATATTTAATATTTTAAGTATGATAAAGTCATGGGCATGGTCACATCCGATTTTTATTTGATTTTAAATTTTGTCTTTTAGGTTGATATTTTAGGTAGTTTTTGTGCATTTTATTGTTGAAGTTGGTACGTTGGTGAGAGATGGTACGATAGTCATGGAACAATGAATGGCAAATCTATATCTTACAAAATGACAGGACAGTGGCGGAATGCCAATAATTAATTTAATAGAGTTATTACTTTTAAAAATGCTAACAGTATAGCGCTAAGCATACAAGGGTCGATAAGGAAGCGTTAAGCTCGCGGTTCGAACCCTGCTGGCGTTAGATACACTACTGTGTTCAAAAAGTCCAATATCGATCTGTAGACTATGGGGAAGGCAACGGGAAACCACCCTATAAATTACAACTCCCTAGAATATTCATCTTGGCTTCGACCAAGTTTATGATCTCCAACATCCGGTAACGGATAGGCACGTGAAGAATAAGATTACTTTTAAAGAATTTTTGATAAAAATTAATTATTTTGAAATTACCGCCAAAATATCCCGGTTTTAGAGAAACTAGCAAATATTCTTTCTGCGATTGGAAAAATAACCGACCAGGAAAACCACTTGTTGCGGCGACATTAATAATAATTCCTTAAACGGTTCACAACTCGTACTCGCGAAACCGCGCAACACTTGTTTGATATAATCAATAAGTGGTTGTTGCATGTATGAACTACACTGACTCAGCCTTCTTTTTCTAGCTTGCAAACAATTTCAAAATTTTAGCACATCTCTAAGCTTGGAAGTGGTTAACGCATCGTATAACATTTCTTTATGAGAACTATTTTTTAACGTTTTTAATTTAATATTAGTTTTTATTTTATATTTCAAAAACTAATAGGAACATTAAAACTAAATGTGGTACTTCGTGGATTGATATTAATTTTAAGAATTTAGATTTCGGTTCAAATTAGTTAACAAAAATATTGTTTCCCCTTTTATTAATAAAATTATTAAAATTTTTAACACTCAATAACAGAATGACAGTCATACCTAAATATGATCACATCCGATTTTTTATGGCATTTTAGATTGTATTAAATTTAAAATTTTAATCTGATAATTTCGACTCTAATTCAATTTATCAAAATTCACCAACTAATTATACAGTAGAATTATAACATAAAAACAAAAATATTACCTGGGTGATTTAAAAAGTATTAATTCGAATTAACAATTGTGTAAATACAATTTGAGCATATATGATGCAATGAGTTCGCAGCATATTAATGGCAGTAATAATGTTGGTTTGCAGATAATTAACGAGAAAATAAAATTGACTTACGATTATACTAAAAGCAAAGTTTTATAATATAATTTGTTATTAGTAGTATCATTGCACTACCCTCGTATTCGATGCATAAGTCGACGATGTTGAATGCGGCTCTACTTTTTGAATGCTTACGTTGGTGGTATGTTGTGAAAAGGTGTCTGCTTGTTAGATTTTATTGGCCTATCACCTCAAATATATTTTATTTTCAACTGATTGAGTTATGTTCAAATCGTGTAAAATCTGCTATAATGTACTTAATTTGGAGAGTTTTTTTATAGGTCTCTTAATAAATTTAAAGCACTATTACCTCAAACGTTGTACTGATGTTTTAATTATTATTCATTTGATATTTCAGAATCAAATAATTAGCAATATATTTCTACACTAAAATGTACGAGGTGGGTGCTTGCCACAATGTGTCGATAGTTTAAATTGTAACAAAAATTTTAAGCAAAAGGAATTTTAATTTCTTACAAAGCCTCTTCTATAATTCCAATATGGATCAAATTTTGCAAACTCAATGTAATCCAGATATCCATTTGAAGGTTAAAACGAAACAAGTTGACGATATCAAATTTAGAAACTTACACCATTCTACATATGTATATCAAATAATTTACAGTGGCGGCAATATGAAATGCCCGGGTACCGTTGGCGAGCAATGTTCGATAATAATCGAGTGCTATCGACTCTAAATTTGTCAAAAACGGCACTATTACTTTACCATAATAAAGCCCCAATAAAGTACTCCCTTATCCAGTTTAAACTTTTTAAATAATATTATATTTACCCAAAGAAATACACGGTTCAAAAATTATTAACGAATTATGGTTAATTTAAGAATGCAAATATTTTATAAAAAGCATAAAAAAATATTTTATGTTAAAGATTTATTACGAAACAGAAATACAATAGTAATAAATCTTTGAATACTTCGTTGTACCACCTTTAGCTTCTATTACACATTGTAAAAAGCCGGGAAATCGACTTAACTAAATTTTGTAGGTAATCATCCCCTAATTTATGTTTCCATACAAATTTCATCATTGCAATAAGTTTGGGAAAACTCTTTGGAGATGTTAACACCACTTGACGTTGCATAACAGCCCACAAACGCTCGATTGGATTTAAATCTGCACATTTTTCGGGCCATGGGATAACATGAATTCCGCTTTGCATGAAATAATTCGATACCTAAGAAACAAAAACGGAGTTTTTAATTTGGAATTTTCAATAAATGTTTTTAGAATAACTACAGGTTAAAATGTAAAAATAAATTTATAAAAAAATTAAGGATTACAAAAATAGGACTTACTTTCTTAGCAGTATGGCATGGAGAAAGATAACGATAGTTCAAGATCGAATAATTCCGACGAAATATTTTAAATAACCGATTTAAATTATTAAATAATAATTAGAAATAAATTTTATACATGGAACCGTTTATGCATCCAAATACATCGATATATTAAAAAGCAATTTGGAATCATCTTTTAGGATTTGTATGCTGAAACTGAAGAGTGGTTTCTTCAGCATGATAATACTAACCGGAAAAATTAACTAATGTTTATTTTTACTTGCTTTCTATGTTTCATGTTTATATGTCCCATATTCTAATAAGTACACACGCCTTCCATTTTTATGGTGAGAATAAATTTAAACTTTGGGTTTCTTTTTATATTCTTCCCTATAGGTTACCGGTATGGATTCGCGGCCCTCGCATACCGTCGGAGCTTAGCCATTATTGCAAGGGCAAGGATTTAACATATTTTTTTTAAACAAGAGGCCTCATCTCTTGGTTAAACATTTTTCTCCGAAACTACTCTGTGGTTAGGAAAGGAGTTAAACTGTTTTACATGCTGAGTGCTTTTTATGATTATAATTCTCACTTATTCCTCATACTTGATTGGACTAGCGCTTGGATGCTAATTTTTAAATATACCGTAAATAGTTTTTAAATTTTAAAATCTACCGGCAAAATTAAAGAAAATTCTGAAGATTTCAACAAAAATGTAAAAAAAGTCCGCATTTCCTTTAACAACTGAAATTTAATAATAATAATATAATAATAACTTTATTTGGTAATATAGACCATTATATACATTCAAATTCAAATGTGTAAACAAAACGAAAAAAGAGCACTAAATAAATTCAAAAGCAACATAGTCTTTAACTTTCTGCTTAAAACCTGACAAATTTGTTTCACACTTGAGAGGCAATGGCATCCCATTAAACAACTTTAAACCGTTATACAAAATCATGTTTTGAGTCTTATTATTTCTAAATAAATTTAACCTAAAGTCATGAATGTTTCGAACTGGATAACCATGCACTTCTCCTACGTATGTAATACCTTTACACAAATAATCCGGAAGCAAATTATTCTTCAACCTGAATACAAAAATCAAAACATTGACTACAATCCTTTGATACACACTATGCCACTGCAATGCATTAAGCATTTCAAATCTAGGTGTAAATCTGTTTACTCTTAAAATAATTCGCATACCTCTATTCTGCAATTTCTGCAATCTACTCAACATGCACATATTACCCATAAACAGAATAGTAGAACAATACTCAAAATGCGGCCTTATGATGGTATTATAAATTTTTACAGCGCTCAAAACCGAAATGTTCTTTCTAATTTTCAATAAAAAATATATTTTTTTTGCTACTTTCTTACACACATAATCAAAATGACTCTTGAAGATCAGGTTTTCATCAATAATTATCCCCAAGTATTTAATTTGACTAACAATTTCAATTTGTACACCATCCATCATAACATCCAGGTTTCTACATCCTTTATTATTTACAATAATGCACTTTGTCTTATTTACATTTAGCTTGAGCCTATTCATCCGAAACCAGTCACTGAGGTTCTTTAACTCCCGGTTAATAACACCAATACAATGATCAACATTTTCAGCAGCAACAAACAAGTGACCATCATCTGCAAATAACACAAACTTTGCCCCATCACCCACTACCTTAATCATGTCATTAACGTATAATAAAAATAGCAATACCCCAAGAATTGTTCCTTGAGGAACTCCTAAATCAATGTCCACAGCACCCGAGACAAAGCTATTAACTTTCGTTCTCTGCTTTCTATTTTTTAAGTAGGATTTAAACCACTTCAACTCCTTTTCGCGAATCCCATACTTCTCAAGCTTCTCAATCAGAATTTTTCTATCAACCGTCTCGAATGCTCTTCGCAGATCCAGGAAAACTGCCACTACCACCTTATTATCATGCAAAGCCATTTTCCACTCGCCAATAACATATGCAACCAACGTTTCACAACTATGGCCTCTTCTAAAACCTGACTGATATTCAGAAATTATCTTATTACTGTCCAAGTAATCCATCAACTGATTATTAACGATCTTTTCCAAAACTTTCGACTGAACCGTATTCACTGGTCGAAAATCCTCACATAATAGAATTCTTAACTTTTCAACCGGAACCACCAACGACTCCTTCCATGAATCAGGAAAACTCCCGTCTGCAATGACTGATTAATAATTGTCAAAAAATTCTCACCTATGAGGTCAACGATATCTTCAAACATACCAACGCTAGCAAAATTCATGTCTCTCTTATTATTCAACGACTTCATTACCAACATCATGTCTTCAATATTTACAGATTTAAATCTAAAGGAACAACTTAACTCGACCATCTCGCTTGTGTATTGCTTAATAGGAATACTATTATTAATTTCAATAATACTACTAACAAAATATTTATTAAACTTGTCTGCAATCGACAAACTATCAAAACACGTTTGATTTTCAAAAATAATTTCTTTAATGTCACTTCTTCTTGCCTTTAAAATAAACGTTTTCAGATTTTTCCACATTACCTTTTGATTTACGGAATGATCAATTTTGTTACTAATATAATCTGCTTTCGCTTTATTGATTTTTTTTTTAAATCATTTCTAATGGACCTGTATTCTTCCCACTCAGCTGCACTATCCGATAGCGATGCCCTACGATACTGGTTAACTTTACGTGATTTCAACTTATCTAGATCACTAGAAAACCACGGGCAACTCAGGCTTGAAAACCTCTTGTTCACAACAAATTCATTAATAACCGACTGCAAACTTTTATCAAATTGATCGACCTTAAAGTTACATTCCGCATAATAAGTTGTCATTATATCGCTCTTAACAACTTTGCCCCGAAATTTCTCTCTATCGTATTCAAAAACTTGTATATTTCCTTCTTCCTTTATATCCTTATTTTCATGTTTAATTGATATTGTGATTGTCTCATGATCACTAATCTTCATATCACTAATTTCAGCACTAACATTGTATATGTCATTTACTATTACATAATCAATCAACGTTTGCGATTCACATGTAATTCTAGTAAATTGATTCACTATCTGTCTAAAACCACCATCGTTGATAATGTCTTGCAGTCTACTTTTTGAATTTGAATTCTTAGACCAGTCAACATTAAAATCCCCCACTATCAACACCTTATCACTTTTTTCGATCAATTCGTCAATTAAGCCTTCAAAATATCTATAAAATTCGGACGCAATATTCAAATATCCAGGCGCCCTGTATAGCACCGCCAAGTAGATAACCTCATTTCCATTATTTACTTTCACGACCAACCACCATACATCCAAATTTATTGTGAAACTGCTAACCACTACGTATTTCCAAGAATTTTTTATATAAATCATCAGACCTCCTGTATGACGAGAGGACGTATCAACTCTTACCACATCATATCCATTAATTTGTATTAAACTATCATCATCCAGTTCCGACAAATGAGACTCGCCCAAACACACAAACTCTGGACAAAGATCGTTAACCAATAACTCCAATTCACAGAAATTGTTAATAACACCTTGTATATTTAAATATACACATTGAATACTCTGTAATTGTTAATATACAGTTTTATGTTTTTCAATATTAATTTTCCTCTTATACAAGGGACAGTCTGAACTCCACGTATTATGGTTTACCTCAAGAGAGGTAATTTAGATTTTCTTAGATTTAGAGAAAATTCACTGCACCTGGCAACCTTGCCGATATAAGCTGCGGTGAGATTTTAATGTTTAATCCATTCTTTAGAGAAAAAAGCTGCATCCGACAGTAAATAAAAACAGGTTGATAACTGAACTGAAGATATTAAAATAAATACCGAGATTTCTATGACCAAGCTCGAAAGTATCTTTCGCCTTGTTTGAAGTAATAATAACTGTAATAAAAACTAACGACACTCAAATTAACATCTGATAAGATGGCAGATGACGACACAATAAATGACAAATCTAAGTCTTACAAGATGACAGGACAACGGCGGAACGCTAATAATTAATCTAATACAGTTATTGATTTTCAAAACATTCTTGATAAAATTTAATAATTTGGAAATTACCGCCAGAATATCGATTGGGAAAATAACCAATCAGGGAAAACCGTAATAGCCAATTTCCCAATTGAAAATTTGTATTAGTGCAACATATTATGAGCAGTTATTTTGTGTAGTTCTTGTTGTGCTTTAAAATGTCTAAAAGTTTGACAATCGGTCATCATCTGTTTACTGAGACTATAACGAATTTCGATACTGTATAAATCCCAATTTTTCATAGCTTTTGCAAAAACGATTCAGCAATGTTGAAGGTATTTCATTTAATAGTTGTTATTAATTATGCAGCATACTGTTAGTTGGAGAACCCATCAAAAACTCGTTAAGGTATTGTGAAAATCGTAAGTAAAGCTTTTCACAAAAACATCTCAACGTACATTGAAACACAAACAAAATTAAAATCAATGATTATTAGATGATAGAACTTTACTTATGATTTTAACAATATCTTAAATATTGTTTAATAAAGTAACTTTTGTAATGTACCTTTATCGAGATATGTTTGTATATTCATTGTAGATTGTCCTGAAAATGGCATAACTTCAAGCGAATGTTACTTAAAAAAGGAGGCAGTAAGAAAATTTTTACTTCAAAACTTGCTTATTTTTTAAAAATCTCTAAAAAATGTAACTTTCGACTTATAGTGCTACTTAAAATTTTGAAATTAAAGGTTTTTATATGAAATTTGTTTGGATCACCTGTCGTTTTTCATTTTCTTCATTTTAAATTCATTTTATTTAATAATGCAAAACTAATAGGCATTTTAAAATCAAATTTTGTATTTCTTAACATTAAGAAATATTAATTTCATTTAAAATTATATTAAATTTAAAATTATAATAGCTTAATTTCAAAATCAATTTCGATCGATGGAAGAAATATAATTTAAAATGTACCATGTTGAAATGCATCCTATTATTATCAAGCTATAATAAATTCACCAACTAATTGTACAGTAAAATTATAGCATAATAGCAGAAAATATTTTACCTGGGTGGTATAAAAAGTATTAATACATATAAAATGATTGTGTGAATATAAATTAAACATACATATACGATTCAATGAGCAGCTACATAATAATAGCAGTAATAATGTTAGTTTATAGATTTTATCTATAAAATAAAATCTATTTACGATTATACTAAAAACATAGTATTATAATATAATTTGTTATTAGTAGCATTGTTGCACTACCCTTGTATGCGATTCATAAGTAAAATGTAATTAAATTATGTATAATCCCTATTACTTCATTGTAAGATCACGAAACCGCAATTGATTTCCACATTACTAATGCAGACAGTAATTATTTCAAATATAATTGACTTGGAAAATGAATAGAAGCGCAGTGTTCAGGTCGCCAGCAAACAACGAACATTAGTTAATTGTGATCTTGTGACAATAAATCGCGTATTATTTCGAAAGTTTAACTTTAAAAATTAAAGCTTAACATGACAAAAATTAACAATTATTTAACCTTTGATTGTTTTGATAATCACAAGTTTTTGCTACATATTTTTGGATTGTTGCCAAACGAAAATGGTCTTTATAAAGTGTACTCAATTTTCTTTCTATTTATAATAACGATTTATCCGCTTTCGGTCATTCCACAAATTTTAAAAGATTATTGTGCTAATGTTAACAAGTTCGTTTTTACTGCGATGATCGAGGTTGGACAATGTATAAGTAAGTAACTTTAAAAGTTTTCAAAATTCATTACAATTATTTTTAAAATATGTTACCAATAACATGCAATTTATAGTTTTGTGTACACTAATAATTTATGCAATCAAATACGTTTTAATTTTTAGTAATAATTTGTATTTATTTGGCATTTTGGAATCGATTTGAATTGATAAAATTATTTGAAAAACTGGAACTTTTGGATGAACTGTCAAATTTTTCAAATGCAAAAAACGAAAATGTTATTATAAAGCAATATAAAAATATTGTTAAGAAACAGGTAATTGTAAAAGGACATAAATTAGTAGATTAGTCTTCTAACCTCGTCAGTAATATTCATCTTCCCATTCACACGTTTAACGTATCAAGTAACAGAGCTTCCACTCTCTAATGTATTATGTGATGTATTAATTTATATTTAGGATTTTAAATTTAGAAAATTTTACATTTGTTATCATATAAGTTTACGAATGTCCAAAATTTGAAATTATTATTTGGGGGTGGTAACAGAATTGAATATATATCAATAAAGCGGTTGGAAATTTGTTTTCGTTTCCGGTTATTGATTTTGAAAATTTGAGATAATTTACCTTTTAAAGAGTGATTATCTAAATATTTTCTCTTATTATTGGTCGCGTTTCTGGTTTTGTGATTTAATCTTGTTAGTTTTGCTGATTTTAATATGTCATTTTCTATTGGTTTAATTTCTGAAAATTTGGTTTTTAACGCCATCAATTTATTACTATTTTCTATAATTAAAATTTCTATCAATTTTATGGAATTATTCAATTTTAATTGTAAATTTCTAGTTTTAGTTTTAATGTCATGTTGAAGCTTATTAATTGATTTTTGAATATTAAAATTTTGATTTAAATTTGGAGTTGATTCTAATTTGTGATCATTATCATTTGATTTGAATTTTTCTTCGTTTTCGGCAATTGCATTTTGTACTAATATTGATTTTTTTTGACATTTGACTTGATTTAAATTGAGGTTTAATAATTTAGTTGATTCTATAATATTATGATAGTGCAAATTTACTGTTGGCTTGGTTTCTGAATTTTTTGATTTTAATAAAATTAATTCTTTAAAACTGTCAGCTATAATTCCGGTAGGTTGTTTTCTTGGTTTTGATGTATTTAAATCAAATTTTACGTTATCTGAGTATGTTCGGGAGTTATCCGAAAATTTTCGTTTGATGGTTCATTTACATTATCAATATCTTCTATTCCAAAATTATTAATTTCATTAAAATTTTGAGTTGGTTCAAAATTTTCATTGATAGGATTTTCATTTTCATAAAAAGTTTCATAAAAGGGATATTGTACGTTTTTAATTTCGCAATTTTCTTCTTCGAAATTATGGTAGTTAGTTTGAAAATTTGGTCTAGTAAATTTGGAAAAATTCGTTCTATTGGAGTCAACGTCCATTGGTGTAGGTTTAAAAGTATTATTTGTTCTCGTTGAATTTTGGTTTCGAATGTTTGATGTAAAATTCGGTCTAAAATTTTGAAAGTTTTGTCTAGGTTGATAAGTTGAATTTTGGAAATTTTGTTGTGGCGTGAAATTTGGAAGGTTATAATTTGGTCTTTGAAAGTTTGAATTTGGTTGATTTTGTTGTGGTTGAAAATTATTATTAGGCGTGAAATTTTGAAAGTTATAATTTGGTCTTTGAAAATTTGAAATTGGTTGATTTTTGAAATTTTGATTTTGAAATTTTTGAGTAGGTGGTTTAAATTGGTTATTAGTGAAATTTTGCAAATTTGATTTATTTATAGAGAGTTGAGATTGCAAAGTGTTTCTTTGTTGGGTGTAATATAAGAAATTTTCCTCTTCTATTACAAAGTTCATTGCTTTCTCAAGCGTCTCTGGATTTCTTAATCTTACATTGTTTTGAACTTGACCTGATAAGCCTCTGATATACGTTTTCAAAGCTAAATCGTCATAATTTTTAATTTGTAATCGTTTTTCTTCTGAATTTAAGTTACTCGAATTTATTTTCGTTAAAATTAGACATCTTGCGTCTTGACAACGCGTTCCAAAATTATGAAAACTTTCATTTTATTCGGTTTTAATAAAATTAAGTCTTGCACCAAACAATCTACATCGCGTTGGTCACAAAAATTTAAATTTAATGCACCCTTTAATGTATCCCATGTATTTACTTCTGGTCGATTCCCAATTAATGCTAATGCACGACCGGTTAATTTTCTAATATTGCTCTAAATAAAATTGATTTATTGGATCGTTTGCATTTATTCTGTTAGCAAAAGCGTTAATAAAATTTTCACATGCGTTTATAAAAATATTTAAAGTGAATTGGTTTCCATTGAATTGTGGTATCGCATCAAGATAGAGTTTAATAAATTGATAGTTATTTGATGAAGTTTGAGGAAGTGGCAATGCCGATGCATTTGAAACTTGAGGTGGTAAACTCATTTTTTAATTTAGTGATTAAATTGAAATTGTAAAATAGTAAATTAAATTAAAATTATTTTAAAATTACGTCGTTAAATTATTTGTTCAAATTATAATTGTTTCCTTAGGATTAAATTAGGATCGGTTTTTATAATTAGGATAAATGGTTAAATTTTCACTTACGCTATTATCAATGTTTTCATTTGATGTTACGGGTTGATCTCGGACCAGCGATTTTCGTCTGTTTCCGTGGTTTTGATCGGTTGTTTCCTTAAAATTATGGTCTTCGTAGGATGTTGCGGTAGCGATTTTTGTTCACCTTCAAATCCTCGATTGACGTTTTCTTAAATTATGATCCTCGTGGAATGTTGGCAGCGATTTTTGTCCACCTTCAAATCCTTGATTCACGTTTTCTAAAAATTATGATCCTCGTGGAATGTTGGCAGCGATTTTGTCCACCTTCAAATCCTTGATTCACGTTTCTTAAAATTATGATCCTCGGGAATGTTAGCAGCGATTTTGTCCACTTTCAAATCCTCGATTCACGTTTCTTAAACTAAATTTGTTCCTCGATGTTTGAGACGACAGCGGAGTATTTACAGCGATTTTTGTCTGCGTGGTACCCTTTTATCGTTGGCTTGTAAATTAATTGTTTGACTTACAGACAGTCAACAGTTGTGGCAATTTTCGTCCACGTTGCAGGTTGTGACTTCCCAAAAATTGACGATTTTTGTTCAAAATTTCAGGAAATTCGATCCGCACGACTGCGCCAGTGATATTTTGGACGTCTTTAAATAACTTTTTAAAAACAATCCAAAAATTTATTGATTAATTTTACACACACCAAACAAATGACTAAACTAGCAGCGTAACGCCCTTAAACTAAAATGAGTAATAACTATGTACTAATAACTAATGACTGACTGATAACTTTAGAATGGCTACTTTATATATAATAAAAGATGACGAATGTGCATTTCTATATTTACGAAGTGCTAAAATGCAGAAATGCAGTTCTCATCGCTTCTTACATAATTTAAATGGAAAAGTCCTTATCTCTATTTTCGTTAATATTACAATATATAACTTGTCTCACTGTAAAATTTCATCCAAATTTTATAAAAATTTTTATAAAAACGATTTTGACAGTGTGACAGCTCCACAGTTTTATAAAAATTCCGTACGTAAAATGATTTTTATCGTGCTTCTATTTTAATGACGTCACTAAAACGTTTTTATAAAAACTTTAGTTTTTATAAAAATTTTAGCGCAAGTTCTAAAGTTTTTATAAAAGCAGACATCCCATTGGCTGTTGGTTCCCACCCAACTTGATAAAGGTGTTCGGCCGGTGTAGTAATGGAGGCAATCAAACCGCTGATGAGATTTTGATTAGTTGTTCAGTTGCATTGTATGTCAAATAATGCAAACGATAAACACAACTCTAACCTCACTTTTCACATCTGATCTTGTTTTTATAAAAACTTTGGACCAAATATTTTTACAGTGAGACACGGTCTAACGAAATATTTTTATGACGTCACGGGCATCGTTTTTATAAAAATTTTTTATAAAAAGATTTTATACAAATTTTTACAGTGAGACACGGGCTTAAGTTTAATTTAAAAAAACAATCGAAAATATTCGATAAAAAGTAAACGTTAAAATAACTTGTTTTGTCTCTCTTGCTCTCATATAAAACGAAATTTTAGTATCGACTGTCAAATTAATTCGATAAAATATAATCTGACGTTTGACGTTTTTGAAAATGTATATCGCAATTGTGCTAATTTGGCGCGTTGAATCGCAAATATGGCTCTTGGCGTACGTGCAAACGTAGTTCGATTCGGACCCGAAACGGCGGAGCCACGTACAAAACAGTGCGGCGCGCAAGGAATTAAACTTGAGAGTAAAAAAAGAGGTATTTTTCGATGCGCAACATACCATTTTCTTTTATAAAAATGCAAATCTAAAGTCGAGGGGAACAAATCCAGCCCAAAAACGTAAAGATTGGGCTTCAAAGGAGGGCAGCAGGGCGTTTTAAAGAGAAAACCTCGCATGTGCTCTAAAACAAAAACGGGGCAAAAATTTAAAAATTTATTTCAAAAATCTCAAAATTTTATCAAAATCATCGAAAAACTGTGGAAGGAGTAGCGAAAAAATGCCATAAAAAACAAAAGTGTTGTGGAGAGCGCTCGAGAAGAATATTAAAAAAAGTGAATTTGGTTTTTCCATATCGGCCTTTGCCCCAACATTTCCACTAAATTTCGACCTTCTAGTTGGAATTCCACAATTTTTGGCCCCCTTTTGGCCCCCGTTTCGACCTCTACCGTAGCCCCGATTCAAAATCTGACAATTTTCCCGTTCAATCCCCGTCGAATCCCATCTACCTACCAAATTTGATCTTTCCAGGACCTTCTTACATATGCCCTGTAAATTATGAGTGAGTGAGTGAGTGATTTGCTCAACTTTATAACGTCGTAAACTAGCAAAGTAACATCGGCCTTTCGGCCGATTTCATTTGCTAGCTCTGCGAGGCGCCGATTCTCGGTTCCATTCCATTAATTGATAAATTCCATTATTCGCTTTAAATGCACACCATAAATCTTGTTAATTCTTTTGCGCACTAATTCAACTTTTGAATTTTTTTTAAATCTCGAAACGTCAAGAAATACGAACGACAATAAAGTTTGCACAAATATTGTATTAGGTGACAGTTCGAATTACCGGATCGAGTTTTTGTCATTTTTGAAGAGGATTATGAAAGATGAAGGTGTAATTAGCATATAAAAAAAATAACATTTGTGGTCGGTTTACAAATTTTGAAAAAAAAACGGTTTTAAAAATTAATTTGAAATGCAATTTTGTCATTGCTTTTTTTGAACTGTAACCCCGCCCCCCGAAATTAAAATAGGTTGTGGGACAGTAAAGATACCAGAATATCGTTTTTTACAACGAATTATGAAGGATGAGGGTCTGATTAACTAATAAAAAATTAAATTTGTGATCGGATAACAAATTTTGGAAAAAATTTACTTTTTGTTAGAATCCGACTCTTGACGTAGTTGCGTTTAATAAAACCCACTTTCTACATCCTGCGTTCTGCTCCGGGCGCCACAAGTGGTTTTGATAAGCGCTTTACTTATTAAAAACATTCCCCAAGTAGCTCCTACTCGAACAAGTATGGTTGTTTACGCGACGGATCTCAAGGAGCGACTGATATCTCCCCACCAATAGTCACTGTCAACCCAGCCACAGCACACGTACCGTCAACACAATGTTTCTATATTTGGCGTTTTATTACGCAATAATACACTTCTTGCGTCCTTCCTCGAAAACAGATCGTTTCGAATCAAACTTGACGGCGTCCGCTCATCACTTCGGCCCCTGGAAGCGGGCGTCCCTCAAGGCGCGATTTTAGCTCCTTTCCTGTACACCCTGTACGTTCGCGATCTACCAACACCGCCCGCCGCCCCGGCCACACCGACCACTAACCTCGCGCTTTACGCGGACGACACCGCATTCTACACCAGCTCCTTCAGGCCCGACCCGATTATTAACCGCCTACAAACGGCCCTCGACGGACTTGAAGTATGGTGCCGCACCTGGCGCATCGGGGTCAACCCTGCAAAAAGTACGGCAACATACTTCAGCAGACAAACGGACGCACCCTCAGTCTGCGCGAACCCCCACAAACGGAGATCGTCGTTAAAATTACTCAGACTCCCCACGCGAAACCTCACGATGTTCGGCACCGCGATTCCTTGGAACGACACCTCCAAATACTTGGGGGTCACCCTCGACAAGGGACTACGGTGGGGCCCCCACATCAAAGACACCGCAGCTAAAGCAAGGGGCGCAATGGCGGCACTGCACCCACTGCTTAACTCCAATAGTAAACTTTCCATCCCGAACCGACTCATCCTATACAAAACAATCATCCGACCCATCCTAACTTACGTGGCCCCCGTCTGGGGCTACGCAGCCAAATCCCACCTAACCCACATTACCTCCACCAGCAACATCGCCCTACGACGCGCCATGAAGGCCCCATGGTTCGTCACAAACAAGAGGCTGCAGGCGGACTCCGGCGTGGAGTCCATCGCAGAGTTTATCCGTCACCTGACGGAAAAATTTTACGAAGCTTCTGGACACTCCGAAAACCCATTAATCCAAGAGCTGGGTAACTACCAACTCGAAGATTTTTTGCGGTATAAGAGACCCAGAAGCATCTTGCAGCAACCCAAGTAGATCTTAAACTACGCAGCGACATCAACAACCCCATCTCCGCAAGCCCTCACCTTCAAAGGGCGAGATGGGACTTCAATTCAGGCTAGACTTTCTAAGCTATTTTTCCTGCCGAAGGGATTCTGCAGGAGGACCGCGACGCTTCGCGACCCTCCCCCTGCAAAATCAGAAAACCCGCAACCCACACACAGAGGTATCAACCTCGGCGCGACCCGCAGCAACGCGAAATTTTTCTTTTTATTTCAGAGCCAAGACACCAGGCAAACATGCCAGCCAGACGAAGGAGGTGTGGGCGATGCCCGGTACTCCACAGTGCCAAGAAGACAAATCAAGTCAAGTCAAGTCAATAATACACTTACATGTATTTCTTATAGGTAAGTTGCAATTTTCAAATTTAAATTGTGGTCTTATTACAAGTCCGAAAACATTGATCTTCACCCTAAAGAGCTTGTATTTTGTTGTTCTTTCGTTTGGAAAAGCTATTTCTACAGGAAAAAGTGTAATTTTGAACCCGGGAATTCGAACTATAATCTTTATATTATATTAAAATATATATATGTATGTACTAAAAAGTAACAAATAACAAACAATTTTAACCCAGGCAAGTTAGATTTTCAGTTCTGTAAAATTACCATTGGGCAATGTGGAAAAGTCGACCTCGAAATCATGTTTGCTTCAAAGGTTATTCGGGACCAAAGGTCCCAAAAACAACCTTTTTGTAAATATCTCACTTTGTGATTTGCGTAGGATAAAAAGTTTCAAACAAAAATTGTAGAGGAGATGTATAGACAAGGTTTATAACATTTTCATTTAAAAACAACCGTTCTTGCGGTATACGAATTTAATTTTTTTCCAGTTTTCCGTCTTCCTATTGGTTGATGCTGTTTTTTCCAAAAGCAATACTTTCCAAAGGCTTTTTGGATTTTCCCAAATTGTGCTCGTAATTTTTTGGTATTTACTAATTTTGTGAACATCCTATTTCTCTGTATTTCATTAAAAGTTTGTACATTGTAATTCTTTTACCGTAAAATCAATAAGTTCTACAAAAAATGTCATAATATCTTTCTTGTAGATAATTATCTTTTCTACAATTTTTGTTTAAAACTTTTTATTGCACGATAAATACAAAACGAAATACAAAAGGTTCGACAACATTCATTCTCACCATAAAGAGCTTGTATTTTTCTGCTCTTTTGTTTAGTAAAGGTATTTTTTTTATGGAAAAGTGTATTTTAAGTTTCCAATTCTGTTACATATGCGGGTTGTGGGCCGAATGCACGTATGGGTAGATTTTATGTTTTCTCAAAATTCTTAAAAAGATGTAACTGAATTAATTTACTTTACTTTAAAATTACTTAATAACTTTAATTTTAAATAAATTTTAAATAAATAAATTTTAATTAAATAAATTTAAATAAATTTTTAAATAAAGCAATGGATAAAGTCGTTTTGTTTAAATTAAAACCCAATAAATCTGTAAAACCAATTTACAATTTTAATTGCCTCATTCTAGATTACGCCAAATTTAATAAGAAAATCAAAATAATTCCAGATCAAAATAGAATCCTTTACGAAAACTTATTTCTGAGCAATTTGGAGAAAATTGCAAAAAAAAGAAATTTTTACTGTTACATTGAACCTTTTTGGCAATTTTTTGGCAACATTAATAAATATTTATTTTGTCCATAAAAATAGTACTTTTTGGGCAAAACCAGATAATTCCATATTGTTATGTGAAATATCTCTTATTATTTATCAAAAAATTGCTATATTCTATTTTCCCAAAAAAGCAGATAATTTGAGTCTAATTTTACTTTTAAAATTACTTCGTTTAGCCTGCGCAACAAAATAATCATTTTCCAAAAACTACTAATGGTGGATTTAATTGGTTTTTGCGTGAAATTAATCTCAATGTTTATTGTTAATTATTACTAGTTAGTAGCTGTTCAAATCACTGCGAGCTTTATATTTTAATAAAAATATCAAAACTTATTTATTTGTTCATTTTTGCCTTCAGTGGGTAAGACTTGATATTATGTTCATTGATCCTCACCTTCAGTCTTTGTATTGCTTGCAGAAGACTTAATAGATACCACTTAATAGACTTAATAGAGATTTAATAGATTCAATCATTTGATTGACAAGATTTTTGATTTACTGACGCGAAATCGATTATTACCTCGTAACAAAAAATGCACCGGACGCACATGCAGGCGTTGCTGTAATCTTGTTAGGAATAATGATTACTATTTAAATCATTGTTTCAGATGCCCTGGGTGCAGAATTTCGTACCGCATAACCGACGGCACACTTTTTGAGAACTGTAGGTTACCACTCAGGGTTGTGGTTTCTATTTTGTTTTGTGCGCCTGCGAGACCAGGGCTGGGGTTGCTGTTTATACATAAATTGCGCAGAAACAATGTACAATTTGGTACATTTTTAATATAGTTTTTTGGGTAGGGTACGGGAACTGGGCCTCGAAAATAGCAAATTCCCTATAAAAATGGTATAATATTATGAAAAAGAACATTATTAGAAATATTATAAGCTAAGGATGATTCAAAAATTTTCACGTTTAGGCATTAAAAACTCAAAAATTGAAATACGTATCCATGATAGGCTACATTTGAACCTCAAGCCCCGCCCATTTTGAATTGTTTGTAGCAATTTTACAAAAAATTACGTATTTTATCACATTTTTGATGCAGACGGCACATATGTGTACTGTTATTTGAATAAAACATGGAATTGCATCGATTTAAGGAGTATTTTCTAAAAAATCACTTTTTGTGTGAATTTGTTTCTGAGGTGGTTTCACTGTCAAAACATATTCTCTGCAACCGCCCTCGCCCTCCGGGGCTCGTACGGCGCTACGAACGGTTTTGACACGTGCTAAACTCATTAAAAACATCCCTTAAGCGGCTCCAACTCGAAAAGTTTCCAAGTTGACGCGGCGGATCTCAGGGAGCGACTTATCCCCACTTTTCGATGCTCTAGTAGACCCCGCCCCAGCACCTTTCCATGCATATTGAAATGCACGTACTGTCATGAAAATGAATAATTTGCCCGAATTTCGTGATTTTCAAAATCGATTTTTGGCGTTATTATTGCAAATATCGAATTCATCCTTAGTACATTCCACTCGTATTAACGTTCTCTACCTAATTCTAAAAAAACATTTGTAAAATAATCACAGGGAAAAAGGCCCAGTTGGCGTACTCCAACCAGTTTTTTTTCTGTGAAGGACAAGTTGTTTCTAAAGCGTTCGTCGAATATTGCTCTGCACAACTGTCAGTGTGACGTAATCTGAAACTATTCAGAGCAGTTCCAAAGATATCCAACAAACAAACCTTACGTTTTACATCGAAGATTTGCACACCTGTCACCTGACTAAAGCCTAATTAACACAATGTAATTTTGCTTATCATTTTCCCTAGGACTTTTGTTATGATTTTAGATATATGATTTGTGTTTTGTGTTTTGTGTATGATTAGATTTAATTGTGTTTACACCTTGTGATAGCTTGTGACAAAATCGCATAATAAAATAAATTTTCAACAAAGCAAACCTGTAATAAAATTTTGAGATATAGATAAAATTGATACCAAAACAGAAATTATTAAGAGTAAGAGTAATAACCTTAATGTGCAATAGCAACATTGTGCCTGGTTTTTACTTATTATGATATTTATGTAATGCACAACAAAATTTCATCTGTCAAACTGTAATAATTTATCGCAGTCGGTAAAGTAGAGCAACGACATTATCAAAAATCACAATAAATAGCATATTGAAATAAAAACAAGGCTATCTTACAATCGCGTATGATTTTTCTTATGATTGTCCTTATGACTTATTTATTATAATAAAATCACATAGTATGAACATAAAAAACTGCTTATGTTTAAATCAGTTAAAGCGAAATCATATAGTGTATACTACGCTTAATTGAGTATACAGGTATCCCGTAACTAAATTATTCTAGGTTTCGATCCTGTTCAGGCTTCATTAAAATTACTGATGCGTTAAGTATGTGTATACTATTTAGGTGTTATTAATATTTCAAATTTTTTTAAATTCATGAAGTTTATGAAATTCCAAATTAGAATACTAAATTTAAATTTTAAATTCCACATTTTAAATAACTAAACAAAGATTAATAATCTAGAATTAACAATTTGCATTTAAAAACTTACTAGAGAAAGAGAAAATTGATTTATTACTATGTGCTTTTTCGTATTAAAATGCTATTGGCTAAAGTTAAATGCATAAGTTTATAAACTAAAGTTTTTACCGTTATGTTATTTAATAATAAATTAGAGGGCAAAACCGAATAAATGCACTTTTGAAAAAAGATTATTAACACATCGTTTCTATATAATTTTTAGACTAGCTTTCATTTAAAGTCAACATTTTCTAAAAACAGTAGATTTATTCATTTTATTTCAGCCAAAACCGAATAAAGCCAAAGTACAGTTTTAATTACCTAATTGAAAATTACACCAAATTTTAAAAAAATTAATCGAAATAATCTCAGACAAATAAATAACCCTTTTCAAAAACTTGCTGCTGAGCAATTTAGAGAAAACTGTAGTACTTTTTTGAGCAAAGCCAGATAAATCCATATTCTTTTGCAAAATATTCCCTAAAGTATTTTGTTTTATTTATCAAAACTTCCTATATTTTATTCTCGCCAGAAAAATTTATGAAAAATTTATCAGCATCTGCAATTAAAGATATTAAAATAAATACCAAGATTTCTATGGCAAAAATCGAAGGAATCTTTCGCCTTGTATAGAAGTAGCAATAGCTGTCACAAAAAAGAATAACACTAAAATTGACATCTAACAAGTACGATAATCATGGAACAATAAATGACGAATCTATTTCTTACAAAATGACAGGACAGTGGCGGAATGCCAATAATTAATTTAATAGAGTTATTAATTTTAAAAATGTAACAGTATAGCGCAAAGCATACAAGGGTTGACTATGAAGCGTTAAGCTTGCGGTTCAATCCTTGCTGGCGTTAGACACACTACTCTAATCAAAACGTCCAATATCGATCTGTAAACTATGGGGAAGGCAACAAAAAACCACCCCATAAATTACAACTCCCTAGAATAAATTCATCTTGGCTTCGACCAAGTTTATGATCTCCAACATCCGGTAACAGGTTAATTATTTTGAAATTACCGCCATAATATTCCGGTTTTAGAGAAACTGGCAAATATTCTTTCTGCGATTCGAAAAATAACCGACCAGGAAAAACTACTTGTAGCGGTGACATTAATAATAATTCCATAAACGGTTTACAACGGTCCTCGGGAAACCGCACAATACTACAATCAACAAGTAGTTGTTGCACGTGTGAACTACACTGACTCAGCCTTCTTTTTCTAGCTTGCAGACAATTTTAAAATTTTAGCACATCTCTTAATTTGGAAGTGGTAAACGCATCGTATAACATTTCTTTATGAGAACTATTTTTTTAACGTTTTTAATTTAATATTAGTTTTTATTTTATATTTCAAAAACTAATAGGAACATTAAAACTAAATGTGGTACTTCGTGGATTGATATTAATATTAAGAGTTTAGATTTTGGTTCAAATTGGTTAACAGAAAATATTGTTTCCCTTTTTATTAATAAAAATTATTAAAATTTTTAACACTCAATAAAGAATGACAGTCATAAGCATGGGCACATCCGATTTTGTTATGGCATTTTAGATTGTATTAAATTAAAAAGTTTAATCTGATAATTTCAACTTTAATTCAGTTTACAAAAATTCACCAACTAATTATACAGTAGAATTACGTATAACATAAAAACCGAAGATATTACGTGGGTGATTTAAAAAGTATTAATACAAAATAACAATTGTGTAAATACAATTTGAACATAAATAATGCAATGACTTCGCAGCATATTAATAGAAGTAATAATGTTGGTTTTGCAGATAATTAACGAGAAAATAAAATTGACTTACGATTGTACTAAATGCAAAGTTTTATAATATAGTTTGTTATTAGTAGTATCATTGCACTACCCTAGAAATTTTTATGGTGATATGTGTTATGATTAGATTTAAGTTCAAATTAATCAATAGATATATTTTTTTATTTTTATTATAAAAAATATTCAGTAAATGAATGATAATGTCATGAGCATTGTCACATCGGATTTTTTAAATTCCATTTAAAATTATATTAAATTTAAAATTATAATAGCTTAATTTCAAAATCAATTTTTATCGATGGAAAAATTACAATTTAAAATGTACAAGTTTTAGAATCCATTTTTAAGTAAGAGAAATGTTGAAATGCATCCTATTATTATGAAGCTATAATAAATTCACTAACTAATTGCACAGTAAAGTTATAGCATAAAGACAGAAAATATTTTACCTGGGTGGTTTAAAAAGTATTAATACATATAAAATAATTGTGTGAATACGATAATTTAAACAAATATGATGCAATAAGGCAATATGTATGTAGATTTTATCTATAAATTAAAATTTATTTACGATTATACTAAAAACAAAGTATTATAATATAATTTGTTATTAGTAGCATCATTGCACTACCCTCGTATTCGATGCATAAGTAAAATATAATTCAATTATGTATAATCCTTATTACTTCGATCTAAGATCATGAAACCGAAATTGATTTACACATTATTAATGCAGACGGTAATTATTTGATTGAAATAAAATGACTTGTAGAGTGAATAAGAACATAGTGTTCAGTTCGCCATCAAACAATGAACAGTAGTTAATTGTACTCTTGTGACAAGATATCGCGTAGTTTTACGAAAGTTTAAATTAAAGCCGAAACTAACATGAAAATATCTAACAATTATTTAACATTCGATTGTTTTGGTAATCACAAGTTTTTACTACATATTTTCGGATTGTTGCCAAACGAAAATGGTCTTTATAAAGTGTACTCAATTTGCTTTTTATTTATAATAACAATTTATCCGCTTTTGCTCATTCCACAAATTTTAAAGGAATATTGTGCTAATTTTAACAATTTTTTTTTGCTGCAATGATCGAGATTGGACAATGTACAAGTAAGATATTTTGAAAGTTTTCATAATTCATTACAATTAATTTTGAAATAAGTTATGCATAGCATGCAATTTATTGTTTTCTGTATACTAATAATTTATGCATTCAAATACGTTTTAATTTTTAGCTATAATTTGTATTTATTTGGCGTTTTGGAATCGATTCGAATTGATAAATTTATTTGAAAAACTGGAACTTCTGGATGAACTGTCAAATTTTTCAAATGCAAAAGAAGAAAATGTTGTTATAAAACAATATAAAATATTGTTAAGAAACAGGTAAGAGTAAAAGGGCATTAAATAATAGATTATCTTCACACTTTGTCAGTCATATTCGTCTTCCCATTCTCGCGTGTAACGAAACAAGTAACAGAGCTTCCACCCTCTGTGCCCAACTTTACGCACGACTGATTGAATATCAAGAATATTGCAAAAATTAAAAAAAAAAATTTTTTTTTACAAACTTTAAAAGTAGAAAGTGGGGAGTCGAATGTTTGACGCTTTCATTAGATACATTTACAACATAACTTAATTTTATTTAATAATGGCAAACAACATATTTCTACAAAATAAAATTCTGTTTTATAAAGATATTATTGTATACTCGTTCCCAAATAAATTGAGCCCTGCGTCATAGTTTAAAATGGAACGAATAAGATCAGAATCGCTAGTCAAATGAGTGCATTTTAAAATGGATAATTTTTTTGTTATTTTGATGTAACTTTCTCTCTTTACTACAATTTGAATTAATCTACAAATATTACAATCACTACCTAACTCAAATATTTTGTTAGCTTATAATGTAGTACAAGTAACGACATACTAATTTTTTAATATTTTGATTTATTAATGTACAATATTAGTAACGTACGTATTTTATTAAACTATGACGGCAAGACATGCCAATATTTTTGTACTCTTTTAAACAAAGCTAAACGATGGCTTAAATTATATTCAGGATGTCGTTTCCTAATCAGAAATTTGTGACGCAGGGCTCAATTTATTTGGGCCCGAGACTAAGTATTAAATTAGCAATTATTACAAGTTTTAATAAAATTTTAAATTGCATTTAACAATTATTAATAAATATTTTTGACCTAGTTTGAAAAAATTAATTAGTAATTTTTTCATTGCAACGTTACGAATACCAATGTTGACAACATTAAAAAAAATATTTTTTATCACAAATTTTATAAGTACCAAAATGGAAAGTAACTTTATGGTGTCGCATGTTTGACGCTTGATTTAATTACATTTACAACATAAATTAATTTTGTTTGATGAAAACAACGTACTTGTACAAAACGAAAGGTTATTTTATAAAGCACCAATTATCGTTTATATTTACGATTATAGTAAAAATTATAAATAGTTTATTAACTTGTAAAATTATATGTTAAAACAAATTTTTAATTTTTATAATCTAAGTAGAATTTTAAAATTTTCCATCATACATTTTTAGTCTAAGACACCGTTGTACAATGTTGTTAAGCATTTTAAAGGTTTAAGTATCTAATATGTCGATCTGAGTTTGTCAAAACATATCTCAATTAATTATTACATACTAAAATTTTCCAATAGAGTTTTTGATAGCAATTTTAATTTTAATCCATTTCATTCATTTAAGAATAGTTTAACTGATAAGATGTTTAAAAGGCAAAAGATCATTGCACAGCAGTGTCTTAGACTAAAAATGTAAGTTATAAAAGATTTTAAAATTTTACTTAGCTTGAAAAAAAAGTTAAATTTTTATTCAACAGATTATAGTAACGATATTGTATTATTTAGAATTATCTTGGATATTCTGCGTTCCTTGTTTTATGGTTTACATGCATATCAGTGTCGGTTGTACTATCATTAAATAAAGAAGAATGGATTCTTCCATTTGGAAGTGGACTACATTTGGTTGATAATGAAACACAATTTATGTTTCAAATATTATACTTTGGTATAACAGTATTGATCTGCTATTTGTTGTTACTAATGTACATAAACGTATTAACATTAATTTGTGGTCATTGTAAGTTACTACAGGACTACCTTGGAAAATCATTAAGTGCAGATAAAGAAGAAATAGTTGAGGTAATTAATATATATTTTATCTATACTAGACTCTCCATGTACAGTAGCGATCATAAGTATGGTTGCACTTAGTTTTTTTGTCATAACTTTTTTAAATTTTAAAGAAATTTTCCTAAATTTTCAAAATTTATTCTTTAAATACCTTGAAATTATAACACATAATTAAAATTATTTGGAAAATTTTATAAACAAGTAAAAATTTAAAAATCACAAAATAGAAAATATTTGCTTATAATAAAGGATTATTAAAAGCACTTAAAACAAAATTTAAAGTACTTTATTGTAAATATAAAGATTAAAAACAATTAATACTTTGTTGCATAACCTTTTGCGGCTATAACTGCTTTGCATCGAGAAGGCATAGAGTCAACAAGCTTTACTAAACGCTCCAATGGAATCTTTTGCCATTTTCTCATTAAAGCTTCCCATAACTGACTCCTATTTTGGTATGTCCCACTTCTAATTAGTCGCTCGAGCTCTTCTCACAAATCTTCTATAGGATTTAAGTCAGGAGACTGACCAGGCCACTCAAGTAGGCGGATATTAGCCTTCGCCATGTAACCTATAACATGCTTTGAAGCATGTTTCGGGTCATTATCTCGTTGAAACATCCAGGCGCGTGGGATTATTCTCTTCCCATGTGGTAGCATGTGATTTTTTAATATGTCAGCATACGTAAACCGATCCATAATACCATTGATTAAGTGTATATGTCCAACACCATCACGGGAAAAGCAGCGCCACACCATGACAGTTCCACCGCCGTGTTTTACAGTGGGAACCTGATACTTAACATCATATCTTTTATTTACTGGACGTCGAATATACTTAATGCCATCAGAAGAAAACAAATTATATTTGCTCTCATCGCTTCAAAGAATTTTAGATTATTCTTGAACTCCCCAGTTTAAGTAATCTTTGGCAAATTTTAATCGGGCTATCCGATTCTTCTTCGAAATTATTGGTTTCTTAGAAGGACGCCTACCAAATAGTCCAGCTGACTTCAGTCCACGTTTCACTGTCAAAACACTAAGATTATCTTTGCGTTTCTCGTTAAAATCACGGACAATTTCGGTAGCCGTTAAACGAGGATTCTTTACCGCATCACGAACGATTATTTTATTTTTCGTGGTCGCCGGTTCTTGGTCAAATGGCCACTGATCCATATTGGTTTATTTACGGATCCAACGACCTATAGTTTGATTTGGTATACCAAATTTGCGTTCTGCTATCCTTAAAGAGTTTCCATTTTCCATCATTCCAATTGAATATTATTTGTTGGCATAATGGTATAAAACTTTATACTCTAGTAAATCAAGGAAGTGTTCAATCAAACCATGCATTAACAACGTCACCCAAATTTGCGTCAGCATTCCAAAACTCTAAGTAGGCTATGAAATACTATGCATACCTAAATATTACTACTTATAAATTATTAAATTCGCGTGTAATTAAATTTTATTTTTTCTTACACAATAATATGAGTAGCAATACCTAATTTGTCTAAATCATGGAGACTTTAGTGCACTACTATTTAAATTTTAAAATTACAGAATTTATTTTTTCAGGAAAATGGTACAGAACTTATTGAAAACAAAACCATTGATTGGGAATTATTTAAGGTACAACTTCAAAACATTGTACCTTACCATGTAGGTATTTTTGATGCCGCAGATCAATTGGAAACTGTATTCTCGTTTATAATTTTTATTTATTTTGGAGGAGTAAGCATTTGTGTGTGTATAATAATATATCACGCAGAGGTACTATGTTAATTTAACTTTTAAACTACAGGTAACCCTTCTATAACACGACTGTCTAGCATAATATGTAATTATTAAAAAATCTAAATTACACACTACCTATAGGTAACACTTAATTCATGTTTGATTCTAATAAGTTTTCGGATCGTATCCCTCCTTTTGTACTGCCTTTTAGTCTCATATAAAGTTTTTATAACACGACATCTTCTAAGAACCTATCTACCGTATAATAGGAGGTTTACCTGTATAACAAAATTAATATACGTCTTAACTGATATTTGGTGGTATTTTAGCTAAATATAGAGATGGAAGAATTTATAAAGGACGTAGTTATAATAATGTCAGTATTTTCTCTACTGATTACAATATGTACTTATGGAGAGAATGTTATAACAGAAAGTGAAAAAATAGCAAGTGTATGTTATGAATTGGAATTCACTGAATGTGATTTGAGAATTCAAAAATCTTTAATAATTATAATGGCCAGAGCTCAGCGACCAATAACTCTAACAATTGGAAAATTAAGAGTGCTAAATTTAGAAACCATGCTTGGTGTTAGTATCGTATTATTAAACACAAATAGTTTTAGTTAAATTCTAATTGAATATATTTTTTAGATTTTTCAATCAATTTACAGTTATTATACGTTCCTAAGAAATATGAATATCGAACGACACTAACAATTGAATTAAGTAAAATAATTGCACCAATTCACCAATCACTACAGGAATTTATAAAATTATTATTAAAGTTTAGCATTTAAATTTAGCGCGATATTAAATTAAGTCACAGTTAATTAAGATTTAATATTTTATTAACACGCCACTGTATTTTCAAAATCTATATCTAAATAGGTTTGTTTGTTGGAAGTGTTCTGAACTGCTCCGAACAGTTTCTGATTACCTCGCATTGACAGTTTTTCAGAGTTATATCTGACGAACACTTCTCGTTGATATAACTAACCTAAGCTCACAATATTTTGTAAATAAGTTGTCACTTTGGTACCTAATATAAATAATTTATTATTACAAGATATTGCAATTCAAGTAGTAATATGTTGTAGCTTAAATTATTTATATTTAACACTACAATGACAACTTATTTACAAAATATTTTGCGGTTAGGTTATTTACATCAACTACAAGTTGTTCCAAAAGTATTCCTCTGATGTTTTGCCGTTATAAGGCAGGAAGTACATTTTTTTCAAAATTGAGTTTTTATATACTTTAAATCAGCGTAAAAACTAAAAATTTTGTAAATGTTTTTAAAATTTTAAATATAACCAATATAGAAAATGCACCAACAGCAAAAAATCAGGGGTTTTCAGAGTAAAAAGGCAGTAAGTAACACTTGCAAAGTAAGAAGGCAGTAACTCACCGAAGTTACTTTGAATCCAGTATACATTAAATTAATACTATGTTCCTAATGGAAAGACAGTAAGCACTTTATTTCGATTAAATTTTTTTGCAAAACTTTTAAAATTTAGAAAATTTAATATGATAATTTGCAAGTGGCATTTATGTACAAAACCGGTTTCAACGGGAATTGTAAAGAAATAGATTTAAATCTAATGAATCTTATAAAAAGGTTTTAATGTAGCTATATTTTAGAGAAATTTTAAAGCTTCAAAACAGAAAAAATTGTTTCTAAATATAAATAAATTGTTTCTAAATTGAAATAAATTCTTAAAAAATTTTATTCTCTGATGCCATAAAGTCGCCAAAGTTTTTAGAAAAATCTGTCAGTAGACTTAAATTCGAGTGATTTATTGACAGCTTTTGAATAGTTCTATGTTATATTTTTGTAAATATTTCAAAACTAATAGATTCAAACCGTTTATTTTTGTGAGTACCTTTTAATTGATTTATGAGCAAATTAAAAAGGAAATAACTTTCTACTTACTGCTTTTTTAAGTTAAAATCTACAAACAAAATTTTGCTTATCTTTATTAGAAAAATGCATATTATTGAGCGCAAATGTGCATAAAGCTTCTATAACTATTGTAGAATGAAATACTGTTTATGCAAAACATGTCATATTATCCATTTAAGAGAGACAATATGAGATTAGCTTCTTGCGATTTACTCAAAACTACCAAAACGATACCCCCAACGAAGAAGGACGTAACTCAAAAGTTCCGTCAAATTATAGTTATGAGCATTTTTGTATCAGGAGAAAAAATAAATGGGTAAAAATAGAAAAAATAAAGCTAACTACAATTTAAAAGATGCTCCCACCCATTTATAATATTTTTTTCGCGCTTAAAATAATACTTCCAGAGTTTTTTAAACTTTCAAATTACTCTCCTGAAAAATTGGTAAAAGTGAATTACGTCCTTCTTCATTGGGAGTATCGAAAAGTGTACTTAATGCCTTCTTTCTTATGGCGGCAGTATTGCTCTGAAGAGCTGTCAGTCTGACGTATGAGAAACTGTTCGGAGTCCAAGAGTCCAACGAACGAACGTAGCGTATAGAGATCGGTTACGCCATCTGGGGGTGTTGATGATTAAGTGTTTATATAAGATATCTATGTTTATTTAGTTATTTTAATTTAATTACATGTCAGGACCTGGTTAATTGCTTTATTCTTTTAATGGTTGAATAATTTATTTTTGTGTTTACATGTTGGTCTTGAGCATTTTACTCGTACCCATATGGTATTCAACGAGCAGCACCTGTTTAGGTTTCATAAAATTATACTAAACAAAAATGTATTAGAATGTGTTATTTAGGTGTTAGAGTGTTATAATTATTTCAAATTCTTTTAAAACGCATACCAATAAATTGCACACAGTTGATGAAACTCCAAATATTTTACACGAGAATACTAATTCTAAAAGGAGTAATTAAAAATTATAATGTGTAAAAATTCCACATTTTCTAGAAACTATATTCTAGAATTATTAACGATTAGCATTTTTATTCACCCTCACTCCAGAAATAGAAGGTTGATTACTACTTTTTTTGCATTAAATACTATTGACCAAAGCTACATGCATAAATTTATAAATTAAATAAAGTAAATTCTACTGTTGTTTCATAATTGAGAAGCTTTCATGCAAAATCCGATTGAATCCTTTTTTGGAAAAAAATTAGTTATACATAGTTTCTATATACTTTTTATATTTACCGTACTTATTTTCAAAAAGTACTCAATAGCTCTTATATGGTCTTAAAGTCGACATTTTCTAAAAATAGAGACTAAATTCGTTTTATTTAACCCTAAACCAAATAAATATGTAAAACCAATTTACAGTTTTAGTTATCCCATTCTAAATTACGCCAAATTAAAAAATAATTAATAAAAATAATGTCAGACTTATTAAAAAAGTAATTTTTACTGTGTTATATTGTGGTTTTCTGGTAATAAATATTTATTTTGTACATAAAAATAGTACTTTTAAGCAAACCCAAATTAAATTCATTATTGCTCGGTGGAATATCTCCTAAAACACTTTGATTATTATTTATCAAGATTATATTTTATTCTCACGAAAAGCAAACCATTTGAGTTCTATTTTACTTTTAATGTTACTTCGTTTAGCCTGTGCAAAAAATGATCATTTCCCAAAAACTACTACAAGTAGATTTATTCGGTTTTACATGACAGTTTCTCAATTAATCTCCATATTGTTTGGTAATTATATTACTAATTAGTAGTTGTTCAGATCACTGTGAGTTTTATATTTTAATAAAGTCATCAAAACTAATTTATTTGTGCTGTTTTGCCTTTAGTGGTTAGACTAGAAGTGTTTGTTGATCCTTACCTTCAGTCTTCTCCTAGTTTCCCTTAAGTAGGTGGAATTACAGTGTTTGCAGCAGAGTTGATAAACAACAGTCTTTTTATTGATCGGTTTTTTTATTTTTATTTTATATTGTAGAATATTTATATTACTATTATAAGTATAACATTACCAAACATCAAAGAATACCAAAAATATAGCATCCCCTGTGAATGTTACCAATACGAAAATAGCAGTATTTTAGCAACACATTTACGAACAGATACTAAATCAGAAATTTACCTTATTTCAAATAATGTTATATACCAAAATGAATAACCGAATATCAAATATCTTAAATTAGTATAAATAAAAAACCAAAACCAAAAACAAAGCCACCTTCAAAGTAAAATAAAATAGAATAAAAAAACCTACCTACGCTACAAAAAAAGTGGATGCCTTTACATAGGGATAATAAATTACTATCAATGTTATGGATTTTTGATCATATTAGATAAAATTTTGTATTTGTTCACCCGAGTTTAAATGCAATAATTATTATTTTTCAAATATTATATTAAATAAATCTTTCAATAATTAATATAGACAATTAAAAGTGTCTGTACATGGAAAACAAAGTTTAATATTGACGCGCTCTACAGCGACATCTATTACTGTTATCAACAACAAATATTCCGACAAATCAATTCCACTGAAAAACATACCGAATCTGACAACTAAATATCTCTTGGTGTTACAGGTGGCGTATACAGAATAATAAAATATTAATAGGGATGTTGCATTATCGAATTTAGTGATAACTTCTATTATTTCTTGAAAAGAATATCAAAAAAAATTTATAAACAAAATAAAATTTTTAAAATACTCTCTTTGTTGAGAAAATCGAATTTTAAATTACAAAAAAAATCGGTTTGCCGACTACAGTTATAGTTTTGTGTAAATTTTGCAACATTGCAACTTGACAACTACATGACAGGAAATATTTAAATATTTGACAGTTGACAAATATTGTCAAAAAAATTGTTAAAATTTGAATTGACTATTTTAATTTATATCTAATCATTAGTTTATAATAAATATATAATAAACAGCGTTTTACCATTGTTATATTCATGGGATAATATAATTTTTTTAGTTTCGAGATAGGTATAGTGTTCTTTTTAGTTCTTATGGGAAAATTGTAATTTTCAAAATTAAATTGCGACCTTATTACAAGTCCAACAACTTTCATCCGCACCTTAAATGATTCGTATTTTATGCTCTTTCGTTTGGTTAAACCAAATTTTATAGGAAAAGGTATACTTTCAAAGACATGTTTCTTACCTAGACCCTTAAACCATATGGACTACAAGTTCAGGATTTAATTTAATGAGCTATTCTGATTGCTTAGATAACCGGACCTTGGAAGGGTGAGGTTCGAAATATGCGTTATAGTTTTGGTGTTTGGGTTATCTACCAAAGTTAGAGTAGTTATTTAATCGGTAGATTAATAATTACAGTGCATCGAACAGCGGTAGCGCTTGTCTAAGCGGATTTGCATTACTTCACTCAAGAGAGTCAATTTTCGTATTGTTGGATGAACATCTGGCCGCAGCATCTTTCGTCGGTTCCTTTTGGAAAATTTTGTGTTAGTGCGCATCTTGGGGGAATTTCTTATTATTCGCGGAGTAGACAAATATTTCCAAACATTAAGAACAACAATCGATTCTCTCAATTATTTTCAACCGCCTATTTATGTCGAAGAATTGCAATAACGTCGATACTCCTACCATTGTCTACGATAGTTCTACCATTGTCACCTTAATTAGTTTGTTAAGATACTTATCAGCTGGTGAGTCTCTATTTTTTTATTACTTAAACGACCAGTTGCGTTGGCAGTTTTGCACTTCATTTCATCAAATCACACATTGCTGATTAATACGCACTGGGTCAATTACATTGTTTCATTGAGGATGCTGCCAAAAATAATTTTGCAAATTATTGTACATACCTGCAGAGCTATGATCAATTCTATTTTGTTTAATAAACGTTGTTGTTTTCTAACTCTGAGTTTAATTTACTCATTAATTTCAAAAGTAGCAAAAGGACAACGTAAGCGCTTCGAACTTAGACTCCTGGCTTCCGCTAATATTGAAGCTGGTCGAAAACGAAGATCAAGGGCATACACGTTTGAATAAATTTGTGTTTTGTGGGCAAAGGTAATCTTTAAATTACCCCAAACTCCCATTTCAAACTTAGAAGACATTTTAATCATGAAAGCACAAAAGTCATACTCCGACCAAAATCTAAATGTAAAAACAAACTTTGAAGAACGTGGGATACTGCCAATTGTGCTGCGGTGGTATTGATATGCATTATCTCTGCGTTCCACATTGTATACATTCCAACACGTTTTGTATTATTTTATTTGTTGTCAAGTTTGGAAACTTTAAATAATATTAATTTCGATTTTAGTGTAAAGTTTAAGATTTTAAATTATATTAATTAATTAATTGTTAACGCAGAGGCAAAATTTTCTTTATTAATTTGAAATAATTGTTTACATTTGTATGTATCCAACAAATGTCAGAAATGTAAGCGCATTATAGAGCCGTATGACGTCAACCAATGGCGAGGCGTTTATGGTCACATGATCTATTTTAAATTATCATTTAATTTTAAAATCGATTATTTATAACAAAATACAATAAGCAGAAGTTATTTTTATTGATTTGACATTTAATATATTAGATTATTCGGAAAATACTGTTTAAACTAAATTTTTTTATTCATGAATGTTACCTATTATTCCCAATAGTATCAACATTTAAATAAGATTTTTGATATATTTTTGAATAAAAAAGCAGTATTTTACAAGTAAATCAAGTAAATAATATTCGAAGAAAATGTGAAAAAAGTCGATTTTATTTTTTTACCATGTTCCACCAAATGGATCAAGTTGAAAATTTTACCGTGTAATGAAGAGCAAGAAAGGAGTTTTTGTAAAAAATTCGTGAGTGTCATCTTTTAATATTTAATAAAAGTATGATAAAGTCATGGGCATGGCCACATCCGATTTTTTATATTAAATTTTTTTGGATCAACTCTCATTTTTCATTTTCTTCATTTAAAATTTTTATTTAATAGTATAAGGTTTTATTTAATAATTCAAAAACTAATTGGCATTTTAAAACCAAATTTGGTATTTTTTAATACTAAGAAATATGAATTTGATTTATTATGATTAGATTTTGGTTTAAATTAATAAATAAATAAGTAAATAATAAATTTTCTAAATGCACTTCCTCATTTTCAGCACACAGGCGTGCTCTTTTCAAAAGGTGTTGCACGGTATTATTCTTAACGGCGCTTCTTTCGTTAAGTTCTGTCACAACATTCTGTATTCTTTCCATTAATTTTTCTCTTGTGTCGGGCTTTCTTCTATCACTGTAAACTATAGTTTTAAGGGCACCCCATAAAAATAATCGGGAGGTGTTAAATCGGGTGATCGAACCTATTCCCAATAGGTTATGAGCCCAGTTGCACAGTAAGAGAACAATTTGTTGTTCGTGTGATTTGGATTTGCATCAAAGCTATTGACCTAAGCCATAATTTTATAAATAAAAATTATGGACGACCAATTAGCAACTTTGCAGCAACAGATCACAAAGCTGCAGTTGAAGTTAAGGACTCAATCCACTTCGACAGTTGTAGCAATGGATATAGGTTGTAGGATAGAATGGTGAAATGATAAATCATGTGGCTACAACTTGAAGATTTGCGATTGATGCAAGATTACATAATGGAAGTGTTGCATATCGTTGATCAGTTGGAAGTAATGGTGCAATGAAAGCTCCTGTGGCTACGACTTTAAGGTTGCGATTGATGCAAGATTACGTAAAGGATATATTGCATATCGCTGTTCAGTTAGAAGTGATTGGTGAAATGAAGAATTATGTAGTTGATAGTTAAATGTTGGTTTAATTGAAGAATATCGACCGTTATTGTTTATCAAAATTGTGATGGATGCAAGATTACTTAAAGAAAATGTTGCTATCGCTGATCTTTGGAAACGGTTGGTGATATGAAAGATTACATGGCTACGATTTGAAGAAGGTTTTATGATGAAGTTTGACGGAGAAGTTTTGATGAAGAAGATTTGATGAAAATGGTTCGATGAAGATAGTTTGATGAAAAGATTTGATGAAGATGGTTTGATGAAAAGGGTTTGATGAAGAGATTCGATGAAGAAAGTTTGATGAAAAAGCCTTGATGATGATTTGATGGAGAAGGTTTGATGAAAAAGGTTTGATGGGAAAGGTTTGATGAAGAAGGTTTGATGAAGGTTTTATGGAAAAGATTTGATGAAGATAGTTCCATAAAGAAGATTCCAGAGAAATAGGTCTAGGATTCTAGTTACATTGTAACTAGTGGAAGTATTGGAATATAAGTTCTAATGTAACCAACAGATGGCATAACCCGTGATATAATAGTTCTTCAAAGAATCGTCACATAAAAAAAATTTACCCATCGGTAGCTGCAGTTGAAGTAAAAATAAAATATTTTATATAGAAATATTAGATAGAATAGAATTATAGAATAATAATTAGAATATAGAATTATTTTGGAAGCACGACAGTTTAAGGAAAAGGAACAGAAAGAATTTAATTGCTATAAGTATAAGTAAAAAAGAGTAAAGTTTTCTTGACTTATTTTTGAGTTAATTATTTTTATAATTCTTTAATTTTTAGATGGGGCCTCTAAACTTAACCTGTATGTATGTAAATTGTAGATAAACTGTATAGTACTGACATAAAAATTGTATTTTACTTATTTTATATTATTTTGCAAATTGTACCACAAGTAGTTAATTTTTCATTAAAAACCCTAATGTAACAAGTAAAACATAGCATGATTTATTTTGGTAAACATAAATGTGACTCGTTACGTTGCAATAAAATATAGTTTATGAAGCCTGATATTTAAATGAAAATATTTTGCGACATTCAATGAAATTCAGAAGAAAACCAAATTTATTTATAAATGCATCTCAAATAAAATATTAAAATAAAACAATATAGAAAACTTATTAATTGTGTCAAATAATATCCTGATCAAACTATTACAATTTAAATTTTAAAGAAATTTTAATCACCTAAAAATGGAGTAGAAAACGCGGGTTAACATGACGTTTTAATATTTTAAAAACAAAATGAGGTGTGTGTCTTTACATTAGCGCAAGCGCACCAAGTCCGGCCTAATTTGAGATTTACTGTCAACTAGTAATAGAATTATAAAGTCATGAGCATCGTCACTTCCGTTTATTTATTGCATTTTAGATTATATTAAACTTACATTTTTAATCTGATAATTCAAAATCAATTTTGATCGATTGAAAATTTATAATTTAAAATGTTCGAGTTTTAGAATGCATTTTTAAGTAGGAGAAATGTTGAAATGCATCCTATTATTATCAAGTTATAATAAATTTACCAACTAATTATACAGTAAAATTGTAGCATAAAAACAGAAAATATTACCGGGGTGGTTTAAAAGTATTAATACAAATAAATAATTATGTGTAAATACAATTTGAACATATGATGCAATCAGGTAGCACCATAATAATAGCATTAATAAGGTTGGTTTATAGATAATTAACAACAAAATAAAAAAATTTTATGATTATACTAAAACCACAGTTTTCATAATATAATTTGTTGTTCGGAATATCATTGCACTTCCCTCGTATTCGATGCATAAGTAAAATTTAATTTAATTATGTATAATCCTTATTAGTTCGTTCTAAGATCATGAAACAGAAATTGATTTACACATTATTAATGCAGACGATAATTACTTGATTCATATAAAATGACTTGGAAAGCGAGTAAGGACATAGTGTTCAGTTCGCCAGCAAATGACAAACAATACAATTGTATTCTTGTAACAAAAACTCACATATAATATTACATTTTTAGGAAAGTTGAACTTACAAAATTAAAGTCAAAACTAACATGAAGAAATCTAACAATTTAACCTCCGATTGTTTTGGTATTCAAAAGCTTTTATTACGTATTTTTGGATTGTTACCAAATGAAAATGTTTTTTATAAAGTCTACTCAATTTGCTTATTATTTATAATAACAATTTATCCGCTTGCGGTCATTCCACAAATTTTAAAAGATTATTATGATAATTTTAACAAATTTATCTTTTCCACTATGATCGAGTTAGGACAATGTGCAGGTAAAATATTTTAAAAATTCTCAAAATTTAATAAGTACTATTATTTTTTAAATAAGTATGCATAACGTTTTCTGTATAATAAATAATCCATTAAAATAAATTTTAATTTTTAGTAATAATTTGTATGTATTTGGCATATTGGAATCGATTTGAATTCATAAAATTATTTGAAAAACTCGATCTTTTGGATGAACTGTCAAATTTTTCAAGTGCAGAAGGTGAAAATGTTGATATAAAGCAATGTAAAAATATTGTTAGGAAACAGGTAATGTAAAACGGCGTTGACACGTACTTATTATTTAATATTTGGGGTCCATAAAGTTGCCCAGACGCAACATTTCAAAGTTGTAGGACCAATTTGACAAACTTTAATATTAGTTTTATTTAATATTTCAAAAACTCATACACATTTCGATTAGATTTTGGTTGAAACTAGTTCTTGAAAACAATTTTTTTTTGTTTTTATAAATCCTATTTTTTCATATAGCGGATTACTTACTTGATTCTCGACTAATTACAAAACAATACGGGCTTACGAACAAATTTTATTTTAAGTCAAAGAAATTGTTTCATTTACAACATTTCAAGATTTTTGGAAAAATACAGAATCTGTCAATACCTTCCGTTTAGCACAAAACCCATGGACAGTGGAATTGGAAGATTTTGTCTTTCTTGAGCATAACTTCTTTTTTTGAAATAATTGCTTTCGGATCAAATAAATTACATTAGCTATCAAGTAGTCAATAAAAAAAATTGTTTTGTAATCAATGTAAAATTTAGTAACACCTCGTTTTTAAAAATACTTTTTCCTTAATTACTTACATTTTAACTATTTAATTTTAAATCCTCCATCTGACGAATACCTTAAAGATAAAATATACATGTGCCTCGCAAAATTGAGTAGTGCTGGAGTAGGAAATTTAGTATTCATTGAAGGGATAATGGACAAATTCAAATATCTGAACATTTTACGTGAAAATTTAAAACAAACTGTTGAGCAATTTGGACTCGGAAATGATTTTCACTTTCAGCAAGACAACGACCCGAAGCACACTGCCTATGTTGTAAGGCTATGACTTTTATACAAGACCTCCCATTTATTAGTGACACCTCCCCAAAGCTCCGACAATTGGGCCAATTGAAAATTTGTGGGCCGAAATTGACTTGAGATTAAAAAGAACAGTTACAAGCAAGGAATGTTTAAAAGCCCCAAATTATCAAAGTGTGGAGTTCCATTGGCCCACAATTTACTGAAAATTTGGTAAACAGCATGAAAAATCGTCTAAAAGCTGTTATTAAAACTAAAGGTGGTTCAACTAAATATTAATTTTGTGACAATTGACAATAGGTTTAAAATTTTACAGAGGTATGAA